>JAJJWW010006351.1:0-740801 GCA_023531295.1 Papaver armeniacum | reverse complement strand
TTCATGAGTCTCATAACATTTACAAACCACGTTCGACCAACAATACAAGGACTCCATCGTCTCATGAAGTCATGAAGTCAAAGAACTAACTAAATAAATGCATTATGCCTTGCATATTCTAAATCACACCTGAGACATCAATCGTGTCACATGAGGATATTAACTAGGGTTTTGGTCTAGATGCTAGCCGTGTGTTCATATACCACGATGAGAATGTGAGCAAGTCGTGCGATCAGTTGAAGAGTTAACAAAGTAGTGGATGGAAAATCAACCAAGTCTCATACGTTGAGCAAATTTGGTTTTAACACGATTTCCACTTCCCATTCTTTGATTCCATCAACTGTCACACTTCATGAGATCATGGTGTTTACAATTCCAACAATATAAATAAGTCTCTGAATCATGATTGAAACAAGGATAATCTCACGTCAAACAGACAACATGGGATTAACAATCCAACTCTCAACGAGTAAATTCAATCATTTAGAACTTATCTTATTTTGAGAATACACAACACACCTACAATCTTGATCACCATTGATCTCTACATTTCGACTTCCCTCTGAGACCGACCCATCCTCTCTTGTGACCAAGATTTACTGGAGCGGCCATTGTCTTGGTTTAAGTAGGAGTACTCTTCAGATTGATCTCTCGAATTCAAAGTACTCCCTTCTACGGTGCATCTGTGTGAAGGTTAAGCATTTCGGGTTCAAGGAGTCTCCTCCGCGCGATCACCTCCTCAATTCCGTAAAAACCAGCGAATCGTTTTCCCCATCTACAGCGTGAAGCTGTTGGCATTGCTCAGGACGCGCGTTTAAGATGGAAGGATGGAGCGGGCTAAGTCATAGAACGGTAGGGATGGCTGCTGACTTGGATGCCAAACCCTAATTATCCCTTTTAGCAAATATCTAATCCACTGGTATCATGCGTTTGAAGCCTTAATTCACGGCCGTAAAGGGTTTTTCCTTCCCGGGCTTCATCAATCTGGCCGAATATAAGAGGTGATCTTGAACCCTTCGCTCATACGGATCATCGTAAAATCGCGCCAACCCTCTTCATGTCTTGTCTTGTGTTTCTTATCTAGTTACCATTTTTGTTTTCTTCATCATGTATATTGCTTGTGCGAGACATGGTAAATTTTTTTTTGTAGCATATAATGGTATCTTCCAACACGATCGTACCTACGACTCTTCTGAGAGAAATTTTGAAGTCGACAAAAAACCCGGTTTTCTTCTCATGAGGAGGTATTAGACGAAATTGATTCTCTGTTCCGTGAGGCTGACGAGATTATACAAGGCATGTCTCTCGCTCATCTATGCAGAATGCGGACGTGTGTTCAGACTCTCATGGCTTCGATGGATATAGAGGAAAAGTGGAGACATGATGAAGCATCTCAGCGTGTCGGGAGATCTCGAGAATAATGAAGTTTCTCTACAACCTGGTCTTGGGTCGGACTGATTTGCCTCTCGGTTGAAACGCGAAAAGACTGAGTCCATGAAACTTTTAGGTGAGAGAAAATTTAATTTCCCTGTCCATGATGGCATCGTAATCCTTGACTTTGTTGCGGACGAACCGGGACATCCTCAAGAAGCTGCTGGAAAATCTCCTGAGGAAGATGTAGACACAGTTTGCGAACCGAAGCGGCTTACGGAGTGGACCTTAAACTATTTGTCGGGGACGTTGAAGCAGCTACTAAGGATGCGATCGAGGCGGAAGAGAGCGGAGGCAAAAATATGTGGGAGCCATTGGAGAAGCCATGGAAACATACGGCTGGGGCTGCACAGGAACAAACACTGGACGGGATGTGGAAGTGCCCTGGCTATGACCGGTTCGGATAGGATCTTGGGGTTCTTTTGTTGGCGAGCCACGGATGGGATGCTTGAAGTTGATCTTTGGCGCGTCAGGTGGAACATTTGCTGCCAGAGGGTCTTTGAAAAGTGCTTAAAAAGCTACGATGGAGGCGTTATTGATCCGAAGGCCTGCCATTGATGACCAATTTTTCCTTTGCTATTTCTTCTCGGCGTGTATCCGCTTTTGATATTTCAAAGCCTTACTTTCACTTTCTTGTTTTCATGGCGGAGTTAGAGGGCTTCGTCAAGTAACATTGTTATCGACTCTTGTGGTTTCACATCTTTGAATGAATTAATAAAACCTTCATACTCAAAAGATCCACAAACCATTGATAAAAATAAGTCGCTCGACCCTCCTGGCCATCCAGTGGAGACGGATAGACACCGTACACAAATAGTGTGGATGGAATTTGCCCATGTACTAGCCGTCCCTCTTTCGCAGCCAATGCCTTGAATCGACATCACCCATAGTAACTCAAAACGAAATAACAATGGTTAAAGGTTAAATGCCTAATTTTCTTGGCTATCCCCTTGTAGCGACATCGTTGTCACACATCCCGAAAACCAGAGGAGCGTTAGGTGAGATTTGAAGGTCATATTTTTTGAAAAAATGTCTCATTACCCGCATGATGATCATCTTCCTTGCATATTCCCTTCTTCGGTATTTTTGAATAAATATCTTTTTTTTGTGTGTAGTGGTTTGGTTTCTCTGGTTTCAATAGCGGAGTAATGACTCTGTGAGAGTTTAGGTTTACTTGGTATTTTTCCTTTAAGATGGTTTGGGAAAACTTTTTAATGAAAGATGTTCTTTAATTGAAATCGAAAACTCTACTCATGAATGCAAACGGTGCAATCATTTTAGAGAGATTACAAATATTGCATGAAAAGGGGAAAATAATTGAAGGAAATGTTGAAAAGGGAACGCTGGAGGGTGAAGGTAGCATCGTTTTAGGTATCGAAGGGTTTGAGTCATGTGAGTAAATCGTCACACCTTCCAATTTTCGGCATTGATGAGCTTCGGAATCCACCCAAGATAACATCTTGCCACGGATATGGCTCATCTTCCTTTTCTTTAGGCGAGACCAGGGTCGAGTGGCTATCTTCCTTTGTTATGTCTCCAACTTGAAACGAGGTCGTGTTGACTACTACATCTCCAATTTGAAAGCGGGTTTGAGCATTGCGCAACCACTTGATTTTGAACTCGTCATCTTTGGTGTGGACAACTTCCAAATTTTGACAAAGCACTTGAAGGCCCAACGTCCCATTCCCATCTCTAATGGCGATTTGGGTTGATAATCGGACCGAGTCCCCATGCAGCCGAGAGGAGAGGTGGCTGGGTGCAGAAAGGCTTGTTTAACCGGACTTACTTGTGTTCGGAATCTGCGGATGAACGTCGACGGGCTTTCTCCAAGTAATTGAGTTACATTGGTAAGTTGTTGATACGGCAACATGTAATCTTCAAATTTGGACGACTTATTTGGAAATTCTTTCGGGTATCTATATCGACGAGAGAGATACTCTAACTTCGTTTTGTTGTCGTGTACCCATGCGCGCCCCATAATCATGTCGTAATTTGAGAGTTCTTTGACAATGTGGAATTTGCCATGTGTTAGAGTGTCTCCCACCTTGATTTCAAGGTTGATGTAGCCATATCGTCCATCGCCTCTCCTTCCAAAGTTTCGACCACGGTTGGGAACGTGTAGCCTCCTCCCGCTCAAACTCCCGCAACTCTGGAGTTTTGATGGTAACGATGTTGAAGTCGGGAGGCCCACGTTGATTGATGTGTTGTCGAGCTCGGCTTCCCTCGAGATAAACCGTGGTCAGGTCCCTAGTTGTATTTTCCGAAGACCGCTTCCCAGGAGAGTTTGGGGTTTTGGCGTGGTTTCTTCGATAGGAAAAGAGTCGCTTGCCCGATAAACGCGCGATTAAATTTTGTGAAGATATCTTATTGTGTCTTGGAGAGATAGAATATCACACACATCTTTCATCATGGATTGCACGATTTCGTGTACGAGAGTCCCCAAAGACCATGCAACTCACGACTGGAAGTGGATCTATGTGAACTATTTCATTGTCCAGTCCCCTCTCCCTACTTATCTTTTCTTTGAAGATATGCTTTAGCTTATTGCAGTCCTTTGGTCGGGTGGTGGAAAAAATGCAGGGTAGCGGCAATATTTGGGGTTTGCCATTTCCGCTTCGGTTGGTGGGCGCACAGTAGGAGTAGCCTGATGGCGTAGTCTTGGATCCACGCTTCGAGTTCAATCACTTCCTCGATTGGGAACAGGAAATCCAAGACATTTTCTCGAACTTCTTGATGTCGTGATGGGAGCTTTAGCGGTGGTCTTCCGTGGCGGATTGCTCAGTCGTCTTGCTGCTACTGCGCTTGGGTTGCTTTTTCATCCGGTGGAGCCTTCTTTTTGCTCCTTCGTCCACCACGCTCACAGAGGAGGGACTAGGTGTTGTATTGCTTATTGATGAGACGTCTATTTCCTCGAGTTTCGCGTGTCCTGCGCCTCGGTTGGCCTGGTTCTTTCCAAAACACCGGTCTTGTTGTGGCGAAGCCGTTTCGCGGCTTCATGAAGTTCGAGTAAATGTCCTGGAATCACGAGATTCTCTAAGTAAAGGCGCGGTAGATGGGAATCATGTCATTGATGCAAGAATCCACCAATTGTTGTTCGGTCATGTTTGGGTCATGACAATCCAAAGTCCAATTAAGATCTTTTGACAAAATCATTCGGATGTTCGTTGTTTCGTTGGATCCTTCCTAAATACGAGAATGTAGTTTGCTCGGACACAAAGAAGTACTTCTTGTAGAAAGTCGTAACCATATCGGACCGATTGGGGATGCTTCTCGGCGTAATGATAGTGGCATGCCGGTGGCGTAGTGGCATGCCAATAACGAGCACCGCGACATGCTAGCAGAGCTGTGGCATGGTGGCATGCCGGTGGACGTGGCATAGCGACATGCTAGTGGCGTGGCATAGCGGCATACTAGTAGTTGTGGCATGGTGGCATGCCGGTGGCCATGGCATAGCAACATGCTGGTAGCCGTGGCATAGCGGCATGTTAGTAGCTGTGGCATGGTGGCATGCCGGTGGTCATGGCATAGCGACATGCTATTGTAGTTGTGGCATGGTGGCATGCCGGTGGTCGTGGCCTCGCGACATGCTAGTAGGCTATGGCATGGTGGATGCCGGTGGCGTGGTGTTTTAGCATGGCCGAGTTTAAGATTTGGCTCCGTGAATAAAGTTAAGGCTTGGCGGCATGACCAAGGTCAGGGCTTGGCGGCGTGGCCAATTTAGGGTTTGATATCGCGGCCAAAGTTTAGGGTTTGGCGGCATGGTCGCTCAAATAGTTGCCACAAGCCTGTTAGTTTGGTGGCGAACTTGGATGGTGAGATCGCATCTCGGGGGAGGAAAGAGTAGCCGTCGATCATGCGCTACCTTCAATTGGCGTTGGCGCCTTTAACTTGCGCTAACGGCATTGCGGCATGATCGGCATGGCTCGTGCATGCCTTATGCTGATTGCGCGCGTAGCCATAGCCACCGAAATTTTGGCACGTTGGTGTGGAAATCTTGCCTAAATTAGGATTTAGCTTGTCGAAACCTAATTAGCCTATATGGCACGTCGCATGGGGTGAGTGGCCATGTTTGGCGCGTTTGGCATGTGCATCTGGCATGTGTTCCTGGTATGTGCGTTTGGCATGTTTGGCATGGTGCTTGGTATGCTGGTGCGTTTTTGGGAAGCCAATTGGCTTTGCGGCCATCTGGCGCAGTTTCCTTCTCTTCAACACTGTGGCGAGTTTTAAAGTAACATGGTTTGTTAATGTAAGAGGGTCGTCCAGGCATGGGCGTGGCTACACTTCTGTATGAGTGTGGCGGATTTAAAGCGATATGATTGGTCGATGGGAAGTGGGCCGGCAAGCTAGGGCGTGGCCACACTTCCAGTGCGCTGTGGTGGATTTAATTTCCTAGTATGGCTAAGCATAGTTTTTCGACCAATGGGGTCTAGTGTCTTTGCGCGGGGCGCAGAAACCCTAATTTTGCAAATTAGTTGGGTTTATGAGCTTTTTGTGAGTTATCACAATAATTGGTGGATTTGTATGCGGCCACAAAAATCCTATCTACGAATGCGAGTGTGCTTTCCGTCTGAGCATTTCGTGCGATGGACTTAACTTTGGTACTTGGAGGTTCACGCTACTCCGTTGCGAGTGAACATAAATCCGTCATGCCATACCGATATTAAGGGTTCTTCCCGGGGAACATATCACAGGAAAGTACTCGGTGAGTCTTGTATTGGCGAGTGCCGAAATTCTGACAGAGTGTTTGGGATGGTTGCTACATTATACGATGCGGATAAATTTCATGTAAATATATCGAATGGATCAATAAATATGCTTGGTGGAGAGGTTAGCACTCACGACCGTTTTCTTGCAGAGTGACGTCAGATGCAAGGTTTTAATGATTTAACCCTAAACTAAAAACCACCATCAACAGAAGGATAACTAGGATTTGGAATAGCCATTATTGTGAGTACACATAGCTATTTCCAACGTTTTCATCTTGCAATGTTTTTAGATTTATTTATTTAAATTCTAAAGTTTATTTGGAAGATGATTTTGCAATATTAATATTTATGGTTTCATATATTGCAACTTGTTATAAAAGATTGAATGATCTTTTGACAAACAAAAGATAAGCCTATTATGTCATTATGAAAATATTGATGGAAGATAGGATGAGCTTTTGTTTACAAAGATTAAGTCTATTATATGTCAACTGTGCAAATGGTGATGAAGAATAGAATGAATCTTTGTTTATTCCATGATGATCTTCCCCCGATCCATATTTTTTATGTAAAAAATGCGTAAACAAGTAAGTTCTCTTATGTGAGCATTTTAATTAAATTAATCATAGGTTCTCTTGTGGTTAATTTAATTGAGATTTTTGGATACAAATTCATATTCTTATGTGATTTGTTAATGTCCGAAGAAATCCTTCTTTTCTTGTGAAAGTAAGGTCGTTCTTGTTGTTCTTTCGGGAATGACATTTTATGGGGGAGAGTTCTTAATTGAACTTGTGCTTAATTGCCAAATCTTTGTGGGGAGTGCGGCTGTGGAATATTATAGGGGTTATCTTGTATCTTTATAAACTCTCCTTGATGAATGCATTTAGTTTCGGCTATATGATTGCATCTAAAAAAGTTGATATATGCTTTCTTTTGGTCATGAAGTGTCTCTATGGAAATTTCATTAGGATCCCACTAGTTTTCGTACCTTTGCCAATTTTATTGACAAAAAGGGGGAGAATTAATGTGTAGTTCACACTACAAATACATATGGTTTTCGGATCATTATGTAAAGGGGAGTGTTTTTCATGTGAGCTGAAGTATTGACTAAGGGGAGTGATACATATCACGTAGTATTGTTTTCGAAGTTGTGATACAATGGAACTTTGATGCTATGTAATAATACTAGCTATGACGCTGTATAAAAATGATTGAGAGCTATTGCTTTCTTATTGTTATGGATACGGAACTTCAACAACGATGATGCTGAATTGAATACCTTTGGATTCATTGGAGTACTTGGAAGTGACTTGAAGATTTCGAGTAATGTTGAAGAACCAAGGAGATCAAGCATGTGGATGAGAAGCTGCAAAAGTTTATTTATTTTGTATTCCATATGTATTGATAGTTTTGCCACTAAAATTGACAAAGGGAGATTGTTAGAGTTAATCGCTGCTGGTCGAACTTCATAGCGTTTCTATCTCCAAGCTTGTTTGTCAAGTTTAGTTTCAAAACTATAAGTCTTGATTTCTAGTCCACTTATAGCTAAGTCTCGGACTAGGATAGTAAGTGTAGTTGAGCTCTAAACTCCCACGGCGTTCATCATGCAAAGACGAATAACTACTCGAGGAACTAAAGTGGAACTTCATCCCACAAAAAGGTATGTGGAGACTTGAACTTATCTATCACTCAAAAGTCTATCTATTCTATCTCCTATCTTGAGATAAAGTCGTATTGCTATATAGACTTCGATTATACACATTTGCTATTTCAAGCCGAAGTTTATCTCGCCTATCTTTTTCTCAAAATATGTGTTGGTAAGCTTTCGCTTTGGCCAAGTTCATCTTTACTCGTGACGAAAGTCATGTTGACGTTTCAATAACTTGAAAATCTCTTTGATGAAAAATAGTTTGTGAATAACAACTATATAACATCCTCTAAAGAATGTTTCAATGATTGAAATGAGAGTTTAGAACATAACCATCTTTGGATATAAACATAGTGTGTTCTCACATTTAGTGTATAAATCCAAAACCGGGAACCCAAAGTATGCATACATGTGTGCATCGGCGGTTGTTGGAAGGATAGAGAGTATGCGTATCGACGCGTCTTGGCGGAAAGTTCACGTCCGAAATTTCTCTTCGAGTTTGGAATTGAGAAACAATCTCCGATCCTAAGTTACTTATACCCGTACCTGTTATGCATACGAGGTAGGTTACTTTCTAAAATCGGTTTTTTCATGAACTAAAACATTTAATTTAAGGAATGCAATCTTTGCAAACCGTGGCTATATTTTTCATGAATTGATTCAAATGAATCAAACCGATTTTGTTTCAACCGTGTCTTGTAAAGACCTATGAGATATAAGCAATTGAACAACTAGTTCATTTGAGTCATTTGAACTAGTTATGAGAAAGATGAATAAGGTTGATATGAAAGTGCTCATATGGCTAACCATTGGTTAACTATTGTTGAACCAACTAAGTGTACACGTTTAGGTATAAGCACTCAAACCTAAATGAAATACATTTCATTTGTGTATAACAAGCTAAGTTTGATCTAAAGGTTGAAAATATTAGCTTGTATTTAATCGTGTTTTTCATCTAATGGTGAATATTGAATGCTTTGTTACCAAGGTGTTGATGGTGGATTTTCGTTTAAGGTTAAATTTGTAAAAACTTAAAAATCATGCGCCTCGACATCTTGTAAAAGATAAAGCCATTTATAAGTGTTGGATACTCCTCACTTAATTCACCAAGAATGGAGCATGTAGCAACAATCCCATTCTCGTGGGAATACATGAAATTCCTCCAAAGTTGGAGCATGTGGCAACAATCCCTTCATGTGAATTTCATATCAGCCTTGTATTTCCAAAGACTCATTATCAAAGTGGCATGACGACCGAGTGTTACTTTGCAGCTGTAAATACGAACCTCCAAGCACTATAATGAAACCATGTACGAAATACCCGTATTCTCTGTTAACTAGCCGACTTCTGTGTGTTATACTAGCCCGATTGAGCCCCTCTCTGGTGTTATACTAGCCCAATTGAGCATCCTGATCGACCAGATCGGGCCGATATGATCCGATCAAAGCAGTCATCCAACTCCATAAGCATGATTGATGACCCCAGATCAATTCCATCACCCCTGCTGTGTATGGAATACCCACGGCCACCCCCGCATGGTCGGTCATTGGCCTAGCTTGCCAAGAAACCGTTCATACCAAGCATTATGGACTAAAACCCTAAATTAGGGTTTTGCGGCATATTACATGTGTTGCAAAGCAGCCTCAACCATCCATCTTCGCAGTATAGATGGAGGGTGTAGATGTAGACTTAAAGGGCCTAGAGCATGTCAACACGATCACCGTGGGACCGCCTACACACTTGACCAATCTGGCCAAGACCAACAATGTTTGGTTGGACAAAATCGTCACCCAAACAAGAGATTTCCGCACGGCTTTGAAAGCCAAAATTAGGGTTTCAAGTCATCACGCGCGTCCATCTTCTCCCAGCACGAATGGAGGGTCACAGATTAGATTAAACAAGGGCCGGCCATACCAAAGATGACCACCGTGGGCCCATCTACCTCCTCATGTGTTCGGCCAAGGCATATCATGCCCGGTCAATCCAAAACGTGCGCCCAAACTAGCATGGCCACGCCCCAAACCACAACCGATCTCGACCACTCAACTTCACCGGATGATTTGAATGGCTTAGATCACGTTTTCATGGGATATCGTGGTATAGGTGCATGAACACCAGCCTACCACCTTCACGCGTCAACCTATCGACCAAGACCGACCAAGATTAGGTCGTCTTGAACGCGTGCCCAAACTAGGGATGTCATGGTTTCCAACCTTTTGCGGCATTAATTTCCTGCCGCAAAATCGATCTCAACCACTCAACTTTACCTGGCCAAATTGAGTGGCCTGGATCGCACTCCAACTGGGACAAAGTGAGGTGTGGACGTGTACACCGGCATGCCGCTATACACACATGCCCTGGCTCTGGCCCTTCCAAATCCCTTTCCATGCTTGGCTCGACTAAGTCAAGAGTGATGCTTGCGCACCTCTTCAAAAACCCTAATATTCATTAACTGGCCGCAGATGAGTGTCTCAAAGATCATCTCATCCGTCCAACTTCACCACCTTTGGTTATACAACCCTGGTCGAGTTATTTGGTCAGTGAGGCATTATTACCCATCACTTTACCACACCATAATGCAAAGACTCACATAAATACACACGATACTTCACAAGTATCGACTTCCCGAATAACACAGCTATTCAATTCAAAGATTACATGCTATCTTTCGTGGATCCACGATCCACACATTCCAGACATCAATCATGTCACAAACCTGGGGATACATACTGGGGTATTGGTCTGGCGGTTTACAAGGCGGCGTGCAACGCGCCATCACAAGAACGTGTCAAGAAGTCATGGATCTGGTTAGAGATGAACAGAGAAGTGGGCAAGACTGGTCGTGTGGCACCGACGCACAACTCCACTACTCCATCACCCACTTCCTCAACTTCCCACGAGAGACGTGAATAAGGCTCAATGACTTGTATAAATAGGTTCTCCGCCCTATTTCAAACAACAACACAAGTCCAGACGAGACAAAAACCAAGTGTTAATACAAAACGTATTCAAACACCCCAGAGCTTGCTTGCATCAATCACAAGCCTCCGCTCACCTTCTCGTCACAAGTCATAAGCAATCCAACACCTTCACAACCTCAACACCTTCTTCGCTTCCCTCCCTAAGATCAACCCCATCTCCTTCACTTTGTGACCGAAACAAGTCCTGAACTTTATTTCTTGGTTTAGGCCGACTTGCACATATTGATCTCTCGAATCTACAAGCACTCACCGCGCAGATGCATTTGTTTAAGGTTTAAATTCATTCCTCATCCACACCCCAAATTACCAAATTCTGTAGAGTAGTTTTCACCCATAAACAATTGGCGACCACAAAGGAGGTTGATCTCTTGCTTACAAAAATTGAATTCTCAATTTTTCAGCCATCTCACGATGTATCCTCACCGAGACCACAGTGGTTCTGATATCATGGGAAGTGTAGCTAGAATGATGGAGGATGTCTTGTCAAATCAAGCCTCCAGTATCGCTAGAAGACAGAGCGAGACATTCCGCCTTTTGAATGATATAACAACACAATTACAAGAAGGGCTCATGTGCATCTACTCAAACAAAGGTAAGAAACGCTGGATCCTTAGTCGAGTCACACCTTTACCAAAGGAGATGCAAAAGAGCGCGTAATCACAGGGGACTCAGGAGAGACAGACAACATGGTCCAGCTGACAACGAAGACTCCGAGGCAACTCCACAGAGGAAAAGACTTGTCCTAGCACCACAACGTCTACCTGGATAAAGAAATGGAGCCTGCAGCTTTACGGATCCTCACTGAAGATTTATATCTCAAGACCCTTGTCGAAGCCGTGAAGAAATGCTTGAGGAAGGAGAGATCAATCAAGGAACACGTGAGTACAGAGGATGGAAACGTTCAATTCGATCACTTTCACAGTGATATTACAACACCTCCCATCACTGAGCCCGAGAGCAGCCACAAATCCACAGCATCTCATCAAGTGTAACACCTCCGTAGTCACTGTATAACAACTTCCACTCCTTCATCGGGACGAGGAGCCGGAGGGACGAGAGGAGGACCATCCCTCATTACCATTGCAAACTTGATGGAGAAGAAGGAAGTTCTTGCTAAGACTCAAACGGATATGGCCGCAACTCGTAAAGAGGTACTCACTTTTCTTAAGACATTAACCGATCGATTTCCACAAGAGCCGTGACAGCCCCTCGGAGCAAAAAGGAACGCATTCAACGCACCGGAGAAGGTACTTCAGCGGCGCGACCTCCATGGACCTGATCAAAGAAGCGACATCGATATGAGCGGTCCCGTCATGGAGACTCCTACACTGGGATTGATCCTCACAACAATCCTCCTCAAGTCAATAGTTTCACTATGAACCATAGGTCGGTGGATCGGGAAGCGTTTCTCTAGTGGAAAGTTTATGAAAACTTTCAAACCTCTCAAGAATCAGCCGAGCGAGACGTTTTGCCGCAATCAAAGGAAGGCCACAACCGTGCCCTACATGTCACCGCACGCATCAAGGATTCAGAGTTCAAGACGGCCCTTATCTACACAGAGCGTCTTCGAATGTGATTACTCTCAAAGACTCTCGTGACATCCAAGGTTCTCCTGGCAAGGTCGCATTAAGCCTACCACAATGACGGACTTCGAGGGAAACCAAACCACCACATACTGGAGAAGCTCCGGGAAAGAATCGACAAGTTCGTTGCATCCCACTCCCCACGTGGGCGTCAATTCAGAAGAAGACCGGCTTGCATCATTGAGGGCTAGTACCCACGATGCATCTTTGCCGACGGGAAGCATTCTTCTCCATCCCGTGAAGCCACGACCCACGTTCACACGAAGAGGGAACAAACTTTTGTTGGCGAGTCGACTCTAAAGGGAAAAATGTTATACCGACACTTCCATTATCAATTAGCAGGGAGATCACTACCTAGCCTCTCCACCCAATGGAATGCTACAACAAAGAACGAACCACAAGAGCAAGTGCTAGATGCTCCACAACAAACGCAAGAGGGCACCAACTCCACAACCGATGAGATTGAAATCGTTGAGGAATCTCCTGGCCTATCTCCATCAAATCAACCTTGTGTACGGATAAACGCATGAAGCTCGTGGAACTTCTCAAAGAGTACCAGGACATATTCGCTCGGAGATATGAAGAAATGCCGGATTTAGATGAAAATTGGTCACCCATCATCTACATGTCATACCGGGATCCAAGTCGGGTTAAACAATTGAGTCTTCAGAAAAATGGATAGATCAGTGCCGCATAGACTTCAGAGACTTGAACAGTGCTGCTCCAAAACGATCCTCCTCTACCTAACATCGACATGTTAGTAGATGCAACCAAACAGACACTATGATGTTCTCCTCCATGGATGGATGTAGCTACAACCAGATAAGGATGTACGAGCATGATGCAAGTAAGATAGCTTTTTCAACCCTCTCGGGAAATTTTTATTATACCATACCGCCATTTGGTTTAAAGAATACCTGGCAACGTATCAACGCTCTATGACGGCAATCTTCCACCGGAGCCGATACCTCAAGGGAGCAGCCAAGAAGATAAGATGTCCACGCGACATATCGAACAAGATCTAAGTGAGTCACTTTATCGTACATGGAGCATGTCTATCATGCTATGTGGAGAATCCGCTTTGGTCATCCTCTGGAGCCGTTGAACGCTCATCTACAACAACATATGCCCCGATAGAAAGAACCAGCTCGCCTGAATGAAGAGCCTCATAATGTTTGTAGGGGCATATATCTCACCAACAAAGCGATACAACCTTTACCTTCAGTAAGCAGTTCCTCAAGCACCAAGAGGAAAACCACTGAGATACAACATCATGCGCGTCCATCAACTCCAACTCCTAAGACCACATGCACGACTCCCACAATGATGAAACAATGTCCAAGATATTCCATATTTGGCTCGACAACAACCACTACGAACAAACCATGTAAACCACGCTTGGGGACTCGAGGCTCGCATAAAGTTCCTTCACCGTCACCAAGGAATTCTTCAACATGAGAGAGATGGTCACCAAGAAGCATGGAATTCGCAAGGGTAAATCGAATCAAGAGGGAAACACTTCAACGCTCCTCTAGCAAAAGTCGCTTCAATGGTCTATTCAAGAGCCGCCTCAACGCTCTCTCCTCCGGACCCACGCTCGCTTTAATCCTTCTTCAACACTCTCTCCAGATCCACCTCAACGTCGCACTAAACCACTTTAACATCCTCTCGAGCCATTTCAACACTAAGCCGCATCAATAATCCGCGCTCTGGTCAAGTTATCTTTGACGTACTCATTGCTCAACATACGTCCTCATCCATCCTTCATGACGGCTCATGGAGCATGAAAACCTTGAAGTCGATAGAGAAGGGTTATCTTGTGGAACGGATATTTTCATATAGTTGAAAGGGCGCTATGAACAACTCATCATCAATGTTCGGATATCTTTGAAGCTTTCAACACCTCCCGACTTGGCACCAAAGATTATCCCCTGTAAGACATCTCAACAGAGTTCTTTTCTTCATTCTACAATAAAAAACATGAGTCAAGATTTGTATAAAAACACGTAAGATGTGTAGTCACATACGACACAAATTCACGCTTGGAGTACACAAGGCTGGGTATTGGGTCCAAACACCAGATTGCTCAAGCTTCAAGTCCTGGTATTGATCAAGTGACAAGTCCGGTATCCTCAAGTTTCAAGTCCGTATTGGTCAAGCTTCAAGTCCTGGTATTGATCAAGACCAAGTCCTGGGTATTGCCCAAGTCTCAAGTCCAAAGTGTTGATCAAGTCACAAGTCCTAAGTATTGCTTAAGTTTCAAGACCGATGTTGGTCAAGGGCACGAGGTCTGGTATAAAGGTGACATTCACAAGCATACACGATATGGGACCCACGCACAATCAAGCATATATGGCGGGACCATATTTATTTGCACAACACGGTTCTCTATGTCATGGGAATCATGTTCACGAAATTCAAGCCAACGCTTCAATCAAACAGGCAGATCCCCACGAACAAAGCAAAGCAGCATCATCCGATTAGGCACAACCCCACGATCGAGCGAAGCAAAGCAATAGCCCCTCGACCTAATCAGGATAACAAGGTCGATCCGCAAGACCGACATTCAAACGGAGCAAGAACGAGTGGGCCCTCACCAAAGGGCGCATAAGCAAGGTCGACCGAAGCAGTGCAAGACCGACATCATACTAGGGGAATGCTCTCCTAGATGCCTTTTGAACGTGACATACTCCAAGGACAGATGACCTTATCTCCTCGGTAACATCTAACTTTGTCTCATAAAGTTTTATCTTTAACAGTCACCATCTTATGCCTACCCCACAATAGTGTAACCATTGTGTGCTAGGCATGGGACTTAATGTTGATGGTGGATTTTCGTTTAAGGTTAAATTTGTAAAAAACCGTAAAAATCATGCCCGACATCTTGTAAAAGATAAAGCCATTTATAAGTGTTGGATACTCCTCACTTAATTCACCAAGAATGGAGCATGTAGCAACAATCCCATTCTCGTGAATACATGAAATTCCTCCAGTTGGAGCATGTGGCAACAATCCCTTCCCTCAGAATTTCATATCACCTTGTATTTCCAAAGACTCATTATCGTGTGGCATGACGACCGAGTGTTACTTCTTGCAAAGTAACACGAACCTCCAAGCACTATAATGAAACCATGTACGAAATACCCGCAAGCCGACTTCTCTGTGTTATACTAGCCCGATTGAGCCCTCTCTGTGTTATACTAGCCCGATTGAGCATCCGACTGACCGTACACCCGATATGATCTGATCGCAGCCATCCAACTCCATAAGCATGATTGATGACCCTGCATCAATTCCATCACCCCTGCATGCATGGAATACCCACCACGACCCCGCATGGCCGGTCATTGGCCTAGCTTGCCAAGAAACCGCTCATACCAAGCATTATGGACTTAAAACCCTAAATTAGGTTTGCATGCATATTACATGTGTTGCAAAATAATCTCAACCATCCATCTTCGCAGTATAGATGGAGGGTGTAGATGTAGACTCAAAGGGCCTAGAGCATGTCAACACGATCACCGTGGACCGCCTACACACTTGACCAATCGGTCAAGACCAACAATGTTTGGCCGTGACAAAATCGTCACCCAAACAAGAGATGGCGCACGGCTTTGAAAGCCAAAATTAGGGTTTCAAGCCATCACGCGCGTCCATCTTCTCTCCGACACGAATGGAGGGTCACAGATTAGATTAAGCAAGGGCCGGCCATACCAAAGCATGACCACCGTGGGCCCATCTACCTCCTCATGTGTTCGGCCAAGGCATATCATGCCCGGGTCAATCCAAAACGTGCGTCCAAACTAGCATGGCCACGCCTCCCAAACCACAAATCATCTCGACCACTCAACTTCACCTAATGATTTGAATGGCTTAGATCACGTTTTCATGGGATATTCGTATAGGCATGAACACCAGCCTGCCATCTTCACGTCAAACCCATCGACCAAGACCGACCAAATGGGTCGTCTTGAACGCGCGCCCAAAAAGCATGATGCACGCGGCCTTTTGCGGCATCAATTTCCTATTGCAAAATCGATCTCAACCACTCCTCTTGCCACAAATTGAGTGGCCTAGATCGCACCTTCATGGGACAAAGTGAGACATGGACGTGCACACCGGCATGCTTTCTATACACATGCCCTACCTGGCCTTCTCCAAATCCCTTTCCATGCTTGGTTTCACCAAGTCAAGAGTGATGCTTGCGCACCTCTTCAAAACCCTAATATTCATTAACGGCCGGCAGATGAGTGTCTCAAAGATCATCTCATCCGTCCAACTTCACCACTTTTGGTTATACAACCCTCATCAGAGTTATTTGTCAGTGAGGCATTATTACCCATCACTTTACCACACCATAATGCAAGACTAAAGATAAAATACACACGATACTTCACAAGTATCGACTTTTCAATAACACAAAATTATTCAATTCAAAGATTACATGCTATCTTTCGTGGATCCACGATCCACACATTCCGCACATCAATCATGTCACAAATCGGGGATACATACCGGGTATTGGTCCAAGGCGGTTTACATACAGGCAAGGCATGCAACGCGCCATCACAAGAACGTGTCAGAAGTCATGGACGGTTAGAGATGAATAGGAGAAGTGGGCAAGACCGGGTCGTGTGGCACCGACGCACAACTCCACTACTCCATCACTCCACTTCCTCCACTTCGCACGAGAGACGTGAATAAGGCTCAATGACTTGTATAAATAGGTTCTCCGCCCTATTTCAAACAACAACATGAGTCCAGACGAGACATTGCAACCAAGTGTTAATACAAAACGATTCCAACACCTGCAGCTTGCTTGCATCAATCACAAGCCCGCTTTCACCTTTCTCATACAAGTCATAAGCAATCCAACACCTTCACAACCTCAACACCTTCTTTCGCTTCCTCCCTAAGATCAACCCCATCTCCTTCACTTTGTGACCAAAACAAGTCTCGGAACGGCCATTTCTTGGTTTAGGCCGGACTTGCATGCATTGATCTCTCGAATCTACAAGCACTCACCACAAGCAAAGGCATTTGTTTAAGGTTTAAATTCATTCCTCATCCACACCCCAAATTACCAAATTCTCGCAGGAGTAGTTTTCATCCATAAACACAAGGTAACTTAGATTGCAAACCCCGATTTGAAAACTATATAAGGGGAACTCTAGCAACTATAAAATTATTCCCACCTCTCCGTGTGATACTAGTTGGTTTTTCAGAGTCGATTCTCGCTTAAACTTAGGTTTCTTCTTCTAGACCACCACTGTGGGTTAACGATCGAAAGACTTCATTGGGATTGTGAATCCGTTTAAACTACTTCTCTTGTAGTTGAGCGATCCATCTTGTCATTTTCTATCGCATTTGAGTTTAATTGAATAATTGGCTTGAGATTATATCTCCGATAGGGCAAGATAAAAGAAATCACAAACATCTTCGCCTCATCGTTTCTCGATTCCACAATATCTTGTTTCGCTACCATACAATTAATATTATTGTGAGGTGATTGATAATACTAGGATGTTCTTCTAGAATATAAGTCTCAGGTTATCAATTAGTTCATGTTCACCTTGATTTATCAAAAGACTGAACAAAATAATAGGTTTATCCGTGGGAGACATATTTATCTATTATCATAGACTTTTCGTGTGATACATATTTGTTTATTAAAGTCTTCGACTTTGGGTCGTAGCAACTCTTAGTTGTGGGTGAGATTATCTAACTAATCAAGTATGTAGTATCCCCCGGGATCGTAGACGTAAGGAGCGCAATCTGTACCTTGAATCAATGTGAGATTGATTAGAGTTCAACCACAAAGATGCACCGAAGTTAGTTTGTAGTAGGCTAGTGTCTCGTAGCGGATTAATACGGATGGTGTTCAACTGGAATAGGTCCCTGGGGTTTTCTTCATTTGTGGTTTCCTCGTTAAAAAAACTTAGGTGTCTGCATGTTATTTCTATTTCGCATTATATTTTTTTATATAATTGAAATATCACAAAGTTGTATGCGTTGTATCGATCAATTGTGAAATCCAACCTTTGGTTGTTGATTGGAAATTGATTGATCCTTGGATATTGGTCTGCGGTACCATCCAAGTTTATATCTCTTGTATTTGATAAAGACTCACAAATTTCTATTTGTTTGAGTATAGATCAAATCGATGATAGAGATATTAACTCCTTGATATACTTTTTTATTGAGATTGATTCTGACCGACACAGTTGATTCTCTTAAAAGTATATTAGAGTTAGTCCACATGCATTGCTAATCGAAATATTGGGTGAGGTTGTTGTACCCCCGCTTTTTCAACTCTCATTTCAATCATTGAAACATTCTTAGAGGACGTTATATAGTTGTTATTCACAAACCATTTTTCACAAAGCCATTTTCAAGTGATTGAAACTTAACATGAATTTCGTCACTAGTATAGATGAACTTGGCCAAAGTTAAAGCTTACTTTTAACACATATTTAGAGAAATAGATAAGCGAGATAAACTCGGCTAAATAGCAAATGTGTATAATCATAGTCTATATAGCAAAACGACTTTTGTCTCAAGATAGGAGATATAGTAGATAGACTTTTGAGTGATAGATAAGTTCAAGTCTCCACATACCTTTTAGTCGATGAAGTTCCACAAGTTCCTTTAGTAGTTCTTCGTCTTTGTATGATGATCGCCATGGACTCTTGGGCACAACTACACTTTCTATCCTAGTCCGAGACTTAGCTAATAGAAGACTAGAAATCAAGACTTATAGTTTTGATCACTAACATTGACAAACATGCTTGAGATAGCAACGCATGCGAGTTCGACTGAAAGCAAAGGTTTCTAACAATCTCCCTTTGTCAATTTTAGTGACAAAACTATCAATACATATGGAATACGTAAATAAATAAATAAACTTTTGTAGATTCTCTTCCACATGCCTGATCTTCTTAGTTCTTCAACATTACTCGAAATCTTCGTCACTTCCAAGTACTCCAATGATTCCAAAGGTTGTAAGTTTAGTATCATCGTTGTTGAAAATCCGTATCCATAACAATGAGAAAACAAGAATTCTCAATCATTGTTACACAAATGTCATAGTATTATTAAAACAAAGATCAAAGTTCAATTGCATCACAACTTCGACAACAATACTATGGTGATATGTATCACTCCCCCTTAGTCAATACTCCATCTCACACGGAAACCACTCCCCCTTACATAATGACTCGAAAACCATAGGGTATTTGTAGTGTGAACTACACATTAATTCTCCCCCTTTTTGTCAATAAAATTGGCAAAGGTACGAAAACTAGTGGGATCCTAATGAAATTTCCATAGAGACATTTCATTACCAAAAGCAAGCACATATCAACTTTTTAGATGCAATCATATATAGCCAAGCTAAATGCTTTCATCAAGGAGTTTATAAAGATACAAGATAACTCCTATAATATTCCACACCAAGCACTCTCCACAAAGATTTGCAATTAAGCACAAGTTCAATTAAGAACTCTCCCCCATAAAATGTCATTCACGAAAGAACAACAAGAGCGACCTTACTTTCACGAGAAAATAAGATTTCTTTTGGACATAAAAAATCACATACGAATATGAATTTGAATCCAAATAATACTCAATTAAATTAACCACAAGAAAAACCCATGATTAATCTAATCGAAAATGCACAACATAAGATAACTTACGGAGTCGCACAATATATACATAAAATATGGATCAAGGAAGATCAATAATGCGGAATAAACAAGGATTCATTCTATTTTCCATCACCATTTGCACTGATAGACATAACCTCGTAAACAAAAGTTCATCCTATCTTCCATCAATATTTGCATAATGACATAATAGGTTTCAAACTTTTGTAATGTCAAAAGTTCATTCATTCTTTTATCAATACATGCATATTGACATACGAAAGACTTAACTTTTGACAAGTATGGGACAATCATAGTTCACGGACGCAAACACACATATCCTGTAGGATCATAATATCGCAACATACAAGGCTCGCGGGATTAATGAACGACGGTGTCGCGAGGGAGTCGCAGTGGGAGCTAAAATAAACGACGCAATGAATAACGACAAAGTAAAACGTAAAGAAGACGTGAGATCCGGGGCGAGGGTTAAGAAGTGTCGCGAGAGTGAATGTTTGTGCATCTCAACGACACTTCGCGAGACATTCCTGAAAATAAAGGGGTAGCTTAGCTGTCATCCACTATGTATTACCCTATATAAAGGGCCTGAGTGAATCTGCGGAGGAAGAGAGATCTTTTGGAATTGTTGGGCAAGTCATTAGGGAGAGAGAAAGTTTAAGAGTGTTTTAATTTCTAAGTGTAATTCTATTTTCTTGTGTAAACAATTCATGGATTCAATCAATAAATATTCTTGATCTTACATCTTTCAATGGACTAATTAAGCAAAATCGAGTAAGGGTGTAGTGTGGGAAATCCCGCTACTACATATGCGCTAGAAACAGGGAGATCGTTGGAAAAAGAGGGAAGATTGAAATTAAAATTGTTTGAATCAGAAAAATGAGAAAGAAAAAATTTAGATCAGATGAAAAGGATATGGCATACAAGACACGGTATAAGAGTAATGGTTAATCTAATTTCATGAAAATATCAGAGAAGAATACACAAACGAGATTTTGAAGGAAAGAAGATTACTGGATAGAGAAATAACATCACCCTCAAGGATTGGGAAAGCAAGAGATAACATTCACTACGGGGAAATATCCAAAGAAAATTTGGATCACACATCTCCATTGGTAATTGCAATTAACGCGTATAAGGAAGGAGAGGAATCGGAGAACACGATGAAAACATGGGTGGTGAATGGAGTTTTAATTGATACGTGGAGTCTCGGTGAACATCATGTTCTATCACGCTTACAAAAAGATGGGATATAAAGACGAAGATATGACTTTCGCGGCATACAATATTCAAGGTTTTAGTAAATCCATAACAAAAGTTAGAGGGGAGATAAAAATACGTATTCCATTAGGAAGAATCGAAACACAGTGACATTGAGCGTAGTAGATATGGAATCACCGTATAACTTATTACTTGGAAGACCATGGGTACATGCAATAAAAGCTGTGGGCGCGACGCTCATCAATGTATCAAGTTTCCTACACCAACTGGAATAGGCGAGATCAAAGGGGATGTTTTGCTAAAGGAAGAATATATTATCAAAATGAAGTAAAGTGTTATGAGGAACAAGTAAACAAGCAAAAGAATATATCTAAGCACCGCAAAAGATGGCGAGGGCGGCTAAGAAAGAAGAAGAGTTCAGAGTTTACATGATCGTGAGCGAAGGAAGGAAAAGGCATACCTAGCGAGATCTCGGGAGAAGAAAACGATCCCGCGAAAGAACCGAAGGACCAACCCCTATGGGAGAACCAAAGGCCGCTTACGCCGCGTGCAGAGCAAACCAAAGAAGTGAATATTGGAACTAAGGAAAACCCAAGATGCTAAAGATTGGAACTAAAATGGGAGCGGAAGAAGAGAAAAGAACTCACGATCCATTGTGGAATTATAAAGATATCTTCGCACAGGATATGGATGAAGTGCCTCGGTATAGATCCATCGTAGCCCGTCACAAGTTGGAAATTGATAAAAATGTGAAGCCATTCAAACAAAGAATTAGAAAGATAGCAACAAGATATCACCCATGAGATAGAAGAAGAATTATGTATGATGCTGGATGCGGGAATTATTAAACAAGCAAAATATCCTGAATGGATAGCTTAACATGGTTATAGTCCCAAAGAAGAACAATGGAATAAGGATTTGCATTGATTTCACTGATCTAAATAAAGCTTGCCCTAAAGACAACTTTTCCATTACTGACATTCCGTAATTGGTCGAATCAAGAAACTGGAATGAAAGAGTATCGTCATTGACTGATACAAAGGTTACAATCAAATTCCTCTCGCCGAGGAAGACCAAGAGCACACTCGCTTTTCTTCCTCCAAGAGGATTATACAGCAATACTAAAATGCCGCTTGGTTTGCGAAATGCTTTGCAACGTATCAAAGGATGGTAGAAAATGTATTCGCAGAATGGATACATAAAACACTAGAGGTATACGTAGATGACATGTCAGAAAAGTAAAAAGCGTAAGATCACGTCTCGTAGACTTGAAAGAAATTTTTGAACAAATGAGGCGTTTCAACATCAAAGTCAATCCAGTAGAAATGTACCTTCGGAGTCAAGCGTCGGGGAAATTCTTGGGTTACATTATATCAAAGGAAGGAATACATGTTGACCTTGAGAAAGTAAAAGCAGTTTCGCGATATGCCGACACCCCGATGAAAGGATGTTCAAAAGTCGAATGGGTTACTAGCATCGCTAGGAAGGTTCATCTCGGTCATCCGATAAATGTAAACACTTTTTCAAGTTGTTCAAAAAAGGGCTCGAAATTTAAATGGACTACCTAACGCGAAAAGGCTTTACAAGGGATCAAAGAGCATTTAATGGATATATCCATTATGCGTAGAACTGTGAGAAGAACTATTAATATACCTGCGACAACATCGCATGCCTTAAGTGCGCTTTTTCGCGAGCGGACGCAGGAGTAGAAAACCAATTTATTATATCAAGAAAACTTTTAATGCTCAGCAGAAAGAAATTATTCAAGATTGAAAAAACTAATCTCGGCATTAGTCTATGCGCTGTTTAAACTTCGCATATACTTTCGTGCACATACCATTAGAGTGGTAACGAAGGTACCAATCGAGTCGGTAATGAAAAAATTCAAAAGATCGGTGAAGAGTCGAAAGATGGAATGCTCAAATAAGCCATTACAAACTCAAATATGAAATATTATCTTCAACCAAGTCACAAAGTTGTCGCAGACTTTCTCAAGGAATTTCCTTTGGAAGAAGATGAAGCAAGGATGAAATGATGGATGTAGAAGAAGAGCATGGAGATCCAAAAGATTTGTTAACTCGAGCCAGACGGTGGGA
Source organism: Papaver armeniacum (assembly GCA_023531295.1). Lineage (NCBI taxonomy): Eukaryota > Viridiplantae > Streptophyta > Magnoliopsida > Ranunculales > Papaveraceae > Papaver > Papaver armeniacum. The sequence continues at coordinate 717,474 of JAJJWW010006351.1, read as the reverse complement.
AATATTAGTGGATGGATCATCCAACTGAGAAGGTAAAGGAGTGGGAATTGTTGTGATTTCGCCGTGGTTGGCAATAAGTTAGCTTTTGCTTTTAGATTGGAATTTGAGTCTACCAATAATGAAACGGAGTATGAAGCTATAATACATGCTCTAAGATTTGCAATAGAAATGAAATCGAGAATGTGAGGATTACTGACTCGCAATTGGCAATCTGTCAGATAAATGAGAAGTATGCTACAAATGATCCATCCTGCTGCAATACAGGGAAGCTTGTAGAAGTGTTGTCAAGACAGATACCCAGAAAATAAAATGGAGGCACATATCAAGGAGAGATAATAGACTCGGGCAGACGCTTTTTGCCTTTATATCAAGTATGATGACAGACTCCAACTCGCGAGGAATATCAAAATACGACGCCATCGGCGCCATCAATTAATAAAGAGGAGGGACAAGAAGCGAGATACAATGATGGTGGTAGATGAAATGCAATGTCGCGAGGAAGATTGGAGAGTAGAACTCACGCGTACTTAATGAAAGGCGAGGTACCAAGAAATAGATTGAAGCACACAAGTTAAAGAGTCTGGCAACAAATTATGAATTCATGAGATGGCGTGGCTTTATCGGGCTTTTTGATGGACCTTCGCCTGATGTCTAACAAGGAAAGAAGGAGAAACCATATTGGAAGATGTTGCATAGTGGGGATGCAGAAATCATAGCGGCGGAAGATCTTTGGCATATAAGGCAAAGACGCAAGGATATTATTGGCCATATATGCATGAGGACGCGAGAGCAATAGCCAAACAAGATTGTCAAAGACACGGAAGAAGATACATGCACCGAGCACCGTTAAATTCTTCAAGAAGTGTGTGGCCTTTTGGAAAATGGGGTTTAGATATTGTGGGACCATTTTTACCGAAAGGACAAAGAAGATACCTAATTGTCGCAACGGATTATTTCACAAAATGGGCAAGAGGTAAAAGCTGTCCAAAGACATTCGCGATAAGGATGTTTTTACTTTCATATTTGAAAATATTATATGCGAGATTTGGGATCCCCGCACAATTGGTATCTAATGGGAAGCAGCTTGAAGGACAAAATATAGAGTTGTCAGCTAATGCATTTCGAGATAAGATGTGGAAAATCAACTCCATTATATCCACAAGCTAATGGCTGCGGAGGCAACAAACAAAACAATTGGCTTTGATATATTGAAGAAAAAGTTGGAAGGACACAATAGGGGATGGTGCGAGGAACAAGTACCCAATGCAAAGTGTGGGCTTATAATACAACTAGAAGAGAAGCAGGAATGTCCCCTTTTGCTTAACTTACTGAGTTGAAGCAAGATTCCCAACAGAGGTCGTGATTCCGACAACCAAAAAAGAGGTCCGGATAAAAATCTTAGCGCAGCAACATTCTAATCAAGTTGGATGAATTGGAAGAAAAGCGAGAAAAGGCCTTATGGTTACACATGGAGAATTATCAACAAAGATCAAGCTAGAGAATATAACAAGCGTGTGAAAATACGTGAATTCCAAACCAGAGACTTGGTGTTACGAAAACCCCAATATATCAACGCGAAAGTGGAGGCAAATTGGCGAGAAAATGGGATGGACCTTATATCATCAAAGAGGTAGTTGGTACAGGGCATATAGATTGATGGATCCCAGAAGGAAAAGATGTGGGACAAAAATTGGATAGACCATGGAATAGGTTATATCTAAAGAAATATTACTCGTAAAAATAGTAGAGGAAAAATAAATCAAGATGAAGTACTTCTTCGCAAGATATTTGCGACATTCAATTAAATGCAGAGAAACTCACGCGAAGATCTCGCGACAAAGAATAACAAAAAAGTCATGAATGGCTTAACAAACAACAAGAGATAACGAATGATTAAATGAATGAATCGGCGAATATCTCGCAAGCAAAATAGCAAATGATGAAGAATGATTGAATGATTTAACAAAGATGAATGCGCAAAAGAATGGGACGAACCTTTATGGCGTACACCCTTGTTCGCGAATAACTTTTCGTAAGAGGCAAATGTAAGACCTAAAGTGCGTCATATAAGGGGTATCTCTCGCCATGGTTCGGGGGAAGGTTACACCGCTCCCGAAGCCCTGAACCATGAAAATTTGGGGCCCATGAAAGCCTATCCGGGAGAGGTACCTGGATTCCCAACTATATATGTAGTTATACCTGGTTGGGCGACCGAGGGTCTCTTCCAAGGAGTCGTGTATGCTCAAGGCGCCGAGGTACACGGTTGAGCCAGAGTGCCCGGGACGGATGAACCTACCCTGCCATTCTTGGCAAGTCTTGGCATGCGTTGCACTCGCTCAAGAAAACTCCACTTAGGGTGCGGTCCTCGTAACCATAAACCATATAGGTATAAGGGATAAGAGGCTGCGAAAACAACCGGTTGTTAAGACCGGATGGGAGGAGCTAGTCTTGTATGGCGATGTTTCGCCTCCTTTAAAGGGGCAACCTAGAGATGATAAGGGCGACACTCTCCCGTTAGGGGGTGTCAAAACAAGACGCAAATGTCATAAGGCTATGTTTTCGCAAGAGAATGTAGGCTCGTCATATTTGTGCAAATGATCCTGCAGAGGCAATAATACTAACGCGAGGGTAAGGCGAGATCAAATGGGTCTTTACACGAAAGTACGGACGCCTCTGCGATTTCGCCGCACGACGGCAATGTCATGGGGCTTTATGTTCGCAAGGATATATAGGCCTGTCATATTGTCGCAACTAAAACAGCTGTGAGAGGCAAAAATACTTGGAAAATGATAAGGCAAGATCAATGGGTCTTTACATGCAAGTGTAAAGACGTCCTGCGATTTTGTCGCGATGAAAGGTGGCAGGGGAAGACCTCTAATTAGGGAGGTCTAACTCTAATACCACACAAAAATGATAAGGCAAGGTCAATGGGCCATTGCATAAGCGGCTACGACTTTGTCGCAGAGAGCGAAGAATTAAAAACAAATCCCTAATTGGGATGGGTTTACTTCATAAAAAATTCCATGAGCGAACATGCTCGCAAGGTTGTCTTAAATAAGAAAGGAAGAAAGAAATATGGGAATTACTCAATCAAAGAGTTCAATTATTCACACAACAAGGAATCCTGCAAATTACAAAGAGAGTTTAATTGTCTACATCAGCATTATCAAATACAAGAGGATGGTTGAGACTTTTCCGCGCCTTTATCGCCTTCTCCTCCTTGAGCTTGGTGGATTTTCATCGTAAATGTGTTCATCACCTTCGTTCGCCGATTCGGATTTTCATCGAAGTCTTTCTCTTTGGATCTTCATCAACAACTTCCTTATCGTGAGATCTTCGCCGCTTTCATATTCATAATCACTATCCGAGCATTAGGAACTTCATCATCACTTACTTCTAAAGGATCGACGAATAGGATCAAGAGACTTCGACAAAGAAAATATTATTCACAAGAACTTCGCTTTAAGAGGGAATTGGCGAAGCAATGCCTTTTGACGATTCTTACTATCAATGTCCTTACAATAAGACATATAATCAAATCTTAAGCTTCTCCGCACGGTCGCGAGAACGGCAAGATCTTGAGAGTAGTCCATTTTCCTTGCGAATTTTAGAATAATCAGACTCGAGGGTGGAGATAGTGAACGAAGCTTTCTCGCAGTCTGCATAACAAATACACAAGATCGTGAGAAAATTCTTATCGAACATTATTGGCATTTCGTGGTAATAAACCATTCATGGAATAAATTAAAGCCGCGGGTTATTCCCCAAACGGTCCATGACATCATCAAATGAATCTCCCACTAAGCCTTTCAATCGAGATCGCAAATTCTTTTCATTGAAACAAGTATGGAATTTTCACGCCAAAGCAGAGTTGGATTTTTCTAATTTGACACATTGTTCTTGGAATTGCTTCGCTTTTACACTCAAAGTTATTCCTTGAATAAGTTTATCTCTCTCGCGATAATTTCTTCAAGTTGGTTTTTCAAAGTATGTTTAGCTTTGTTCGGTGTTCTTCACATAACTTTTGACAAGCGATTATACACTCATTTAGTAGCTCGCCATCTTATTCAACGAGAACGTTTCTCTTGAGAAAGAGTTCGATTCTCATCTCGATAAAGTTTCCAACTCCAAATTAGTTTTAGTCAAAGCATAAGAGAGCGAGATAAGTCATTACTTAATGAGTCTTGCTTTTGCGATAAATCAAAATTCTCTTTAGACAAGTTATTTATTTGATCAGCCGTGATAGGTATGAAGATTATCTAAGAGATTATACCGCTCCATCCAAGAATCTCTTTCAACTCGAACTTCTTTCAACGATAGACTCCGTCGATATATCTCCATTATTCGCTTCTCGGTTTAATACTTTGGAGACGAGCAAGGGTTTGAGTTGTAAAAAAAAAAAAAAAAAAAAAAAGGGAAGGTGGCGAGAGCATACCTTTTAATTCTTCATTCTTCTTGCGAAGATTATCACGATCTAGTGAGATACCGAGAAATTTTTGATTTTCAAGGTGGATATTATTGCATTTCATGTACCATGACTTGGAGATCATCTTTCAACTTATTAATCTCTTGAACTAAAGATGTTTGCGAGATCCTATCAGACCAAGATGCTTACTTAAGATCTCGCAGACATTGGATTTAACAGATCTCAGTAAGTCTTTTTTAGCATCATTCACGAGATCGAAAAAGGACTCCTTAAAGGCCACATCTATTCCCTCCAAATTTTCTCGAGCTAGAGGAATTTGTTCAAACAAAAAGACGAAGTCTTTTTTGTCAAAGGAACCTCATGAGAAGAGGAAGTTTGGGGAGAGAAGTGATTGGAGAAATAGCAGGGGACATTGATAGCAGAGGGTGGTATAATATCGCTTGGTAGGAGGACAAGTTGTAAGGAACTTGGCTCTATGAGGAGTCGAGGTATAGAATATTATCTTTACGTGATTTCGCAGAAAGGAGACGAAGGTGTGAATGAAGGAAATGGAACGTTAGGGGTAACAGAGTTTAGAGTAGCTAAGCCTTTGGGAGCATGACCCGGAGTTTTATCATCCTATGAATGACAAATTAAATAAGAAACAGAGGCAATAACGTATTGTTAATAAGAAATAAGTGTTTCTCGAATACCTTATCACCACATGCATGTCTTTTTTTAACCGTAGATTTTGCTCGCGAGGTGGGCTTTGGTTGTGGAGGGATTCTTGTTGCGAAGTAGATTTCTGGCAGCCCAAAGAAAGAAGGGGGTCCTTCACGAAATTTAGTTCGGGGTTGGTTCTTGCTAAACAACAATGGCAGTAAAAGAATCACAAAGTTAATCATACCAATGAGATTTCAACAAGAAAAGCCAATCTCAAATTTAATCAACCACAAAATCACCGATATGGCAAAATTAACAAACCTCGGACGCCATGAGAGTAACAACTGGAAGAGAATAGCTAAAGTGACGAAGAAGAAGAACACTTGCGTAACGACGAAGAAGAAGAACACCCGCAGATTTGAAGAAGAAGATGAAAAGGAAAAGGAAAATTCTTCATGGATGCTCCTATAAATAGATGAGAAAAATGTTATGACCTGGATAAACATTAAATGCACCGGGTAAAAGAGGTAAATATAGACACGTGTAAACGGTCACTTTCCAAATCCAAGGAAACTTTGACGAAAAGAACTTTAGCAGAGTCCGAATATACGGATATTTCCTAATAAAGTAGAAGAGATTGCGAAATTGATTATTCTCTGTAACACATGAGGCAAGAAATGACATCAGAGTATATGTAGCTTGAACTTCGCAAAAGAATAGAGGCAAGTACGCATTTCTTTTCAAGTACAAAGATTCTTCTCGCTCGTTCCCTCATCAAGAAAGACCAAAGATTACTACAACAATGATTTTTCCTTAAAGATCGCTTTCAAGCAATATTCAAGGAAAAGAGGCAAGATGTAGGATCATAATATCGCAACATACAAGGCTCGCGGGATTAATGAACGACGGTGTCGCGAGGGAGTCGCAGGAGCCAAAATAAACGACACAATGAATAACGACAGTGCAAAACGTAAAGAAGACGTGAGATCCGGCGAGGTTAAGAAGTGTCGCGAGAGTGAATGTTTGTGCATCTCGCGACACTTCGCGAGACATTCCTGAAAATAAAGGGGTAGCTTAGCTCATCATCCACTATGTATTACCCTATATAAAGGGTTGAGTGAGTCTGTGAGGAAGAGAGATCTTTTTGGAATTGTTGGGCAAGTCATTAGGAGAGAGAAAGTTTAAGAGTGTTTTAATTTCTAAGTGTAATTCTATTTTCTTGTGTAAACAATTCATGGATTCAATCAATAAATATTCTTGATCTTACATCTTTCAATGGACTAATTAAGTAAAATCGAGTAAGGGGTGTAGTGTGGGAAATCCCCGCTACTACATATCCCATAACATATTGCAATATATAAAATCATAAAGATTAATACGCAAAAAATCATCTTCTAAACAATTTTAGAATTTAAACAAATAAACCTAAAAACATGAAGATGAAAACGTTGGATATAGCTATGTGTAATCACAATAATGGCTATTCCAAACTCTAGTTATTCTTCTAAACAAAACACAAGAAATAAGATTCTTATCAGAAGATTTACTAGACAAAATAAAATTAACAAGCTAACAAAGACAGACTCCTAATCCAAAGCCGGACACGAACTGTAATCAAATAGACGTTTCTGAATCCTCACGAGCCTTGAGGTCTTTGAGCTTGTGATTGGATAAAGATCCATGCATCTTCGGAGAAGATATCCTCATTGAGAAGATCTTTAACATGTGTCTTTATGAGACCAAGGTCAGAAGTAACCTTTTCAACTCAGTTCTTAACACATCAAGACTTTTCAAAGTATCAACGAATTGCAGCTTTTGCTTCCTCAAAGTATTTAAGAAAATCATGAACAACTTCTACAGAGACCATATCCTCCTTCTCAATATCCTGATGTGTATAGGCATAGTAACATGAGGCATTATGATGATCATCTTCTACTAGAGTTCTTTTCTTCCTCCCTTGGACTCGAAACCAATATCTTTATCAAGAAAGCCTCTCGCAAAACCACCGAAAGCGTGAAGATGAAGGGGAAGACATTCTTGACAATCCACAAAATAACCCGTGAGTATACGACGTGACTCGGGGATTTGTATTTATGTGGTTTCTTAGGGAAGTTAATTTTTTAGGTTTCCAAAATTGATGCGTAATAAAGAACACTGTATCCGTATGCGAACTCAACCCGACCCAAGGAAATTAAGAACACAAAAGGTCGTATTTTTTAGACACAAAGAATTTTTTTGCTACGTGAAAATTTTCACAAAGATTTTTGGCTCAATAAATTTTAAATCTTCAGAGAGAAAACAATTTAGAGCACAAAAGTAGCCGGCAACATAGTTTCAAAGAACACTTCTTTAATAAAAAGAGAACAACAAGGAATGACATTAAACACAAACAATACTTAAGCAAACTTGTCTGCAAACAATAGTTTAGCTATGGACGATAAGAAAATAGCTCAACTAAGCAAAAGCAATTTTTCCAACAGTATACTTGATTATTGGCACATCTTACTCAACAGGATTTTTATGAGTAAATTCTTTATCCCTTGTGATTAATTAGCACAAGTATGAGCACTGAGCTCATTAAACGAATTGTGTTCTACGATCAAGTCTCTTTTTTCTTTCAAATCTAGAAAGGAATCCCTTTTGATGTGAGAAATTATCATAAAACTTACTGTCATCAAAATATGAGACATAGTTTGAGTTCTTACCAGAAGAATTTTGACTTGAGGAGGTTGACAACCTGTTGACAATATTTTTATAACCTTCAATTATCTCCTTCAGGTTATTTCTCATATCATCATTCTCGCTCCTTTCTCCTGGAATTTTGTTCACATCAAAGATAACGTTATCTCCTCTTTAACGTATGAAAAGACTTGATCTTTCCTTAGACGATTTTGTTAAGACGTGCGTTGCCTCCGAGTATTTGAGGAACTCATTGAACTAACTTTCCTGCTAGCATGCATGTGGTGAGTATGAAAAACCAATTGGTTTAGACATATGAATGTCATTACACCTTTCTTAATTAAGTCTAAGGTGTGATGAAGTTGAACAAGGGAATTTTTATTCAACCTAAGAGTTTCTCTTTTTGTTTAATGAACCTTTTGTCTCAAAAAGAAACAAACTTTCTGATCACAAGTGTGATTAGATAGTGCGATCTTAACAATCTCGTTTGGAGATTTCTTCCTTCCATGTGATGTGGAAAATCCTTGATTAGAGGAGGTGGATCGACATCTTTTCCAATAGGAAGGGATTCTGGTTTTACTCCTGGAACTGGAACTTCTTCAATCGCGGTAGAAGTACATGGTATATTAGACTGCTTAGAGCATCCTTGAATTTAGAGTTTACTCAAGCGATGTTCAATTTCCAAAGCATCCTTTTTTAGGATTGCCTCAAACATACGTTAAGAATGATTTTCAATATTTTCTTTGATTTATAGTCTCTTACTACACCAAGAAGAACATTGACATGATTTTTCAACCGATTAAATCTATCACTTGGATTCTAACAAGGTTTAGAATCGCCACTCTCTTCACCAAGTTTCCCTTTTATTAATAGAGACAGACTCTTTTGAAGGGTAATCGGGATAACACATGTCATTGTCTCCGTCTCGTCACGTAACACTAGGTTCGCTTCATATTTGAGATTGACGAATCTTTCTCTTTAATAGATGCGATCGAGATGAACTTTTATTTCGTGATGCATTTATCGAGAGATAGTACTCTTGTCCATAGAGTCCAGATTGCTACAAAACACAAGACTTGTAAGGTCTTTAAACGTGTTTGCATGCTCGATACCAATTGAAAAGCGGGGTACAACAACCACACCCAATATTTCTATCAAGAATCTGTATGGACTAACTCCAATATACTTTTAAGAGAATCAACTAGACATCCGGACTAATCTTAATAAAAGTATATCAAAGAGTTATATCTCTCTTCTCGATTCAATACTTACTCAAGCAAATAGAAATCATGAAGTCTAATTGAATACAAGAGAAATCACTTGAACGGTACCAAAGACCAATGTTCAAGGATCAATCAATTTCAATCAACAACCAAAGGTTGGATTTCCCAATTGATCGATTCAACGCACAACCCGTGATATTTCAATTATATAACAAAATATAATACTGGGAAAGAAATAACACGACACGGTTTTTGTTAACGAGAAACCGCAAATGCGAGAAAAACCCGGACTTAGTCCGATTGAACACACACCGTATTAAGCCGCTCGGATACTAGCCTACTACAAACTAACCCGGTCTCGGATCGTAGTTGAACCCAATCAATCTCACACCGAACCAAGGCACAGTTAAGCTCCTTACATCTCTCGATCCCAAAGAGATATTACGCACTTGATTCCCTTAGCTGATCTCACCCACAACTAAGAGTTGCTACGACCCAAAGTCAAGACTTAAATAAACAAATCAGTATCACCTGAGAAAAGTCTACTGGCAATAGATAAATGTTTTCCACATAAATACCTACGAGTTTTGTTCCGTATTTTGATAAATCAAGGTGAATGAACCAATTGATAACCCGTAATTATATTCCTGAAGAACAGCTTAGTATTATAATTCACCTCACAACAATCTTAATCGACTAGTGAAAGAAGATATTGCGGAATCACAAACGATGAGACGAAGATGTTTGTGACTTCTTTTATATCTTGTTTGTCTGGAGAAATCAATCTCGTGCCAATCTTTACTATAGTAATTAGTACGATAGAAACAACAAGATCATATCACACAACTACAAGAAAGTAGTATCCATCCAAGCTTCACAATCCCAATGAAGTCTTCAAGTCGTTAACCTACATGGTCTCGATAGAAACCTAAGGTTAAAGGATAATCGACTCTAGCTTATACAATTAGTATCACACAGAGGGGATTAGGGATTCCTGATTCTTTGAGTTCTCCTTTATATAGTCTTTCAAATCGGGGTTTGCAATCTAAGTTACCTTGGTAACAAAGCATTCAATATTCTTTGTTAGATGAAAACTGGATTAGATTCAAGCTAATATCTTTTCAACCGTTAGATCGAAACTTAGCTTGTTACACACAAATAAAATGCACGTTTTTAGGTTTTTGTACTGTACCCAAACATGGTTTGCTTAGATCTTTATAATATACACAACTAAAACAAAAACGATTTGATTCACTCGAATCGATTCATGAACTTTATAGCCATGGTTTGCAATTATGCATTCCTTAGTTTATATAAGTTTAAGTCACAAATAATCGTTTTTAGAGAATAACCAACTTAAGTATCATGGACTTAAGTACCCTAATAAGTTTGTTTTTAGTTTACAAACTCCAGCAATTTCTGATGAGAACTTCCGACAAAGACGCAGACTTGGTACGCGGACTTAGTTCCTGTTTTTCTGAAAGAAAGCACGATACTTTGGTTCAAGCTGAATAAGGACTTACACATACATGTGTGTTACCACACAATGTTTATATCCTTCCATGGTTATATAATCTAAACTCTCATTTCAATCATTGAAACATTCTTAATTAGAGGACGTTATATAGTTGCTATTCACAAACTATTTTTCACAAAAGCTATTTTCAAGTGATTGAAACTTAACATGACTTTCACTAGTAAAGATGAACTTGGCCAAAGCGAAAGCTTACCAACACATATTTCGAGAAATAGATACGCGAGATAAACTCTACTAAATAGCAAATGTGTATAATCATAGTCTATATAGCAAAACGACTTTTTTGTCTCAAGATATGAGATAGAGTAGATAAACTTTTGAGTGATAGATAAGTTCAAGTCTCCACATACCTTTTAGTCGATGAAGTTCCACAAGTTCCTTGAGTAGTTCTTCGTCTTTGTATGACGACGCCATGGAGTCTTGAGCACAACTACACTTTCTATCCTAGTCCGAGACTTAGCTAATAGTAGACTAGAAATCAAGACTTATAGTTTTGATCACTAACATTGATAAACATGCTTGAGATAGTCAGAGTAGCAAAGTTTCCCACACTACACCCCTTACTCAATTTTGCTTAATTAGTCCATTGAAAGATGTAAGATCAAGAATATTTATTGATTGAATCTATGAATAGTTTACACTTGTGGAATAGAATTACACTTAGAAATTAATACACTCTCAAACTTTCTCCCTAATGACTTGCCTAACAATTCTAAAAAGATCCCCCCTCTCGCACTCACTCAACCCTTTATATAGGGTGATACATAGTGGATGACATAAGCTACCCTTTATTTTCTTCGAATGTCCCGCATGTCGCAGATGTACCAACATTCGCCGCGCGACACTTCTTAACCCTCGCCAGATCTCACGCCTTCTTTACGTTTTGCCTGTCCGTTATTCATTGCGTCGTTTATTTTAGCTTCCTCGCGACTTCCTCGACATCGTTGTTTATTAACTCGCGAGCCCTGTACGTTGCGATATTATGATCCTACATCTTGCCTCTTTTTCCTTGAATATTGCTTGAAGAGCGATTTTGAAGGAAAATCTGTTGTTGTAATAATCTTTGGTCTTCGACGATGAAGGAACAAGGTAAGAATACTGTTCTTATAAAGTACGACTTGCCTCTATTCTTTTGTGAAGTTCCGAAATTTCTTTGAGATGTACATTTAGTATCGATTCTTGTCTTTCCTCATATTTCTCCTGCGAAGGGAAGAGTATCATGAGAGTGATCCTTTTGATTTGCTGCGACTGTTTATCTTTATCTGTTTCAGTTTTGTACTTTTACACGGATTTTGATTATTAATGTCTTTTCTTGACACGTCTCTTTCAACCGCTTATTCTTGACCGTTCATGTCTCTTCTCGCATTAAATGACCTCGTTTTTCTCGAGGATCTCTTTCCCTATATAGTTTTCTTTTCCTCTCTTTTTCATTCTTTTTAGTTTCTCTCAGCAACTTCTCTTTGATTTTCCCTTCCGCAATTTGCGCTTCTCGCCATCGCAAATCTTTTCTTCATCTTTTCCCCGACGCCGATCCTAATCTCCAACCTCCATCCATTCCCATACTGATAATGGCTTTCATTAGTCGTGCATATAAAGCTTCTTTTTTGAGGAGGTTCAATGGTTTGCTCGAGAAGGGTTTCACTCTATCAACCATTCCCGATCAAGAATCTTCATCCATTCTTTATGCAAAGTTATTTTCCTCATCATCAATGTGATGATCAAAGGATTATAGTCTCGCTAGGTCGCCTTCTCAAGGACTTCCTATTCCCTTATACGATCCAGAGAGTTGCCTCTATTTTATGAAATCTTGGCCCATGAAAAATTCTCTCATTTATTTATCAATTGAGTGGCGATTGTATTCGCCTAATGCTTGAGTATGCGAATCGTGGCGCTGGCAAAGGATCTTTATACCCTACTACCGTTAGAAACCCCAAATTGGGCAGACTTGGAAATAGATGAATCAGAAATACACTCAGAGAACTTTTTTGAAAATTATTCAAGAATATTGTATGGTTAACGCGAAATCTCACTTGGGCATTCACCTCAAAAAGAAGGATAATGTCTCTGAGGATAAACCTGCTCATGCAGATATTGATTGGCATCCTGGCAATAACACTACTCTCGCCACTCCAAAGATGAGAAGTGGTGGGTTGTCCCCTTGTTTTTAAATGGCCCTTATATCGCAGGTGTTCAAGACGTTCTTCCTGCGAATCTCGTAGGTATCATCCTTGGGAATTCAAATGGCCTGATAGGGCAAAAAGAGGTATGTTTCCTACCAAAACTTTGCTTTGCAATTTTCTTTTATATTTGTTAATTTGTGGAATTTTTTAAGATCAACAAATTGAGGAGAAGCTTACAAGGATAATCCGTTGGAGAGCACCCCGATGAGGCTTCGATCGATTACGGGCGAAGTAAGAAACATTTCCTTTATCATTTTTACAATATTGTCAGCTCGCTTTCTTATTTTTAACCGTATGCGAAGGTTGGAGTTGGAAGAAGCCGTAGCCGCCGGGGGTAAAAAGTAAGGGCAAAACTGTCGCCGCAAAAATAAATCTTCTCAGCCCATTAACTAAAAAGCGAAAGATTCAATCTTCTTCTCGCCTTAACTCAAACTCCGAATCTTCTCGATGAGGATGACCATGATTCGAGCCGCTCTCTTGCTAAAGAAACTCCATTGGCTGGTTCTCCTATGGATCGGTTGTCTAGCATCTTCTCGTACTCTTTTCCAAGGAATGGGAGATGCTCCCTAGCTTCTCTTTGCATGACTCTCGCAAATGTGTGTAATGCCGCTTTACTAGAAGGCAATGATTCTTTTAATGGAGCTTCTAGAGTCGTGTTCCTGACTTGTTGAATGCACTTGGATCTTTGAAACGTATGCAGTCACATTTCCTTTTATATTTTTAAATATATGTATATTAATGATTCTTCTATCTTCTTTTATAGGTTGGAAGAACTTCCTTTGTAGTCGCCCCGATCTCGAGAGAAGACGAAGAATCTTGAGAAGAAGAACTCGAATTGAGCAAGAAGATTCGAGAATTGAGATCAAGCTACGCTATCTCGCGATAAGGATGAGAGAATTCAAAAGTTAAATACCGAACTTGACTCTCAAAGGGATAGGGGTGTCCACTCTACTGTAATGCTAATCAAGAACTTTACTAAGTATAAAATTTTTCCTTCTTTTTATTACTTCTATTTTATCGATCGTATATTGCCACCTAACTTATTACCTTCGCAGATGTATATAATCTCTCCGATGAGGCTATTCTTCTCCATACATTTCGAACCTATGGATAATGACCTTCTTCTCGCTCACCTTAATCAATCTCTAAGTAGTTCCTCGATAAAACTAATCTCCTTTCATTAAAGGATCTTCAATCCAAATATCAACTTTTAGAGATCGAACACGAGATCTAGTTTAAATTTAACTAACCGCTTTAAACGAATGTACCTTGATTCCGAGGAGAAACCAAGATTTTAAGGAAGAAAATTAGTGATCTCATAGATGAGAAGGATCGCATTACAATGAGGTGCACAGCAAGTTAGCGAGAATTCACAAATCTCTTCTCCGGTGTCTGAGTTGAACGAGATGAACTCCTTCATCGTATCATCATGGTTAAGCAAATGAGAAGAGCAAGTTCGTTCTCTTTGTTATTAATAGTGATGATGAATTCTACTGGCTCAAGTAAAGTTTTAGATAACGCCAGAATAACCTAGGTGTTGACGTTAGTCTTTATGCCGAGCATACTTCCTCGATTAAAGATATGATATCCGGGATAGAGAAGGTTACTTATTATACCTTACGCTTCTTACTTCGTGGTGTTGCTTGTAAATTATTAACTTGTTGTTTCTTATTTGCAGACCGAGAAGAGGCTTCAAGTTAGAATTAGAGAACTTGAATCAAAAGAATGTTCACAGAATTTTCCAAATGAGAATTGAAGAACTCAAACCAAAACAAATAACTCGCCAAGAGTCTCTCCTTCGTAATAACAAGTATTCCAAGTTGAAGAAACAATTTGAAACAACAAAGGAGAACTTTAATAATGATTCTGTTTGCTGCAATGGAGCCATGGAGTATGTTTGTAAGCACCGTAACATCCCTCGCATACATATCCTCGGCTTCTTGAAAAGGTTCCCTGAATCTACCTGCTCTCGATGTTTCGATAAATGAAGCTGCGAAGAAAAAATTTCGCGATGAGAATAATAAAACCGAAGAATCGATGAAGAAGAAGAATCACCCAAGATATAACTCTTTTCGTTTTCTTTTGTCAGCGTGTAATATCCGTGAGATTGTTGTATCTTTGTTATAGTGAATTTCTTGGATTTTTTCCCCATGAATTCAATCTTCACTCCCCTTTTTTGGTAATTCTTCCTTGTAATATAATTGGCTAACATTATTGATGTATAACTCTTTAGTCAAGATGAATAACAATGTTCCATCTTTTTCCATTCCCATACTTGCCTCTCGTTATTTATCTTCGATGGAAGATTTTAGTTGTCTTCTTGTATTTGATAATAATCTTATTGTTAATGAAATGGATCATCGCGACGGAGTCGCTGGTATCTTCATGAATTGAGAATTCTATCTCTTTTTGTGGCTTATTGTTGTCGCAGACCGCCTTTACATTTTCATGTAATGGCTCATTGACCCCGCCTTATCATTTTTGTGTGGTCTTCCGAGTTAGACCTCCCTAATTAGAGGTCCTCCCCTGCCACCTTTTATGGCGACAAAATCAGCAGACGCCTTTACACTTGCGTGTAAAGACCCATTGATCTTGCCTTATCATTTTCCAAGTATTTTTGCCTCATAGGATGTTTTAGTTGCGACAATATGACAGGCCTAGATATCCTTGCGTGAACATAAAGCCCCATGACATTGCCGTCGTGCGACGAAATCGCAGACGTCCGTCACAGACATTCGTAAAGACCCATTGATCTCGCCTTACCCTCGCGTTAGTATTATTGCCTCCGCAGGATCATTGCACAAATATGACGAGCCTACGTTTCTTGCGAAAACATAGCCTTATGACATTTGCGCCTGCTTTGACACCCCCCTAATGGAGAGCACGCCTTATCATCTCCCCTGGGTTGCTCCCTTCAAGGAGGCGAAACATCGCCATACAAGACTAGCTCCTCCCATCCGGCCTTAACAACAACCGAGTTTTCAGCCTCTTATCCCTTATACCTATAGGGTTTATGGTTACGAGACCGCACCCTAAGTGAGTTTTTCAAGGAAGTGCAACGCATGCCAAGACTTGCCAAGAATGGCTGTGGTAGTTCATCCATCCCGGCACTCGCTCAACCGTACCTCGGCGCCTTGAGCATACACTCCACTCCCCAGAAGAGACCCTCGTCGCCCAACCGGGTATAACCTACATATATAGTTGGGAATCCAAGGTATCTCCTCCTGACAGCTTTCATGGGCCCCAAATTTTCATGGTTCAAAGCTCAGGAGCTGTGTAACCTTCCCCGAACCATGGCGAGAGATACCCCCTTATATGACGCACTTTAGGTCTTACATTTGCCTCTTACGAAATGTTATTCGCGAACTAGGTGTACGCCATAAAGGTTCTGCCCCATTCTTTTGCATTTGTCTTTGTTAGATCATTCAATCATTCATGTTTCATTATTTGCTGATATTAGTTTGCGAAGTATTCGCATAGTTTTGTTTCACTTGTTGTATTTCACTTTTCTTTCTTAATCAATTCTCATTTTATTTTGGTCATGAGATTCTCGCACATCATTACTCAGAAACTGCACTTTGCCTCCTCGCTTTTATTGATTGCTCACTTCTTATGCCTTTTGTTCCTCATGTCTTTTGCTTCTTTATTGTCATAACATTTGTCTTTCTCTGTGCATTCTCCTCGCGAGATATGTTCATTCTCACTTCTATAGCATCTACCATTAGTTTTTCTTTTCTCTCGCCATCTCTCACATGTTGCTTCCAACCCTTTCTTTGGCATTTCTTTCTTCGCAACTTTCTATCGACCTCATGACATTGTTGCGACTCCTTCCAATCTCCCTGATGACACCAATGCCATTTGGGTGTGGAAATTTATGCATTGATGGTATGTTGAGGCGACCCCCAAGATTTCATGAAGCCATGGTCTCCCAATTAGCGCATTATACTGGGGATTCCACATCTACCACACATGTAATAAAATATCACGGACAACCCTTGTAGAGGTATTCTCATGTGAACTTCTCCCTTTGGTTTGTTTGCAAGTGCCATTAAAGCCATATATCTTGTATGTTGAGGGGATCAAATCCTCATCTTTTCCTCCCATCGTCTTATAAGTATGGTAAAAAGAATATTCACCGAACTTCCAAAGATCGATTAGGATTCTGGTTGATCGCCCAAAAGCTTCTCGCCTCATCATCTTCTCCATCGATCGGTTTTCGTTAATCTCTAGTTTCACAACTAACGGGCTATCATGTGTTTCTTTCCTTTGGTACTTCATCTCGAGAGAAAGAAATAGTCTTCAAATGCCACTTCTCTAATCATACGTTCTCGCCGTACTCATTATTTCTTTATCATTAGCATCTCTCGCAAAGACTTCTACCGAGCACATTGTCATGAAAATCTTCAATGGTGCGATAGGAGGGACGATAGAGTTGCAATTCAAATTCTTAGCCTTTGTCCCAATTTCTATCACAAATGATTCCTTTCCCTTCGCCGACACTGCTCTATGCATCTCTCGTGGGGGGTGGTAATGTCTCGCCCGCTTTTCTCCCTTTAGAAAGTGGTTCAAACTCCCGATCAATCATCCCGAGAATAATTCTCTTTATGTTTCTCTGATCGTTTGTGTGATGCCCATGGAAGCGATGGTAAGAACAAAACTCATGACTTCTATCGCCTCGGCGGTGGTTCCATTCCCACGCCCAAGGTCTTTGCACATTTTCCATCACAAGTATAGCTTCCCAGATCTTTCCACACTAGCATTCAATGGAGGCATCCTAATCTGCTCCTTATACCGTTCGGGCTTCTCTCCGCCTCCACGGTTATTTTGCCTTCGCCCACCATAAGTTTCTTGCATGATCCAACCTTCTCAATCTTATTATTGTTGTTACGGTTGTAATAGTTCCTTTCGCTCAAACTCTTCTTGATCGTGGCTTCCCATGGCTACTATCTTCTCGTTGTCCCTCACGCCTTTCCTTGCCTCGCCGTCCTGCGAAGTGCTCTCGCCACTGTGTTTATGAATTGAGGCAAAAGACAAGCTTGCATTCGCAGCGTTAGAGCTTGTGTTCGACTCGGATAAGAATTCATTTCATTCGTCTTTCTTCTAAGGCAATATATTCTTCCCCGTAATTCTCGCAGCTTCCACATCGTGATTGTATTTTTGATTCTAAAAATTTGAATGTATAACAAGTTAGTCGCGAAGAGAGCATTCACAAAATGAGAGTATGAGATATCTTTCCTCAACCCGTCCCCCCGCCATTTCGCTACACATGGTCCTCCATCTTATTGTCAATCGCTTTAAACTCTCGCCAACTCTTTGTTTCAACCCGAATACATCTTCAATACACGTCACAAGAATTGTTACTTATGTATGCTCTAGGAATGTGGGCTTGTAAATGGTTGAATGATGTGATTGTATTTTTGGCATCCTTCAAACCATTTTAGTGCTTCTCCTATTAGGGCTTGACGCAAAATATTTGCACAAGTATAGCGTCATGATTCTCCCATTGCAACATGCATCTCATATAAGCCTTGATATGTTGTATCGCACAAAGTTGTTCCATCAAAGATGTTGGTTAATGCAGGTAGATTACACTTAGGAGGTATTCCTCCCATTTGTACTTCTAGCGTGAAAGGATTCTTCAGCTCTTCGCGATGGCTTCGCCTAGTTGTCTCCTTCCTCCTTCCCTTCGTTATTCAGTAAGAATCCTCTCATCTCACCGGTTCTCTTAAGATTTGTTCATTTGCCTCGTAGTTTGTTTCACCCCCGGTCTTTTAAGCTCGCTTTCTCTCCTTCTTTCGCTCGTGCCTATTTTGATCTTCTTGCTCGTTATTTTCTCCTCTCTTCTTTCCCCTCCGCGACGCTCTTTCTTTCGTCTCCTTTCACACCCGCACGCCATTATATCGATTGTTCTCTTCTTGGTTGCCTCTCACTCTCATCATCTGCACCTCTCATATTCTTCGTTAATATTTCTATTGGTACGATTTTGTTCCCTCCTTCTTTTCGCGTTGTCATGGTTATTCTCGCTGATTGCTTCTTCCATCTCTTGATTTTCCATTTCGCTCTTATCCTTTCTCTCGCGAGCTAGTCGCTTTGTTCAATGTAGTGTCTCAATGTCATCCCCGATCTCTGCTTCTTCTCAATTCTTCTCCCCGTGCAAGATTATTCTTCCTCAAAGAATTGGTCATTCGCCCTTGAGTTGCATGTTTCCTTGATTTTCCCTATTCCGCTCATTCAAGATTTTCTAGGAGGGAATATAACGATCTTCTATTTCCCCTCTTCTCTCGCCATGCTCGTATTCGGATTTTGTGTTTCTTCTTCTGCACTTTTGTTGGTAGAACTCTCCTTCTTTCTTCTCTATTCGATCTTGAACTTGATCTCACGCTACTTCTGTGATCTCCTACTTTGCAATCTCATATTTTCCATCCTCAATTCATGATTTTGTCTCGCCAAGTTTGCTCGCTCCTCTGCTTCTAATCGTCTCTCTTCATGTATTGTTTGTCTCAATCTTTCTAACGCCGCTTCTTCTTCTTCGTTTCCCCGGGTTCATCTCTCCATTCACTCCTTTGCGCCTCCTCCTTGTCCATTGTTTACCAGCTGTTGTCTCCTCTTCTTCTTGATCCGACCTCCAAGTATGTACACTCACTCTATCATAACCACCCCGCCCGCGTTCATACCGGGAGATCGGTGGGTTTTGATCTTCTCCATCGCTTTCTCATATTCATCCTTGACGATTCTCCTCTGTTCATTCTCCTTTCTCCAAAGAAGTCTCCCACTTCTTCTTACAATCGTTGGTTGCCTTTGTACATTTCTTCTTCTAGCCATTTTTCTTTTTTCACTAATTCTTGAGTATCACTCCAAATCTTTTCTCTCTATTAATCCAAATTCCTTTCGATTGCTGCGTCAATTCCACGCTCATCCCGTTTTCTAGCGCATATGTAGTAGCGGTGTTTTCCCACACTACACCCCTTACTCAATTTTGCTTAATTAGTCCATTGAAAGATGTAAGATCAAGAATATTTATTGATTGAATCTATGAATAGTTTCATACTGGGAATAGGAATTACACTTAGAAATGAATACACTCAAACTTTCTCTCTCCTAATGACTCCGCCTAACAATTCTAAAAAAGATCCCCCCTCTCGACTCACTCAACCCCTTTATATAGGGTGATACATAGTGGATGACAATGTAAGCTACCCTTTATTTTCTGGGAATGTCCCGCCAAGTGTCGCGGATGTACCAACATTCGCTTCTCGCGACACTTCTAACCTCGCGATCTCACGTCTTCTTTACGTTTTGCCCGCCGTTATTCATTGCGCTGTTTATTTTAGCTTCCTCGCGACTTCTCGCGACATCGTTGTTTATTAATCCCGCGAGCCCCAGATTTGCCAAGGGATATTATGATCCTACAATAGCAACGCATGCGAGTTCGACCGAGCAGTGCTCTAATACCAAGCTAATTGGTCTTAGATCTTTTATCTCTTCAATTGTATCTTTCTTTGGTAACAAGGTAATGAAGATATTTGGAAGTCTCCAATCTAAGAAATGTTTCTCCCGTGACCGACATTTGTTGGGAAATTGCATCCCGAGCTAGCCGGAACACATGATCACAAAGGGAAATTGGTGATTTGAACCAAATATGCGAGAAATAATAAGAGAGAGACAAAAGATAAATAAGCACACACAACCACAACACAAGATATATATGGTTCACCTTTACAAAAAGCACATCCACGCCAACACCACGAGAAAACTTCCATTAAATCAAAGACCATTACATACTCTTTCCGCAACCCAAGACAAGACCCAAAGAGTTAATAAGACATACCCGAGAACACTATCAAGAAAACCATATAAAACCAATTCCCTAAACATTCCTCAAACCAAAATTTCTCATGTCTTCTCTTCTATACCGTCTTCACAGCTTTGCTAAAAACAGAGGAAAAACATGGAAACACTATAAACTTGGTTTTAGGCAAAGCCCCAAACCCAAACACTAGAACACCAAAATCCTCTATCTAAAAGTTTTTCTCTCGCACCGATATTGACCTTCACGGTAGCACACGATCCTCCCTACCAAAGAGACCAAAAGCTAATCACAAGGTTTTACTACTCTTCTAGGTTGATATCTACAAACCTATAATTCTAGTCCTATATAGAGTAGACAAACTTGGACACTAAGTATTAATCTCTTATTAGGAAACCAAACTCTTTCCTAATAATATTCCCATCCAATTAGGAGTCCACCTCAATGTGGAAATGGACCAAAGTGTACCAAAAGAATTAATCTGAAGATCATACATGAACTTCCATGTTCATAGTACCATCTCTTCAACCAAAACACCATGGCATTGATTAAAGTCTTCAAAACCATCTTCTTCCGGAAGAACACTTGTGAAACTGGCCACGCTTCACAAACACCATGAAAATCTCAATCACCATCAATGAATCCTTGCACAGACTCCACCATTGATCACCAAGATAACCATCCAGAAAAATCACCACTAGCTCCACCTAACCAATAAGCTAACAACATATTGAACTCTAACCCTGAAAGGAAGAATTAGCTTCAATATCATACTCCAGCACATGTCATGATTACCGTGAATCTGAAACAAACCATCAGATAATTCCACTATGATTAACAGTCTTAAACCTTTGAGCGATTCCCAAAGCCATCACCAATCTGGCATACTTTTTACCACCATCACACCCAACATACTCGCTCAGAATATATACCATATGAATGCCCATAATTTTGTGGTACATGCTTCCGAGATCGGGCACATTCTTTAAATTCCGTGCAAGCCATCAAGAATGCTTTTACATAGACTTAAGAACATAAATATATAACATCTCGTGCATAACTTCGAAGCGTTGTTGGACTTGCTTCTACATGAGACCTCTCAGCCCCATCCTTTCTTCAAACTTTGTAAACCATTCTTTATAGTGTATGATTACTAACACTCTTCAAGAGGTAAATATGTATTCCACCTTATTCAGCCTTATTCTTTATCCCATACTACATCAAAATAAAAAACGAAGAACATAGACTTCTACCAAGTTGAACCTCTCTGATTTGTAAATCACATCACAAATTTATCTTTGTGTAAACGCCGGTTGAAACATTACCTTCATAACATGTTTCTCCACCTGAACAATAAACCATCGTTCAACTCCGTGTTCAATCACACCATCCCGTCCTTGCTCTGATACCAATTGTTAGGAAAATTGGCACCCCGAGCGCAACGGAATCACAGGATCACAAAGGGCAATTGGTGATTTCAACCAAACATGGGAGAAATAATAAGAGAGCGACAGAAGATAAAGAAGCACACACAACCACAACACAAGATATACGTGGTTCACCTGTACATGCTACATCCACGGCCAACACCACCAGAAAAACTTCCATTAAATCAAAGACCATTAAATGCTCTTTCCGAAACCCAATACAATACCCAAAGAGTTAACAAGACATACCCGAGAACACCATTGAAGAAATCATAGAAACCAACTCTCTAAACCATTCTTCAACCCAGCCTTATGTCTTCTCTTCTACATCATTTTCACAATTGCTTGTAATATAGGAGAAACATGTAAACCCTAGAAACTAGGTTTAGGGAAAACCCCAAACCCTAAACACTAGAACGCCAAAATCCTCTCTCTACAAGTTTTTGTCTCACACCGATATTGACATCCACGGTAGCACACGATCCTCCCTACCAAAGAAATCAAAATCCTAAGCACAAGGATTTACTACTCTTCTAGGTTGGATTTACCCTACACCTCTAATTTTAATCCTTTATATAAATAACACAAACTTAGCCCTTAAGAAACCTTAAATTTAGGAACAAGGTTTCCTAACTTGGTTCTTAAGTTCCTAAACTTTAGGAATTAGTTTTCTCAATATAAAGTTTAACCAATAGTCAAACTCTTGACCACCGGGTAAACCTACAAAAACTTCTACCAAGAGGCTGAAAAAAAGAAAAATACAGAAGGTTACAGGAAAACTGTCTTCCAGTTTTGAACAAAACTTGTAAAATTTAAGTGTACTCGTTTTCCTGCTGCAGCTTCCCAAGTAAGAACAAGGGTCTTCGCATTAATCAATAAATCAAAGTATGTTTTGAAACTGTATTTGCTTTCGAAAATGCGACATTTTCTCTCATTCCATAGCACCCATATAATTGCAGCAGGCATAAGCTCCGAAAGGTTTTACCTGAACTGCTAAGTAAAGGATGCTGCCATGATTTGGCAAGATCATACATGCTTCTAGGGAAGACCCAACACCAGTTAAGAGGTAACATCTCCATCCAAATTTTCCGATCTACTTTACAATGTAGAAATAGTTGATCTTGTGTTTATAAATCATCTCCACACAACACACAACAGTTATAAATGTATACACCCTTACATTGCAGAATATCAATGGTGTTGAGATTCCGTGAATGGTACACCATATCAAGAAGTTGACTTTAGGGGTTATGGCCGACTTCCAAGTAAAAGAGTATTGGAATTCCTCGATACCTTGTTCTATGGATAGATGCTCATTGTAGGGGCAAAATATCGCACAACACATCAAGAGAGCGCGACTATATCAAGGGGTAGTTATGCATTTCAAGCGAGAGGCATTCATACAGTTCAAGCGTGAGGCAATATCAAGAGCGTGAGGCAATATTAGCTGTACTCCATTATCTATTAGATGTCATCCACTATGTAACACATATATAAAGACAAAGGTAGGAGAGAGAAAGAGATGTCAACCTTTTCTTTAGTATTCTCATTTTCTTCCTCCATCACCTAAAACTAGATCTAGAGCTCTACCAAAACCCCATTAATGGAGATTCTAAATGTAATACTCATGTAATTTCAATACTCATAGTGAAGAACCATGGATGTAGATCATATTGATCGAACCATGTAAAAAATCCTTGTGTCTATTTATATTCCTAGCATTTATATGATGATTAGGTGATAAATAAAACTAGATCTAGAAATTATTATCATAATATCATAAGGGGTGTGTTGTAGGATTTCTTGCAACTATAGTCATATAATGTCTTGACAAAGAAAGTACTTGAAGCGTGGAGAGACCATCTACGAGTATTAGGTAAGCCATCTGTTGCTGGAGAGGAGTCTCCTATGTGAATAAGAAGGGCAGCAAAAGCATCCACTTCTTCATTCGTAAGAACCCTTTTGAAATCAAATTTTCATCCACCTTCAGGAGAGATCATGTCCGCTAACTTAATATACTTATCTGTAGCCAATTTATGGAGATTGGGGAAAGCAGTAGCTAGTGAAATCTATCCACACCAAGTATCAAACCAGAAAGCAATGTCTCTGCCTGAATGTATAACAAGAGTTGAGTTCTCAGAGATTAGAGTCGTTGTATCCGCAATAGTACGCCAACATGAAACTCCAAAAGTCATGTACACCTTTCTCAGAACCCAGCAAGAGAAGTCAGAACCATATTTATCTTTTATAATATGGTACCATAGTTTGTTCTTCTCGACATCAAATTTCCAATAACATTTAGCTAACTGTTGATGGTGGATTTTCATTTAAGGCTAAAATTGTAAAAGCCAAAATTATGCGCTGACATCCTGCAAAGGATAAAGCTACTGATAAGTGATGAATACTTCTCCACTTTACTAATTCACCTAAATGGAGCATGTAGCAACAATCCCATGAATTTATAGCATTATCAATTAATGCATGACCAGCCTTGTATTTCCTGTGCCATTCCCGCTGAACTCTCATTATTGGTGCGGCATGACGACTGAGTGTTTCTCTCAGCAGAGTAACATGAATCTCCAAGTGTCACTAATGAGGCATGCACGAAATACCCATACAGGCTACAACTCTCGGTGTGTTATACTAGCCCGATTGGGCATACATCTCTCGGTGTGTTATACTAGCCCGATTGAGCATACATCTCTCGATGTGTTATACTAGCCCGATCGAGCATCTGGACTGTCCATGTCAGTCTCAAGAATAATCACGACCATGCAATTGGCCGCATGATTAACTAGCCTAGATGATCCTCATCAGGAGCAGGCTACCACCTTAATGACCACCAACGGGCCCGTTTATGCCCTGATCGGTCGAATACATACCATGCCTCCCAACTAACCACCGAACACCAGCTTAAAGTAGGATGGTTAGACTGGTGTGGAGTAGCTTGGAAAAGCTTGTGCGTACGAGACCGCCAACGGCAGTCTCAAAACCAGCCACGTCCGTCTAACTTCACCGGCATGATTGGACAGCGTGGATTATCCCATGACCGTTCGGACAAGCTTGTCCTTCACACCGGTGGGCCCCCCCTCTCTACCTTCCTGGTCGACCATCTCCTGACCTAGCCATAGAGCAACGTGCGTTTGCCCAAAGTATGGCCGGCGTAACGCTTACAGGGTCGCAGGAAATTCCATTAAGGTCTCAAATTGATCACGACCATCCAACTTCACCAGCATGTTTGGATGGCTTAAATCAGGCCTAGGACCGTCTGTCAGGTATCACCATATTCACCACCGGCCCAATATGGTTCCCACATGGTCGGCATCCCCAAAGGAGGAGCATAGCCTGCCAAACGTTAGGCTGAAGTCGTGTACACACGACCGATCCAAAACCCTAATTAGGGTTTGCGGCATATTACATGTGTCGCTAATCGATCATGAGCGTCCATCTTCGCAAGCATAGATAGAGGGTGTAGATGTAGACTTAACAGGTCCTGAGCATGTCAACATGATCACCGTGGGACCTTCCACACGACTGACTAATCGTCCAAGACCGACCATGGATAGATGCCTCGATTCGTGCGCCCAAACTAGGCATGGTCGCGTGGTCCCCAATTCCTTTGCGGCAACGGATTTCTGCCGCAAACCGATCTCAACCACTCAACTTTGCCAGACAAATTGAGAGGCCTAGATTATATCTTCATGGGTTAATGAGGTATGGACGTGTACACCGGCAAGTTGTCTACACGCATGCCCGGTTGGTCCTGCCTAATACACTTCCCATGCTTGGTTTCGACCAAGCTGAAGAGTGATGCTTGCGCACCTCTTCAAGACCCTAAACTCTATCAACGGTCGCAGATGAGTGTCATAAAATTATCTCGTCCGTCCAACTCCACCATCTTGGTTGAACAGCCTTGGCTATGAGTCAAGCTACAAATGAAGCATTCCCATGATCACCGTCCACCACTCTTCCACATAGAGTGATCGGTCAAAGCATGGCTCGCCTATGCAGCCTCCAAACGATCACTCAAAGATGGTTGGATGTGATTTTAAGACGCTTGATCGTGATTTACTCCATTAAGCCTTAAAATAGCGATGCTTCATACGTGCTGAATATATTCGATGCATTACATGCATAGAATACACACGATATTTTATAAGTATCGACTTCCTAAATAACTTAGTTATTTAATCCAGCATTACATGCTACTTCCCGTGGGTCCCACGATCCACACGATCGAGACATCAATCATGTCACAAACTGGGGGATACTTACTGGGGTATTGGTCTGGCGGTTTACAGCGTGCAGCGCACAATGCGCCATCACAAGAACGTGTCAGGAAGTCATGTACGGTTAGTGATGACGGGAGAAGTGGGCAAGACTGGTCGTGTGACACTAACACACAACTCCACTACTCCATCACTCCACTAATGTGATTGTAGAAGTGGTAAATAAGATTCGTTCACTCGGACTCGTTGAGGTTGATTTTAAGACTTAATAACAAAAGTATATACAAAAAATGTCACAAATATCGAGAGGACTGGGACTTCGAATTCCACCATTAATCACATTCAATTGTTTCATATATTGATTCATAACACTTCTAGATCTTTTATGGACTCTTTTCTTTTCCAAAGATAGATTTTGTAAAAGATTAATTGTAAATCATAAGCATGGTGCATCAAAAGCTCTAAGTCTAAGCATACACCATCAGACAAAATCACAAATAATTAATAAAAATCATAAATCAATTAAATCAATGCAAAAGTCATAGAGAATCAAATATAGTTACCAAAGAATTGTGAAATAAGGCTTCCTCCGTCGTCCCAGTATTGGGGTTTAGCTTCTCATATCAAAAACACGCACAAAATAATAATCCATAGCTCAAAAAGGTGTTTTATTGAAGAAATTGTTTAACACAGAGATTTCCAACGCTGTAAGGGTGTTACAGACGGCATTGTTACGATAATTGTTGCAAAACTGAAGATAATAGTTACTAACGGACTGTTACAGAACTATTTGAATATAAGACCCTGACTGCGACTGTTCTGTGCAGCTTAATGTTCTTCAGTTTAGGGTTCTTGAGAACGACACTTCTCTAGTGTCGTATGCAACTCCTTCTGTTCTTCTTCTTCCTGCTGCTGCTACAACTCCTCTGTAGCCTTTCCTCCTTCCCAGCAGCGTACCCCAAAAACTCCACTGAGACTCCCACCTTCTTATTTATACACAATAGGGTCAAATACTCTTGCTAAAATCTTCAATTTTCTTCACCCATAATCTACGAGATTTTTTTCTTCTTTTCCACGGAAAATCCTTCTATCCACGCATCTGTTGCTCTCGATAACTCTCTCCTTGATATAGTAAATATGCAGATAGATATCTTCCATCTTAACGGCCATGAACAACTTCCATAATTAAAACAGAGAACCCGATATTTCTTCCCTGTTTTGAAACAACTACCACATATAACGAGATTCACTCCTTGTTTTTAGTTCTAAGACACGTAATACTCCTAGTTTACTGTCATGAAATTATCCCAATCCAATCCAATGACAAGGCCCGAGTAAATATCTCCAGCTCTTCCCATATAAATCCGAGAAAATCTTTCCATGTTCAACCGTGATCTTCTTGTTTTATGTGAGTAGACCCATTACCTTCCCTGTTTGATCGTGGAAAGTTGTGCCCAAGCAGAATCGGCGATTGAAACCAAGTAAAACTCGTGAAACATAAACCCAGAAATCTCTGCAAATTCAAACTCTCTTTTCCCGCCTGCCAAAATCGTTTTAAAAAAAAAAGGAAGAAGGTGGAGTCCTCTTAATCCAGCTGCGGTGTCCCTTTAGCAAGTGGGTGCAAATAGTAGATGTGTGGTGCAAATAACGGTGGATTACCCCTTATCAAGTGTGTACCCCTTATCCATTTGAGGGGTGACTTTAGTAATTTTCTCCCGCGAGCGCAAATACCACTTTTCGAGCCAATTTTTCCATACATGTTTATTTCTCCAAAAATACCTACAAAGAGATAAAATACCAAAATAAGTACAAAAATGGGTACTAACAAAATAGAAAATTGAGATCAAAATAGACACATAAATGCGTCTATCATCCACTTCCTCCACTTCCCATGAGAGACGTCGGTTAGGCTTAATGACTTGTATAAATAGGTTCTCCTCCATATTTCCACAGAACAAGAAAAGAAGACAAGACAGAAAACCAAGTGTTGATACAATCGTATCCCAACACTAGAACTGATAGCTTACATTCTGCAAGCCAGTTCAGCTTTCTGATACAAGTCATAAAACAACCAACACCTCCACAATCTCAACACCTTCTTCACTTCCCTCCCTAAGATCAACCCCATCTCCTTCACTTGGTGACCGAAGAAAGTCTGGAACGACCATTTCTTCGTTTAGGCCAGAGTTGTACAGATTGATTTCTCGAATCACAAGCACTCCCGTGCAGTGCATTTGTTTAGGGTTTAGATTCGTTTCTCATCCACATACCCCAAATTACCAAAACTGGCAGAAATAGTTTTCACCCGTAAATAATTGGCGACCACAGTGAGAGGTTAATCTCTCGGTTGTAAAGTCAATTCCTTCAAAATCTAATTCAATTTTGTCAATTTCGAAGGGGTAGATCTTAAATTCAATTCAATCATCAATCTATTTCAAGATGTTAAAATTTAGGTCAAGATCAGCAATCAATTCTTATGGAGCTAGTGAAGATAACACTCTCGGTATTGATGTACCTGTTATTGGAGCTACTGTGGTCAATACATCTCGTGGAGCCGTCTCTTCTACCACCAACGCCATCAGAGCAGGAGATATTGTAGTAAGTGTAACGCCTCCTATCACCAGAGCCAGAGCAGCCGCGAATCCCGGCATCTCCTCAAGTGTAACACCTCCGGCGATCACCAGAACAACGACTTCCATTCCTTCATCAGGACGTGGATCCTGGGGGACAAGAGGAGGACCATCTCCCATTACCATCGCAGACTTGATGGATATTCAGGAAGTTCTTGCTAAGACTCAAACGGATATGGCTGCAACTCAGAAAGAGGTACTCACTTTCCTCAAAACTTTAACTTAATGATTGCCACAAGATTCACGGCAACCCTTGGAGCCAACAAGGGATGCCTTCAATACACCCGGAGCATGCGTTTTCACTCGGACTCACATGGGTGAAGAAGCTCGTGTTGCTCCTGACTACCCAAGAGAAAGGGACCAGCCATCCAACTTCATCACACGTGAGGACCTGGAAAGACTTCTCCAAAACCGAGGCAAAGGAAATCTGATGGATGCACACCAGCATCAGCCGTTGTACCCTCAATATGTGCAACGAATCCCTCTTCCAAGAGGATACACCTCTCCTCAGTTCTCCTCTACGATGGTACTGGTAACGCTCGTGAACACATCTCTCGATTTTTGAATCCTTGGGGAACATGAGTACAATCATGTTCTCCGCCTGAAAGAGTTCTCGAAGTCACTTACGGGAAGGGCATACACTTGGTACAACAACATCGCACCTAACAACATATCTTTTCATATCTAGGGAGAGTCTCTCAGCGGAACAACGAGCATCTGAACGACTTCGTTAAGAGGTTCGGAACTCAAGCACTAGATTGTCATGATCCGAATATCACTGAACGTCAGTTGGTGGAGCTGGGCATCAATGGGATGATACCCATATACCGCGCTTTACTAGAGAATCTGGGCTTTCAGACATTCTCCGAACTCCATGAAGCTGCCAAGCGTTCAGCCACAACTTCCCAAACGTTGCTAGAGAGAACCAGGGTTGTTCGAAACAAATATCCACGTGAGAATCGAGGAAGCAGGCATCTCACAAACAAGCAATACAACACTGGTCCTTCTGTGAGCGTGGTAGGCGAAGGAGGAAAAAGGAAAGCTTCAGCAACGGAAAAACAACCCAAGCGTGTGGCTCCAGCACACACGAATTCTTCTCAAAAAGGAGCGGGCAAGACTCCTGCATAAGACACCGTAGATACAGGCTTCCCATCCCCCATGATTGAAGTAATGGAACTCTTGGAGGCATGGATTCAAGACGATGTTGTCAAGCTTCCTCCTATCAGACGACCGCCAACTGAGAAAAACATGGCGGACCCAAAGTACTGCTGCTACCATAGTTTTGTCCATCATCCGACCAAGGACTGCAACAGGCTGAAACAAATCTTCAGAGAAAAGATAGAGGCAGGAGAACTCCATCTTGGAAACGAAGGTGTTCATAGAGATCCTCTCCCTATCAGAAACTGCATGATTTCCGGGGATTTTGTTCGCAAGACGGTACAATCTATGATGGAATGTTTATGCGAGATCTTATATTTCTCCAAGGCGCAGCGTCAAGACATATTTGCATCCCTTAACCGCATTTTCTCAGGCAGGCCTTTGTATATGGAAAAGGAAGCGGTCTCGAAACCTCAGTCTTTACTGGAAGATGCAAGCTAGGGAAACTGGGGAATCTTAAATGTCACTCGTTTTAAGGATGTCGAGTTCGATAGCACATTAATTGATACGTCCTCCGGATTCAACATCATCACTGTCAAGACTTTGAAAGCAACAAGGATTTTAAAGCAGGAAGCCACTCGCAGCCCAACTGTGATTAAGAATCCAGAGGGAGAACTTGGAGATGCCTGTGGATACATCGATCTTGAAGTTAAATTGGGATACGCCCTAACGCAAGCGAAGTTCTACATAGTGAAAGAATATCCCAATTACGACATGGTCCTAGGACGCTCTTGGATATACAACAACAAGACAACACTGGGAGTTTTCTCTCTACCAGCTACGACACCCGAAAGGATCTCTAACAAGCCATCTGACCTGAAGACTGTCTTTTTCCGCACCTACAGCTTGCCAATGTGACAAAACTTCTTGGAGAGAGCCCATCATCATACATTAAGAGGTTCCGAGCTCAAGTAAGTCTCATCTCGCAACCCTTCTTGCAATCAATCACTCCTCACTCTGATAAGTCCTGGGGACTGGCTCCAACCATCAAACCAAACCCGACTAGGAGATGTGAATGGGAAGCCGGCCCCTTCAAACGTATTATCAATAGCTTAGAGTATGTCTTGGTCAAAGACGATAAGGCCAAGGTCCAGGTATCTGCACGCCCAAACCTATTTGGAATTGGTGATCTGGTGACGAAGACGACTGCATTCAAGGTTGGGAGCATGACAGTGAAAGTGACCACTCCACCTGACTCACCCACCGAAATATCCTAGGAGGCTACTGCAAGCTCATCAACTCTGACAAACTGGAAGGCGTAACAATTCACTCACGATGGCTCAAACCCTACCGAATTTTATGACACTTTGCTACCACTTTCCATCATCCTCCACACTTTAAAACGATGTGATATTTCCTCCAGCGCGTTTCTTTTACAATTACCTTTTCATCCCATATTTGTAATTCCTCCAGAAAATGATTGCGATACTTGCATTCATAATAGGGTTCCAACTTTCAATTTTCAAATTAATTGAAATATTATTTCCATCTAGGAACTTCTTTACCTCCTAACGAAAGACATGAAATTCTGAATCAGTCTAAACCACCATTTATCCAGCAAGACCAGGGAGATCTCACGTCAGGAGCATAGACAGGTCCGTGGTATTTAATCGTGGTATTCTCTTTTTCATTGCAAGAAAAACATATGATCACATTTGATATAGCCATGTTGAGAGATTTACATGAAAAAACAATGTAAAACCTTTATTCAATCAAGCAAGCAAAAAAGACCTTAAACTCAGCCGTCACCAAGTGCAAGGAGAATGTTCACAAATCACAAGAAAGCCCAGAAAAGAAGAAAAAAGAAAGAACATGAAGATTTAGTCATCAAGAAGATTGGTTGTGTATCCACCACTACTAAAGCCTACTTCAACACCATCGCCATCGTGGACCGCTTCTTCCTCTGGATCTGCCTCAACTTCCACTTCGGATATTTCGGCAGCAACGCTATCCGCCTCAACAGCATCAACAGAGACAGCTTCCACAAATTCCTCAAAAACCACGGCAGCGTTGGGAATTGTGTTGGTCACTTTCAGACGCTCAGGTCGGTCTGTGTCAGAATCGAGGATTATCACGCTATCATGGATTGGATAATCATATTTATCTTCACCAAGAGGCCGTTTGTGTTCAACCCTCCACCTTTTAACCGTGCTGCAAACCTCTCAGCTTTTGTGCTCGTTGGTACTCGCAACGCTTCATCGCGCCTCCATTTCTCCTCCATGTCGATCGCAGCTGAAAGGGGACAGATACGTCCCCTGGCAATACGCAGGTGCAGAATGGACATCCCCTATATAGCACGGCCGACTTCGCGGAGTGGGAGATCAATTTAAGCCATTACCTCCTCATGTAAACCAGCCTCCTCAGGCTTGTTGACTTCGAAACTTTTTTCTGGAGAAGTTACAGACTGATCATCACCAACCGCTTCCATGATAATCTGCGAAGAAGAAGAAGTTATGGTTACAAAAAAAAATATCATCATCGATCAATCAGAAGATCGGATAAGCGCAGAGCAGTACCTGGAATATAGAAGAAAACTATATGAGGAGTCCTTAGAATTTTTTTTATATTTCATGAGCCAACAGAATCCTAGGGAGAAAAGGAGTCTTCACTTGCCACCTATAAAGGCTGCTAATTCGGGATAATAATCAACAATACTTATCGGATATATTTGAGAGAAGCCGTCGTATATTGGAAGGGAGTGCACCCAGTCCAAGAAACGGTCCAAGCTCTGTCCAGATATGTACGGAGGAAACCAAAGGGAACCGGCTCACCTGACCAAGTCCTGCTTCCTCCACAACCCTAATCAGGTTTGACCAGCTCCAGACAGCACATGATGATATCTATCTATGCGGTAAATGCATATTTACTTTAGCCTAATTATTTCAGTATACAAATTTGTCACCATCTCATGCCTACCCAACAATAGTGTAACTATTATGCGCTAGGCAGGGGACTTAATGTTGATGGTGGATTTTCATTTAAGGCTAAAATTGTACAAGCCAAAATTATGCGTTGACATCCTGCAAAGGATAAAGCCACTGATAAGTGATGAATACTTCTCCACTTTAGTAATTCACCTAAAATGAAGCATGTAGCAACAATCCCATGAGTTTATAGCATTATCAATTAATGCATGACCAGCCTTGTATTTCCTGTGTCGTTCCCGCTGAACTCTCATTATTGGTGCGGCATGACGACTGAGTGTTGCTCTCAGCAGAGTAACACGAATCTCCAAGTGTCACTAATGAGGCATGCACGAAATACCCGTACAAGCTACAACTCTCGGTGTGTTATACTAGCCCGATTGAGCATACATCTCTCGGTGTGTTATACTAGCCCGATTGAGCATCTCTCGGTGTGTTATACTAGCCCGATAGAGCATCTGGACTGTCCATGTCAGTGATAGACACTGTAGGATCAGAATATCGTAATACCAACGCCCTTACGAAATCCATAAACAACACATTGCGAAGACATCGCAGACGAGTAATATAAATGACGCAACGGATGACGATAGCCAGAACATGAAAAAGATGTGAAGACCTAGCGAGATTTAGGAGTGTTGCGAAATTTTACATTTGTACACTTGCGAGAATGTCGCAAGTCAGATCCGAAAATAAAGGACAACTTAGCTGTCATCCACTATGTAATGTCCTATATAAAGAGCCGAATAGGCTTATGAAAAGGGGAGATCTTTTTAGAGAGTGGAGAGAAAGTTCGGATGAGAGATAAAGTCTAGATTAGCAATAACATTCTTGATTTCACTTCCTTCTTGTAAAATTTCTAACTCAATTAATAAATAAATTGGTTATTGATCTTAAATATGTGTTAGATATTATGAATTCTTGTGAGGAGTGTATTGTAGGATTTCCTGCAACTACATATGGCGCTAGAAACAGGGACTGATTGAAGATTGATATTGTGATTTGAAAGAATTTGGAATAATAGGGAAGGAATTTCATATAATTTTCTACAATTCATTAAGATTGAAAAATGGTTAGAAGAAGACATGCATCAAAACAACAAACAACTGTTAGAAGGAGTAGGAGACTTGCTAGAGAAATGAGAGATGAGATGGGGGAATCTTCAAGATAGGAGATCAAATTCCACCGCCAGTTCAGCGTACACCACCAGTATAAAATAGAACTGTGGATTACGACAGAGTGAGTGTACAAGAGGAGAGAGACCAAGAAGTAATTGGAGGGATAATTCATGAAAATGAAGAGATTACAGCATTAGAGGCATTGAGACAAACAATACATGAAGAAAGGCAGTTAGAAGCAAAAGAATGTGCGAATTTGACAAGGAAAAATCATGAATTAAGGATGGAAAACATAAGATTACAAAATAGAAGGTCAAGAAGCACTACAAGATCACGTTCAAGATCAATTAGAGAAGAAATAAGACAAAATTTGCCTATAGAAAATGCTAATGAAGAAACTCGAGAGGGAATACAAAATCCAGGCGAACAACTTCGCGAAGGAAGAGAAGTATTGGAAGATTGTTATATTCAACGTTCTGAAATTCCTCAATACGAGCAGAATGATAGAATTCAAGGAAATAGACAGCGTCAGGGGCGAAATAATCAAGATGGCGAAGAAAATCAGGAAGAAGGAAGGAGAATTTTACATGGGAGAGAAATACAAAGAAATGAACGAGAAATTAAGGATAAAATTGAAAGACACTACACTGAACAAACTGTAGTTGCAGGAAATCCTACACTACACACCTCACTCGAATTTGCTTAATCAATCCATTTAGAGATGAATAATAATTTGTTTTATTAATTGTTTTCTTGAAAGGTTTACAAAGAAATGTAGAACAAGGCTAAAGAAATTACAATCACTCTTAATTTTCTCTCTCCTAATGACTTGCTTCACAATTCAAAGAGACCTCTCCTCAACAGACTTACTCGACCCTTTATATAGGGTATTACATAGCGGATGACAGCTAAGCTGTCCTTTATTTTCGGAAACGACCCGCGAATCCTCGCGAGTGTGTAAGTGCTTGTCCTCGCGACACCCCTAATTCTCGCCAAGTCTTCACACTTTCCTCATGTTTTGACTGTCATCATCCATTACGTCATTTATTTATTTCCATGCGACTCCTTCGCGACGTAGTCGTTTATTAATCTCACAAATATTGCCGTCGCGATATTCTCGGTCCTACATCTTGCCTCTTTTTCCTTGAATATTGCTTGGAGAGCGATTTTTTAGGAAAATTTGTTACTTGTGGTGATCTTTGACATTTGTTGATGAAGGAACGAGTGAAAGAATATTGGACTTGAAAAGTACGTACTTGCCTCTATTCTTTTGCGAAGTTCCGAAGCTTTGCGAAGTGAACAAGAAGTAATATATCTTCAATTTCCCACAGAAATCTATTTCAATTTAATTCCTTGAATCTTGGGATGACCGTTTACACGTGTCTAAAATTACTCTTTTTACCGGTATATTTAATGTTATCCGGTCACTCTTTTTTCTTCTATTTAAAGGAAAACTGCCTGTGAAAAACATTCTTTCTCTTCTTCTCTATCTTCCTCATCGTCTGCAACTATTTCCTGCTGTTCATCTTCATCATCTTCTTTTTATTATCTTTCTGTTATCGTTTTCATGGCATCCAGGTTCGTTAATTTCATTGATTTTGATTATTCTCTTGATTGATCTTCCTTATTGAAATTACTTCATCTTGATTCTATTCTTCTTTTGATGTTTCTTTCGCCATTTTTGTTTTAGCAAGAATAAACCCAGTTCTAAGTTTACCGTGGTGAACCCTAACATCCCTACTGGTTCGCAACCAAAATCTTCTTCACAACTGAAGTCTCTCGCTTCCAAAAAACAGCCTGCGAGTAGTAAGGTATTTTAGAAATATTTACTCCTTTAATAGCAATTTTATTGCCTCTGTTTCTCAATTGATTTATTATTCGCAGGATGATAAGAATGATGATAGATCCCCCAAAAGGTTTCGCCATAATAAACCTGATGCTTCTGCTGCTACCCCTACTGTTTCCTTTTCGGGATTCAAGCATTCTACTTTCCCTACAGTATCTTCACAAGGCAAATCTCCTACTGTAGCGACTTCTTCGCAAGATAAACCCATTTCTTCTTCTCAAGATAATGTACCATTCCCTACGATATCATCGCAGGATAAATCAATCCTCGAATTTTCCGAGAATGAAATTCTTCAGACATGCCTCTTCCCACTCTTACTTTTACCTCGCCCCCACCTATTGATCAGGTTTCTCCAATTGGCGGTCTTATAACCATGGGTGACTCAACTTTTCCTTCTTCCTCTACTATTTCTTCTTCCTCAAAATCTATCTCTCTTAGCAAAGAAAATTTGGAAGGGATGGATATAGCTTTTAAAATTTTATCAGATACCATGAATGATGTTAAAAAAGCCTCCACTGATCCCACCAGATCTAGTGTTTTCGAATCTTTGGGTAAATACTTTGGTTCCGATACGATATCGCGAGTATCCTTAGAACAAGAAATTAAGACTTTGAAGAACAATCTTCATAATACTTTGTTGGATCGCGATAACCTTCGCAAGAATAATGAAGAATTAAAAGGTCTCTCTCCTCCCCCCCCCTTTTTTTTTTTTTTTTTTTTTTTTTTTTAAAAACTTGGTTCGCCTCTCAAGTTTTGCACCAGAAACGTAAGATGGAGATATATCAACTGGAATCTATTGTAGAAGAAACTCGAATGGAAAGAGACGCCTGGATGGAGCAATATAATCGTTTAGATAATCTCCATACATTTTCTATGGATCAAATAAATAATCTTTCTCAAGAAAACATCTGCTTAGTTCAAAATCAAGAATTATTAAGTAATGAAGTGTCACGTCTCTCATATGCTTTGAATAAATCTAATTTGGAGTTGGAAACCTTATCAGATGAAAATGGAACTTTATCTCAAGAGAAGCGAGCTTTATTGGATAAGGTGGCGATATCCTCGCAACAACTTGATGCTTGTAAAAAAGCATTGAATGAGCAAGAACAGTCTATCTGCCTACTAAAAAATAAACTTGAAGATACTACCACTGAAAGAGATAAACTTATTCAGAATAGAATAAATCTAAGTGTTAAAACAAACCAACTCAAGGATGATTATACCAAGTTAAAAGAATCCCATTCTTCCCTTGCGAAGCAAAATAAGTTATTGATTTCTAACGAAAAGAGCTTGCGTTCGCGGTTAAAAGGTCTTGTTGGTGATGGTTTTGATAATGCCATGGAAAACTTGGGGAATAATTGCTTGGCCCTTACTCAATATCTTATCTCGCGAAGGAAGGTAGTCATAAGATTTGACTGCCTTTTCCATTATTTTTCTTTTCTAATTTTATATACCACTTTCCATCTTATAAATTTAATGTCTTTCTTTACTCTTGCAGAATCTGAGAAAAATCTTCACTCTTCTCTATCTACTTTAGAAGCAAAACAAGATGCTAAAATTCGCAAGGAAAATGCAACTCTAGTTGCTTCCCTTGCCCAATCTCACGACCGAGCCAGAAGGAGGTTTAACTACCTTAACCATTTTAAAGATATCCATAGTAGAAATCAACAGAAAGCACTTCTTCGTCAATTTCCTCCCAAAGCAGAAGTTCTTGTGAATAATATTTTACTTTCTAAATCCCTTGATCCTGTCTATGTTGAACCATTGGAAGTTGAAGATGATGAAGTACCCAACTCTCCTGACAGTGATTATGATTATGAAAGCTGCGAAGATCTCACTAATAATGAAGTTATCAATAAGGAACCTTGCGAGAGAATTTCTGATGAAAACCCTTCAACTGGTGAGGGTGAAGGTGACAAGATTGTTGAAGAATCTTTACCATCTCCTTCAGCTGAGAATGTTGATATAGAGAATTAAGTTTCTTTGTAATCTTGTTGAACTTTTCTTTTTGATTGTAAAGGATTAAGTCCGGTTTTGGATGAATTAGTTTATCTTTCTTTCTTATTATAAGAACTCATCTCGCCACCTTATCAAGCAATTCCTTTATTTTCCATTAAGTCTTTTGTTGTAATCTTTCTTGCGATGAAAAGATCTCGATTGCCTATATTCAAAATGTTTAAAGATCTTTCTTAAATGCTGTTATTGCGACAAGATCGCAGGACGTCTTTACATTTTCATGTATTGACCCATTGGTCTTGCCTTATCATTATTTGTGTGGTCTTATTTTGCCTTCCTAAGTAAAGGTCTTATTTTGCCACCCTCATTGCGACAAGATCGCAGGACGTCTTTACATTTTCATGTAATGACCCATTGACCTTGTCTTATCATTTCTTAAGTATTTTTGCCTCTGCAGGACATTATATTTGCGACAATATGACAGGTTTAAACGTTCTTGCGACCATAAAATCCCGTGACATTGCCGTCTTTGATCTCGTCTTACCCTTGCGTTAGTATTATTGCCTCTGCAGGATCATTGCACAAATATGACAAGCCTAAATTCTCTTGCGAAAATAAAGCCTCGTGACATTTGCGTCTTTTGACACTTATCAGCTTCCTAATGGAGGGTGCTGCCCTTATCTTCTCCATGGTTGCCCCTTCAAGGAGGCGTACATCGGCCATACAAGACTAGCTCCTCCCATCCGGTCTTAACAACAACCAGTTGTTTTCGCAGCCTCTTATCCCTTATACCTATATGTTTTATGGTTACGAGACTGCACCCTAAGTGGAGTTTTCTTCGGCCGAGTGCAGCATGTGCCAAGACTTGTCAAGAGTGGTAAGGAAGTTCCATGCTCCCCGCACTCTTGACTCAACCGTGTACCTCGGCGCCTTGGTCATACACTGACTCCTTGGAAGAGACCCTCGGGCGTCCAACCAGGGTATAACCTTATATATATAGTTGGAAATCCAAGGTATCTCCCGGATAGGCTTTCATGGGCCCCAAATCTCCATGACCCGGGTTTCGGGAGCGGTGTAACCTTCCACCTGAGCCATGTTAAGAGATACCCCCTTATATGACGTACTTTAGGTCTTACATTTGCCTCTTGCGAAATATCATTCGCGAACTAGGGTGTACGCCATAAAGGTTCGTCCCATTCACTCACTCATTCATATTTGTTAATTCATTCGAGCATTCATTCTGTTTGCGAAATTATCGCATAATCTTGCTTTATTTTCATTGATCTCGCAATCTATCTGTCGCGAAAACACTACATCACAGGCTCGTTCCATTTCTCCCATCTTCTATGGGTAATATTTCTTAAGATATTACCTATTCCATGGCCTATCTAGTTTTTGCCCTACATCTTTACCTTCAGGATCCATTAATCTATATGCCCCTGTTCCAACTACCTCCTTGATGATATAAGGTCCATCCCATTTTCTTGCTAGCTTGCCACCATTTTCTCGCTGATATATAGGTGTTTCTCGCAGAACCAAGTCACCTGGCTGAAATTCACGTATCTTGACACGCTTGTTATATTCTCTGGCCAATCTTCGCTGATAATTCTCCATATGTTGTAATGCTTTTTCTCTTTTTTCTTCTAGTTCATCTAACTTGATTAAGATGTTACCCGCACTGAGATTTTTCTCCCAAGCTTCTTTCTTCGTAGTTGGAATCTTAACTTCTGTCGGGAGTACAGCCTCAACTCCATATGTTAAACAAAAAGGAGACATGCCTGTAGCTTCTCTTATAGTTGTATTATAAGCCCATACCGCATTGGGTACTTGTTCGCACCATCCTTTATTGTATCCTTCTAACTTTTTCTTCAATATATCTGCGATTGTTTTATTTGTCGCTTCTGCTTGACCATTAGCCTCATGGGTATAGAGGAGTTGATTTCCCACATCGTATCTCGAAATGCATTAAGCAAAGCAATTCTATATTTTGTCCTTCGAATCGCTTCCCATTGTCGGATACCAACCGTGTTTGGAATCCCAAATCTGCATATAATGTTCTCAAATATGAAAGTAAAAACATCCTTATCGCGAATATGTTTTACCTCTTTCACCTCTGCCCATTTTGTGAAATAATCATGTAGCGACGATTAAATATCTTCTCTGTCCTGTTCTGGTAAAAATGGTCCTACAATGTCTAAACCCCATTTTCCAAATGGCCAGACACTCGTTGAAGAATTTAACGGAGCTCCTGGTGCATGTATTTTCTTCCCATGCCTTTGGCAATCCTCGCAACGCCTTGACACTTGTTTCGCGTCCTCATGCATATATGGCCAGTAGTAACCCTGCATTTTTGCTTTATATGCTAAAGATCTTCCACCGCTGTGATTACCAAAGCATCC
Organism: Papaver armeniacum; assembly: GCA_023531295.1. Classification (NCBI taxonomy): domain Eukaryota; kingdom Viridiplantae; phylum Streptophyta; class Magnoliopsida; order Ranunculales; family Papaveraceae; genus Papaver; species Papaver armeniacum. The sequence continues at coordinate 677,293 of JAJJWW010006351.1, read as the reverse complement.
CCACTATGTAACATCTTCAATATGATTTCCCCTTCCTTTCTTGTTAAACATCTAAGTGAAGGCCCGTTAAAAGATCGTCGGTATAGCACTCCATCTCTTAATTCATAATTTGTTGCACGGCTTTTTAATTTGTGTGTTTCCAATCTATTTCTTGGTGTTTTCCCCGTCAAAGAAATATGCATGAAGCTCGCTCTCCAATCTTCTTCGCAGAGTGTTTGTGTTCCGTCTTCTACTACCATTACATCAATTTCTTGTTCTTCTTCCTTGTCAATTGACGGCATCAAAAGTGTTTGTATTTTAATATTTCTCGCAACCGGATCTGTCATCATACTTGATATAAAGGCAAAAGCGTCTGCGAGCCTATTATTTCTCCTTGATATATGTCTCCACTTTATTCTTGGTATCTGCGTCGACAACTCGTCAACGAGTTTCTTATATTTTTGTAAAGACAATTCGTTTATGGCATATTCTTCTTTTATCTGGCGAATTTCCAATTGTGAATCACTAGTAATCCTTACATTCTCTAGCTTCATTTCTATTGCAAATCGCAAAGCATGTATTATAGCTTCATATTCTGTTTCGTTATTTGTTGATGCAAACTCCAATCTGAAAGAAAGAGCTATTTTATTACCCTCTGGCGATATCACAACAATCCCTATTCCATTTCCTTCTCCATTTGATGATCCATCTACTAATATTTCCCATCTATTTGGTTCCGTTAACAAATCTTTCGGATCTCCATGTTCTTCCTCTACATCCATCATTTCTTCTACTTTTGATTCATCCTCTTCTAAAGGAAATTCTGCTAGAAAGTCTCATGACAACCTGTGATTTTGGCGAAGATAGTATTTCATATTTGAGTTTGCAATGACTTATTTGAGCATTCCATCTCTCAACCCTTCCCGACCTCTTTGAATTCTTCATCACTGATTCTATTGGTACTTTTGTCACCACTTTGACAACATGCGCTTGAAAATATATACGAAGCTTAAATGTTGCATAAACTAATGCCAAGATTAGTTTTTTAATTTTTGAGTAATTCCTTTCTCATGAGCGTTGAAAGTTTTGTCGATGTAATAAATTGGTTTTTCTACTCCCGCGTCCACTCGCAGTAACACTGCACTTAATGCATGCGAGGTTGTCGCAAGATAGATCAACAATTCTTCTCCTTCTTCTGCTTTTTGCAAAATTGATATATCCATTAAATGTTCCTTTATTCCTTGCAAGGCTTTCTCGCACTCATCTGTCCATTTAAACTTCGACTCCTTTCTAAGGATATTGAAAAAGTGCTTGCATTTGTCAGATGATCGCGAGATGAACCTCCCTAGCGAAGCTAACAACCCATTTAACTTTTGAACATCTTTTATTGTCGCCGGTGTTGGCATATCGCGAACTGCTTGTACTTTTTCTGGGTCGACTTGAATTCCTTCTTTGGATACAATATACCCTAAAAATTTTCCAGAGGCGACTCCAAAAGTGCACTTTTCTGGGTTTACTTTGATATTAAATTGCCTCATTTGTTCAAAAATTTCTTTCAAATCTTGTACGTGGTCTTTTGCTTTTTTACTTTTTATTAACATATCATCTACGTATACCTCCAATGTTTTGTGTATCCATCTCGCGAACACCTTCTCCACCATTCTTTGGTATGTCGCACCGGCATTTCGCAGACCAAACGGCATTTTTGTATAACAAAGACAATCCTCTTGGAGCAAAGAAAGCGTGATGTTCTTGGTCTTCTTCGGCGAGAGGAATTTGATTGTAACCCTTATATCCATCAAGAGATGATATCCTTTCGTTTCCTGCCGCTGCTTCAACCAATTGCGGGATATCTGGTAATGGGAAACTATCTTTAGGACAAGCTTTATTTAGATCAGTAAAGTCTATACAAATTCTTATTCCTTTTTTCTTCTTTGGAACTATAACCATATTCGCTATCCATTCGGGATATTTTGCTTGTCTAATAATTCCCGCGTCCAACATTTTCTGCAATTCTTCTTCTATTTGAGGATGATATGCTATCGCGATCTTTCTAATTCTTTGTTTAAACGGTTTTACATTCTTGTCAATTTCCAATTTATGGCAAGCCACTGATGGATCTATACCAGGCATTTCATCCATATCCCATGCGAAAATATCTTTGTAATCTCGCAACAACTCAACAGTTCTTTTCTCTTCATCCGCTTCCATTTTAGTCCCAATTTTTAAGATTTTAGGCTCCTCCTCGGTTCCAACATTCACTTCTTTTGTTTGTTCTGCTGCGACATAGCTAGACTTCGGTTCTCCCATAGGAGTTGGTCCTCTCATTCCCTTCGCGAACTCACTCCCTTTTTCCATGATTTCACCAGGTATTCCTTTTCCCTCTTTTGCTCTTATAATGTAAATTCTAAACTCTTCTTCTTTCTTAGCTGCTTTTATCATCTTTCTGCGATCTTTTCGCTTCTTCACTTGCCCTTCATAATGCTTTACCTCGATTTGATGATATATTCTTCCTTTATCAATATCTCCTCTGATCTCACCAATTCCACTCGGCATAGGAAACTTGATGCACTGATGGAGTGTTGATGCTACCGCCTTAATTGCATGTACCCAAGGTCTCCCTAACAATATGTGGTATGGCGATTCCATATCCACTACACTTAATGTTACTTGTGTTTCAATTTCTCCGAGTAAAATTCGTAATTTTACCTCCCCTTTAGGTACTGTTATAGATTTTCCAAAACCATGAATATAATATCTTGGAGAACTCATTTCTTCATCTTTATATCCTAATTTTTTGTAGGTATGGTAAAACATGATACTCACCAAACTCCCTGTATCCACCAAAGTTCTATTTATTTCCCATTCTTCCGCTACTTTTGCCGATTCTTCTCTTTTTCTGCTTGCATTTATCGTGATCACTAGAGGAGATATATGATTCAAATTTTCTCTAGGTACTTCTGCGGCTGTGAATGTTATTTTATGCTTTTCCCATTCCTTCAAAGACGATGTCTTCTCCTCATCTATAATCTTCTTCCCTTCAAAATCTCGTTTATGTATCCTTCCTTTAATATTTTCGTGGAATTCATTAACCATTGCTTTTGTAATTGAATTATATTCCATATCTTCATTATGTTCCTTGCTTCTTAACTCCTCTATCCCATCTGATTTAACATTTTCCTTTCTCATTTTCTTGATTTAAATGATTTTAATTGTACTCTTCGATCTTCAATCTTGTTCGGTCCCCTGTTTCTAGCGCATATGTAGTTGCAGGAAATCCTACACTACACACCTCACTCGAATTTGCTTAATCAATCCATTTAGAGATGAATAATAATTTGTTTTATTAATTGTTTTCTTGAAAGGTTTACAAAGAAATGTAGAACAGGGCTAAAGAAATTACAATCACTCTTAATTTTCTCTCTCCTAATGACTTGCTTCACAATTCAAAGAGACCTCTCCTCAACAGACTTACTCGACCCTTTATATAGGGTATTACATAGCGGATGACACTAAGTCATCCTTTATTTTCGGAACGACCCGTGAATCCTCGCGAGTGTGTAAAGTGCTTGTCCTCGCGACACCCCTAATTCTCCCCAAGTCTTCACACTTTCCTCATGTTTTGACTGTCATCATCCATTACGTCATTTATTTATTTCCATGCGACTCCTTCGCGACGTAGTCGTTTATTAATCTCGCGAAATATTGCTGTCGCGATATTCTGGTCTTACACAAACACATTTAGCTCGCGAGAGAGAAAGACTAAGAGCAGAAGTGGAAGAACAAGAGCTACAAGAGGCAATTCGACAGAATAACCATGATAATCGAGAAAGGAGGCGTGAGCGAAACCGCAATAATGCTAATATCAATGAAGAGTATGATAGAGTACAAAGGAGAACTGAAAGACGACAAAGAGGAGAAAATGAGAGACATGACGGTGTGCGAATTAATGAAAGAAGTGAAAGAGAAGATTGCAGGGAAAGACGAGAAAAAAAAGATGAACAAGGAAGTCAAAATAGAGATGAGCGCAGGAGAAGAAAGGCGGAGTTGAAAAGACCAATGGATCCAAATTCTGGTATAAATGAACAAATTTTGAGAGAGTCAGCGGAAATGAGAGGAATGATAAATAATAATAGAGGAGGAGGTAAGAGACAATTAGATGAAGCCATAGAGGAAGATGCGAAAACTCTATTTACACAAGAAGTACAATTAGGAGGAATACCCCCAAAATGCAATTTGCCTGCGTTAACCAGCATTTTTGATGGAACAACTTGTGCAGTCCAACACATCAAATCTTATGTGAGATGTATGCTACAATGGGAGAACCATGATGCAATATTATGCAAGTATTTCGCATCAAGTTTAACAGGAGAGGCTTTAAAATGGTTTGAAGGTTTGCCAAAGAACACTATAACATCTTTCAACCATTTGCAAGCTATATTTTTAGGAGCATATATAAGTAACAATTACTCGCGACCTGGCATTGAAGATGTATTGGGTCTGAAGCAAAGGGTTGGCGAAAGTTTGAAGCACCTAACTGTGAGATGGAAGACAATGTGTAGTGATATGGCTGGTCGTGTGGAAGAAAGATATCTCATTCTATCATTCATCAATGCTATGTTCGTAACGAATCTGTTATACGTTCAGATTTTCAGAATCAAAAATACAATCACAATGACTGAGTTGCGAGAACTACAGGAGGAGTATATTGCTCTTGAGGAAAAGCAAAACGAAATGGAATCATACCCCATTGCGAACACAAGTTCAAGAGTAGCGAATGCAAGCTTATTACCCAAGTTAATAAATACAGTGGCGAGCACCTCGCAAGGGCAACAAGATAGGGTAATGGGAGATGGACAGCAAAAGCTAGTAGCTATGGGGAGCCGTGATCAAGAAGAATTTGAGAGAGAGAGAAACTTCTATAGATTTGGTGGAAATAACAAAATCCAAAGACTTGATCAGCCACAAGAAACTTATGGAGGTCATCAGCCGCAAGGAACTTATGGAGGTCAGAGGCAAAACTTTCACAGAGGACAAATAAAATCCAAAAATAATATGGGAAGAAATCAAAATGCCACCTTTGAATGCTAGTGTGGAGAAGATATGGGAAGCTATAATCCTAATGGAAAACATACCTGCACCGTGGAACATGGGGATTGAACCACCTCCAAGCTACAGAAGTAATAAATTTTGCTCTTATCATCATTTCCATAGACATACAACAAATGACTGCAGAAATATAAAGAGAATCATTCTCAGGATGATAGATCAGGGAAAATTAAATCACTTTCTAGTAGGACAAACGCAAACTCAAGCATTACCACCTCCTCCAGATATTCACAAGCCTAATACAGCAAAAGAAAGAGAAACATTTATGATTGAAGTTGGCACAAAGGTAAATAATCTGTTTTGTAACTCCATCGTACACTCATACAAGACGATTGAAGATTTTCACGATAACACTCTCAGCAGGGTTTTCACAAGAGATGCCGATGATAAATAAATAATGAACATTGCGAAGACATCTCCACTGGAAGAATGGCAAAAGCAGACTATCTCTTTTACCATAGAAGAAGTAGCTGAGGGTGGAGAAATGCATGACAACCCATTGGTGGTAAGATTTGAGATCAACCCAAAACCTAGCGAGGATGAAGATGATGAAGCTGAGAATTCATGGGCAATCAACAGAATTTTGATTGATACTGGGAGTTCCGTGAATATTCTTTTTTATCATACTTATAAAACTATGGGAGGGAAAGATAAAGATCTAATACCTTCAACGTACAAAATCTATGGTTTTAACGGTACTGCAAATAAGCCAAAAGGAGAAGTTCATATGCAAATTCCACTGAAAGGATTATCTTCTGAAATTTTATTTTGTGTAGTTGATGTGGAATCACCATACCACGCACTGATCGGACGACCATGGTTACATGAGATCTTAGGTGTGGGATCGACTTTTCATCAATGTATCAAGTTCCCTCATCCCACTGGTGTTGGCATCATAAAGGAAGATTGGGTTGAAGGAAAGAAGTGTTATGAAATTGATATAGAATCCTGCGAAGAAAGAGCTGTGAAGAAGAAGAATTGGAAACACAACATCAAAGAAAAACAAAAAGGTGAAAGATTAATGGTAGATGTAATAGAACAAAGAGAGGAAGAAATGCTGCGAAACCAAAAAATGATGAAGATATGAGGTGGCGAAGGCTTCGCAACAGACAAGAAAACGACAGGAAAATTCAAAAATATAGAGGAAGAAAGTAGCAGAAGTAAGAGACTTAAAGAATAAATGTAGTTGTTGATTGTCAAAGAAAAAATTGGGAGGAAGACGAGAAATGTAAGTTGGGTTTGAAAAAAAAAAAAATCTTTCTTATGAATAACAGAGATGAGGTTGCGAAAGGAAGTTGATATGCAGAAGAAGAGAATATATTATGAAATATAAAGATATGATTGCGAAATCACAAAAGAATTTACATGCAAAAGAATCAACAAATTAATCAGACAGAGGCAAACCAACTATGTCTTACACCCTAGTTCGCGAAATCAAAATTTCGTAAGAGGCAAATGTAAGACCTAAAGTGCGCCATAGAAGGGGGTACCTATTGCATGGTTCAGGGAAAAGGTTACACTGCCCCTGGAACCTGAGTCATGGAGAATTGGGGTCAATAAAGCCCATCCAGGGGAGATACTTTGGATTTTCAATCTAAGCTTAAGACTTAGATTGGACGACCGAGAGTCTCTTCTAAAGAGTCAGCATTTGACCAAGGCTCCAAGGTACACGGTTGAGCCAAGATTGCCTGGGGAATTTGAAGTGTCTCGGCCATTCTTGGCAAGTCTCGGCATATGCTGCGCTCGGCCCGAAGAAAACTCCACTTAGGGTGCAGTCTCGTAACCATAAGCCCTATAGGCAAAAGGGATAAGAGGTTGCGAAGACAACTAGTTGTTGTTAAGACCAAATGGGGGGATCTAGCCTTGTATGGCAGAAGTACGCCTCCTTGAAGGGGAAACCAGGGGGATGATAAGGGTGGCACCCTCCATTAGGGAGCTGATAAGTGTCTTAAGACGCAAATGTCATGAGGCTTTATTTTTGCAAGGAAATTTAGGCTTGTCATATTTGTGCGACAATCCTTAAGAGGCAATAATACAAAAAATAAAGATAAGACGAGATCAATGGGTCAGTACATGAAAATGTAAGGACGTCCTGCGATTTCGTCACAAGACGGCAATGTCATGGGGCTTTATTTTCGCAAGGATTTTTAGGCCTATCATATTGTCGCAACAAAACTATCCTGCAGAGGCAACAATACTAAAGAAATGATAAGGCAAGATCAACGGGTCATTACATGAAAATGTAAAGACGTCCTACGATTTTGTCACAATGACAAGAGGTGGCACAGTAAGACCTTTAAATAGGAAGGCAAAATAAGACCACATAAGAGAAAAAAAAAAAGGAAATCTTGGAAGAAACCAAGATTTCCTTACTTGCGAAAATCCAGCAGTAACAGCTGCGAGATTGAGGCATGAACACATATCATTATTCGAAAATAACTTGATTAATCTCTTATTTGAAAGCAAATAACAGATGAAATTATGGGAATGTATAGAATAAAAAACATGTTATTTTTCTTCATATGATAGATTTACGCGCTTATAAAATGAAAGGTTGATTATATATTGATTAATTGTATTGAAAAAAAGAATTGTTCTTTTAACATGTGCAGAAAGGAACGACAAAGGTAGAGCTTGTATCTGAAGACCCAAGAAACTCGCAGCAAAAGATTACAAAATAGAAGATTAAAAGAATGAACGAACAGATGTTACAAAAAGAGAAAGAACAAAACATAATTATTTCTTGTTTGATTCTTCTTCTTCATCAGATCCTTCTACTTCTTCATCTGCGTCAGATCCCTCTTCTTCGCTAACTTCGCTGTCAGATATATCCAAAGAAGGCACATTCTTAGGGATTTCGTCAAGGAGACAAGGGTATGAAGAATGGGGAATGTTGTTGTCGTCGCAGACCGTCTTAATAGTCTGATTGCGAAAAAGAACAGCATCATTTTTGAAATTCGCTACAGTAATTTGTAGTTGCTTCTTCAATTTAGAATATTTGTGATTTCGAAGAGAGAAGTCTTTTGCGAGGTGGTCTTTCTCAGATTCAAGTTCTTCAATTCTTTTACGAAATCTCACCTCAGCCTCTGCGAACATATGACAATGAATTAGCAACTTAATGACAGCTTCATAAAAAATAAACAGTTAAATAAAGAAAAATAATTAACAACCTTCTTTATCAGAAATCATATCCCTAATCAAGGTCGTATGCTCATCTTGAAGACTAGCGTTAACACCTAAATTATTTCTGGCGTCATCTAGAACCTTCGCAGCCCAAGCGAATTCATCGTCATTGTTTATGAGAAAAAGGGAGCGAATTTGATTCTCTCTTTCGCTAAGTATAGAATTTTTGCGGAGGGACTCATCCCGTTCAACTTGAACCTCAAGAAGAGTTTTTTGGAATTTCGCTAATGCTTGAGCACCTTGACTAGCAATGCGATCTTTGTCATCTATGAGATCACTAATATTCTTCCTTAAAGTATTAATTTTCTCTTTAGAACTAAGATACAAACGTTTAAATTGGTTGGCTAAACCCAAACAAGATATATGATCAATTTCTAAGAGGCGAAATCTGGATTGAAGTTCGTTTAGAGGAAGAGATTTAATCTTGTTATTTGAAAAACTATCTAAAGAATCATTGATGTGAGCAAGAAGAGCATCATTATCCATAGGTTCAGGAAATGAGTGAAGAAGAATGGCTTCATCAGAAAGGTTATAAACGTCTTCGAAAATGGTAAGTCAGATAAGGGAAGATAATGAGAGAACAAAACAAAGGAAAAGGGAAGAGTCTCATACCATAAAGTTGTTGATTTGCGCTTTGAAGACTAGATATCTTATTCTTCTGAGTGGAAGAATCAACTTCCAGTTGTTTGGTCTTCTCGCGAAGAATAGCAGTTTCACTTTCAAATTCTTCATTTCTCTTGCGAAGAGCAACAACTTCAGTTTCCAATTCTTCATTTTTCTTGCGAAGTGGAAGATTCTTGTTTTCAAGAATGCTGCGCCTTTTCTCAAGATCTGAGGCAATAGCAAAGGAAGCTCTCCCAGACTATAAAGGAAAGTAAACAAATTATCAAGATATAATTTAAAATCGAAATTATGAAGAAATAAGGGAAAAAAGACATACCAAGACACCAAGTGCATTTAGGAAGCTGGGAGTCACCGATATGGAGACCCCATGAAGAGAATCACCACCCTATAGTAAAGGAGCATCACAGATACTCGCGAGATCTTCGCACGTACTAGAAAGACGATCATTTCCAATTCCTTGCATGAATTCAGAGAAGATGCTAGATAGTTGCGTCATAGAGGATTCAGTTGGAGGATTCTCCTTTGCGAGAGAAATATCAACATCATCATTATCTTCATCAGAGATTTTACTGGATTGAGGACTTGAAGGAGAAGAGGAATGGATATTTCGTTTCTTAGAAGGTGGGACAGTAGACTTCTCCTTGCAAAGAGAACCTTTACGTTTACCTTTGGTCTTCTTAGGATTTTCTTCCTCTCCAGCGATCTCAGCACCAGCCTTCGCACACGAATGAAGATAAGAAATAGAGGCAACAATATTGTTAAAAATAATAAAGAAAAGTATTTCTTACTTCATCCGTGATCGATTGGAGTGCTTCTAGGGTACTCTCCTTAGCATTTCTTTTATAACTCTTCCTCAACTTGATAATCTGAAAATTTCGCAAGGTTAGTAGGTATAAAAAGGAGAGAAAATTTCAAATTGAACGAAATTTAGGAAGCATACCTCTTTTGCTTTCTCAGGAAAATTAAATACCCAAGGCTGATAATTGGCGAGATTCGCAGGGACCACATTTGAACCTGAAATATAAGGTCCATTCAAAAGTAGTGGAAAGACGCACCATTTGTTGTCTTTGGAATGGCGAGGAACATTGTTCTTGCCAGAATGGATATCTATATCCTGCATAAGTATTTTGTCTTCTTTTCTCTTCAAACGTGCACCCCAGCGAGTTCTATCGTTCTTCATTTTTGTTATTTCATAATTTTCAAAGAAACTCTCTACTGAATACTTTTCAGAGAATATCTCTAAGTCCTCAAACTTAGGATCTCTGACTTATTTGGAGTAAAGGGATACCTTACCGGCACCACGGTTGGCGAACTCAAGCATTAAGTGGATACAATCCCCACTTAATTGATAGATGGCTCGCGAGAATTTCGCAAGAGCAAGAATTTCATATAACAAGGGAATATCAGGGTTGTAGAGAGGAATGGGAAGACCTGCGAGAATCTGACCAGCGAAATTATGATTTTTTTATCATCACAATGATGATCAGCAAAACATTTGGCAGAGAGAATGGATTTAGATTCTTGATTGGGAATAGTTGATAATGTGAAACCTTTCTCTTGCAAATCTTTTTGAACTTCTTCCAAAAGATGTTCATATCTACGACAACCTGGAGGCATCTTTCAGAGTATGGGAATTAAGAGAAGATGGAAGATCAAAAGAAGTAAAAAGAAGAAGATTTACAGTAGCAGGAGCGTAAATTTCGGAGCGATGAAGAAGATAAGTTGCAGAGAAAACAAGAAAGAGAGTTAAAAAGAAGAAGAGAGGAGTAAGAAAAATATATAGAGAGAGAAGGATTCTCGAAAAGGCAAACACATTTAATGCGAAGAGTAGACATGAACGGTTGAGAGAGGACGGTTGAAAAAGACGTGTCAAGAAATGGATGGAAGAAGGGATACGGTAATAAATTTTTTTGTAAAAGTACGGAGTCATGTCAAAATAGATAAGTATGAAAGAATGAACAGTTGCGGCATTTTGAATAGATTAGTTCTCATGACATTATCTCATTCGCAGAGAAGACATGAGAAGAGGCAAGATGTAGGATCAGAATATCGCAACACCAACGCCCTTGCGAAATCCATAAACGACACATTGCGAAGACATCGCAGATGAGTAATATAAATGACGCAACGGATGACGACAGCCAGAACACGAGAAAGATGTGAATACCTAGTGAGATTTAGGAGTGTTGCGAGGTTTTACATTTGTACACTTGCGAGAACGTCGCAAGTTAGATCCTAAAAATAAAGGACAACTTAGCTGTCATCCATTATGTAATGTCCTATATAAAGAGCTGAATAGGCTTATGAAAAGGGGGAGATCTTTTTAAAGAGTGGAGAGAAAGTTCAGAGGAGAGATAAAGTCTAAAGTAGCAATAACATTCTTGATTTCACTTCCTTCTTGTAAAATTTTTAACTCAATTAATAAATAAATTGGTTATTGATCTTAAATATGTGTTAGATATTATAAATTCTTGTGAGGTGTGTATTGTAGGATTTCCTGCAACTACAGACACATTTTTGTGTCTGAATTGTCCTCAGTGTCTCGATTTTTGTACTAATTTTGGTGTTTTTATGTTTGTTTAGGTGCTATTGGAGAATTACACTTATGCAGAAAAAGTTGCTCGAAAAGTACTTTTTGGACCCCCGGAGGACAATTGCTATACGGACCCTCACTTTTGCTAAGGGGCACCCACGACTATATATAGCCCATTTATCCATCGCACCCATCTTCTTCATTCAAATTTCAGTTTTGGCGGGAATTTTTGTTCTTCACCGGCAGAATTAGGGTTGGCATTTTGGACGGGATTGAAGGAGACTCAACATCTAGTAATTGTTGGGAAGACTTGACTAGTCTTAACAGGCAGGGTATGGTTGATTTATTCAGCTAAAATTGGCTAGATACTCGGTGAGAAGAAAACGGAGAACGTGAGATATTCACGAGTTTGCACGAGATATTCATGGGATTTCCTGTGCGTATTAGAGGATAGCGTGTGTCTTAACAGAGTTTTACTGCAACTGGGACTGTGTTGGGAGTGTGTCAACACCAGGAAACGCGTGAAGAGTTAAATAAGGGAAGAAAATATTCCCGAAAATATTTTATTTAACACCGAGTAATGGAGGATTATTGTGGGTTAATGAGCGAGATTTCTTGGTGTTGTTCGGTATAAATAGGTTCCTGGGGTCTCATTGAGGAGTTACAGAGAGTTTGGGAGAGTTTAGAGCATAACAGAGTGAGGATTAATCGAGTTGCAGAGACGAGTTTTCTGCTGCTGCTCGAAGAACATACGAAGAACATTAGACCCAAAAAGACAATCGTTCATGCTACAATGTTAACAACAATTAGGTGAAGGTCGCAGAGCTACGGTAACAGCAGCATTTCATCTTTATCGTTCTTTGTAACAGTGTTTGCAACAATTATAAACGTTGCAAACAACCGATTTTCATCTTTTTCTCCATTTCATCTTTGTAAACACCCTTTGAGAAATAATAATGATTTTTGAGCGTGTTTCCAACATGATGAGCGGCTAATTCTCTCACAACCAAGGAAATGAGGAAGCTATTTACGCATGAATAATTGGTAATTACTTATTTTCTCTAATTTATAATTTATAATTCACTCAATCACTGCTTTTGCAGAATTTTTAATTGTTTGCAAAATTTTCTTCATTAGTTGTGATTCAATTAGATAGTTTATGCTTTGTTTAGATAATCTATGCTTAGGGGATACACTTAATTTTTGAGAATTTGCCTGATTATTTTTGAATTAAGAAATAAGGGACTTAAAAGATAATTAGAGTTTTGGATTATTTACCATCATTCATTCATGTGTGATAGTGGAATCAGTGTCTTGGTTATTTTAATATCTTGCAATCAAATTTTGAGCTAAGTTTTGTTTGTTTTTAAGTTTTGTAAGTCTAAAATCTATTGCTTTCACAAGTCTCAACGAACCTATTTACTACAACTCAATTGAAAATCACATCAATTTTTGGCGCTGCCGACGAGGACTTGTCTTTAGGCTAGAGTTTTTAGATTTTTTTTTTTTAGGTTTTTATTTGTTTTTGTTCTTCTTTACGTTTTTGGGTTTTTGTCTTTTCCTTACATAATTTGGAATTTGGAGCGAAAGAAAATTTTGCCAAAGCTTTTGGTGAATACTTAAAGACTTGGAGTAAAAGGCAAATCGAAAGGAGCGAAAGAAGAAGATTTTTTTATTTAAAAAAAAAGAGAGAAGGAAAAAAAAAAGACATTTTTATTTTTTTTAGATATTATTATTTTTTTAGACTTTTCTTTTCTTTTGCACTTTATTTTTGGACTTTGGACTTTTTAAACCCTACGGAAGGGTAGTTTAAATATAAACTGTGTGCAAAGAAGGACGGCGATTACTATATCGCCTCGGCCCCTTGGAGTCGTGGCCCGAGTCGACTACAATGGTTCATCCCCCGTCTGGAACGGGAGGTAAGTTTTTCGAAACACTCGCGAATCCCCAATCGGCGAGTTCTGTATTCCTTCGTTTGCATATATGTCGAGGAACTGAATACGGCTGCTTTAATTTCCTAGTAAAGGGCAAGGCCTGGCCATACAAGATAAGGGTTCGGATTTCATCACCGTTCCATTCTCTTCTTGCCCGCCTTAGGAAAACGATACTTAACGCGAACCTAAGCTTTAAATTTTGGAATAGAACGAGACCGATAGGGTAACGAGCTTAATAGGAAAGTCGTTCGAAAAATATTGGTTACTCTTTTAAGCATACTTCGAAGTTCATGATGGTTTATGTGAGTTGAATGCGTGACTGCACCGCCTTGTAATACGGTGAGGCCTTGGGTATCAAAGATCCACGAGGAAGAATTCACTGATGATGATGGAAGTGTCTACAAGTAGGACAGAGATTTTACAGCATGGGTTCACCAAGTAAGTTTTTGGCCATGTCTATTTGCCTCGTTTTGAACTAATACTAGGTAAATGGGATATTAATTAACATGTTTCTGAATAATATTTCAAAGCAAAACTTGGTATCGAATACTTGAGGAAATATATGATTTGGATGAGATGACTTTTCCACAAGAAGAGGAACTGTTTCCATCGGTAGTGGAACCGACATCTCTTTAAAAGGAGTGGTTGATGAAAATACCAAAACAAAAGAAGCAAAGCCTGAGGGGAAGCGTAAGGCGTTTGAGAAGAAAGAAAAGAAGGTAATCTTTTGATCCCATGTTCCAATAGTGTTGGTTATGCTAACAGTCGTCATGTTATGTCATACTTATAGGTTTAGCTATTTTCTTCTGTATTTTCATAGAGTTTTGCTTTTGTCATATCATTTTGTTGTTCCTTCTAGGATAGTCTGCTTCAAAACGGTATTCTTTTGGTGTCATACTAACAAATTCTCGGGCCGCTTTAGGAATTTCTCTTGTACTTGACCTCTTTGAGTTCTATCTTTGCAGAAACAAATAAATCTCTGATAGTTGGTTTGACTTGAAAGTCAATATACATGTTTCGTTGAGCTAGAGATCAAAATATTGGATGGAGCACCTTTACGCCCAAAGGAACTCTGTTATGACTGTCACCAGCAAAATTTGAGCAAGAAGGTAAAATATTGGTAATGAAAATTTCCTACATCACTCAAGTGAAGTGATTTGTGTTCAATTATGGCAAAGGCATGTGACTATCTTAACAACAAGCTCTTACAAGTTTTGCAGGTGATAGATTTATAAAAAAACAAGTAGATAAAAAAAAAAGAAAAAGAAATTAAGTTGAGGATAAGATACTTGGATGGGGTAAGTCTCATCTTTCGATGGCTTCTAGCGCCCGAATGTATTTTTGATGGCTCATAAATCAGTCCATAACTTTCTTTCATGTGCAGGGGGTCGTGATGCTTGCTGAAATAAGGGTAAGTAAACTAATAAGAAGCTCTTGTAAGTATTTCTCAATGTTCATGTAGTATGTTGGTATGTAGAGAGTGAAATATGACAGCTCCAATTGATATTTTTGTGTAATTTCATCTGTATGTGGTATGGTATGCTTATGGATGTTTTTGGTTTGTTTCATGTAGTCTGGGTTGGAATTATGAACTTAAAGGAAGGGATGAAGGGGTTGATTTGTGCATCTGGGATAGTAAGTTACCTGCTCCACTTCTCTTACTTGCAGCAGTAACCTCATAGCTTATGAGCTAATTTTTCTGTTCATACTTCCATCTAAGTATATGTTTTTTGTGTTTGCGAGTTAATTGGATGATGCTCTCTTTGCGACAAGTTTGGAGCAAAAGGTTGGAGAACAAGGCGATCGGGTTGAAAACAAATTGCAAGTTTTGTAAGTTTCTATGTATATTCTGTAAGTTAGATGAATTTGTGAACATAGGAATTCCTATTAACTGAACTTGGATAATTCCTGTGTATTCCATTAGCATTTCATACTTAACAAATAGAATTTGGTACTTAGAAGAATTTAAGTTCTTTTTTGTATGAATCCTTGTATGAATCCATCTGAATGTGATAAGAATTGATTGAATGTGAGATGAATTTGACCGAAGAAAATATTGTTGATTGTGGAGGATGAAATGAAAGGTGAATGCAGGTGGTTATTTGGAATTCCGGCGTATTTCCGGCCGACAATGATCTGCCGGTCAACCTTGACCTGGTCAAAATTGGTCATTGTTGACTAATTTTGACCAGGTCAATATTGACCTGCAGTAATTTTTTTACTGTTACAAAAACATTCGTAACGGCTTAAACATGTTACAACGACCTGTTACTAAATAAATTCATAACGGCTCTCGCATGTTACGACCGTGCCACGTAGTAACGACTCGCCACTGTTACAAGGGCCGTTACAAGAAAAATTCGTAACGGCTGCTGGGCCGTTGCAAAAAATTTGTAGCACCCCTTTTCGTAACGGTCCGGAATCGTTACAACCCCGATTCGTAACGCTCAAAAACCGTTTCGAATCAGAAAAAATGGTGTAGTGTTTGAAACTTAAGATGTTCCCCTTTTCCTTGAAAGATAAAGCCAAGACATATCTTAACAACTTACCATCTGAATCCATTGAAACATGGCAGGAGCTTATTGCTACTTTCTATATAAAATTCTACCCTAAGCATAAAACTGCAACTGTTAGGCATAAAATTAGTGCTAGTGTGCAATAAGAGGGAGAGTCTCTTTATAGGTTTTTAGAGACATTCAATGATCTCCTATCCCAGTGTCCTCACCATGGATTTGATAAGTTGAAACTCGTAGAGATTATTTATGATGGTTTAGACTATTCGACCAAAGCCATGGTCGATTCTATGTGCGATGGTGAGTTCACTAATAAAAGTGCTGAGGATGCCTTTACCTTCTTAGGAGTTGTTGCTGAGAAATCCCAAAAGTAGGAGTCTTGTGTTGAACCCCCTAAAAGACTCTTGGTTAATAGATGTAGCACCAATATGGTAGATACGAGTTCTGCGTCAGATGCGAAGTTTGCTGCTTTTTCTAGAAGGTTAGAAGCTTTGGAAATCGGTCAGTCTAAAAATAGGTCCCTTGTTGAACCTAATAGAACCTTTCAAGTCTCTAGTTGTGGAATAGAGCCCGATAACTCATTTTGGGAAGGTCAGGTTAGTGAAGAGCAAGTTCATGATGTCTATAACAATGCTAGGTTTGAGAACCGCCAGAAGTTTAACCCATACTCAGAGACCTACAATCCTGGTTGGAGAAACCATCCTAATTTTTCTTGGTCTAAGGGCCAGAATCAAGGTCATTCTAGTAATTCTCATCCTCCCCCAGGTTTTGGTTATGCTAAGAACTCTTCAGGTCAATCCCAGTTTCAGAACCCTTCGGATAAAAAGATCACAAGTTTAGAACAAACTCTCGCCTCGTTTATTAAAATCTCTGAAAAGATCAACCAAATGGTTGCGCAAGGGATAGAAGAAAGTAAGAGTATAGTTTATGCTAAATCTCAGGCTATTTCCGAGTTGAAAACCCAGGTTAATCAGATAAATGAGTCTTTGAGGGAAAAAGGTAAGTTTCCTAGTGAAACTCAGCCCAATCCTAGAGGAGTTCATCAAGTAGGTGAAGGACCATCCCATCATGTGATTGCTATTAAAACCCTTAGGAGTGGTAGAGTGATAGAAAACAAGGTTGCCACGCCTGATAGTGAACATGTTGTAGTTCACCCTTCCGAACCAGAAACCGAGGAGACTGATAGAGTCTCTAAAGAGTCCAATGAGGGTCATATTAAGCCAGGATTTGTTCCCAGAGCCCCTTTCCCCCAGCTGCTAGTTCCAACTAAGAGGGAGTCCAATTTTAATGATATATTGGAGGTTTTTAAGCAGGTAACTATCAACCTTCCATTATTAGATGCAATTAAGCAGATTCCCGCTTATGCCAAGTTTCTTAAGGATATGTGTACGCGAAAGCGGAAGCTTAGTGTCCAGAAGAAAGCCTTTCTATCTAGTCACGTGAGTTCTATTATTTAGAATACCACTACTCCTAAGTATAAAGACCCAAGGTCCCCTACTATTTCTTGCACAATAGGTAAATACCGTGTTAAGATAACTTTTCTTGACTTAGGAGCCAGTGTGAACCTACTCCCATACCATATGTACCTTAAGCTAGGACTTGGTGAGATGAAACCTACCCAGATGACAATTCAGTTAGCTTATAGGTCCGTTAAAATTCCTCGTGGTGTGATCGAGGATGTTCTTATTGAGGTCGACAAGTTCATTTATCCCGTGGATTTTATTATCCTAGATACCCAACCTGTCCCTAACCTAGAGAACCAGATACCAGTGATTTTAGGTCGTCGATTTTTAGCAACATCTAATGCGATCATTAATTGTCGAACTGGTATTCTGAATTTTTCTTTTGGTAATATGACTATTGAGCTGAACATCTTTCATATTAGTAATATACCCTCTGAACTAGATGACTCGAGCATAGAAGAAGTAAACATGATAGGAACATTAGTCGAGGAGTCATTACCAAACACTTTGTTAGAAGATACATTAGATAAATTCCTAGCTCACTTTGGGATTGATTTCGATGATGATAATGTGATTAATAAGGTGAATGCTTTGTTAGATTCAACCCCTTTGTTAGACAGTAGTAATGGATGGAAACCTAAGTTCGAACCACTACCAATTTCTAAGTCTACCCTAGTTCCTTCGTTAGAAGAGCCTCCTAAGTTGGATCTAAAACCATTGCAAGATACCCTAAAGTATGTGTTTTTAGGATCGTTTGAGACTTTACCTGTGATTGTTGCTTCCGACTTGGATAGTGATCAGGAAAGCAGGCTAGTGACCGTCTTTCAAAACAACAAGGAAGCTTTAGGGTGGACCATAGCAGACATTAAGGGTATAAGTCCTACTGTTTGTATGCATCAAATCTATTTAGAGGAAGATACCAAACCTTCTAGGGAGATGTAACGAAGACTAAACCCTAATATGAAAGAAGTAGTTCGAACCGAGGTTCTTAAGGTCATTAGATGCGAGGCATTATCTAGCCCATTTCGGACAAGTAAGTGGGTCAGCCCCGTTCGGGTTGTTCCCAAGAAATCCGTATTACTGTAGTCCAGAATGATAACAATGATTTAATCCCAACCCGGGTGACCACGGGTTGGCGTGTTTGTATTGACTATAGGAAATTGAACAAGATCACTAGGAATGACCACTTTCCCCTTCCCTTCATCGACCAGATGCTAGAGAGATTAGCTCGACATAGTCATTCGCTTTTAGATGGCTACTCTGCCTATAATCGGATCGTTATTTCCCAAAAGACCGGGAGAAAACCACTTTTACCCGTACCTTTGGTACCTTTGCGTATAGACGCATGCCTTTCGGGCTATGTGACGCCCCTGCGACTTTTCAGCGTTGCATGATGAACATATTTTCAGATATGGTAGAACGATTCTTAGAGGTCTTTATGGATGATTTTTCAGTGTGTTTGGATCATCTTTCGATGAGTGCTTGCATCATTTGTCATTAGTATTGACTAGGTGTAATGAAAAGAATCTAGTGCTTAATTGGGAGAAATGTCATTTCATGGTTCGATCAGGAATTATTTTAGGGCATATCGTATCTTCTAAGGGTATAGAGGTAGATAAAGCCAAAGTTGACCTTATCAAGACTTTACAGGTCCCAAAAACCGTAAAAGATATTAGGTCATTCTTAGTGCATGCAGGTTTTTATCGTCGATTCATTAAGGATTTTAGCTTGATTTCTAGACCTCTTTGCAATTTGCTTGCAAAAGATGTTAAGTTTGTCTTTGATGTTGCTTGTTTAGAGGCTTTTGAGAAGCTTAAGACGTTACTCAATACCGCCACCATAGTCCAGGCACCCAACTGGAACCTACCCTTTGAGATCATGTGCGATGCTACAGATTATGCTATTGGTGTTGTGCTAGGTTAGCGACAAAACAAATTAATTCATGTGATTTACTATGCTAGCAAAACTCTGAATGATGCCCAGTTGAACTATACCACTACAGAGAAGGAACTTTTGGCCATTGTGTTTTCCATAGACAAGTTTAGACCATATCTCTTAGGTTCTAAGATCGTAATCTATATGATCATGCTGCTTTGAAATACCTTTTGTCTAAGAAGGATACCAAACCTATATTGATAAGATGGATCCTTTTATTACAAGAATTTTTTCCAGACATTAGAGACAAAAAGGGTGCAGAAAATGTAGTAGCATACCAGTTGTCTAGGCTAGTTGTTAGTTCCCCTAATAATTCCCTTCATATAAGGGATAGCTTTCCTGATGAACAATTGTTCTTTGTTTCCCAATCACCTTGGTATGCAAATATAGTGAATTATCTTGTTACTGGTCGAATGCCCCAACATTGGGGTAAACAAGATCTTTTTACTTTTTTAGCCGAGGTTAAGCACTTCTTTTGGGATGATCCTTATTTGTTTAAGTATTGTCCAGACCAGATTATTAGGAGATGTATACCTGAGAGTGACCAGTCCAGTATTATTTCCTTTTGTCATGATCATGCTTGTGGGGGTCACTTTAGTGCTAAGAGACTGCTGCTAAGATATTGCAGTGTGGATTCTATTGGCCTTCGTTGTTTAAAGACTCCCATAGTTACTGTGTTACTTGTGAACGTTGCTAGAAATTAGGAACCATTTACCGAAGGAACGTGACTCCCTTGAACCCTATTTTAGTTTTTGAGGTCTTTGATGTGTGGGGTATTGACTTTATGGGTCCGTTTCCTAATTCTTTTGGTAACCTATATATCCTTGTCGCTGTAGACTATGTCTCTAAGTGGATTGAGGCGGTTGCATGTAAAACCAATGACCATAGGGTTGTGATTGAGTTCTTGAAAAATAATATACTTACATGTTTTGGTACACCACGAGCTATAATTAGTGATGGAGGGTCGAACTTTTTTAATGGACCTTTTAGGCTTCTGATGAAGAAATATGGTATTACACATAAGGTAGCTACCCCGTATCATCCGCAGACTAGTGGTTAGGTAGAGGTTTCTAATAGGGAGATAAAACTTATATTAGAGAAAACAGTTAATCCTAATTGGAAAGACTGGTCATCTAGGCTTACTGATGCCTTATGGGCTTACCGTACTGCGTTTAAGACCCCCATTGGAATGTCGCCTTATCGGCTTGTGTATGGCAAGGCATGTCATTTACCTGTTGAGTTAGAACATAGAGCTTATTGGGCTGTTAAGTAGCTAAATTTTTCACTTGACAAGGCATGAGCCCATAGGAAACTCCAACTCAATGAGTTGGAAGAGATTCGTATAGATGATTACAATAGTGCTAGGGAGTATAAGAACAAAATGAAACTTGTGCATGATAGAAATATTTTAAGGAAGTCATTTTCTCTAGGTCAAAAAGTTCTTCTGTATGATATTCGCTTGCATCTTTTCCCTGGGAAGTTACGTTCTCGGTGGACGGGTCCTTTTATTGTTCGTACTGTCTTTCCTTATGGAGCTGTTGATGAGATCGAGACACCGGTTGGTAGTAGTTCTTCGAAGGTTAACGGTCAGAGATTGAAACCCTTTTTAGAGCCCTTTCCTACAGGTGATGTTGAGGAGGTCCCTCTGGAGGACCCCGTATACCCTTGATTGACCATCGAGGTGATTGTATGTTATATATTAGTTTTTGATTTCTCTCTTCACCCAGGTACTATCTTTCCGACTTCTCTCTTTACTGATTCCTCATGTTACTTTTTGGTATTGCTCTTTCATTATAAACATTGAGGACAATGTTAGATTTAAGTTTGGGGGTGGAGAAACTTTTTGTTAGCTTTTAGTTGCAATAATAAACTCCAGAGCCTAGAAATTTATGATTATTAAGGTTGGCACTAACAAATCTAAGTGGATGGGAACATCTTGGTTGTAGGAGTTGAGGAACCAATCTGATTAGATGGAAACATCTAAAGAGTCTATTCATAAAAGCACAGAGCTCAGGTGTTAGAATTAAAAAAAAAAAAACATGGTAGTTTCGTCATATCTCGTTGAATCCTTTTCGCCTTCTGTTTTATTTTTCTTTTCTTTTAAGTGATTTGGTGGGGCACACGATTCAATTTGTTACCATTGCTTGGGTGAAATAGATTGATTGGGATACGATAAAAAAAAAAAGAAAAAAAAATGAGACCAGACATCAGACCAATCGGAATAAATTCAATAAAGTCGACCACTGGTGCCCTTGTATATGCCAGTTGTGTTGACCTAGAGTTAGGATTATCACCCGCTGGTTCCCTTGTATTTGCCAACTATGTTGATATTAGTCACACCGGTATCTCAGTCCATTAGGATAGGTTTATCCTAGTAGTGGCCTTCAGACAGATATGGGAAACACCGTTCACCTGAGTCAAACCATGTACGTTTTTCTCTACATCCATCTTCTTAATCTTTCCATGTGATTGGTTGACTCCGGTTATGATGTCCAGAAACTATCTGAGTAGAGCTCTGTGACTTATATATGAGTTTTAGTATGCTTGAGTACAAACTCATGTACAACAATTGGAATTTCTCATTGGGGAACTTCCTCCTATAGTCAATATTGTATGCCAACCAAGGAGATTCTTTAGTGCCTTCCAAGGTTTTGCGTAGATATCTAGGGTATGGAGTAAAGGTATTGTGGGTACACCTCTAGTAAACCCTCCGGAGATAACACTCTGCCACTAGGGCCACCTAGCGGTTTAACGGCTTAGTGCACGTGCTAAGTGTAGTCATTTTTCTTTTTATAGATTAGATTTGCTCGAGGACTAGCAAATAATAAGTTTGGGGGTATTTGATAGACACATTTTTGTGTCTGAATTGTCCTCAGTGTCTCTATTGTTAGTCTCGATTTTGTACTAATTTTGGTGTTTTTATGTTTGTTTAGGTGTTATTGGAGAATTACACTTATGCGGAAAAAGTTGCTCGAAAAGTGCTTTTTGGACCCCCGGAGGACAATTGCAATTCGGACCCTCACTTTTTCTAAGGGGCACCCACGGCTATATATAGCCCATTTATCCATCGCACCCATCTTCTTCATTCAAATTTCAGTTTTGGCGGGAATTTTGTTCTTCACCGGCAGAATTAGGGTTGGCATTTTGGATGGGATTGAAGGAGACTCAACGGCTGGTAATTGTTGGGAAGACTTGACTAGTCTTAACATGCAGGGTATGGTTGATTTTGTCAGCTAAAATTGGCTAAATACTCGGTGGAAAGAAAACAGAGGACGGGAGATATTCACGAGTTTGCACGAGATATTCATGGGATTTCCTGTGCGTATTAGAGGATAGGTGTGTCTTAACAGAGTTTTACCCCAACTGGGACTGTGTTGGGAGTGTGTCAACACCAGGTAATGCGTGAGTTAAATCAGGGAAGAAAATATTCCCGAAAATATTTTCTTTAACACCGAGTAATGGAGGATTATTGTGGGTTAATGAGCGAGATTTCTTGGTGTTGTTCGGTATAAATAGGTTCCTGGGGTCTTATTGAGGGGTTACGGAGAGTTTGGGAGTTTTTAGATCATAACAGAGTGAGGATTAATTGAGTTGCAGAGACGAGTTTTCTGCTGCTGCTTGAAGAACATACGAACAACATTAGACCCAAAAAGACAGTCGTTCATGTTACAGTGTTAACGACAATTAGGTGAGGGTCGCAGAGCTACGGTAACAGCAATATTTCATCTTTGTCGTTCTTTGTAACAGTGCTTGCAACAATTATAAATGTTGCAAACACCCGATTTTCATCTTTTTTTCCATTTCATCTTTGTAAACACTCTTTGAGCAATAATAATGATTTTTGAGCGTGTTTCCAACATGATGAGCGTCTAATTCTCTCACAACCAAGGCAATGAGGAAGCTATTTACGCATGAATAATTGGTAATTACTTATTTTCTCTAATTTATAATTTATAATTCACTCAATCACTGCTTTTGCAGAGTTTTTAATTGTTTGCAAAATTTTCTTCATTAGTTGTGATTCAATTAGATAGGTTATACTTTGTTTAGATAATATATGCTTAGGGGATACACTTAATTTTTGAGAATTTTCCTGATTATTTGTGAATTAACAAATAAGGGACTTAAAAGATAATTAGATTTTTGAATTATTTACCATCATTCATTCATGTGTGATAGTGGAATCAGTGTCTTGGTTATTTTAATATCTTGCAATCAAATTTTGAGCTAAGTTTTGTTTGTTTTTAAGTTTTGTAAGTCTAAAATCTATTGCTTTCACAAGTCTCAACGAACCTATTTACTACAACTCAATTGAAAATCACATCAGTCAGTCTCAGGAATAATCACGACCACGCAAGTTGGCCGCATGATTTAACTAGCCTTGACGATCCTCAGCAGGAGCAGGCTACCACCTTAATGACCACCAGCAGGCCCGTTTATGCCCTGGTTGGTCGAATACATACCATGCCTCCCAAATAACCACCCAACACCAGCCTAAAGTAGGATGGTTGGACTGGTGTGGAGCAGCTTGGAAAATCTTGTGCGCACGAGACCGCCAACGGCAGTCTCAAAACCAGCCACGGCCGTCCAACTTCACCGGCATGATTGGACGGCGTGGATTATCCCATGACCGGTCGGACAAGCTTTTCCTGCACACCGGCGGGCCCCCTCTCTAACTGCCTGGTCGACCATCTCCTGACCTAGCCATAGATCAACGTGTGTTTGCCTAAAGTATGGCCGGCGTAATGCTTAAAGGGTCGCAGGAAATTCCACTAAGGTCTCAAATTGATCACGACCATCCAACTTCACCAGCATGTTTGGATGGCTTAGATCCGGCCTAGGACTGTCAGTCAGGTATCACCATGTTCACCACCGACCCAATGTGGGCCCAACATGGTCGGCTTCCTCAAAGTAGGAGCACAGCCTGCCAAACCGTTAGGCTGAAGTCGTGTACACATGACCGATCCAAAACCCTAATTAGGGTTGCAGCATATTATATGTGTCGCTTATCGATCACGAGCGTTCGTCTTCGCAAGCATATATGGAGGGTGTAGATGTAGACTTAACAGGTCATGAGCATGTCAACACGATCACCGTGGGCCCGTCTACACGCCTGACCAATCGTCCAAGACCGACCATGGCTAGATGCCTCGATTCGTGCGCCCAAACTAGGCATGGTCGCGTGGTCCCCGATTCCTTTGCGGCAACAGATTTCTGCCGCAAACCGATCTCAACCACTCAACTTTTCCGGAAAAATTGAGTGGCCTAGATTATATCTTCATGGGGGTAATGAGGTATGGACGTGTACACCTGCAAGCTATCTACAGGTATGCCCGGTCGGTCCTGCCTAATACACCTCCCATGCTTGGTTTCAACTAAGATGAAGATTGATTCTTGCGCACCTCTTCAAGACCCTAAACTCTATCAACGGTCGCAGATGAGTGTCATACAATTATATCGTCCGTCCAACTCCACCAGCTTGGTTGAACATCCCTGGCTAGGAGTCAAGCGACCAATGAAGCATTCCCATGATCACCGTCCACCACTCTTCCACATAGAGTGATCGGTCAAAGCATGGCTTACCCATGCAGCCTCCAAACGATCACTCAAAGATGTTTGGATGTGATTTTAAGACGCTTGATCGTGATTTACTCCATTAAGCCTTAAAATAGCGATGCTTCATACGTGCTGAAAATATTCGATGCATTACATGCATAGAATACACACGATATTTTATAAGTATCGACTTCCTAAATAACTTAGTTATTTAATCCAGCATTACATGCTACTTCTTGTGGGTCCCACGATCCACACGATCGAGATATCAATCATGTCACAAACTGGGGGATACTTACTGGGGTATTGGTCTGGCGGTTTACAGCGTGTAGCGCACAATGCGCCATCACAAGAACGTGTAAGGAAGTCATGGACGGTTAGTGATGACGGGAGAAGTGGGCAAGACTGGTCGTGTGACACTAACACACAACTCTACTACTCCATCACTCCACTTCCTCCACTTCCCATGAGAGACTTGAGTTAGGCTTAATGACTTGTATAAATAGATTCTCCTCCCTATTTCCACAAAAAAAGAAAAGAGGACAAGACAGAAAACCAAGTGTTGATACAATCGTATCCCAACACCAGAACTGATAGCTTACATTCTGCAAGCCAGTTCAGCTTTCTGGTACAAGTCATAAAACAGCCAACACCTCCACAATCTCAACACCTTCTCCGCTTCCCTCCCTAAGATCAACCCCATATCCTTCACTTTGTGACTGAAGCAAGTCTGGAACGACCATTTCTTGGTTCAGGCCAGAGTTGTACAGATTGATTTCTCGAATCACAAGCACTCCCGTGCAGTGCATTTGTTTAGGGTTTAGATTTATTTCTCATCCACATACCCCAAATTACCAAAACCGGCAGAAATAATTTTCACCCATAAACACTAACATAGCTAGATTAATCATTCTAAGGTCGCAAATACCTAATCCACCTCTTTCTTAAGTAGCGTTGACTAAGTCCCAGTTTACTAAGTGTGATATTTTTGAACCTTCCTTGTATTCCCACAAAAAATTTCGCATCTTCTTCTCTAGTATTTTAGTGACTGAAATTGGAGCTTTGAAATTGAGAAGTAATAAGTTGGTAAAGAAGACATGATACATCTTAATAAGACAAGTTTACCTCCCTTAGATAGAGAAATATTTCTCCAGGCTGACAATCTTGTACCAAACTTCTCAATAATTGGATCCCAAATTCCTTTTGATCACGACTTGGCACCAAGTGGCATACCCAAATACATGAAAGGCAAGCTATCAATAGAGCAACCAAGTTCTGCTTCCCATGAAGGTCAGTCTGGTACATCTCCCACTGCGACTAATCTCGTTTTAGCAGTATTTACCTTCAAACCAGCGATGAACTCAAAGCATTGTAAGGATGAAAATAAGTTATGCAACTCCTCATTTTCGTTATCCACAAAGAATATAGTGTCATCTGTGTAATGAAGATGATTAATAATAATACTCGTAGTTGATACAGAAAAACCACTGAACAAACCTTGGTTTTCTGCTCAATTCATAAATCTTGAGAAACCTTCCATCGCAATATTAAACAATAGGGGAGAAACTGGACAACCCTGTCTAGCAACCATTGAACTATTGAAGTAGCCAAAGGAATACCCATTTATGTGCACTGAAAAAGAAGAAGTATAATAGCATAATCGTAACCACTATAAAACCCATTTGTGTTGACGCAAATTCAAGGTATTTCCAATTGACCCTGTAAAAAGCCTTCTCGAGATCAATTTTACACACAATACCAGTATTACCAGACCTTAGTTTCGAATCTACTAATTCACTGACAATTAAGGTACCATCAATAATCTGCCTACCTTCAATATAAGCACATTCTACATGTGAGATTAGCTTATCCATAACAAGTTTAAGACTTGAAGCCGGAACTTTTGGAATGATCTTATAGACACTAGTTAAAATACAAATAGGTCTACAATCCTTTATAGTTTCAATATGATCTTTTTTAGGTACGAGAGTTATGAAAGTTGAGTTGTGTTTATAATCGATAGTACTTGAGGTGCAGAATTCATTCACAGTACTCATGATATCTTCCTTGATGAAATACCAGCATTTCTGAAAGAACATGATAGGGAAACCATCCGGACCAGGTGTCTTATCATTTCCTAAATCCTTAATTGCAAGTAATACTTCTTCTTCAGTGAAATCAGCATACACAATTTCAGACCCCATGGGACTAATACTGTTAAAAAGGATACCCTCTAAATTTGATCTTATTATCTCTTCTCCAGTGAATAGTGTCTTGTAATAATCAACTATATGCTCCTACAAGTTTGATCTTTCTGACACCAACTCACCCCCAATATAGAGTTGTCGATTCAATTGTATCTTTTTCTAGCTGAAGCATTGATGATGAAAAAAGATGTATTTATATCTCCTTTTTGTAGACACCTAGTGTTCGATTTGATTTTCCAGGATATTTCTTCCATTTTTGAAATCTTCTCAAAGTCATCTTTGTTTTGTAGCAGTACTTGCAACTCCTCTTCAAGTAGAATTTTATGTTCAGCTAATCCATCTAGCGTGTGTATTTCAGAGAAGATGGAGTTTAACTTAGCATTTTTTTGGCCGAACACTTCCTTGTTCCAGACCTTCAATTTTTCTTTTAGAGCCTTCAATTTTAGACATAAAACAGTGCTAGGGGAACCTGCAAAACAAAACGAAATCCACCACTATTACAATAATTGTAAGAAACCATTCTCCAATAACCACATGATTTCAAACCTAAAAGGACTAGGTCCCCAAGAAGGGTCGGATATATCTAAGAGAAGGGGGGTATGATCAGAGATAGGTCTGGATTTGGCTAGCTAATTTGGAAACGAAAGGAAATATTGTTCAAAAGCCACTGATATCAAAAACCTGTCTAATATACACATAACAGGATTTTCTTGACCATTCGACCAAGTGTATCTAGCACCCTTAATAGGTAAGTCAATAACATTGTAAGGACTGTTAGAGCATATCTCGGTTGAACCCACCAAGCATTGGTATGTCAAGTTTGGTTGTCATATTTTAGTGAACCAAAACTCATTTAAAGAGTCGCTTGATTATGTACTAGAGTCAACTTCGTATAGGTTAGCTTGAAAGTATTAGGATATGAGACATTACAAGTATTACGAAGACTTGAAGAAGTGAATAAGTATGGAGCTACAATGACAACATCATCCTTCCACTTGAGGTTAGTGATATTTGACTTGAACTGTTTCATTCCCTAACGTATCTTTCAAGTCGTGCATATTGAAAACATAACTGCGAAGCATAAATGATTATACTCTAGTTAGACGTGGTATTAAGGAATACAATACGAAGTATAACGCTTATCTTTTGAACTTCGTATATAAGACATCGACATAATTGTTTGAATGCTATTGTGATTATGTATGGGTACGAGGTGAAGATTTCATCCTAGGAAACAATGTTTTTACATTCGTTTGAAGGAAGTAAATTCATGAAATTGTTTTGTTATTCACTGCATATCTTTTGAACTACCAATATGTGTGATTAGTATAACCGCTCATGACTTGTTTATGTTCTTGGTAAAACTATTCACAAGGCCTGACTTTTGTATTGGTATGACATTTATTAGTGAAAACGATCTTAAGTAATCACCTGAGATGGTATGATCGATTTAGTGTTGTTGGTATGACCAACTCTAGGCAAAGTGGAACCGATCCTAGTAAGAGGTGCAAACGATTACAAGAGGGGAATCGATCCTTGTAAGAGGCGCAACAAGTTTCTAGATATTGGGAACCGATCCTATGAACATGTTCAACAAATACAAGTTAGATACCATATATATGTGGGAACCGATCCTAGTACCTAGTTAACCGAATTTTGGAAAGCTAGTGTGACTAATTCCAGTACCCACATGGAGGTAGAACCGAAACTTGTCTTGGTAGAACCGTGTTTGGTGATTGAGTGTTTTTGATCAATCACATAGTTCTTGGAAGTCAGATGAACCAATTCTAAACTTGTTTGGAAGTGTGGCAAATCGATTTCAAGATAGTAAATATGAAAGATGATTTACTAAGTTAAAATGTCGACATACTTTGAACATGTGTAGTAACGCTTATCTTTTATTGTTCAAAGATATTCTTTAATAGCTAAAGGAAAATCCTGGATCGAAAAAATAAATTGAGAATCTTTTAATTAAGTTTTTCAATTTTATTTTTGGAAAATAAAAATTAGTAATGTGCATTTACTAGCTGGAGATTTTCTAAGAGATTTTTGGTCATTATTTGGACAAAGCATTTCCAGGAATTATGGAAACCGAATTTGGAAATATATTGCATATCTTGAGAATATTTTCGGTTTTGGAAATTCTTTGGTGTCCTAACTTCCTTGGTCTATAATATAAAAGTTTGCATTTCGAGCAAACTAATCTTCAAAGCCAGCAAAACTACCTAGTTATGTTGCTACTGGTGGAGCTGCCTATTCCGAGAGGAAAGTAACCTAATTAGGGGAAATCTCTTACGGCCGCTCAGTTTAAAGACTTCTTCGGGATTGAGAAGCTCTGTTAGTACCGTTGGTGGGAAACTATATAATTGTGGTTTATTATTAGTTTTCGATTGATTTGATTGACTAACGGTTGTAGAACTTTGATTGCACCTAGTTTGTTTATGCTTGAAAATCTTCTCTTCTGATATAAGATTCACTCAAACTAGATCGAAGTTTCGACGGGGATATTTAGACTGTTTGTAGATCTAAAGACATCTTGTGATAATCCATTGTTAACAGACTCCGTTCTGTGAGTGATTGATCACAAGAGATTCAAGTTAATTGTGTGCAGGTGTTTATTGAATATCTAAGAATATTTGAAGACAAAGATTTTAAATATTTCTAATTTGGGTTCATAATCTTTAGTGCGCATAATACTTGTTTCGGTTAAAGAGGATCCAACTATAATCGGTTTATCCTTGTGGTAGATTGGATTGATTAGTTGAGTAGATCGGCATCAATACAATTCTTTGTAATTAAAAGTATTGATTGCAAAATCTTAACAATTACTTTGGTAGTTGTTGATAAGATATATCTAAGGACCTGACAAAGGAGTTTATTGGGATAAATGGAAGATCCGTGTGTCAAACTCACATCACTTGGTTGAAAAGAGTTGATATCAAACAGATTTGTTGTTCCTTTACTGTTTCGAATACGAACCAAAGGAATTATTCCAAGTACATGACTTATTACAAGTTGGAGGCATGGGAATACAGACGGAACTAGGTGAACTATAGGTTTATTTGCTTGGTCTCAACTATACGAAGTTGGTTTGATTTTGTATAACGGCTTAATCCTGAGAGTATTCAATTCTTGACAAGGTCCTGGGGTTTTTCTACATTTGCGGTTTCCTCATTAACAAAATCTTGTTGTGTCTTTTACTTTTATATTTCCGCAATTATAATTGTTTTTATTATAATTAGAAGTAAAATACACAAACATTAATTCCTATTTACTTGATAGTAATCTTATTGTGTTTGTTTAAGTCTGAACCATTTATCAAGTAAACATACTTCGTTGTTGCATTGTCTCGATCTTGTATCCATAGTCAATCACACAAGTTATCTTGTTGTCGTATTGTCTCGATCTCGTATCCATATACAATCACACGAAGTGTGAACCGATTAGTTGTATTGTCTCGATTCAGTCCATAGACAATCATTTTCGGAGAAAGGACTTATAAGTGAATTTTTTTTAGATTGAGGTATATTTGGGTACCCTCGTCTTTTCAAGGACCCTCGTCAACGCTATTAGACCGGTCAAGAGATGATCTAGAGGTGATCAAGAGACGATTTAGCCGATAATTACTCGTTTAACTAAATTGATCATTAATTATATGAAATTAATAAAATAAATATTTAAACAAACCAATAGTACCATTAGATACATATCAAAAATTTATACGAAATGGACTACAATAACGCATCTTTCGGATACCAGACGAAGAAGATATCACCAGATTTTTTGTGAAGGGTAAAATAGTAAATTTGGATATTATCCCTGTGGATGCCCTATCGAGCGAGTGGGTGTTGTAGTATTCTCGATGGTCTTATCTCAAACCATTCGAAATAGAAAACCACTTTCTGTTTCTTCTTCTTCTCCATCTGCTCTGGAAATTTTGAGTGATGATTCTGAGGCCGTGAAATTGAAAGAAAAACATAGGGAAAACCCTAAGAATCGATTTAAGGCGTTACCGCTGGTGTTGATTTAACACAGAAAGGAGAATTTAGAGTTGTTTCTATAAATTGAAGTTAGGGTTTATGCGATGAAGTTTCAAAAGATGAGAATGATGGTTATGAAGAGTATGAGATCGATATGGAAAGAAGAAGAGTTGGGTTATGATCAATTAATGGAAATGGTCTTGATTCAGCTGATTATGCAAACTCATGAAGAGGAAGAAAAAGTAAATTAGGGTTTCTCATGATGAACTCGAAGTTCGATTAGTGATGAATAAGAAAAATTCACTAGTGGAAACTGGGGTTTTTATGACCCACATCCCCGACCCTCAATGGCGGTCAAATGACCATCATCTCGACAAACCGATCTCAGATAAATTAAAAACACAGAAAAGTTATGTAAATTGTAATTGTTAAAAACGGTTGTTAACAAATTTTTATTACCATATTAATCCTCTTCAACTACCGATGTCACGACCGCTGAGCTATGATGTTTCTGTGGTTAGATTTTCTCGAGATTGGGTCAGTTCACTGACCTACGACTGTGATTAAATATCTCATTCCAGATTAAAAGAACCTTATCTCTTTATCTCTTTAATTATTTTATTTATGTTATCTCTCACCTCTTACACAACCGAATTCCTCATCTCTTCTCTCTCTTGGGTTTTTTTCTCTGCAAGTTTAATGGAGATTCAGGCTGCTCATTGGCTTCCTCTCTCACCCCTTTCATTATTTGCTCTCAATCGACCTCCATCGTTTTCTTTTACACTGTCTCTAGATTCGAAAGGTGGAGTAGAATTCAACACCCTCTAATAAACAAATAATCTATTTCAATGGTGGTCTGTGCTTTCGATTATAAATATCCTACTCGCGATTAATTGGGTAATTATCTATGACCCATTTTTCTTAATCATCTTCAATTACAGGAATTTAATTTTGTAATATTAGGGTTTGGGTAAATTTTCAAAGACTTGATTTTCCTGGTAATACTTTCGATTAAATGTTTGTTTGTACCATAAGTAAAAATACCACTTAATGGGCCAAATTGATACTTGAATCATCTTTTGGTCCTCATCCAAGCCCACTAACCAGTCAACCAAGGCAGCCCACCAGTCTGCACGGACCGGTCAATGGTCAAAGTCGGTCAACTATCAAAGTCAACTTACGGTCAAGGTCAATGGTCAAAGTCGGTCAACTATCAAAGTCAGCGTCCGGTCAAGATCAGTGGTCAAAGAAAACGACCGGTCAACAGTCAAAGTCAACCGTCAGTCAACTATCAAAGTCAGTCGCGCCCCTAGCCAATTTTTAGTCTTGTAGCCAGCAATGCCGCTAACCAGTTCTCAACCGAAAACTCTTCCACACTGCCAACCAGCCTCCAATCATGCTGCCAACCAGCCTCCATCACACTGCCAGCCATCATGCCTGTCAACCATCAAGCTAGTCCCTCCCATGCGATCATCATCCCATGACAAATGTCCACTAATACGCATGACCATCATTTATGTAGAATTTATCATGAAACATAAATGTGCAGTTTCATGTAAATTGAATTGCAGCAGTTTCAGCCATGCAGTACTAATTGCAGCAGTTTCAGCCATGCAATACTAAATGCAGCAGTTTCTGCCATGCAGTACTAATTGCAGCAGTTTCATACATGCAGAATTAACTCTAGCTGTTTCATACAGAATTGATGATGGAGGCATGAATGAGCAGTTAATGTAATTTATGTTTATATTTAGATATGGAACTGTATAAATAGGGGAGAGTAGAAATCAGGAAGGGGTCATCCAATAGGAGAAAAAATATACAATGTAATTTTTACTATCAATACAAATCACTCCCCAAGGGGATTCGCCCGTGGACGTAGGCAACCTATGCCGAACCACGTTAAACCTCTGTCTTTCATTTTGTTCTTCAAATCGACCCTAAAACCAAAATACTCACCAAAACTATCCATTCATCGTGTTTCGTTCCCAAAAGTAATTTTGGTTACAAACAATGTTCTTTTTCTTGATTAGGGTTGCGGTTTACTTCGACTGGTTCCTATTGTTATTCCTGGTGTTGATGGTGTGGCCGTGGTGATGAAGTAGAAGATGTCTCAGTTTGCTAATAAGATTGCTCGTTAAGTTTCTTTTCTATATTATGAGGTGAGTTAGTTTTTGTTTTATTTCTTCAATTTGGGTTGTAGGAGTATTCTCATATTATGAGTTGATGATGTTTCAGTTTTTCTTTTAGTTGATTCCAGCTGAGTCGAAGAGCAGCACGATGGCGAACATGATGAGACAAATCGGAAGGAGAACCAAGCAGGCCATCACGAGGGATAGTATAGATCGCTTCCGAAGTAACGAGAGGATGTATGATAGCTCCACCATCTCGGCGAGACCAGGCCTTCACGAGTCTAATATTGCCTATAAATACCAGTCCATGTAGAAGGAAATGGACATGTTATGTAATCTTAGATGGTCTTTCTACAGAGAATTTCGGAGAGAGATCTAGATAAGGAGAGAGTAAGAAATCTAAGTGATATTTGTAACTCTTTCAAGGGTAAGACCTTAATCAATAAAGAAAATATCTTCTTTCCCGTGGACGTAGGTCTTCATGGCCGAACCATGTTATATTCTTGGGTTGATCTTTACTTTTCATGTTCTTTACATCTTGTTTATCTTTGAATCTTGAATGTTAAAGTAGTTTATAGCCTTTAGATTTACTTGGATGTAGTCATCAGAAAACATGCAACTATATTTTGGCGCTAGAAACAAGGAGGTATGAAGATCTATTCTACCTCCCTAGTAACAACTCTATATCGTTTTCCTAATCTCCTTGAGAGAAGTGGATTTCATACCACTGTGTAGAATTTTGTTAAAATTTATGAGTAGAACTCGGACTCAACACGATCCACACGATTTGTGAAGTTCTGAAGACCCTCAAAATCAACAGACCTACATCTTTTTCGCTGATTTTCTTTAAAATTTTTGTTCTTTTAAGATTTCTTATATCTTCCTCAAGATGCTCAGGAGAGTTGAAGATCGAAGTGAAAATGGAGTTTTAAACACTTCGGCGCTCAAACAATCTCCTCCATGAAAAGGCTGGGAAGAAAGTTTGGTCAGTAGACTTCATAAGAGGGAATATTACCCTATGAAAGTTGAAAAGACAAATTATTCATGATGTTCTTCATCTTTCAAGAAACTCAAGATAGTCCATGATCTTTTTCCTTATAAATCTAACTCTAAGTCAAAGGGAAGGATTAATGAGTAAATAATCATTCATCAAGCTCAAAATTTGTTCAAAATAAAAATTGTAAATACATTGAGAGATATTTCCTAAAATGGAAAGATATGCTCAATCGTCATGACGTGTTGGAGGAGGTATGACCTGCAAATTTAGTAATTGCACATGACCTGCAAATTTAGGGTCCCAATTTTCTAAAAGAAGAGACAAATTAAGCATTATTGCATGTATCGCAGGTAAGGCGATGGTGACGAGACGATTTGCTCACACGAGCCAAGATGAAATTGGTGGAGCCCAGCCAGCCGGACTATACGAAATGGAGCCAGGCGAACCTATAGACAACGGTGTACTCCCAGGAGAGGGACAACCCGATAATCAAT
This sequence comes from Papaver armeniacum, assembly GCA_023531295.1. Classification (NCBI taxonomy): domain Eukaryota; kingdom Viridiplantae; phylum Streptophyta; class Magnoliopsida; order Ranunculales; family Papaveraceae; genus Papaver; species Papaver armeniacum. The sequence goes on along the minus strand of JAJJWW010006351.1, from coordinate 642,654 downwards.
ATCGGGAAAGGTTAATTGATAACTCTAGCTCTGACGAAGAGGGAAACCCCTTCGAGAGACAAGGAGATATCCATTTAACTCCATTGGGAAGTTTGAATCGTTTGCCAAGGCAAACGGTGAACAATGAGGTAAAGAAGGACAACCCTTCTACCCTCGGCGATAATGTTGCTTCTATTGCGGTCATCCTGAGAGCACAAGAGGCACAGAATGAGAGAATGAAAATTTTTGAAAGACGTAATAGGAGGCTAGAATGGAGAAACCACAGGCTGAAACGCAAATCAAATAAAAAGGTGTCACTCATTACCATAGAAGAGGCCCCCGAGGAGGAGAATCTTTTTGAGAACTTGCAGGACAATGAGAGAGTCAATATCCCTGACACCTCGAATGAGGAAACAACGGATCAATTTCCCAAGGGGAACCGAGGTATTCCAAACCAAGAGGATAGTCCGTCTGAAGGGTTGTCCGATGTCGATCCCAAGCACATGCGAAAAAAGAATAGAGAAGCCGAAACTAAGATTAACTGTGAGGCCGAGAACCTCGCAGCTACAAACCCCAAGCAGAGAGATACTTCAAAGTCGACTCGTTCAAAGATAGTATCCTATGCCAAAAAATCTGACGAGGACTCAGGGCGATCCAGATATTTCCGCCCTAAAACTTCTTTCTCACCCGAAAGAGCGCAAGAAAGAAAAAACAAGGCCAAAAGGAGGCATATCGATGATCAATTACAAGTCTGACTCTTCCAGCTGGAGGCGATGTGCAGAGAGGCCACAGGAAGGCAAGAAGGCAAGAAGGGAAAAAGTTGGCGGAAGTGATGCAACAGGCTGGACAGTCTCCCTTATCGGAGAGTCTATTTACCCAACCATTTCCAAGGAAATGCTCACTCCCAACGTTCACAACTCTCTTCACAGGGACCGGCGATGCAATCGAACATCTCCGACCATACCGCATGACACTAACTCAGTGGAACCAGTACGATGTAGTAATATGTAGGTTTTTTCCTGCTAGTCTAAAAGACGAGGCCCTAATGTGGTTCAATAACTTGCCGAAGGCGTCGGTTAAGTCATTTGCCCACTTATCCGAGTTATTCCTAGAAACATACATGATAAGCACGTAAGTGCTATATTTTATACCCATATTTATATTAGTTAGGACTCGATATTTTGGCTAACAACACTATTTTAGTGCTTTTGTAGAAAGTACACGCAATTCCAATGACCGAATAAGAAATGGCAAATTAGAAGCCAACAACAGTTTGCGACGAAAACAACTAAAGCTATTAATCCCACCGCACCGAGAGACGGCTTAACTATGGAGTTTGTATGCTGCCAAGTCTGTAAGTCATGCCGCAGCACCATCTGCATGGCGGCATGTCACAGCCAGGAGATCATTGAGCAAAGAAAGAATAACCTTTGCTTGTTTAACACAAGCACGGCCCATTAATGGCTAAGATGAAAAGGGAGATGTGTCTTATTCATTACCACATTCGTTTGTGGTACTCCTCAAAGTATCATAACAACATTCTCTGTCTTCACCAAGAGCAAATGGTGTGTGGCTTTTTATTCAACTTCTGTTCCTGCCAAAAGAGGGTTTCATCTACAGACGTAACGGAGACGAAGTTCAGCCTCGAACCAGCCAGGGAACGATGGGTTTGTAATGGAAATCTTCTAATGGGTATAGGGGTCGATGCTAACTGGATTGGAGAATTTTCTTCTCAATTTCAACTACATCAGTTTGTGAAGGTGTCGTTGCTAGTGATTCATGGCTATCGTATCCGTGACTTCAGATGTACAGGGAGATGCCATTTAATCTTCAATCCACTTGATGCAATAACAATAGGTAAGAGATGGGATATACGTAAATCAATTGGCATGCAGGAAACAAAGTTGGCTACGAATTGGTGGAGAAACTGGAAAGTTCACAAGGCAGCAAGTTGGCGTCAGTGAAGGTGGTGGCTAGCCGGTGATGAGTCTGAGAAGAAGATGGAGAGTTGGACATGACTGAGATGTTTTGCATTCACTGCAGCAACATCAACAGATGAGTTCGATGGGTATCAGCTGCCAACGGTGAAAGGTTCGAAGTAAATTGACGAATGCTGGTGTCAGGCAGGAAGATGAGCAATTGGAGTTGGTTTGATCCGTGCAGTCGATGGAGGAAAGTTGGTTTCTGTCAAAAAAGGTTAAGGGAGATATAGTTTAGTTGGTGATGGTTGCTATAATTGAAGACGTATGGCAGAGGATACAAAGTGAAGAAAGTGATGCTATTCCTGGACGTGAATGGAGATGGATTCTCTATGCATGGGTTGTTTCCAAATGCCTGCATTTGGTGGAGCTGTAGTGCCATAACTAAGAAGCTTACGCTGTAGCCGAGAAGGTCGAGAACAAGAGTGGCACTGGTGGTGTTGTACGTAGTCTGAACTGGGGTTAATTCTTAATGCAGCAAAGAAGATGAAGAGTTTGTACGACAGACGAAGTTGGGAAGACTCGATTGACGACTGTAATGGGTTGCGGCTGGTGGAGATGAATTCTGTCCATTTGCTGGCAGTAATGAATTATCGAGATGGTACCTGAGTTCAGATTTGATGGTTCAGTTTGGTAGAGTCGGAGACTGGTGCTGATGGAGTTTCAGCCGAAAAAGGAGGAGCCGAGACTTGGTGAAGCTGCATGATGAATGAAGGTGTTCAGATGGTCCGGTGGTGTAGTTGGATCGAGGAAAGAGAGGAATTTGGAAAGTAGGAAATACCAATTGGTCCTAGAAATAATATATTAGGATGAGTCTAGTCCATTTGACCCAGTCAAATGTCTGTTTGGTCATATTTGGTAATATAAATTATAGTTTGTGGTAGGATTTTAAAAGTGTATTTTATCCTACGACTATGTCTAAACCGCAAGTGCACGGTGTCTTCAATGAAGACAGTGGCAAATACGGGTCGATCCCACAAGGACTTGTGGTGCTTGATTGATCAAAGGCTTCTAACTGATTTCCTAGCAAGTGTGTAACACAAATATGGAGTTGTCGAAGCGACTGAGTTTGTAGTGTGTGAACCTAAACTAAGGAAAGGAGATAATGATAAATTGGAAAGTGACCAGGGTGATTATTTCCACCACCTGTTCCTATGCTAAGGCAATGCAAGTTCGATTATGATCATGTGCCTTCCCTTGAAGGTCTTGGCTAGATATTCATCAACTCAATTTGTTAACTCCCCCCTAGTATGAGTGGTCTTCTTACAGTACCACTCATCACAGGTTTGTAAACTCCATGGCTAATTACTAATCTTAATACTGTAAGAACAAAACAAAATCATTCTAAACATACATGCTTCACATGAGACTCGGGGTTTCATTAAACACCCCAGTGATTAAAATTAACTCATTACAAAATAACTAAAACACAAATTCAACTAAAGTGACACTCTGGCTAATCCAGGCGTAACCCTAACACTCAGTTTCTTCTTCTATTTATACATACCAAGCAAACCCTAAAACAGCAAACCCTAATAATTCAAAAATCGAAATTAATTGAAAAGTAGACTAAACCCATACTCGATTTTGCCTCTCCTCTTGTCTAATCGTGCTCGAGAGAACTCCATGCGTCGGTTGTGGCTAACCCTAGCTCTAGCTTTTCTAAATTAGCTTCTAGGGTTGATAGAGGCTAAGAAAGAAAAACTAGCGCTAGAGAAGTAGAGCAGGTAGCGGTGGTGTGGTTGTGTGTCAGGAGATGGTGGTGGTGAGGGTTGCTGGTCGGGTGAAGGACGGAGGTGGTGTGGTGTCGGAAGAGCAGAGCTCTGCTCTGATGGAGACGGGAGAGAGCAGAGGAGAAGAAAAATGAGTTTAGGGTTAGGCTTAGGGATTATATAGGGGCTATGGTATTGAGCAGGTACATCGGTGTTCGATGAGAAGGGTCTAGCGAGCGTAGGATCTTGCGGAAACGTATCTGAACTGGTCGAGGTTGGTAGCCGGTTTTGGAGCGATCTCGTGTTGCACGGAGCATCAAGAAATGATGTATAAGCGAGGGCAAATGACTGTAGGATGTGGATGAGAGAGATCTCAACGGTTTGGAGTGAACGGGCTCGGATCCGGGTCGCGGGTTGCTCCAGCTCAAGCCCATGTCTTGTAGATGAGTTGCTACTTGTTGGGTTGCAACTGTGCGCGCGGCTTTGGCTTTCTGCTCCATAGGTGCTCGACTCCACTTCTTCGCTCTTTGGCTCCTCGTTCTCCGAACTTTATTTAGTACCTAAAAATACAAAATTAATTAATACAAATATTTATTCTTGAAAACAAAGAAAACACGAGAATCCGGGATAATATCTGATTCTTGAGCACAAAAGATGAGTAAAATGCCAATAAAAAGGTGTATAAATATGCACTATTTGGCACTCATCAAATACCCCCAAACCTGAATTTTACTTGTCCTCAAGTGAAACAGAAATGAAGAAATCCTAACTATACCACTGTCGCTGGTCTCTCGAATGCATTTAGCGTATGCACTAAGCCTTTAAACCCCTAGGTGTCCCTAGTGGACGAGTTGTAGTCTCGTGAGGGTTTACAAGAGGTGTACCCACAAAACCTTCTCCAACTTCAGAGTGTAAAAGAGTCTCAAGCCTCCAAGAAGCTATGAGGACATAGAGTTTCTGCATGCTAGTAACAAGAAGTTAGAACTACTAAAGAACGCATTCTCATCCTTAAGTGCTGAGCGAGAAGTAACCATACCATATGAAAGAATTCGGATTCGATTGTGATCATAAGCCTCGACTTCTGCCTCACCATTAAGGTTTTATGATAATTGCACTCAAAAAGATCGCTTTTTAGTCTCTCATGTGTGCAGGCAGGAATAAAGAGAGAAATCCTGCACACGTTGTAGGTAAGAAGGATAACCTTCCGAAATAAAATGGGAGACTCCACAAAAGTGTGGACAAAAGAATCTTTTTCTAATGATCTCTAAGAAAGGAAAATCAACCATTAGCAAGGGGTGGGAGTACTCACTCACTTCTCACCCGATCGGCAATTAATATCACTCTCTCATAAGAAACCATAAAACGTCTTCAATCTTCGGTCTTCGGTCTTCGGTCTTCAATTGTTGATGACGAACTTCTGAACTTCACAAAAACTTAATAATAAATTATTTATTTATTTTTTTTTTTTTTAACTTTGTGGTAACTAGACACAGAAAATAAACTACAATTTTTTTTTTTTTTTTTTTTTTTTTTTTTTTTTTTTTTTTTTTTTTCAATTGGTTACAATAAAACGATAAACTCAATTTTTCACAAACTTCATTAATTCTCATCTTATTTTCTTTTCTTTGTTGCACATAAACCTTGGACTATATCAATTTTTCTTTTCAATATTCCGATTACGCTCAGTTTTGGCGACGATGATGTGTTTCTATGGGTCTTGCTGATTGAGAGAGAGAGAGAGATGCTAACGCAAATCGATATTTAGAAGGAGTTTTCATCTTTAGACGTCACCCTCATGATTGACGGAATTAGCACTCAAGAGATCAAAAGTAGTCTTTGAAAGTGGTGCGAAGTTGGGTAGCTCACCATTCCTACCCGGAATTGACGTACGGTGACACACACTCTAAAAGCTTTTCTAGAAAGTCACAAAGAGTGAAGGTCGGTACCTCGCTTGATGTAAAATGGGTAGTCTCCACTATGGGTGATCACAATTCTACTACCGAATATCTAAACAAAGACCTAATTAGCCCTCCCGTATGGTTAAATCCAACTTTAACGCTCTAATCAACTAAGAAACCCGATTGTGTTCTCGGTTTCCAAGTTCTGTTATTTCGGTCAGAATCTCTATGTAAACATAGCTAAAAGCATGCTAGTGACTCTAAAATCTCTAAAGTTGGAGGTTTTTACAAAAAGAGTTATGATTTTTTTTTTTTTTTTTATGAAAGTAAAAGATTAAAAAGACTAAAAACTCTAAATGCAAATGCACCCCCAAACCTAAATCAAACATTGTCCTCAATGTGTCTACATATAGAAAAAAATTTAAACAGTCACATACCGAGAGAACAATGCTGAAAAGATAAAAAGGGAAGAGATTACCGGATGTCGGCAAGAGCAAGGTTGAGCTTCATTCGTCAAGGCAAAATCCAACATTCTCAGTGGTGATTATATCGGATTAGCATAATATATGTGCAAGAAGACTCAACCGAATCAAGAAAAGAAAAATTTAACAAGTCCTACTGGATTATATACAAAAATTCACCATAAACTAACAATCTAAAGAGTTGAGGATCAACCCAATAGACGATATGTACACACATTAACAGCCTTACACAAATATAATATGAGAGTGCACGTAAGACTGCAAATGGGAATGAGTTTCCCCCAAACCTAAACTTGTGAACGGGTGTGTTTGGGAGCACAAAATCTTGCAATTTTAAAGGTACGTCATGCAAAAGGTCTAACTCAAAGTGAGTTTTGCTAAGAACAAAGTGCAGACATACACATTCCAACTGTGGCTCTTTAAAAGTGTTATACTTTGATGCAAAATAGTCCAAGAGGACTTGGGAAGCACAAAGTTCTAGGCCTAAGTTAGGCATTTTTAGAAAAGTTGGTTTTGCAATTTTGTAACAAACAACACCTAGGTTTGGTGGAGGAGTTTCAATTTGTGACTCAGGAGAGAGGTTAGGTACATCTAAGTTGTTTTCATTTTTAAAATCATTTGCACCGTCACACACTTTCCTAAAGTCAGAAGAGGGTAAATCATGTTCACCTGCATAAAACAGTTCATCAATCTCCAGGGTCATACTCGTCACCATTCTCATGTATAACATAACCGGAGAGATATCATGTTGTAGCCTAGGCATGGAGTTAGGCACATGCATTGAATCATCCGTGTCAACGAGACAATTGCCTATTCCTAGGTCACAAACATAGGTAAAGCATGCTCATTTTCACAGGACAATCCCACAGGTTCTACATCAACATCACATGCATGAATATAAGAAGAAGCATCATTCATAGGGTTCACAGAAGAGACGCCTAACGTCTCTGAACCTAAAGATTTTACTACATTTTCAAAATACACATGCTCTTCATATTCATCATCATCATCATCATAGCACGATTGCATTTCCCTAACATTCATTTCACCTTGAAATTCCTCACTTTCCTCATTTAGTGCATCAAGAATTTGACTCAATTTGAGTTCTAAGCTTGCAAACCTTTGGTCGATTGACTTTTGATATTGCTCAAGGTTTTGCTCAAGGTTTTGACTAAATTCAAGAAGTTCATTATGTTGTTCAATGAAAGGAGAGTTTTCACTAGTGGGTATGCATTCCTCATATGGATATTCATTGTATGGTTGTGCATGAGGTTCACTAGAGAAGGGAAATTCAGACATGTTGCTATATGGATGGTCATGCATTGCATTCATTTCAAGCCTAGCATTTTGCTCCATGAGTGTTTCCATTGCTGATTGCAAACTAGGAGTTGGGGAGTATAAAATTGTTCATCTCCCCACTGTGGTGAATGATGCATGTGTGCAGGTTGATTATGGTCCCAATAGTCACTTCTAGACACTTCGTACATTGGATGGTTTTCTCTAGACTGTCTATAAGCATGCAAAATATAACAGTAATCATCAGGGTGGTCTAAGCCACCACATAAGGTGCAAGCATAAATATATTGCCTAGAGGAATTAGATTCGACAGATTGCCTTTCTAAGGCAGATTGTCTGACTAAAGCAGATAGTCGAACTTCTAATTGATCTAAAAGTGATGACTGGGTATGAGGAGAGTGTTCATTCTCAACCTGTGATGGATGATACATGTGCTCATAGTGACTAGGGTATGTGAGGTCGGGGCCCTGAGAGGGCTCATAATAATCCCTAAAATCACTATGGTCTCATGGGGAATTCATACCGTGAATCATGCCCGTAACCAAGCTCTTCGATGGATTTGTTTCCATCCCGGTTGCGAGACCAAAATCCCGACATGATTTAGTACTCAAATTGAACTCAAAGCCCAGTTGTAGTGGACTTCATTTGGTTTGAATGGGATTGGTTTGGTCTATTGGGTTTCATTTGGTTTGTTATGGGCTTTTTGTTTGGTTTTTGTGGGAAAATTTGGTTTAAATGGGCTGATTTGGTTTATTGGGTTTTTGGTTGGTTGGGAAAGTCTGGTTTATGTGGGAAGCCCAGGTGTGTAGCTTAGTCTTTTGCACGGCCCAGCTAGATAGGCCAAGTTATGTGGGCTCAGGTGGGTGCAAAGCTCAGCTTTGGTTGCACAGCCCAACAGATGTGGGCTCAGTTTTGTTTAAGCCCAGCAGCAGAGGTTATGTGGGTTTAGCTAGCCCAGGTAGTGTTTGAACAGCCCAGCAGTGTGGGTTATGTGGGCTCAGCCTATACAGCCCAGCTGCTCAATTTGAAACAGCAGCCCAGGTTAGTGGTTCTCAGCCCAGTTTAGTGTGGTCAGTCAGTGATGCAGAGTGCAAGCCCAGTGGTTGGGTTCAGTGAGCCCGGTGGTGTGTCGATCAGCCCAGTTGATGGTGCTTTGGTTCGATTGGTCGAGCTTGGCAATTCAGCTCGGCTTAGGTTGTGAGCTCTCAAAGCTCAGGTCTGAGAGCAGCACAACTCAAGCAAGATGTTTAGCAATGTTTCACTGTTGCGCATATCAGCAGGCTAGCATTGTGAAGAGTAATGAGACACAGGGCTGAGCTCAGGGTTTTCAAGAGGTTGCAGGTCAGATGCTCAGCAAATTCAAAAAGTGACTCAGGGTTTGCACACAGCACAGGGCAGACAATGGTTCAAAGGTGTTATAGCACAGGCCTTGTAAAGGCCAAGATTTCACAGCACAACTACAGCTCGACTATAGCTCAACTCGCAGCTTCAGGGGGCTGGAGTTCACACAAGGAAAAGCAAAACACAAGGCAAGGCAATACAGGGCTCAGCAAGGTTTACAAATGGCAAAGCAAGTACACACAAGGGCTCAGCAAGGCAATACAGGACAGCATGCAAGGGTGTGTGCATTCAATGTGTCAAGCACGCCAGTTGGCCCAACAAACTTCAAAATGTGCACAGGTATTTCAGGGCAGATTCAAGGTCTACAAAGCACAGGTTTTCAGGCTGGGTTCAAGCATGCATTCAAGTAAGTTCAGAGTTGTGCAGCTAGTCTGGTGATCAAAGTTATAGCACAAGCTTAGCAGCTTCAGGGGACTGCACTAAGCACAAAGCAGACAATGGCTAAAAGGGGCTGCAAGGATATGCTCAGGGTTATGCCAGGGGTGTCTGAGTCGTGCAGGGCTATACAGGTGGTAGACCAAGGGTTGAGCAGCAGCAGGGTGGTCTCACAGTTTCATATACACTGATGCTCAGGTCACTCAACACAGCACAAGACAGAAATGCCAGCAGTCTTGCAGGGCTGGTGGCTCACTAGGCATGGATTGATGCAGGATAAGGGTTGAGCTCAGACAAAGTTTCAGGGTTACACACTAACCCTCTTGTCAACAGAATAGAGCTCAGCAATTATGCAAATAAATGACCCAGCACAGGGTTGTGGTAAGCTCAGGGTTGTGGTAAGCTCAGGGTCTGACTATCCAAGCCCTAACTCAAAGCTGTGGGGGCTAGTTACTCCAAGCCTGACTATAGCACAACTACAGCTCAACTCACAGCTGCAGGGGCTGGAATTGAGCACAACAGGGTCTCTCACAAGGCACAGGGTAGATGGAGTTTAAACATGCATTCAGGGTCTACAAAGCACAGGGCACTAACCTGAAGTCTGCGCCTTTCCTTGTCTCTCTGCCTTTTGGTTTGTCTCAGCTGCTCCTCAGCAACACAGGGGGTACCTGCTCTAACTCAATGAAGATTTTCAGTTCTCATAGAAGTGCAACTTAAAGCAAAGAGAGTTGAATATTAACACTGGCACATGCTATGAGAGTATTTTGGACTGATTGGGACTAAGCTTTACAAGTGCACTAAGCTACACACACTAGGCAGTGTTGCTTAGTTTCCTTGTAAACTAGTGAACAGAAACACTACAAAGACAGAAGCTGAGCTAATAGCAAGAAACACTACAAAGACAGAAGCTAAATGCAATGATTCGGGTTGAAGTTATGAGAATGCAAGTACTTAACTAACAAATACTAATCAAGGAGTACAACAAGATATGTTACAGATACTAAATGATTATACACAATCAATTATGCTAGAAGATGTTATACAAGTGAAAGAATTACAGCAGACTAATAACCTAAAGAAACTCAAAAAAGATGCCGAAATGTAATAATGTAGATGCGAGAAATGCAAAGATGCAAATTAAGAAAGTTATGCTAAAACTTGTGTTAAAAAGTAAAGTTATACTAAGACAGGGTGAAAAATATCAATAAAAGGTGGGTATATACAGGGAAAAGGGAAATCGGTTAAGCAAGGCCAAAGAACAACGGGGCACTCGCAAGTCCCGAAACGGCGCCAAAAACTTGGTACGATTTTAAAAGTGTATTTTATCCTACGACTATGTCTAAACCGCAAGTGCACGGTGTCTTCAATGAAGACAGTGGCAAATACGGGTCGATCCCACAAGGACTTGTGGTGCTTGATTGATCAAAGGCTTCTAACTGATTTCCTAGCAAGTGTGTAACACAAATATGGAGTTGTCGAAGCGACTGAGTTTGTAGTGTGTGAACCTAAACTAAGGAAAGGAGATAATGATAAATTGGAAAGTGACCAGGGTGATTATTTCCACCACTTGCCTATGCTAAGGCAATGCAAGTTCAGTTATGATCATGTGCCTTCCCTTGAAGGTCTTGGCTAGATATTCATCAACTCAATTTGTTAACTCCCCCCTAGTATGAGTGGTCTTCTTACAGTACCACTCATCACAGGTTTGTAAACTCCATGGCTAATTACTAATCTTAATACTGTAAGAACAAAACAAAATCATTCTAAACATACATGCTTCACATGAGACTCAGGGGTTTCATTAAACACCCTGGTGATTAAAATTAACTCATTACAAAATAACTAAAACACAAATTCAACTAAAGTGACACTCTGGCTAATCCAGGCGTAACCCTAACACTCAGTTTCTTCTTCTATTTATACATACCAAGCAAACCCTAAAACAGCAAACCCTAATAATTCAAAAATCGAAATTAATTGAAAAGTAGACTAAACCCATACTCTGATTTTGCCTCTCCTCTTGTCTAATCGTGCTCGGAGAACTCCATGCGTCGGTTGTGGCTAACCCTAGCTCTAGCTTTTTCTAAATTAGCTTCTAGGGTTGATAGAGGCTAAGAAAGAAAAACTAGCGCTAGAGAAGTAGAGCGGGTAGCGGTGGTGTGGTTGTGTGTCGAGATGGTGGTGGTGAGGGTTGCGTGGTCGGGTGAAGGACGGAGGTGGTGTGGTGTCGGAAGAGCGAGCTCGCTCCTGATGGAGACGGGAGAGAGCAGAGGAGAAGAAAAATGAGTTTAGGGTTAGGCTTAGGGATTATATAGGGGCTATGGTATTGAGCGGGTACATCGGTGTTCGATGAGAAGGGTCTAGCGAGCGTAGGATCTTGCGGAATGTGATCCGAACGGTCGAGGTTGGTAGCCGGTTTTTGGAGCGATCTCGTGTTGCACGGAGCATCAAGAAATGATGTATAGCGAGGGCAGCGACCGTAGGATGTGGATGAGAGAGATCTCAACGGTTTGGAGTGAACGGGCTCGGATCCGGGTCGCGGGTTGCTCCAGCTCAAGCCCATGTCTTGTAGATGAGTTGCTACTTGTTGGGTTGCAATCATTGCGCGCGGCTTTGGCTTTACTGCTCCATAGGTGCTCGACTCCACTTCTTCGCTCTTTTTGGCTCCTCGATTCTCCGAACTTTATTTAGTACCTAAAAATACAAAATTAATTAATACAAATATTTATTCTTGAAAACAAAGAAAACACAGAATCTGGGATAATATCTGATTCTTGAGCACAAAAGATGAGTAAAATGCCAATAAAAAGGTGTATAAATATGCACTATTTGGCACTCATCAGTTTGGTCCTAAAATTATTGTTTGGTCCTACGCTGATGTCATGGATGATGTAATGTCACCTTGTAGTGGCAGAAATACCCTTTTGGATAAGGACCATATATATAGTCAAAAGGTAAGAGACATGGAATCATTCTCAGATTTACTTTCTCTCTCTTCTTCTCTAGATCTAGTTTTTCTTTTCCTCTCAAATATTTTTTCTAAGGTTTTAATTTTGTGGAAACAAGATGATGAAGATGAAAAAAGATGATGAAGATGAAGAAACATGATGATGATGATGATGAAGATGAAGATGATGATGATGATGATGATGATAAAGATGATGAAGATGAAGATGATGATGATAAAGATGATGAAGATGAAAATGATGATGATGATGATGATGATGATGATGATGATGATGATGATGATGATGATGAAGATGATGATGAAGATGAAGAAAGATGATGATGATGAAGATGATGAAGATGAAGATGAATATGAAGATGAAGATGATGAAGATGAAGATGAAGATGGTGATGAAGATGAAGAAAGATGATGATGTTGAAGATGATGAAGATGAAGATGATGATGATGATGATGATGATGATGATGATAAAGATGATGAAAATGAAGAAAGATGATGATGATGATGAAGATGATGAAGATAAAGATGATGAAGATGATGAAGATGAAGATGATGATGATGATGATGATGATGATGATGAAGATAAAGAAAGATGATGATGAAGATGATGATGATGATGATGATGATGATGATGAAAGATGAAGAAAGATGATGATTTTGTGGATAAGGACCATATATGAAGATGATGAAGATGAAGATGAAGAAAGATGATGATTTTTTTTTTCTTTTTAGGTTTTTATATAGACTTTATTTCTGGGAATGAAGTCTGTTTTTTTAGCTTTTTGTATGGGACTTCATTCCCGGGAATGAAGTCTGTTTTTTTTAGCTTTTTGTATGGACTTCATTCCTGGGAATGAAGTCTGTTTTTTAGCTTTTGTATGGACTTCATTCCTGGGAATGAAGTCTGTTTTTTTTAGCTTTTTGTATGGACTTCATTCCTGGGAATGAAGTCTGTTTTTTTAGCACAGAAGAACTCTTACAAAAAAAAAAATTTAACACGAAAGGGTATTTTTGTCTATTTAAATAATTATGGACCAAACAATAAAGGCGTTTGACCAAAGGACTAAACAGACATGGGCCCACCTAAAAAAGGACCAAATGATATTTTTCCCATTTGGAAATTGCGAGTGGTGAATGGACTGGGCCTCGATAACTATTGTCTAGGTCTTATTTTTGGGCTCTCGCAGCAACATCTATATATGAAGAGAAAATGGAACAGGAAGAAGGGGAGGCTATTATAGTATATATCACGTCAGCATACAAGTAGCCGAGGTGCAAAGAAGGATCGAGGCAACTTTACCGTGAAATGAAGACCAAGTCAAGTGAGGGTGCATCTAGGCACGTAAAGTGAAGACCAAATCAAGTGACCGTGCTATTCCCACATCGTGAAGTGAAGACCAAATTAAAAGTTAATTCTAGAATATTATGCCATCAATTTCTAGATATATATTAACTAGTCAAAGATAATTAAGATTTTATATTATCTTCCTAGGGTTAGTTTATTCTGTAAATAAGAGTTCTAATGTAAATGTAAAACTATCTCAGTATCTACTGATGATCAATCTAATTTCATCCTAAGGGGTTTGTCAGTAGACGTAGGCGTTAGTGCCGAACCACTTTAATCTTTGTCTTATTTGATTTTCTTTCCGTCTAATCGATGATCCGACTCAATGATAACCATAATTTATTATGTTATCAGAGCGGGAAGATCCGCTCAATCGCTTCCGCTTTCTATTTTTTGGGTTGTCATTTTCATCGATTTTGTTCAGGCTAAGCATCAATAATAGTCTGTTTTTCCCGATAAATAATTTGTTTATTCTCCATCAGAGTTGTTGTCCAATAACTCTTCCTGATTTATTTTTTTATTATCCTTTGTGCCCAGTTCATTTGGCACTTTTATTTGCTCAATCAAATTGATTTTATGTGGTAATACCATTTAAACATCCATTGTCTAATCAATCAATAAAATTTTCAAAATGGGAATCAATATATTTTATCCCAACATTTTCCTCTAGGGTTTATTAATTTGATGTGATCACAAACTAAAACCCTACATACATAATGACCAGTTTTCACGTTGATCGCTGTGAACTCATCAACAGTGTCAAACAATTTTCTCATTAATCTGTTTGTTTGTTTTGTCAAGAACAATGAATTCAGTTCTTCGATTGTTTGCATGATTTATCCAAGATCTCCAGTATCACATAATTCATGCTCCCATGAGCTATTTTTTTTTTTTACTCTCTAATTGATCACTTTCTGGTCATTTTCTTCATGTGGTTTATCAGCACAACAAATGATCATTGATCAATTAACAAATGTTTTTGCAAACTTTGTTGTGATTATTGGAAGGATACATCAAACTGTTTTTTGTCAGTGTACGTTCCTTGTTCATTCGGCACTTTCAGAGTTTCATTTGATAAACTAATATATTTTCCCATATATTCACATTTTGGGAATCTATTTTTTCCAAAAATAGCTTGCATATTCCCCAAATTGTTGGAATATCTCATATGGCATGGAATTCTGCTTAAGTGTCGCAGTTTGTGCCATTTTTATTTGCTGTCAGTTCACACACATTGCAGGTGCATGTAAATCAGCTTATGGTTATTTGATTAATTACCATAGCAAGTTGTGAGCATGAAATAATATCCTCAAATGGTTCTTTTATGAGATAATATTCCTCAAACAATTAGTTGATCATTTTACGGTCAACTTAATCAACTTTCCGTGCATCTTAATCATTCATAAAAGATGTACGTGCTATCATGTCAACTTTTCGTTCCTAAAGATTGTTTTCTTTGTTATTCAAGAACTAAATTCTCGATCTTTCATTCTTGGATTTCATATCCTCATATCCTTTCAAGCAAAACCGATTTACGGGTAATCCTAGTAGGCTATTTCATAGTCGAATCAATTTAATGTCCAAAATATTTGCATACAGATTTTTATTATTTCTGTCAATCAAAATTGTTAACATCGTATGTGTTATAATATGGTAATCCCTTAATTACCTCACCGGCAAATCAGAAAATATTTCCATTTTTATGTGAAATTGATTTTATTTACAAAAATATTTATCGAGTATATCCAATATATTTTTCGGAAATATATTGCATCCGCAGTTATAGCCTTCTTTGTTCGTTGATACTGCTGGAATTTGTATTATCTCACTTTTGTCACATGGTCAATGAGTACCGCTGAAATTGTTATCTCACTTTGTCAAACAAGTTACCTCGATCGAAACTTGTTGTTCCGGTTCATATATGTCCCAGTCTAGGTCTCTACATCCTAGATAAACATTGATTTTCATGGACTGATAGGAACTATATGGTTTCTATTTCTATTTCCTTCCTCTTAATGCCAAGTATTATGTCTCTCAAGTCTTATGTCTCTCAAATTTCAATCACAAACATGTTTTCAACACAATAACTAGAATTGATATTTTAATCTCAACTTTTATCAAAGACCCTAGAATACCTTGATCGCAAGTATATCCCGCAAATCTCCTCATGTCATCAACAAACACATTAAAAGATGCGAATATGAATTCTATCTAAAGGAACAACCTAACGTGTAAAAGCACTAATCAAGTTTAATTCCCTAGATGCATTAGGTTCTATGAAATCAGGCCAATCAAAGCAATCGAACGTGGAAAGCGCACTAATCCGATTTAACAAAGGTTATGGTTCACATATGATCATAAGAATATATCACTACAAACTATAATCATATTTATGCTACTTGCAATCCTAATTATCACTTTTGCGTATAATAACCCTAATCTAGCAATAAAGATGAAAGCAAACTCAATCGATTCGCGACTCGACTAACAAGCATTCAAATCATGTAACAATATTAATGGTGAATCATAAACGATAATATGGAGACAAAACTAATTTATTGAATTAAAACCCATATTTGGAAATCCAACTTATTCCATAACCAATAATAAAACTCTAGCTCATATTCATGGAGTTCATAACAAGAAGAAAGAGAAGTCTCATGTTTCTAAACCCTACAATAATGTATGAGTTCTCCCTAGTGAAGATATATCTAGGTTTGAGAAAGACTTTTCTATTTATATGTTTCTTCAATTCCAAAAGGATACACTTTTCCAAATTTAGGTCTTCTCAATACCCATATCCAAGTGGTCCACCAAGCCCATGTGTGAAAATAAGTCTCTGGAAATTTTGGGTCCAAAAGGGTCGCCGGATTGCTGACGGCATCACCGCAATCCGGTTACCGGTCGCCGGAATCCGGTCATCGGAAAACTGACTCCGACCACCTGAACATGTATCCGACTACCATAACTCGCAGCAACTCACTATCCTTCTTGCTGCGTTTTCGCGCAATTTCTGCAATCTTGTTACGCACCGTCACTTCCCACGCATGCTTTGTTTTGGTTCCTAGCATTCATCTAACAATTCATTCACTATACCAAATAACAATTTCAGATGTCGCTACCACCTCCTTGCTTTGCCAACTACAGCACTGCCTCAAACTTACTGTGGTACCAACAACGCCATCTCAACTCCAATCTCAGCTCCAACCCTTCAGCACAACCAACTGAAACTGCACATTACAATTCCCTGTAATTTCACAGCACCATGACCATTTATCCCCAGCTGCACCTATCATTAATCTATAAGCATCAGTGCCATTTCAACACCAAGTCTGGTACCAAAGATTTGCCGCAACTTCCATCCAACAATCTAAAGACCACGGTCCCGCCATTCATCTACGGCTCCAGTTGAGGCTCATCTCGACTTGCGACTTCTCGACTCATTGATCCCGCCTATATTCCACAATCACCACTAAATCCAACATCTCAAGATCATCTAACCACTATCAATTTCGGTACCAGGCCTTGCTTAGAGACTCCGGTTGCAACTTCACTACACTCCCTTTGTAAACATCCACCAACCCATGACCTGCAATTTTATCCATATCTCAATCCGTTCTACATGGCTCAGTTCCATCTCCATACCCGCAACACAATCCATTCAAGCACTTGCTTTAACTCCAGTGCAATTTGCGCTCATTGCAATACCACACCAAGCATCCCTTCATTCCGAAACTCCTCATTTTCTTCTTATGTTCCCCCGCAACAATCACTGTTGCGCTGCATCTTCTCCAGCCCCAAAACATAGGTATTGTGATCACCACCTTCAGCTGCACACATTCATTGCAGCACCAGTTCATTTAGCTGACCTGCAATCACTGCCACACAGGTTCAGCTCCATTGAAAGCATCGACTCCATAGCTACCACAAATAGCAGCTCTGCCAATAATCGAGAATCATCTGCGTGCTCCAACTCCATAATTGCCAATGGCAGCAACCTTCACAGCAGATCGTCCATTCCTCTACCTTCCCACATTGCCAAAGATCATTCTCGCAATCATCATCACTATAGGCATCAAATCAACTTCCCAAACCCTTTAATTCTTGGTCACAACAGACTAGGCTGTTTGAGCCTTTTCACAAATACTTCTCTTGCGGTTTTGGTGATGCGAGAGATGAACTTGTTTGATTTTGAGACATTCTATCTCCTTCCCTGAAACATTCTAGCACAAACCCAACGTTCTCAAACATACACAGGCTCCAAATTCAGAAATCAAACCACTCGACCATAAAACTTAGTGACACCAACCTCCTCCCTTTATGGCAGTGAAACAAGCATTCTTGCTCATGTCACGGCTTGAATAAACCTTCTACGATTAGTTTAATTGGTTGAATCTTCAGTTCCGTCATGGCTTCTAATATTCCTTTTAACCCTTCGAGCACGAGCCTGGACTCATGGCTTGCCGGGCGTTGCTCCTTGGTACAGCGATAGAGAAGAACTAAAGTTATAGACCTGAATTGTCTTAGGAATGAGAAACACAACCTAATTCTGTAGTTTAGGTTGCAAATGTGAATAAGTAGCCCTTAGTAACTTGAGCGGGTGCCTATAATAGTTCTCAGGGTTCTCTAGTTTTTGACAACTTCGCTTGCTTCGGATGCTTCCATTCTTCATACGATGTCGGATTGACTCCACTCTTACGCCATTGGCTTCGTCTTTTCGTGCTCTTCGAGATGATGAGAAGAAATCTTGGATTTGAGCGAGTTCCACTTCCCTTTTTGCTCCAAATGACTCCATTGCACCTAATAAACTCAAAAGCACACATAAGATACATAATTTACAAGAAAACTCGCAAAGAAAGCATAAATACTAGATATAAAATTAGGTGTTTTACGACACCTATCATTTGGCAGCGAAGATATGCACATAATAAAGAGAAGAGGAGGCGACGAGTCCTTGGGTTTAATCTCTCTATCTTGTCTTAAGTATTTTGATGGCTTTTGAGAAAGCCATGTTTACCTAAACATTGTGATTAGGGTTTATGGTAGAAACCACTTTGAGCATAAGAACAATTTGATTTGATATATTTATGTTTTGGAGGCTATTATGAATTGAATATGATTAGTTTATGATATTGTTTATCGATTTACCGAAATATGAGTTGTCTCTTCACCGTTTTTGTAGAACCATTGTGCATAATTGTTTGGATTGAAAATACATATTTGTCTACTTATTTGATATTTCCATGCTTGGGTTTAATCCTTTGATGGGGTATGCTTAGAATAGCCAGGTATTATTTGTGAATCCGTATTTAGTTTCGCATAACTTTCTAGCTAACGCAATTTGATGGTTCATACTTTGGTTTAGTCTTTTGATGTGCCATGCTTAGGGTGTCCCAGTGATATTTGCGACTCTAATACATATAATAGGTGATGTTGATAGAACGGACGATAAATAAATATTCATGAATTATGTTTTATTTTAGTAATTGAATAGAAATAGTGGTGGATACTATAAACCCTGGTTACCAACTCTCCCATTGGATTTCTTTCATTAGTTTAGTTTAATTTTATTACTTCGTTTTATATTATTCTTTCAAAAATCCAAAAACATCTTTTCTGGTTAATTTTTATTAGAGATATTGATTATAGTATTTCCACCGCTCCTTGTGGGAACAACCTGTACTTGCCTCTGTCTACTAGTTGGACACCGTGCGATTGCGGTTATTACAAATAGGATCTCCGGATGGACCGAATCCTATCAATACATACATAATAGTCGAGTCAAACCAGAGATCGACGTGTTGTTCCAATTAGCCCGAGGACCAAACGAGTCACTTCATTCTTTGGTATCTCGCTGGAGAAAATTGTATGCCGAGATCGGAAGAGTCCCAGAGGCCTACGCAATCTTGGGCTTTAAAAACATTCTAAGAAAGACATACCCCATATTCGTCCGCATGTACGAAACCATACCACCTTGTCTGGGGAAATTAAGAAAAATTCAAAATGACTACATAGCCCTCGAAGAAATCCAAGACGGTACCTATGACAAGTTGGTAAAAGGAACCTGTAGAGGAGCAAATGTGGTAGAACCACAAAACCCTCAGGCACCGGCCCAAGGAGCAGGGCGACCCAATAACGGGTCAACTCAGTTCGATAAACATCAAAGTGGAGGATGTAAAGGGAGAGACCAAGTACAACAAAAGAAAGGAAAATTTGTAGACCCCGTCTACACGAAGCTAAACTCTCTGCCCTATCCGAGATCCTCAAGAAGATCGAGGGAAAATACAAGATTACCTATCCATGGAACAGGGGACAGCACC
Organism: Papaver armeniacum; assembly: GCA_023531295.1. Classification (NCBI taxonomy): domain Eukaryota; kingdom Viridiplantae; phylum Streptophyta; class Magnoliopsida; order Ranunculales; family Papaveraceae; genus Papaver; species Papaver armeniacum. The sequence goes on along the minus strand of JAJJWW010006351.1, from coordinate 622,901 downwards.
ACGAGCGCGCTAAGAAGAGAACTGATTTCTGTGAGTTCCACCAGTTCCATGGCCACACAACAGACTCATGCAGAGATCTGAAGAAGATGGTGCAAGACATGATTGATGAAGGTAACCTCCAGGAGTACATCGTGCAACCAGCGACCCAACCAACTACATGAGCGCCTGTGCATCGCGGGTAAATACCACGCGAAGCATAATACTTGGGATGCAATATGATATCGCACTCAGCTATCACAGCTCTCACACCTAAAGGAAATATCACAGGAAGAATTCACAAGCAAAACTTCGAAGGTGACGAAGTATTCAGTGTAGCCAGAGAACCCACCATGGAAGAGTGGATGAAAATACCTATCAGCTTTTCAGCCTATGAGGCACCTAATGGAGGACGAAACCACAACGATCCACTAGTGGTCACGATGGCTATCGCACTCCCTGAACATGAGGGCGAGGAAGAGAATCCTAAACCTTTCGTTATTGATTATACAACTTGTAATCTAGGTTTTTCACCTCTTGTTTATTCTAAGGTTTTCTCTTCTGATATAAAACCATTCAAGAGTTGTTGATCATAAACCCTAGGTTTTGATAGATTTCAGTTTCTGATCATATACCAACACTTGTTAGTCGAAATTGGAAGCTAGAAAGAAAACTTAGATTAAGGCATCTCGTAAAAATCCTTAAGAAGTTTTAAACAAGATATCTCTAGATTTATTCTAGTTGTTCTTGTAGTAGAATAATTAGGTTTCTCTTTCATTTTAAAAGAGTATAATAATCCCTAATCTACAAGTTTGTTTTGATATTACTTTTACCTAGTAATTTTTTTTCTCAAAACAAACACAAGATTTTCAAAACCTTGATTTACATATAAAGGGAAATCGATTCGGTGTTTTGTGAAAACAAAAGATCGAAAAGTATCAACCGGTTGTTGTATCTTTTGAAGAGAACTTTGTTCTGCCAGAATATTTTCGGGAATAACTTCTAAAGAGAATTTGTGTTTTGCTAGAATTTATACGAGAAGAATTCCTACAAAGAATCGGTGTTCTGCTAGGAGTTCTATTAGTGCTGAAGCAGGTATTACATCGTGTCCGAATCAGTAGTAGGAAATTGGTGTAACAGCTTATAATCAGTGTTTGTTTATTCTTGACAAGGTCCCGGGGTTTTTGTGCATTTGCGGTTTCCTTGTTAACAAAATTTCTGGTGTCTGTGTTATTTCTTTTCCGCATTATATTGTTTATCTTTATAATTGAAATATCACAGGTTGTGCGTTGATCAATCATTATTGATAAATCCGACCTTGTTTGTTGGATGGGATTTTGATTGATCTTGGATATTGGTCTTTGGTACCGTCCAAGTATTTCTCACATCAATCAGGCTCATATATTTCTATCTGTTTGATTTGCTGATTGATTTGAGAAAAAGAGATAAACTCTTTAGTATTATTCTTTGATTGAGTTTTCACTCTCGGAATATTATTGGAGTAAGTCCTCTCAGTTTGCCAAACGAAATATTGGGTGTGGTTGTTAGACCCCCACTTTTTCAATTGGTATCAGAGCAGGCAAACACGCTAAGACCTTATAAGTCTGAGTTTGAAGCAATCTAATTGTTATGGACATAAGTGCTATCTCTATAAACGTACCACAAGTATTCGATGGAACGAACTATTTATGGTGGAAAATTGCTATGCGTGCTTTTATTCAAGCGCGAGATTTTCAACCATGGGTTCGTATTGTTAATGGCTATAATCCTCCATTAGTTACAGTAGACGGTGTAACTGTTGCAAAGGATATTGGTGATTATAATGATCTTGAGATTCTTGCTGCAAAGCAAAATTCTGAAGGATTAAATGCTATCATCCATGCCATTACCCCAGATCTTCAGCACCACGTTACTACGTGTAATAAGTCTAAAGATGTTTGGGATATCTTAGAAACCGTATTCGAAGGGAATGCCGTAGAGAAAGAAGCAAGGCTTCAAAATCTAGCTTAGGAAAAACAATTCAGATAAGCAAAATTCAGCAATTGTGTCCATAATGTTTCTCTTGATGAAACTCCATCACTTTAGGAAAAAAATTATTGGGAAGCCATCAGGTCCAGGTGCTTTGTCATGGCCAAGCTCCTTGATTGCATTATCTAATGTACAAAACCAATACATCCGATCAAATATGGCGGAACCCATTTAAAATAACGTTGCACCTTTGTCCAAATCTTCAAACACCCTTAGCCAAGTACCCAGAACAACATCACTAGTAATTACCCACACTCCAAAGTAAAACACAACGAGCCATATCTTGCCAACAACCACTGTTGTCTTTGCCTTTTATGAACGTTCCATTATCCCTTTGTGAAAACACACAATTGATCAATTAACCCAATAACGATAATTCCTGGGTGAAAAAGACATGTAAAATTTGATATTGATTAAATAGTCAGGATGTAAACAGTTTCATCCTACCCATTTCAAATATTTTTTCTTATTTTTAATTTACATCAGGATGCATCGAGTTTCACCCTCGCTATTTTTTAAGTTTAAGCCAGGATGAATCCAAATTTATTCTTGTTATTTTTTTAGTGTCCATTGTACCCATACTAATTTTACTTGTCTATTAGAACCATGTTTTAAAAATATTTGAACAATTGACCCAATTTCTCTGTCTTGTAGTGGTTTCCGCTGCTGCAAGATCGGATCATTACACTCTTACCTATATCGATCTGTATATATACACGGAATCGACACGGTTTGTAAAATTTACGTTAGAGTATAAAATTTATGATCATGAACCACCACCACTTTGTGAACGAATAGTTAGACTGTGGAAGATTTCAACTCTTGTCATTACCAATATTGGCAATATACAATTTCATTATTGATTCCTTACCCAATAAGGATAATATTCCGCAATTACAGTGTCAGCTAAACAATAATATACTGCTGCAAATAATCTTTTTTGGAAAAGGCTACTGTCGATTATTGCGAGTACCAGGGAAAAGTACACAGATCAAAATACAAAGTACATTATTTTAATTATACAGCTAACTTGTTCTCTGATGTCAACGATCGATGATATTATTAGATATTTTTTTTTTTTTTTTTTTTTTTTGAAGCATTATTAGATAGCTGCTATAGAGGTACCGAAATTTTCCGACCTACAGGACCAAAATAAATATGATACGAAGTGTCCAACGGACCAACTTCATTGTCATGGGGTGTTAGAACTTAGAACCACTCATGATAATGTTTTTTGAAAAAAATTGTGTGAACTTGATTTTCTGTTGGAATCACAACCGATAGTTTTTTTTTCCCTAATTTTTTAATATTAGATAAAGGGTTTTATTACAAGAAACTAGCCGGAGCCTAACAAGCTAAGCTCCAATAGCGTACTACTCCCTCCGTCCCAAATTAGATGAGCTAGTTGGTTAAATTTTGTCCTATAAATAGATGAGCTATCTCACTAATCAATCCTCAGTATTTCTAAAGCTATCATTTTATTTGATTATTGTTACTATAAGAAATATGTATAATTTGATAGATATGTTTATATTCGTTGCGTAGGTATTTTAAAATGGTTTTCAACGGTAAAAAGTTTACGAAAAACCATGGTATAGTTTAAAAAATAAATCATTTCTAAGTTTTACTAGTTATTATTTATAAGGGTATAATTATAAAAAAATACTTAAACATACTCTCCTTTCGTCCTTGCCTTAAGAGTCGTGCAAACTACAACTAGCTCATCTAATTTGGGACGGAGGGAGTATTACATTAGTTGAACAGGTTGTCGTGCTAGTCTACTAGCGAGCCACATGAGGAACCAGCCAAGTGATTTTTAGTTTTTGGGCACCTTCGGACAAAAAGAAAAAAACCTTTAGAACTTCCTTCTTCTTCTTGCTCAGATCTTAGTCCTTTTGGGAAAGGATTTTTAGTTTTGGATGAATAAAAATAATCTAATTTATGTTTATATGTTTTTTATTTTTGTTGTTTTTGGTGTCTATGGACACATTTTTTCCCGTTGTTTGGGAGGTCATTTCTTCGTCTTTTGAACAATTTTCTTTTCGCTTTAATAACGATTCTTTCAAATCTTCATGGGGTTTCTTAGCTTGTTATTCTTGATTCATCAAGAACATCAACGATTGTGCTCGGCGTCGCTTTGGATTCATCTTCAATAAGAGGGATTTCGGGCACCCAGATTCATTTGGATCTAAAAAATTTTGGGAAAAATACTTCATTATCATTTTAAATGGTCGGAGTTGATTCCGGTTCACACCATTATTCATCACTACTACACCTACAAAAAACAGATGTTTTGCGATTCATGGCGCTTTCTCTTCGCGATGTACTTGCAATTGGTGTCGCCATTTGTATTTGAATTTTGATTATCTTGTATTTTGTTATTTTTAATAATCTTGTAAGCAATCATATAATCACTATTTTGGTTAGAATGAATTGAAATGTGATTTTCATCAAAAAAAAAAAATTAAAGAGAAAATTCACCCATCGTTAGTTTAATTCTTCTATAAAACCTGTTGAATAAATTTTCACGTTGTTATTTTTTTGTTTGTTGGTCCATGTATGATATTATTGAGATAAAAGTAGTCCAATAGAGATGGATTGATGAGGCGTGGATGGTTTATGCACACGGGAAGATGTACTCTGACGGCAAAAAAAAAAAATAACAGGAGCGACTAAAGACTACTTTTATCTCTACGTAAAACCCTATCTAATCCAATGACAGAGTCAAGACTTTTAAGTGGTGGGGTCAAATTAATTTTTTTTTATCTCTACTGTTTTTTTGGCTGTTCCACATATTTGCCACCTACATTTTTTCTTATTAGCCACCCACATCACTTATGGTGGGTTTGGATGTGGAATTTTAAAGGTGGGATTTAGGGGTCCAGGGGATTTGGTGGAATTACGTTTCCCTCGGTTTGTTTGGTTTCCCAAATCCCTAGAATCACGTTTCCCATGGGAATCAGTTTTCCAGCAAATCCTCAATTTGGAGTCCGACCCCTCCCCCTAAGATTTGCTGGGAAACTTATCAAGGAATTTATGAGCCTACTTTTTTTTAACTCTAAATCTCATATATATTCAATTTTAAGTTTCCAAGGGTAAAACCAAACGGTATATGGACTTTAGAACAAGATAATTGTATGAATCCTAGGAATTTCAATTGGGTTACCAAACACACTAGGAATTTACACGAATCCCAGAATTTGTAATCCCATGGGATTATAAATTCCTGGAAATTATGAATTCTGCAAACAAACCCACCATTATCATATTTATCCTATTTAAAGGGTTTTCTTAAATATAGCCCATGCTTTTATTAACTATAACCCACATAAAATAAATCATTAATTTAACCAAACAGATTCTTATATAATTATTAACATAACCCATAAAATTATACATAATTTTTATATATAGGCCGAAGAGCTCACCAGAAAGCAGCAGATCGGCAATAGGAAACGACTGCAGATTGTAGCCATCAACCAAGCCCTAGTTATTTGGAAGGAGGCTAACGGTTGCTACATCCTGTTGAACAAACTACTACAACAGCCTCTACGCAATGGGTCTAATAAAGCAGATGAGAAGAAGAAGGAAGCAGCTACGTTATTAACATGTCAGAAGAAAATAAATTGTGGCCATCGCAGCTGCCATCAGGGTGTTGTCTACTTGTCTTCGTCTTGGGTGGCTCCGTGCAACGAGAACACTTACCACGATCTGCTAGACAAACATCCACCCGCGCCCCCTCCTATTGTTTCCGGTGATGCTTCCGTAGTTGATCCAATCACAGTGGAGTCTAGGGATGTTTTAGGGGCTATCAAGAGCTTCCCTAAGGGCACTTCGTGTGGCCGAGATGGTTTGCGTGCTCAGCATTTAGTCGACGCAATCAGTGGGAAGGCTGCGGCGGTCGCGAAGATCTTTTCATTTTGGTTACAGGAGTCGTTAACCTTTGGTTAGTGGGAAAATGTCCTGCGGTTTTGGGGGAGTTTATCGCCAGTGCTCCTTTAACTCCTTTTCTTAAGCCGGTGGGTGGCATTAGACCCATTGCTGTTGGCACAATATGGCGTAGATTGGTGTCGAAAGTGGCTGCTTTCTCGGTGGGAAAGGATATGTCTTCTTACCTTGGTGATTATCAATTCGGGGTTGGTATTCCTGCTGGTGGAGAAAGTATTTTACATGTTGTAAATCGGTTAATGGAGTTGAAAGGTCACTCGACAAAAACGTCAATGCTGCTTATTGACTTTTCCAATGCCTTCAACATAGTGAGCAGATCGCACCTCATCAATGAAGTCCGCCTTCATTGCCCAGGTATTTCTCGTTGGGTTGAATTTTTTTACTTAAGACCTGCTAAACTCTATTACGACCATTATATTTTGTCGTCTGCACTTGGAGTTCAGCAAGGGGATCCTCTCGGTCCCTTGCTCTTTGCGTTGACACTCCACCCACTGGTGAAGACGATTGCTTCTCAATGCAAACTCGACATGCACGCTTGGTACCTAGATGACGGTACAATTATTGGCGATACATTGGAGGTAGCCAAGGCTTTGAGTATAATCGAAACTTAAGGACCATGCAGAGGTTTACATCTTAATATAAAAAAGACAGAAGTCTTTTGGCCTTCTACTGATCCTAGAAGCACAACTGATGGTGTTTTCCCTGTTGATATTGGTAGACCTTCTAATGGTGTTAAACTTTTGGGAGGACCAGTGAGTTTAGATTTGAATTATATAAGTGATATGTTGTTGGGCAGGGTGAATAAGACTGTTCAATTAATGTATGCAATCAAGAAACACAGAGACCCCCAAAGTGAGATGCTATTACTTCGCAATTGCACTGGAGTGTCTCGATTATATTTTGCAATGCGTACTACCAACCCCTCAGCCCTGCAATCAGCCACTTCCCTTTTTGATGATCATCTACTTAGGTACCTGAGACTTCTAATTACGGGTGATGGTGTGGGGTTTGGTCCTTTACAACAACGATTAGCTACCTTGCCTATCAAATATGGTGGACTTGGCATTTACACCATGGCTGATACCAGCGCGTATTGTTACCTCGCTTCTCAGAGTCAGACTACTTCGGTGCAAAAGGTGATTCTTGGTAGTTCATTCTCAACGGACAAAGGCCATGCTTATCAGTTTGCACTTCAGAAATTTATTCAGGTATGTGGTTTACCTTCTACATATTATATCGATAACACTGCCCCCCCTTCCATGCACTCCCTTGCAATCACTTATTTCGATGCAGTTAAGAAGCAAATCCCAGACCAATTTTCTATGTCTGCAAGAGATTCCATTTTGTGACAGTGTAACCGTATCAAGCATGCGCAAGATTATGTATTGGTTGTACCCATCAATGGGCTTAATCAGTGCCTTGGTCCTAGATAGTTTAGAGCTGTTCTTTGCTATCGCTTTGGTACCCCATTGCTCGTTGAAAATGGACTATACCCAAGTTGTAACAAATCTATGGATATCTTTGGGGATCACGCGCTTCATTGTGCTAAGGATATCGGCCCTAAGTTCCGACATGATTTTGTTCGTGATGTAATCGCTGACATTTGTTACAAAGCTAGTGTGCCGGTGCGTAAGGAAGTTTCTCTGGGTTTTATGACGAAGGACGACAAAGATTTGAAACCTGCTGACATTCTTGTGCTCAACTGGGAAAATGGCAAGGATGTTTGTATGGATACCACAGGAGTCTCGCCATTCGGTGGTGGAATCCGCTCTTTCGTCCCCGGAAAATCTATATCTAGTGCGGTCTCACATAAACACACTAAATACTTGGACAAGTGTGTTTCCCATGGTTATGGTCTGGGTGTCTTAGCTTTTTCTACTCTAGGAGAGTTGGGTGAGGATACTTTATATTTTTTCAAGCGTCTGAAGAACTGCTTAGTTAGTAACGACGCTGGTAGTGGTTATGGTAGTTTTATTTTTCATAGATTAGGATTGTTGTTCAGAATGGTGTTGTAGCCCAGCTTGTTGCTAGGCTGCCAACTAAAAGCTTTGTTTAAAAAAAATAAACCAGAATATGTCATTGTCAAAAATAAATTATCAAATCTCTAAATCAAAATAAAATAAAGTTAATTATGTAATTTTCATAATTAAAGGTATGTAAGATCTATGGCACAATCGATGACTTCTAAGAATACTCAATTTAATGTAGTTATGATTGGGAGAAAAGTGCTTATGGAGTTTTAGAAAATTGATGTAGTTATGATGACTTCTTAGAAATTTTTTTTTATAGAATAATAGTGCTTATGGAGTTTTAGAAAATTGATTTTTTGGAAAAGAATATTAATGTAATCATGATTTAGGAAAAATAATATCATTTTATAGAAAAGGTGAAAAGTTGGGTTTAGTTTGTGTTGGGGATAAAGAAAAAATTAAGGTTTATAATTGGGAAATTTGTAAAAAATAATGAGAGAAAAATTAGAAATAAATTGAAGTATAATTTAGTTTGGATCTAAAAAAGAAAAAGTTAGGATTTATATTTTGATTTTGAGGAAGAAGTAGAATTATGAGTAAAAAGATTAAGACATGTTTGGTAATTTTGGTTTTTCATTTTAGCTTAAACTTTTTGGGCTATAGTTAATATAAATGTGAGTTATATTTAAGAGAAGCCTTTTTAAAGGGTTTTGTACCGAAGGCGAGATTAATGGAGAAGAAGATAAATAAGAAGGATGATAGTTATAGTCAAACTTAATTACTTTTATAGGGGTGGTATATTGGACATAATACAACTGAAAAGTATATTTACTTTAGAACTTTTAATAAGGTGGCAAATTGGAAAAGGGGGCAAATATGTGGGCCTATCCTCCTCGAAATCCAAACGTTCTAGTCAAATGTCAGGGGCAGTCAACCTTTCATTCAAACCCAATTGACGAACACACCGAGTTTGTCCGTTCTTGTTTCTTAAGTTTAGCTTTTTTCTTACTTATTTACCCCTTAAACATAACTCTTAACCAAACTATAGTGGCCAGTCCTCACGAAAATCCAAAGGTTTGAGTCAAACCTTATAGACGGACACAATATCAATCAAACCTTATTGACAGACTGAGTCAAAACGGTCAAGGCTGTTTGATCCCGAATCCTGTCTAAAATACCTTTTAGCCCTTTAAGACTTAACCAGATGTGCAATGGGCAGAGTATATAACCCAGACCCATAAATGATGTACCCGAATCTCACATTATATTTCCTCTTTTAAACTTTGATCTCCTTCAGTTCTCTTTCTCCCCCTTTTATCCTACATATTTCCTTGTTCTTCTCAGGTGGTCATGTGAAAAAAGTATCGAGGATCGAGCGCTTATGGAGGGGAATCCGACAGGTGATCTGAAATCACTTATTTTTTCACCTATGATTAGGTTGGTATTAAGCATGTCTACTGTTGGTGAAGGTTTTTTGTAATTGAACCCTAATTTGGGTTTGTGATGAAATAGTGGTAAAAGACACCAACTGAACCTAAACCTGCAACTAACCCTACCTTCTCTCGAATGAATGTGTGTACTAGAATTAGTAGATGAAAGCCTTGATTTGTGTTAATTTGACAGTTTTATCTCTAATTTTTGTTTTTTTTCTGATTTTGATTGTTTAATGGTTTGACTCTGATTTCATATTGTTCTTGAAACCTTAATTGGAAAAAATACCCTTATTTTGATTGTTTTGAATTGATCTGTGATTAGGTTGTGAAAATACCCTTATTTTGATTGTTTTGAATTGATCAGATTAGGTTGCGAGGTATTTGAGACTAATAATCGATTAAACCTTTTAAATTGATTCACGATTGCTCTCGGTTTCATATTGTTGCATTACTTATGAATTGTACAAATCGTCTCCAAAACCAATATGTATATATGCTTTACACAATACATTATTTCCACTCGGCTCAAACCAATAGATGCAACTTTAACTTCCAAAGAAATGATAACTTAAACTATGTTAGTGTCCAATAAGGTGAATTTAATGCTATTTCAACAAATTTTAAAATTCAAGGGCTCGTGGTTTCCATGAAGTTTATATTTGTCTCCCACGGCCGTTTTGAAGAGGTACCCAATTTAAATTATTAGACCTTGTTAAATAAATATCCAATTAATATTTTGCGACCTCCTGGAAGAGGTACCCAATTTATATTATGCTAACGTCTTAGAGTGGTACCCAATTTATTTTAAAAAGACCATCGATGGATGATATGGGAATGAAGTGTTGTGTTAAAATGTCACATATTCATAGCAAAGCATCAATGTATATGCTTGTAAGTAAGCTTCATATGTAAGTGACTTTGAGGGTCGTATAAATTTAACTAGGTACCCGTATTCCGTAGTATAAAAAAATGGGGTAACGTTCCAATGGAATAGTATATTATTCAAAGTCGTATAAAGTTAACTAGGTACTCGCATCGATCTCGTAGTATAAAAAGAATTGATAACAATCCAATGGAATAATATATGATTAGTTTACTCATGTCGTGTGGTCTGGTTCAATTTGATTTAAATTATGAAAATTACATTTAATTTTTTAGTCTCGTATTCAAGATAATAAGAACAATGTAGACGCAGTTTGGAAAAGCCTTCACTGGATGGTGTTAATGTACTAGTTTATTTGTTGACCATCTCTTTAGTTTACTTTGTAGTTTGGAAATAATGTGAAGAGTTTCAGGTGTATATGTTCTTCTCAAATAAGCATCTTGATAATGTTTATGTTTCATCGAATCGGCAGTTGTCATGGGTAAATATGCAAATGTGGAGAACTTAAGCCCCAAGTCTCCAACCCCATTATCTATAATCCGGTTTTCATATATTACTTTTGCTTGATATCACAAACTTCTATTTAATTTTATGACGTTAGTTTGTGCCCGTGGATCTAGAAAGCATCCCCAACTTATGCCATCAACTCCAAGATGGGCAGTTGCTGATGGTGCATCCTTAGTGTATGTGATTATGAAGTTGCGCGCTACGAAACTGCCACTTTAACAGCAGTTGTTGTTCCTGCACTCCTGCTTCCTCCTCGAACTACCGCTTTAGATGAGCATGTTTTTGCTGGATTGCCTGCCTCTTGAGCCATATACACGCTTATTTCATTGGTGAGAATTTAAACTTATCCATATTTTTGAATAGTTTCTTTTCCCTATTATACTATAAGGCTCTCATTCTTCCAATTTAGGTACTATGCAATTGCTACTACAAGTGCCACAGAGATTTTCTCTTGGACTATTGGAAGCATCGCCGTCTTGGACTCCAGATGCGCTGGATGCTACGGTACAACTTGTGGAACTACTGAGGGCAGCCGAAGAATATGCAACTGGCATGCATGAGGGTAAGTTGGATCATGACGGTAACAACTTATTATTTCTTAATTTTTTGTATGTTATGTTCAGTTGAAGTTGTGTTTTTCCATCAAATCATGTCTTAGTTTCTCCTGAATTCTCTGCTCTCGTGATTTTTTTGTTGGTTACCTGTATCCATAACTCATGCTATGATTGTAAATTGATGGCAGAAGAATATGTTTCTAATTCACTTTTTTTGTTGACTTGTGATAATGAGTTTCGACCAATTCCTACTTATAATCTTTATGGTTTCATTTTGTAGCTCCCAAGAAACTGGATACATTTGCACTATCACCATTGAACTTCGTTTGAATTATTAAAAAAGTTAATGCCCCAAATTTAAATGTTGGTGTGGAAATTGCTAAACTTGCTCCTGAGGCCATATTGGTAGGTTATCATTTGGACTAAGTTTCATTATAGAAATTGGATTCAATTTACGGTTCATTCGAGAAATCTAGTGAGAAGAAGAAATGATATGTATTACCTAGATCCAAAATGGTTAATGCTGATCTTGCTAGGATTATTAACTCGATGAGGTTCGAGCCAAGACCTATTAAGAAGGATTCTAAGAGAGCACCAACGAAGAAGAATCCTTTGAAGAATTTAAACGTTCTATTGAAATAGAATCCTTATGCTAAGAATGCTAGGAGGATGGCTCTTCTTGTTGAAGCTCAACGTGTTAAGGCTAAGAAGGAGAAGCTTGGGAAGAAGAGGACCAACATTTCCAAGGTATATTTCATTTTCGTTCTATTACTAATGAAAATGGTTATTTGTCTCAACTTTAAATGCAATCATGTATTACTTTTGAATCCAATCATATGCATAGTGTTATACTTGTGTTTGTTAATTGTTTTCTTGCTGATTCCTGACTTTTAATTTTAAAGAAGCTCTGTGGAAGTGTATACATATTCCGCTGGTTGATCCATGATATGTTTTTGTGTTTGTGTGCACAATGTGTTGGTAATAAATGTGGATTTGTATAGTTTGTTGGTTCGTCTACCAAACAAATCGATTTTTTCCATACTAGTTATTTGTTATTTCAATTGAATGAGCATGATATTGTGGCCACACATTCCCTCAGTAAACTTGAATGGAAAGTGTTGTGTTCTTATACTTTCTTCATTTTGGCAAGCGATTTGATGAATTATTCCATTAGTGTTGTTGGTCAATATGTTTAGTGCTTCAAATATGCAAGTATCCACGAACATCTAGCCTATTTCATGATTTTTTATTTTTTTGTAATCGAACTCCACAATCCTACAGAGTGCCTACGAGTTAATGTAGTATGTTTATTTATTTTTGTTTGATAACTTTGGGTTGTTGCACTATTGTTGGGGATAATCCAGTTCATATTTGATTCTGCAGGAGGAGTCTGCTGCAATCAGGGCTGCAGGAAAGGCTTGGTACCAAACTATGATATCTGACAATGATTACACCGAATTTGACGTCTTCCAAGTGGCTTGGAGTGTCCTGCGATTACGCTAGCAGTTTTGTAGTTTCTTCTTTTCTTTGGATTTTCTTGAATACTGTATTTCCTTTTGAACTAGATATCTAGTGAATTTGGTTCAATTTTCTGTTTAAGCCCAAGACGAAAAAGGAAGACAATTTTTATCTTTAAAAACATATTATGGTAGCTGTCTTATTAAGTTCTAGAGTGCCGCATTTTTTATCGCTTATAATCCTAGTATCCTAGTTCTTCATGGTTTTAACTTCATTTTTTGTTGTGATTATTGTGCTTTGATTGGATTGACTGTTTTCATCCGCTAGTCCTCCGTAACGATGCTACTACATTTTTGACATAGTAATTGTTTATGTGATTTTCTAACAAAATATTTTACACGAAGTTGAGTAGTCGTGAGTGCCATCTAATAAAGGTGCACTGATGAAAAAAAGTTTCACTAAGTTGAGTAGTCAGAGTGCAACCCTACTACTCTTATTCCATTCGGTTTCTCAAACCCACACATTTCTCCTAACCCAAATCCATTTCTTCTGACCCAGATAAATCTTAACTATGGTTGGTTATTAACTTTGCTTGAGGGGTAAACTTGGATTTTTTTTCAAAACTTAACAAATACAAACGGACAAACGAGTTTGTCCTTTTATATGGGTTGAACCAAAAGTAGGCTGGATCGGCTGGAAAGTTGGAAACTTTGGATTTTGGTGAGGATTTCCCAACTATACTTACTCCTTACACCAAGGTTAAAAAAATGGATTATGTTTAAAACCCGAATTGAATATGGGTACTATACATTTAAGTTTAGTATTTTCACTTCTCTTAGTATTCTGTTCTAATAGTTAACCAATGGTTTCCAAGTTGTTTTCATCTCCACCACTGCAGAATAAAGATGAACCCTTAATACCCGACATCCACGAACCTGTGTCATATGCAAAGACGCATGATAACGGCAACTTTGTATTATATGGTTCAGATGGTCAAACCGTTTGGGAGAGTTTTGATCATCCAACAGACACCATTCTCGGCGGTCAAAAGCTAAAAGATGGAGTTGAGCTGGTCTCTAGTGTATCTATATTCAATCGCTGCTCTGTACGTACAAATTACCAATTAGGCGAGTGATGGTTTAGTAGCAATATACTCTATTTACATATAGAAAAGTCAGGTCAATATTGAACGGGTTTGGGGATTCAATAAATAGTCCAGTGACCTTAAATTTAGATACAACCGGTAAGTTATATCTTGTTGGTTCCGATGATGTAGTACTTGGATATCTTTCCCAAATAAGAATCAACAACCTCCAAGAAAATGATGAGGATGACTATATATACAAGAGCCACATTGGAGCCAAGAGGAGATTTTGTTTTGTACAAAGAAAGAATTGATGGTAACGAGAATTCCTCTTCAAACGTGGTACTCCGACGATGGTCCTCTGCTCCAATGTTTTATGAGAATTGGTTTTTGTTTATATAATTAGTGTGGTCTTGTCTATTACTTTTTATCTTTATATACGACTACTAGTGTTAAGTTAACCAATGAAGGGACAAGAAAGTAATTGCAACAAAAATCCTAGCCAATTAGAACCGATCCGATTCATTGGGTCCCTCAAAATAGGAGGACTCAAATGTTGTCCTTATGTGGGGGAAAAACCAAACTACTGAATTTCCATGAAGATGGCCCAAATATGTGGAACCTTTCTTAGCCCTTTAACGAACTTAAAATGCATATCACCATCCATATTTGCCCCAACTAAAGAGAACTTACTAGAATCCCAAGCATTTTTGCACTCAAATGTCAGAAACAAGTGGGGTCAAGGGCACCCGCTTGTCTCTATATCCCTTTATCACTGATCCAACCCATGAGTAGACTCGCGGGGCTGAGGTATACCCATATTAAATGGGTATACTTAATGAGACAAAATAAAATCATGAGGAAGTAAAACCCAAAGCCCCTTAGCCACATATTTTTAAAAATGGCTAATCTATCATTGTTTAATTAACACTAATAAATCTGTTTAGGTTGATCAATTTAATTAGTTAATTAGTTGATTAAAATTTTAAAATTTTGTTTTATTTAGATTGAACTCATGGATTATGTGGGAATATTTTTGAGAAAAAAAATTGTTTTGAGAATTTTGTTTGCAACAGAAATGAAACCACTCTAGCCAAACACTTCTATAAAAAGGATTGCAAAGCTTCTTAGTGATCTCATTCTCCAAATTACAGAAGAAATCAATAGTTTCAGAAATCACGGTATGAAAAGTCCGCATGCTCGACCAAACTAGAAGATAACGACCTTCTCTAGCGGCAAGGTGTTAATTCCATAACCTGCCGACTAATCTTTAGTCGTCAAGGTCGAGAATGTCAAACACTGACGACTAAAAATCTTATACACATAGAGAAAGGTTGATGTTATCTATCATTGGTCGTTATGGTCGAAATTGCAGAAAGTGATGACCAACACTTAGTCGTCAAGGTAGTTTCCCCAACCATGCCGACTTATAGAAAAAATGTACACACGGAAACTGTTTTATGGTAGTTTTTAGTCAGCACGGTTCAAGTTTTTTTAAATGTGACGACCCTGTGAATGTATTTTCATAGATGAAAAGTCTCCACGATATTCATGCCAAGAAGATGACAACCAAAATAAAACTTCAAAAGTTGTCAAGGTCGATGAAGAAATACCCTGAAGACTATATGACTGCAAATCAACAATTTCAATTTTTTTGATCGTATTTTGACAAAAACAACAAAATTAAGCATTGGTAGTTAGGTTGGGGAGGCGAATGAATTCATTTGAGTTTGATAAAATCAAGGGGCTACTTTTTGATCGATGAATTTTCTTGAGAATAAATGATGGAGAAGGAGAAGAGAACGATGGAAGATTAGAAGCAGTGGTTGTTAGGTTGGGAAGGAACTAGTTTGAGGTTGGGAAGAAAAATAATTTGGTGAAGGTATTAAGGTAAATTTATCCTTTTTAGACACCCCTTAGGCATATAAAGGAATCCACTTAAAATTAGGTATACCCCAATCAGGGCAGTATGATTGACTCGTACCTTTCATACTATTCACAAATATATTTCAAATTTCTTATTTATTTCACTTTAGTTTATTTTATTGATTTTTAATTTCGATTTTGATTATGAAGACGACGACAAGGATACGAATGACGACTAGAGACTACCAATATGGCATTTATATTCATCAAAAAGATCAAGACATCCAAAGTGAAAACCACTATTTACAAGAAAATGGACGCTTCGACGACTAAAAATTTACCAACAAAAGTTGATGAACAATTACAATAGCAAGAAAATGGACAATTTAACGCTTTTCTTTTGGATGTATGTACTGTAATCAAGATTCCTGGTGCCGGATTCATATGATACAAAACATGTTGATTAGGATTATTGTTATGGATGCAAGAAATATTCGAAGACATAGTCCTAAAACAGATAATCACTGCAGCCTTAAGAATATATATTTTGAGTCGTTGGATGCCAACTGAAAAAGCGGGGGTCTAACAACCACACCCAATATTTCGCTTAGAAATCTGTATAGATAACTCCAATATAATTCCAAGAGAATCAACTAGACAGTCAGACTCAATCAATGTAAATGTATCCAAGACTTGTATCTTTGTTTCACAATGTAATCAGCAAATCAAACAGAAAGAAATCCGTGAGCCTGATTTATATGTGAAACAACTTGAACGGTACCAAAGACCAATGTTCAAGTGTTAATCAATTTATATCAACAACCAAAGGTTGAATTATCTAATTGACTGAACTACGCACAGCCTGTGATATTTCTATTATATAACAAAATATAATGCGGAAAAGAAATAACATAGACACCATAAATTTTGTTAACGAGGAAACCGCAAATGCAGAAAAACCCGGGACCTAGCCCATATTTGAACACCACACTGTATTAAGCTGCTACATACACTAGCCTAGTACTCCAAGTTAACTTCGGACTGGAATGTAGTTGAGCCTTAACCAATCTCACACTGATCAAGGTACAATTGCGCTCCTTACGTCTCTAAACCCCAGCAGGATTCTACGCACTTGATTCCCTTAGCTGATCTCACCCACAACTAAGAGTTGTTACGACCCAAAGTCGAAGACTTGATAAACAAATCTGTCTCACACAGAAAAGTCTATTGAATAGATAAATCTGTCTCCCACAGATAAACCTATGAGTTTTGTTCCATCCATTGATAAATCAATGTCAACAGGAACCAATTGATATACCGGACTTATATTCCTGAAGAACAGCCTACAAATATCAGTCACCTCACAATAATCTCAATCGTATGGTAGTTAAACAAAATATTATGGAATCACAAAGTACAAGACTTGAGTGCTATCATCGTAGATCGCTCTTTCTCGTTGCAGATTATCTGCGATTTGCATCTTTCTTTGTATTTGTTTCACGTTATGTTGAACTTGTTTCTCTTGAAAACCATCATGTAAACGTTTCTATTTGGAAAGAAATACTTCATATATTGACATTCCGTGTATACTTACGGAAATGAACGTGTATAGGTAACCAAACTCTTTGAATATGTTCCTTTATGGGGTAATTTTATTGTTGAAATAATTGCTGAAATATGCCTGCAAAACAATTAAAACATACAAACAAAATTATGTTATGGCTGAGTCGCGGACTAGGTCGCTTTCTTTAAGACGTTTCGCGGCTCTGCCCAAGATTGTGCAAGCATTTCTTCAATGGCGCGTCGTCCCCAAGATAAAACAGCCGAGATCAATCTCTTACACAATCACTCTTTCACGGTGAGAGGATGTGAAACTTCTACACTTCATTCTTGCTCAGAAACTCTTTTAGAAAAATCAAGGATCCTCACCCACTTGTTTTTCTTTTTAGCCAAAAATATTTTTCCTTAAAACTCAAGAGACATAAAAATGAAAAACTCTCTCTATAGAAAAAAAAGTTTCAACAACTCTCTAATTCCTTTTCATCAAAATATGATTTATAATAGTCAAAGAATTAAATAAGATTAAATGAAATGCATTAATAAGTCGGTAATTAGCATCATTAACCAATTCAACAAAATACGGTTTTTGACATTAAAAACGAATTAATTTATTCTTTGAAGGAAGAATAAATGTCACAATAAAACCATTTAAATGAGACACTAATTTATTGGAAATTAATAATATTTTTAAAATATATATTCCCGACATTTATTTTTGTTTACCATTAAGTAACCATTAAAAGTAAGTTAATTATTCAAACTTAGAAAACTATTTTAATAAATTAAGTTAGTTAAATAGCAGCTAATTTATTTTCTAATTTTTTAAATAAAAGAAGAATAAATATATTTTTTAACATTTTTTTTTGATTAAAAATCATCTTCGGTTACAAGAGAATTGGATGGTAGCCGAGCAACAAGCTGAGCTCCAATCCCTTTCTGAATAACAACCCCAATCCTATAACAAACGAAATTGCTTACTCTCTCATTGAAGACATGGCTAGCTATGCAGGACCGTAATCACTTCAATAATACAACCATATCTTCCCCAAGCTCCTCAAGCGTAGTAAATGCCAAAACACCCAATCCATAACCCTGAATGCTGCATTTATCCAGATATTTTTTGTGCTTATGAGAAAAAACATCGGAGATAGCACGACCAGGTACAAATTTAGATACACCACCACCAACAAATGGAGAAACCCATGTAACATCAAAGTTTATGTCTTGGCCATTCTCCCCGTTATAAACCAAGATATCAGGAGATAATTAATAATGTTGAACCATCGTCAATTATAAGTTAAATAAAAACTTAAATAAATTAAATCACTTTTAAATTTTAAAACTACAATTATTGTTGTTCTTCTGGTTTAAAGGATTTATCTAAAATAGAAGTAAAAAAAATCACATATAAGACTAAGTCCTATGGGCTAGATCGAACGACTAGATTAGCAGTTAAGTGTAGCAATTCAAAAAAAAAAAAAAGTGTGCCCTAAAAGTTAACACTAGTTCTCTCTCCTAGCATGTGCTCGCAGGTGAAGTAACAGCGAGATTGAAGCGTTGAATGGCCTTTACGCTGAATGGTTCAAAGACTCACAAAAATCACACAGATCACAAAATTACAAAATTTAATATAATGGCTGAAATTGGTTGCGCTGAACCAAACAGCGCTGGGCGGTGATCCCAGCTAACGTGGGCTGCTATAATCTAGCTGCTAGATTAGTACTCCCATAGGACTTAAGAAGTACTCCTGGCTGACGTGGACAGCTAATCTAGCTGCTAGATTAGCACCCATAGAACTAAGCCTAAACAAAAGAAGAAACCCCATCGGATGCTAACAACAACAAAAAATGAAAATATTTTCGACCCCCTTATAGCAGCCATCTATATATATTATTATTGCATATGGAACGTTTTATTCGCCCGGTAGTCACGGAGAAACCGTTGAAATGTACATACATAGTCGATTAGAAAAAAAAAAAAAAAAAAAAAAAAAAAATATCATGATTCATGAACACTTTTCAATGTCGACGCAAGTTGCCCCTAGCTAAACTAGGCAGGCATAACTGAAAAAGGTTGATTTGTGTAATTAAGAAATTAAGACCCAGTCAACCCCTCTCTCTCTCTCTATATATATATATATATATAAATCAAGGCTAGTGTAGAAAGGAAGCCAAACAATCAAAACTCTGAAATGGGAGACTTTTATCAGAATGGTAATGAGAGAAATGGAGATGAAGTGCAAACAACAGAACAAGTCGAGAAGGGGTTAAAAGAACGAAAGGTCTCCTGGACGAAGCTTGGTCGTATAGACTCACTGAACAGGGAAGCTGGAAAAGTTTCTAGTGGACAAGGTCATAACAATAAGGTCATTAACATTTTAGCATTTTAATTAATTTGCGAATTTTATTGTTTATATAAAAATCTCTAACAAAATGCGAAGTTTATTGTTCATATAAAAATCTCTAACAAAATCTTGATTACTTGTTTCTGCATGTAACAGTTGGACTGGAGAACGACATTGAGTTTGGCATTCCAGAGTGTTGGAGTGATTTATGGAGACATAGGAACATCTCCACTTTACGTATACTCCAGCACCTTCACGAATGGGATCAAGAACAATGACGACATGCTGGGTGTTTTATCTCTCATCATATATACATTAGCAATTTCGCCGATGATTAAATATGTCTTTGTTGTTTTGTGGGCCAACGATCACGGCAACGGTAAGTGATTCTCATCTTGCCTGCTATTTTAAGTCCCAACACTCATTGTTGTAGCAACTTATTGATCACTGTTGTAGGAGGAACTTTTGCGCTTTATTCCTTGATCTGCCGCTACGCAAAGGTAGGCTTAATACCTAATCAGCAGCCAGAGGACAGGGAGCTATCCCACTATAAACTGGACACACCATCAAGCCAGTTGAGGAGAGCTCAAAAGATAAAGGACACACTTGAGAACAGTAAAGTCATTAAAATTATTCTCTTCTGTCTCACAATCTTAGGGGTTGCCATGGTTATTGGAGATGGAATTCTGACTCCAAGCATCTCAGGTGAGCTTACTTAATTAATCTAAAGTTAGTTGGATATTGGTATGAGTAATTATAAGTTACCTAAGACAATGAAATGGTTTATATTATACAGTGCTTTCGGCAGTTGGTGGCATCAAGCAGTTGGCAAAATCTCTTGATCAAGGTATATGCATTTGGAATGAAGGTCATATGTAACATTAAGACTGAACTGCACTGCACTGCGCTGAACTGGTCATTTTCATTTAACTGCATTTTGTCTTGACTATTTTTTCTTTTGTTTGGCCACTTAGATGCTGTCGTCGGAATTTCCGTAGTAATTTTGATCCTTCTCTTTGCTGTACAACGGTTTGGCACAGACAAAGTTGGCAGCACATTTGCTCCAATAATCATTTTATGGTTTTTTTTCATTAGTGGCATTGGTCTCTACAATTTATTCAAGCACGATGTGACTGTTTTACGTGCTTTTAATCCAATGTACATAATACAATACTTCCAAAGAAATGGAAAGACAGCATGGATATCTCTCGGAGGGGTTGTGTTGTGCATTACAGGTAATAAAGTTAACCATTTGGAAAATTTGGAACCAAAAAAAAAAAAGAGGGCCACCTTGGGACGTCCCCGTTTTTTCAAACTTTGAGAAAATGCCCAATTTGTTTAGTTTTCCATCAGAACCAGTTAAGTGACATGCGTGGCACGTGCCAGAAAAAAATATGTATACCCTTCAGACTTTTGGAATCGGGGTTTAGTTTTCAGAGTTCATGGTTAAATTTTCAATTTTCCGTTTACCTTAATTTTTTGAATTTTTTTTTAAGATAAAATTTATTTATTTTTTGTTCGGTAAAGAATTTGGTGTTGACGAGTTTCGAACTCAGGTCACTGGTATTATCACCCAGTGACTTTACTATAGTGTAGGATATTATAATAAAAAAAAAATTACACCGCCAACCCTACAAATTAAATCATGAACTCTAAAATTAAAAGAGAGTTAGGTCAATTATGAACCCGTTGACTGGTCAAAAAGCCCCAAAGTGACCACTTGGTGGCGTTAGATGGGAAACTTGACAAAATGGAACATTTTTTCAAAATCCGAAAAAACAGAGCACATCCTCATGCAGACCCTTTTTTGAGGATTTTTACAATTTTCCCTAATCATTTTTCTTAAAAAAGATGCGTACCTTTAACTACCGATGATTTGCTAAGTATGAATATGGTATCAAACAGGGACTGAAGCTATGTTTGCTGATCTCGGTCATTTCTCCGTCCGAGCAATTCAAGTATGTTTTGCAGATTTCCATGATCTTGGTTAGGGAGAAATATATCTAATAAGGAGAAAGTTAACTAGATTACTGCTATAGCAGTGGGGGTCGACCGAAAAAGAATCAAAAAAAAAAAAAAAACTACATACTGGTTGAAGTAACCTTCCCTAAACAACATATTTCAAAAACTTCTTTCGTATAAATAATGGTTGCTAATGAGGGTGCAGTTCCTTTATATGAATTTTGGAACCTTTTCAATACTTCTCCATTGGTTTGCACATAACCAAATTTTTATTACTTTGAAAGATATATGGAATATATTATTATATTAAAAGATTTAAAACACATATACAGTATATTATTATATTAAAAAAATTCAATTCTAAATTAAAGTCAAAGAAGTTTGACTTATAACACTCCCCGTCTTTTTTTTTCTTGTGATACTCACCAATTATTGTATGCTTTTTTATTCCACAGTCGCTAAAGAGGAAAATGGATAATTTATGACGCGTTCTCAACATTGGGATCATTGATGAGCTAAGTGGGGCCTAACCATCTATTAGATGCGAAATTTTTAATCGGGATAAAAAATCGGCTTTCCATGCCAATCTCGGATTATCTCGGCCAGCTATTTTATCTTCTTACCCGGTATCAGAAGGGCATCTATATTCCCTTTCTGATGATGATCAGCTCTGTTTTTTCCCTAAATGACCGCGTGCGGTGGGAGGCTGACCGAAAAAGACCGGCGTAACTGAACAAATCAATAGCTAAATGTTCCTCCTGCGCCCCCTTTAGCTAAAATGCCACCCCGGCGTCCCCTACGTCTTCCGAATAAATAATAGCTTTCAACTTTCTAGGCTCAATAGAAGGCCCATTTAAAATGTTTATTTTAAAAATCTAATTATGCTTAAATCTGACGTGTCGTTATATTCAATACACGATTAACAAGTGTCCAAAATATTTCTGGGTACTTCGATAAAAAAAGAAATTTATTTCTTTAATTGAAATTGAAGAAGAAACAAATCTCTCGTTCTTTTTCATTCCTAGCTGATGTACGTGAATTGGTGATGGAGCCTTTCTTATTAATCACTGCCCATACAAAATTTTGAAAAAGAAGTGCATCAGTGAAGAAATGGTTTGCCTAAATCAATATTCTTGTCGAAGAAATGAAGTTTTAAGATCAATTTGGATATTTTTGATTTTAAATGTTTCACCTCACACTAACACCATCCCAATCAATTGGGTACCCACGTCAGTGAGAACATGAGGGGATTGAAGTACTCTTGGGTTTATAGTAAACTGTAAACCCAATTTGCTGCATGATCAGAATAGGTAGTACCAGAGCTTTGAAGGAATTGGGTCTATTTCTTATGGATCGATTTTTTTCTTTTGAAAAATAAAGGGTGTAAATCTATAAATAAATGTGTGGTCATGGTGCTTAATTCTGGAATATAGGTTTTTTCTGATTTTCAAATCTAGTCTAGTTTTCATGTTGTAGGGGTGATAAGCGTGTGGAAATTATACGGGGCGGAAATATGGGTTTGGAAAATTTTTCTTTGTTTTTTTGTTTATTACTAATTATTATCAGATTTGCGGGTCGTTGATGCTTTACCCGACCCGGGATGTCGTCTTCCCCACCCGCTAGACAGCTCAAGAACTCAGAGAACAGGAAAACAGGATTTCGATTGAAGTCCGAATCATTTGATCTATGTAATGATTTTTTTAAAGAAATTTAAACAGAAAAGATGTTCATTTAATTGTATATGAATGATTTATGTCATCAATTTAATCGGGTGATTTGTTGTTTCTCTGAAATTGAAGAAATTGAAAATTTCTAAAATATTTTTGTACAGAATTCGTGACGGACAAAAAAGCATTAAGTCATCACATATAAGGACTCCCTTCGGTCGTCCAATAATTTAAAAAGACAGACAATGAATTTTTTTTTTTCATTAAAAACAAAAAAAATTTTAAAAGACAGACAATGAGCTAAACATTGCTTTTCTTTATCATGGAAATTGCAGGTCAGTTTCTCCGGGGTTGTTTTTCCTGCACTACTATCCTGTTACGTTGGGCAAGCTGCATACCTCTCCAAATTCCCGGATGATGTTCATGATACTTTTTACAAGTCAATTCCAAGTAAGTCAATCTAAACTGCAGTCTTATTAAGAATAGGCTAATTTTAGAAACAAATGATTTATTCTTAATGACAGAGCCAATATACTGGCCAACCTTCGTTATTGCTGTTGCTGCTGCAATTATTGCCAGCCAAGCTATGATATCGGCAGCATTTTCAATCATAACACAAGCTCTAAGTCTAGGGGCCTTTCCGAGGGTTAAAGTGGTTCACACTTCTGCTAAGTTTGAAGGACAAGTTTACATTCCTGAGCTCAACTACTTTATTATGATTTCCACTGTTCTTGTCACAATTGTATTCCGGACTACCGAACAGATTGGTAATGCATATGGTAAGTTATGTTTCTCACTGGTCAGTGAACTAATTTGAAAAATTTGGGTATCATGCGATTAGAAGCAGCTAAAAAGTTATATCACGAAACATTATGATTGACTAAATATCAATGATAACCTTTCTGTTAACGGTAAACCTCATTTCGAAGTTTAACTTTGTGCAGGAATTGCGGTGGTTTCTGTGATGGTAATCACAACTAATTTGGTTACTCTCATAATGTTATTCATTTGGAAAACAAGCGTATGGCTGGTAGCACTATTCATATCATATGTGAGAATAGAGTGGGTGATGCTGGTTTAATCATCAAAGGTTGGAAGGTAAAACACTTATCTTCAACGGGTAAAGTGTTGTGGCATTTGCTTCCAGTCACTTGTTGGTTGATTTGGTCCACTGAAGTAACATAAAACTTTATCGGCTCTTAAAGGAATCCTATAACATCAAACATTTTTTTGCTTTGTAATTTTTCCATTTTTGTTGTTTTTGGCAAAGTCAAGGTCTTTCCTTGTTCCTAGCAATTGTGGTTTCCTTAAGGGGGTGTCCTTCCGGTGGTTTGTTGCTTACTTCCTGCGTGAAAAAAACTATTCTATATAGTGTTGGTTACCATTGAAGTAACATATTTATCGGCAATGATTACCTTCCCGGGTTAGCGTTATGGCAATGATGGGTATATGGCACTATGTTTACATGAAAAGATATATGTTTGAGTTTAAAAACAAAGTTTCTGGCGAGTTTGTCAGAGATCTTGTACAGAACCCAGATGTAAATAGGATTCCTGGGATAGGTTTACTATACTCCGAGCTCGTACAAGGCATCCCACCGATATTCCCTCACTTTGTTGCCAATATACCATCTATACATTCAGTGTTGGTGTTTGTTTCGATAAAACGGATCCCAGTTAGTAAAGTGGCGGCCGAGGAACGATTTCTTTTCAGACAGGTTGAACAAAAAGACTACCGGATGTTCCGTTGTGTGGCGCGTTACGGATATAATGATGTTGTCGGAAAATCAGAAGTTTTTGAGCAAGACTTGGTCAAAAATATGAAAGAGTTCATCCGCTATGAGTCTTACGTGCAAGAATATGGATCTACTGAAGACACAAATACGAACCAGGCTGTGGAAGTGGCTAGAGTGCCCCATTCCGGTCAGATTGTAGCTTCTGGAACTCGGTCGTCATTAAATTCATCCAACGGATTTCATTATGCGCCACTTCAAGAAGCTGACAAAGATATAGAGTTTGTACAAAAAGCAATGGAAAAGGGTGTGGTGTACCTACTGGGAGAGACAGAAATTGTGGCAGAAGAGAACTCCTCTATACTTAAGCAGGTAGTAGTTAATTATCTCTACCATTTCCTGAGAAAGAATCTTAGGGAAAACGATAAGATATTATCGATCCCAAATCGCAAGCTTCTTAAGGTTGGTATGACATATGAGATATAACCAGCTGGTCTCTTGCCTCAGGTGCATCTAAACCAACAATGGCTCAATAACTGTGTGTGTGTGTGCATGTGTGTAGGCTACACTCGAGTGTTGCTTAAAAGTATTTCTAAGTGTGGAAAAGTTTGTGTTTGTTTACTTGAAGTTAACCCGGGTGGTGGTTTCTATTGTACGTTGAATGTTTTTGTTTCTTCTTCAAAAGTGAGTTGATCGGACACTTGGTGGTAGTGCCAAAAGGTTTGGGGGTTCGAATACCACCTGCATTGTGCATGGTTGAAGGGATTTTTCTTTTTTTTCTCAAAAAAAAATAAATAAATAAATAAATTTGCTTCCTAGCAATTAGCTCATGAACATAGTGAAATGTTGTCTCAATATGAAAATTTTGGTTATCAGTAAGATAAGTACCACCCCTGTTGACACCACAACATGCATGGGTTCGAGGATTACACTCCTGTATGACCATGGGAAAATTGGGAAAATGCCCCAATATGGGGTGCAATGTTGGAGAACTGCCCCAACGTTAAAAAAAGTTGGTAAAATGCCCCAATGTTAAGAATACCAGTTAAATGCGCATGTGTGAGCTCGCACGTGCGGTAAAAAGACAGAAATACCCATCTTCGTTTAGATCCTGCCACATATGCGAACAATCTGACGGACTAGGAGAAGGCTTAGAGCACGTGTAAGTCACGTGATATTCTGATCAAAATACCATGTTACCCCGACTGTTCTAAAAATGATTTTACCGTCATTTGTCTCGGATCTAAAAAAAACTAAAGATAGAAGAGAAGTGAACAGAGAGATGAGGTGATATAAACTCGAGATTTGATCGAGATTTGTTGTTCACTATTAACTATTAGTAATTAAATTATCTTTGTCTTTCTTGTTGCAGAGATTAATCGTTTCTGGAAAAATGGTGAAGAACATTCAAGTGGTCGTCGGAAGTTGAATTCACTGATGGTTGCAGTTGAATTGATCGATAATAAAGCAATCCTTGTATATGCCAAAATCACATGATGCTTTGTGTTAATTTGTAAATGAAATGGAACTATAATTTTTTAAGTTTCATGAAACTCCAGTTTCCGGTCTATAGATAGTACCAGTTCAGTTTCAAGAGGAAAAGGAGGAGGATCGATGTCAGCTCGTGAAGTTCATTACTAAGTGAATCGGGCTGTTATTGAAGAATCAAAGAAGAAGAAAACTTATTTACCATATAAACCATGACTATTAGGATGCATCGGGTTTAATCCAACAGCTTATGGATTATCACAGAGGCTTTACAGATTTCAAAATTTTGATCTCAACTCGAAGAACAAAATGTTTGTTCAAAATTTGTAGATTTTATTATATGCGTTTGTTGTTGGTTATTATGACCATAAAAGACTGGATCCTAACTAACTCGTAAGTAGCATCAAACACGGCACAACACTCCGCCTCGAACCCATGTCATCAAGTATATCCCATAATGTCATCAGGATTATACTCCTGTATGACCAAAACTAGTTTGGTGGGTTCCGACAATTTATTTTTTCCACCAAAAAAAAAAAAAAAAAAAAAACTACTCCCTCTGTCCATTTTTATGTGTCCTAATTTCTACTTTGGTCTGTCCATTTTTATCTGTCCGCTCTGTTTATAGACATACTTTTCCCTTAAACTATCGAATATATCCTTTCTTTTTTATAATCATAAAATCATTTTTAATATAAACTTAATTCAAAATCATATATATCATCACCATATATAAAGAAAAAATCCATTCAATATTTTTTTATATTAATTTCCATTCTTTTTTTAAATAAAAACATTTATGTGTAGTTACAAAATTCTTAATACTTCTATTTATTCTTACATGGCAAAGAATCAAGAAAATTTATGATAAAATCTCAAATTCATGGTAGAGTATATCTAAAGAGGAAATAATCTACAATTTCAATTTTTCTTCCCTCTCAAATAAAAATTCCAAAGGCTCCAAAGTTTTAGTGCGGGAAACCAAAATCAAATGGAGGAAATAAAAAATTCTTAAATTTTGGAGTATAAGTTTGCTTTTATTTCTTTACAATATTTCCTAAAACAATAATATTATCCAAATTAGAATTTTTAACACTAATAATTTTAATTTTGGTAATAACGTAATATTAAATTGGCTAGTCAATGGATAGTCATGACATTTTATAGGATTTCCTTAATATCTTGACAAAGTCAAAGCGGACTCTTAAAAATGGACGGAGGGAGTAGTTTGTATCTTTTTGGTTCCAGCAAAAGTGTAAAACTGGTTTGTGCTTTTCTATTTCTTCCCAAGTGACCCCAAATCAGTTCATCTTGACCAACATTCAGGTTTCTCCACCAAATTTGTTAAATTTCATCTTAATTATAAGATGGTGATGTCTCTGACATTATTGCCCATAATTGACTCTATCTCTGCTTGTAAAGCTCATGGTTTGCGGTAGAAATGACTCTATTTAGTTTAGAACAGGTGTACTGTTATCAGAATTCACAAAATATAATTAGGTTACCTTAACAGTTATTGTAGGACGTCATGTCGCGGTAATACAATGGTATGGTCATAGGATGATGATACCAGTGACCTAAGTCTGAAACTCGTCGGTAATATTCTTTACCGACAGATGAAAAAAAAACGGCATCGTATACTTGAAAACGTAGTCTTTCAAATTTTAAAAGTGATATTTCCACGTAATATTTTCAGTAACCCACGAAAAGAAATACCTGACTACTTATTCCAGTGTTTGGATAATAGAAACAAAAGTATTGTTTCTGCTTTTCTAGAAGCTGAAATCCATCACAAACACAAACCGCAAAAGCAAGAAGCAAAAATAATTTGTTTCGTAAAAATTTACTTTTTTATTTCTAGAAAAATTATTTTGAAAACTGTGTTCACACACAAAAAGCATCACTTCACCGGAAAGACTATTAAATGTTTCTGGAATGGTTAAACACAAATTTTATGTTTTGATTGGTGTCATTTTTCCCTAGTGGGGGTCATTTTTTATTGTCTAATAAAAGAATATTCATTGTATAAGGCTGGACAAAGACAACTTATGGCAAGTAGGTGCAACTGACTTTATTTGCCAACCAGGCTTTACATGTTATTAATGTACGGTTTTACGCAAACTTATTATTTACGCGGCTCTGCCTACTATTTATGTTTTACAACCGCGTAGAGCGTAGTAGAAATTTTTTCCTTTTTTTTCTGCCACTTACCAGCTGGCTCTGTCCCACCATGTGCCAAGGTTTCTAGCCGGGGCTAAATAGTCCTACCCATAAGAAAAAGTGTGCATGCTGTTGTTGCCCTTTATATAGTAGAGAATTGATGTGTGTAAAATCTCATTCCTTCGTCTAAAGTGAGAGTGGAGGAAGTAACTCTGAACTGAAATGGGAGACTTAGATCAGAAGAATAATGAGATCAACAATGGAGATGAAGCACAAACATCGGAACAAGTCGAGAAGGGATTGAAAGAACCAAAGGTCTCGTGGGGAAAGCTTGGCCGTATAGACTCATTGAACTTGGAAGCTGGAAAAGTTTCTAATGAACCAGGTCATAAATATAAGGTTTGTTCCCGTTTACCATCTTGTTTTATTCCCGAAGTTTGTTGTTCGCATAGATCCAAGTACGTACTTATTAATTTGTGGAGAAAATCATATGGTAATAATTATGTTGGTCTTAATTCTGATCTTTAATGTTCTCTTATCCGGTATGATTTAAAATGATCCAACTTAGATAGCATTTTTCGGAGAAAAACAAAATACAAAATCTTGATGCATTTGCCTGCTTCTTTATGTATTTGCAACAGTTGGACTGGAAAACAACACTGAGTTTAGCGTTTCAGACTGTTGGAGTCATTTATGGAGACATAGGAACATCTCCACTTTACGTGTACTCCAGTACCTTCTTGGATGGGATCAAGCACGACGATGACTTGCTGGGTGTTTTGTCTCTCATCATTTATACATTAGCAATTTCACCGATGATTAAATATGTCTGTATTGTTTTATGGGCCAACGATCACGGCAACGGTGAGTTCCATACAAAACATAAAAAAATTGGTAACAATCATCCATCATTCCGTACAAAACATTAAAAATTTGATGTGTTTGCTATATGCCTCTCAAATGTAAGGTTGATAACTTATTGACTACTGCAGGAGGAACTTTTGCATTGTATTCCTTGATATGCCGCTATGCAAAGGTAGGCTTAATACCTAATCAACAGCCAGAGGACTTGGAGCTATCCCACTACAAACTGGCCAAACCATCAAGCCAGCTGAGGAGAGCTCAAAATATAAAAGACACAATAGAGAACAGTAAAGTCATTCAAATTATTCTCTTCTGTCTCACAATCTTGGGGGTTTCCATGGTTATTGGAGATGGAATTCTGACTCCAAGCATCTCAGGTGATCTTAGTCATCCAAATTTACTCGGGTATTTATATGTGTATCTGTGTACATGATGACAATGAAATTGTATATGTTACAGTGTTGTCGGCAGTTGGTGGCATTAAGCAGTGGGCTAATCTTAATCAAGGTATATTTGCATTGCAAATCAAGATTTTAAGACTGAACTGCACTGCACTGAACCAGATCAAAACATATATATTTGCTACGTACTCTATTAATTAATAAATTGTTATTAAAGAAAATGAAATGGTCTCTTTCATTTAACTGCTTTCTGTCTTGACTAGTTCTCTTTGGTTTGACTACTTAGATGCTGTCGTCTGGATTTCCGTTGTAATCTTGATCCTTCTCTTCTCCGCTCAACAGTTTGGCACTGACAAAGTTGGCAGCACATTTGCTCCAATCATACTTCTATGGTTCACTTTCATTAGTGGCATTGGTCTCTACAATTTATTCAAGCATGATGTGACTGTTTTACGTGCTTTTAATCCAATGTACATAATACAATACTTCCAGCGAAATGGTAAGACAGCTTGGCTATCTCTTGGAGGGGTTGTGCTGTGCGTCACAGGTAAGTAAAGTTAATTTTTTTCTTAAAAAAGATGCAGACTTTTAAATTAACCGATTTGCTAAGTGTGTGTATGGTATCAAACAGGGACTGAAGCTATGTTTGCTGATCTTGGCCATTTCTCCGTCCGAGCAATTCAAGTATGTATTGGAGATTTCCATGATCTTTGGTTTGAGGAAAAAGATCTAAGTAAAAAAGTTACTAACATTTTAGAATGACAGACGACGATCTAAATGTTACTCTTCTTTACCACGGAATTGCAGGTTAGTTTCTCTGGGGTTGTTTTTCCTGCACTACTTACCTGTTACATTGGGCAAGCTGCATACCTCTCCAAATTCCCGGATGATGTTCATGATACTTTTTACAAGTCAATTCCAAGTAAGTCAATCTAAACTGCAGTCATGGTATAGCTCTTACACGCAGTCTTAATTAAGAATAGGCTAATCTTTTAATCAAATAACTTGTTCTTAATATCAGAGCGAATATATTGTCCAACCTTTGTTATTGCTGTTGCTGCTGCAATTATTGCCAGCCAAGCTATGATATCGGCAGCATTTTCAATCATAACACAAGCTCTAAGTCTAGGTGCCTTTCCGAGGGTTAAAGTGGTTCACACTTCTGCTAAGTTTGAAGGACAAGTTTACATACCTGAGCTCAACTACTTTATTATGATTGCCACTGTACTCATCACACTTGTATTCCGGACTACCGAACAGATTGGTAATGCATATGGTAAGTTATGTTTCTCACAAATGATCTAATTTTAATAATCTGGGTACAACAGTTAAAAGTAGCTCCAATGTTATATCGAGTTCTCCATGATTATCCATATGTCCTTGAGCGTTCCCTAAACTTCTATTAGAGCTTGTCGTTATGTTTTCTCTGTAAAGAGAGTGTGTTGTTTTACACCTCTCTGTTTGTTACCTTTACTTTTCAGTTAGTTGTCTTCTTGTTCATGGGATATTCCATAGTTTATCCCTTTAGGTTTTAGGTTCATCAGAGTCCTTTAAAACCCTCTTGTAAGGTCACTATCTTTATTTTTTTTGAATAACAATAATTACAGCTTATCATTACATCACCATCTCCAAAATCTTACAACTTCATTTCAAAATTTAACTTTGTGCAGGAATTGCGGTGGTTTCCGTGATGGTAATCACAACTCATCTGGTTACTCTTATAATGTTATTCATTTGGAAAACAAGCATGTGGCTGGTAGCACTATTCTATATAGTGTTAGTTTCAATTGAAGCGACATATTTATCCGCAGTCCTATATAAATTCACAAAAGGAGGTTACCTTCCAGTGGCATTAGCGCTAGTTCTTATGGCAATGATGGGTACATGGCACTATGTTCACAAGAAAAGATACATGTTTGAGCTTAAAAACAAAGTTTCTGGCGAGTTTGTCAGAGATCTTGTCAACAACCGAGATGTAAACAGGATTCCTGGGATAGGTTTACTATATTCCGAGCTCGTACAAGGCATCCCACCGATATTCCGACACTTCGTTGACAATATACCATCTATACATTCAGTCTTGGTGTTTGTTTCCATAAAACGGATCCCAGTCAGGAAAGTGGCAGCCGAGGAACGTTTTATTTTCAGACAGGTTGAACAAAAAGACTACCGAATGTTTCGTTGTGTGGCGCGTTATGGATATAATGATATTGTTGGCAATTCAGATGACTTTGAGAAAGATTTGGTCCAAAATATGAAAGAGTTCATTCTCTACGAGTCTTACGTTCTAGAATATGGATCTACTGAAGATACAACAAATACAAACCACTTTGCTGAAGAACTGGCTAGCGCGCCCCATTCTGGTCAGGTTGCACCTTCTGGAACTCGGTCATCAAATTCATCTAGTGGAACCCAAACCCTGCCCCTCCAAGCAGCAGCAAAAGAGATAGAGTTTATTCAGAAAGCAATGGATAAGGGTGTGGTGTACCTGCTCGGAGAAACAGAAGTTGTGGCAGAGGAGAACTCCTCTATACTGAAGCAGGCAGTAGTTAATTATTTCTACCATTTCCTGAGAAATAATCTAATGGAAAGCGACAAGATATTGTCCATTCCACATCACAAGCTTCTCCGGGTTGGTATGACATATGAGATATAACTATAGCTTATGAAGCTGATCTCATGCCACTGGGTCATCGTCTAAACCAACGATGTCTTAATAATAGGGTGTGTGGGTTTGTGTTCATGTCTGTATGGATACTCGAGCGCTGCTTAAAAGTAGTTTTAAGTACATAAAAGTTTTAATGTTTGTTTCCTTGAAGTTAACTTGGCTGTAAGTAGCATATGCATGTTATCAAACCACAACACGGGTTCGAGGAGCGAAAAATTGTAACTCGTCCGTAAGAAACTGAATTTAAACTAGTTCATTTAGTAACACCAGCCAAGTTACGAGGCCTGTATCATCAAGTATGGTTTGCTAATCCACTAATGTCACCCGAATTCCACTCCTGAACGACCAAAACCAGTTTGTATCCTTTCTCGTTCCAATGAAACCGCTTTTCCATTTTCCTCCAAAGCGACCCCAAATTAGTTCATCTCGGCCAATATTCAGCTTTCCCAGCCAAATCTGTTTAATTTCTCGAAACAATCATCTTAGTTAAGAGGGTGATATCTTTGACATTATTACGTGTAAGATTTTACTTCTCGGAAAATTTACTTTCTTAAAGATAGAGTTATTATCTGAGTGAATGAGGTGCATGCATTAGTACTACAAGTACAGAACCATGCACAGATTGACTGAGCATTTAACATGTTTCATGCAGAAATGACTTATTTTACCATCCAAACCCTTGCTAATCCTAGCTAGATTACCTACAAATGTAACATTATGGCAGCAACAAGCATTTCTGGGAGAGAGTTTTTGCTCACACAACACCCCTTAAAGATGGTAATAACAACAACAAAACACATTTATGTGAGCTTAATGAAGTACTTTTTTCACTATTATGCCTTGGCTCCGCAAAATTGAACTTGGTGTCAGAAGCCGTGGTGAAAACTAGCCATGAAGATAAATTTGTGTTATTTAGGTTCCTAGCTAGAGGTCTGCATTGCAACCGGTATAATGTTGTAATTTACTTTACTGACTAAACGAAAATGTACATAATTCCCTGGATGAAAATAACTTACCATGAACTCCACCATGCCTTCCTTTTGGTTTATCTTTGCATCACAATATATAAATGCTACTTTACTAATGTCTGTTCTGTTGAGTCGACGTACATGTATTCACATATTCTGATAAACTCAATAAACTCGTAACAAGTTCGACAATTCTGATATTTTTCTAGTCTTCAAATTTGATATTTATCCAAGTATATATGTGATTGCCTCTGAATTTCCAAAGCGTAAGTCAATTGGCTCTGTTGATAAAAGCTTTTTTTTACTATTGCCCTTGGCAGGCATGCAGGAGACTTGAGCTAAAGCTCGAACAGCCTGTATATCCATAACCCATGTCTAGATTTTTTTTTTTTCTAATCCAACAATGCTGTCAACCTTTTATTCGGCAAAAAGCCTATTTTGGTGTTTAATTACTTCAAACAATCTAGCAGACATGGGTTCATGGTAACCTAAATTTTAGAAATGAAGGATTCTTGTTGTTCCAAGAACTGTTGTTGCAAAGACATGTCTTGCGGGGATAGCTCAGTTGGGAGAGCGTCAGACTGAAGATCTGAAGGTCGCGTGTTCGATCCACGCTCACCGCATTTTCTCTCACTTTTTGTTGGATACAAATTTGGAGTCCCAGTCTGAGGAAACTGATACATATTTTTTTTTCTTTTGGCTGTCACCTGGTCCGGTGTTGTGGGCCGTGGAGTAGATGGTGGTGGACATGGAGGTGGTTTAGCCTGAGTTAGGAAAATAAGTAAGCGAGAGATTATACACTCAATACTTTAGATTAAGAGGAAAGCATCAACTAGCTGGTTTGCCCGAGTGGTTAAGGGGGAAGACTTAAGATCTTCTGCACTCAAGTGCGCATGGGTTCGAACCCCATAGCCAGCATTCTTGTCGTTTTTTAAGTGCGCATGGTTCCAACCCTATAGCCAGGAATTTTGTCTTTTTTTTCATGTTTTGGAGGGGCAGTTGCACTAAAAATGGCTTCACAGAAAACAGAATTTTTTTTTTGCTTTCACAAGTTTCCATCCTAATTTTTAACTTTTTTGCTTATACCTGTATACATGTTAAGGAGCCATTAATTACTCACTTTTTATCTTGTTTTTTTAAGCCATTAGTTACTCAGCATTCTTGTCTTTTTTTAAGTGCGCATGGTTCCAACCCTATAGCCAGGAATTTTGTCTTTTTTTCATGTTTTGGAGGGGCAGTTGCCCTAAAAATGGCTTCACAGAAAACAGATTTTTTTTTTTTGCTTTCACAAGTTTCCATCCTAATTTTTAACTTTTTTGCTTATACCTGTATACATGTTAAGGAGCCATTAATTACTCACTTTTTATCTTGTTTTTTTAAGCCATTAGTTACTCACCATTAAAAACAAACCTACCATAATATATAAAGACAAATTTATATAAGTACCCTTAAGATTCGTTTAACAATTTAAGTACTTTGGTCCCACTACTGATAAGTATAACTATGAGAGCAGATTCATTTACAAAATTAAATATTTTTTTCAAGACAACTAGTCTCTTCTGTTACTGCAATTTGTATGCAAATATCGTTTTAGATTTTTCATTTTTTTCACATCTTTTCCTTCCCGTTAGCTCTTAGGCCGTGTTTGGGAGTTTTGACTATATAAAACTTAGCTAGGGAAGTTTTTTCTCTAACTTGATTAGGATTATCCTAAAGATGTTGCTTGTATTTCCATTATATATTATGTTTGTCTCACGGAACTTTAACCCTGTAGTTTTATAAAACAATAGTATATATTATGAAAAAAAAAATTAAAGTAACAAAAATAAAAACATAAAAACATATTAAATTTTAAATAATATTTGATAAATTAAAATAACTACCCCCAGCCTAACCTAGGTAAGGATACTGGTATCCTAGCTACTTTGAAGATTACCATAATCTTACTTTTTTAGAACCCACAATTGGGGATATCAAAACTAATTGGGGGATATGAATTACTTCCCCCAATCAAAGGTGTCTGCTAAGGGGTGTTTTTTGGGGCGAAAATATTAAAACACCCTTCCCTCAAAATAAAAAATAAAAAACTTCAAATCAAAAAACAAAAACATATCCCCCGTTTCCATCTCCACTTCTTATTAATCTCTTTTGGGGTTAAAGCTTTGAAACCCAAATATTCCCCATTCCCTTTCAAATTCTAAATTTTCCCGACTCCCTTTCAAATTCTCTTCTCCTTCTCTGTCGGCTCCTCACTTTGAAAACGATTTATTTATTTTCATATTCGGAAGTGATGAAGACCACGCCGGAAGTGATGAAGACCATGCCGGAAATGATGAAGACCACGCCGGAAGTGATGAAGACCATGCACGAATTGATGAATTCAATGCCGGAACTAAATGTCGGCATGCTCGATATAAATCTATCAATGTCGGTAGTCAAGTGAAAAAAAATCAATTTTATGGATACTTTACATCATGTGCCGGCATATAAATTTTTGCATCATACTATGCCGGCATAGGTACCGGCATGCTCGATAATTAACTGAATGTGCCGGCAGTGGACTGATTAAAAAAAAAAAAAAAAAAAAGGTTTTGAAGATCAAAACCAGAAAATTTTGTTACGAGACCCCGGACCCCCCTGGATAGTGGCAAACATTTATGAAAATTTCCAACAAATACCGGCATGGTTTTTTGGTTGAATACCATGCCGGCACCGAGCTTTTTCAGCTGCAAAAATGGTGGATTCAAAGAAAAAAAAATCAAATTTTCAACCTCTTATTCTCTCTTCACAATCATCTTCCATTTTCACAAAAAAAAAATCCACTCAAAAATATTTTTCCCTCCTTCTACTCTTACCTCACTCACACAAATTCAAATAAAAATACACACTAATATATCCCCCAAATACTTAAGATTTTCCTAATTATTACTAACCACTAAACCTGATTAGTGAGGGTGACCCAGATTAGATATATGGATCCAGTTTTTGTCATGTAGCTATATCCCCCAATTGCGCGTTCCTTTTTTAGCTTCCTAAAATTAAGAAAAATTTAGTAATTCTTATCCAAGGTTAGTATTAGAATGAGACAAACATATTTTAACTGTATTTTTCTGATAACCCAATCCAGGATAGGAATTTCCAAGGGGCCAAACACGACCTTAATGCCAAAATCGTCATTGCACTAATACTTCTCCGATAGATGTTGGAGATAATCGGTTTGATTTTTTTTTCCTGGACGTTTGTTACTTTAACTGTAGATATTTTGATTGCTAAGGGTACATTTTTTTTTTCTACGTTTGTTACTTTAACCGTAGATATTTTGATTGCCAAGGATATAAATAATTAACTGAGTATTTTAAGATAAACATTTTTTTCTCGCAATTTTTTAGATAAACATCAAAATTGATTTTTAGATAAACATTAAAATAGCGGATCAAAAAAAAGAACACGAAATTGGGGGATAAAAAAACTAATTGGGGGATATGAATTACTTCCTCCAACCAATAGTGTCTGCTAAGGGGTGGTTTTGGGGTGCAAAAATACTAAAATATCCTCCCTTCAAAATAAAAATCAAAAAACAAAATCATATCCCCCATTTCCATCTCCACTTCTTATTAATCTCTTTCAGGGTTAGAGCTTTGAAACCAAAATATTCCCTATTCCCTTTCAATTTCTAAACTCTCCCCGCTCTCTTTCAAATTCTCTTCTCCTTCTCTGCCCGCTCCTCACTTTGGAAACGATTTTTTTTTTAATTCGGAAGTGATGAAGATCATGCTGCAAGTGATGAAGATCATGCTGCAAGTGATGAAGACCATGCTGGAATTGATGAAGACCATGCCGTAAACTGGTGCCGGCATGCTTGGAAACT
The DNA here is from genome assembly GCA_023531295.1 of Papaver armeniacum. Lineage (NCBI taxonomy): Eukaryota > Viridiplantae > Streptophyta > Magnoliopsida > Ranunculales > Papaveraceae > Papaver > Papaver armeniacum. The sequence goes on along the minus strand of JAJJWW010006351.1, from coordinate 585,512 downwards.
AACATTCAATGCCGTAACTAAGTACCGGCATGCTCGATAGAAATCTATCAATGCCGGTAGTCAAGTGAAAAAAAAAATCAACTTTCTGGAGGGGCTACGCCTCCGCGACCTGACCTGTCAGGTCGAACACAGCCGGGAGGGGCGTAGCCCCTCCAGACCCCCTGCATAGCGTTCTGAAAAAAAAATAACTTATGTACCGGCATAGTTTTTGGGTTGAATACTATGCTGTCTTGAATCAAAATGGGGAATAAGCTATGTGCCATGCCGGTACGAATGGTTCTGGCATTGTATTCATACCACGTCCATGTCGGTACCTAACTTTTTCAGCTACAAAAATGGTGGATTGAAAGAAAAAAATCAAATTTTCAACCTCTCAGCAGCAATTCTCTCTTCACAATCATCCTCCATTTTCCCCCAAAAAAGTTCCCTCTCAAATACTTTTTCTCTCCATCTACTCTCACCTCACTCACCCAAAATCAAATAAAAACACACACTATTCATTTATCAAAAATCTTATGATTTTACTAATGATTATTAATCACTAATCCTAATTAGTGAGGGGTAGATTAGGCATTATTAAAATACTGAGATAAGGGGTGACCTTGATTTTATATTTGGATCCGGTTTTTGTCATTTTCCTATATCCCCAATTCCTTTTTATATCCCCTATTTCGCGTTTAAAAAAAAAAGATAAACATTAAAATCAAATGTTGCATCAAAAGATTATTCTTAGGCTTTTATATGCTAAACATACGTAGATGTGAAGTTATAAGCAACCCAATTGAATTTTAGTATTATATAATGATGATAAGGGTATAAATGGAATTTGAATTTTATAAAAACCATGTAAATCTTATTTGAAGATAAATGTAACTCCAAAAAAAATTAATCAAATTCCAAGACAAAAATTTAGAAAAACAAAATAAAGGTGAGCTATTAATGATTCCTTAACATGTATACGAGTATACAAGTTAAGTAGACCCCTAAAGTTAAGAAGTAGTTGCACCTACGTTTTTTTTCTTTTTTTTTTTTTTTGATGGGAAAAGGAATTTATTAACTAGCAAAGGTAGTACATAAGATTTACAATTTCGTCTCTATCAAAAACATTAGAGTTAATGCTAGAAAACTTGATTTTTTGTTGGAGTTTCGTAGACATATGTTGAAGGTTCTTTATTCTTTCCTCCTTGGCGATTTGATCCGTTGCTGAATTGTATTTTCTCCTTATAAACTTTACCTGAGCTTGAGGAAGATCCTTCAAGAATTTTTTTGGCTTCTTGAACTGTGTTTTCGGCTGTCCACACATATTTAATGTTTTCATTATTGATGCAGTCTGCCAACACTTTACAGTCGGTTACTATGGAGACACTTGATAAAATGTTGTCCCTTAGCCATGTGACTGTTATTTGTAGGGATTTCGCTTCCGCATGAAAGGCCGAAGTAGTCAGATTCGAGCTTGCGAAATATCCATAAATGTCCGATGTTCTCTTTGAATAAACTATGAAAGCGTATCCCATTGAGAGGTCTTCTTCTTTGAAAGAATCATCAATAAATATTATCCAGTCTGTATTTAAGTTCGACCATCAGGTGTTGATCTTCATAACTTGATTGTTTTCTATTTCCTTTGTATTCTTTTGAGGGATGGATTGCAGAAATATGTTGATTTGATCAATTAGTTGCATTGGATTTGGGATTGTTTTTTCAAAAACAACCGAGCACCTGTGTTTCCATATGAACCATAATATGGTTGAGATTTTGCCTACCAGATTTTCCAGATCTGGGTTTAGAAGCCAACTTTTGACCCACATTGTAGTTGAACTTGTCATAGCTGAAGAAGTTAAAAAACCTAACGAGAATCTGAACCAAATAGCTCTCGCGAAAGGGCAATATCCGATAAGATGATTCTCTGTTTGTTGCGCTTGGGAATTGCAAAGTTGGCAAGCTTGGTCAATTTATGGGTTATGTGTCCCGAAAAGTTGCACCTGCCGCTAAGTGGGGGCATTAATACCCAACAAGCATTTCTAGGTGAGTCAATGTAATATGACTCGTTTCATTTGCAATTTGCACCTTCAGAAATCCAAATTCACTTCCAGAACAACAAAATCGGTTTGTTAAAACCCCAGATTCACTTACAGAGCCACAACCCTTCCATGTTATAGTGGGGCAGTTGCCCCTAATTTTTACATCATTATCATGAAGAAAATTAAAATTCTGGGTCGTCTTCTGCTTCGATTTGCTCACAAGAAAATTCAAAACAAAAGAGGGAAATCCAAACCCCTAAATTTACAAAATGTAACAGAAGACATTTGGTTTGAGATATTTCTTCATCTTCCTTTTGAACCAGTCTTCAAATTCAGATGCGTTTCAAAGGTATGGTTTTCAATTCTTTCAAATCTTAATTTTATGAAAAAGTGGTATAAACTTAACAATTTGTCACTCCCATGGGCATTAGTTCATCATGCTGAAGATCGTTCCAAACAAAATAGCAAATTGAGAAGAATGTTTACGATTGCGTATCCTGATTCAAACTCAAGATTTATATCTGATCATCAGAATGGGTTCTCATTTAGCTTTCTAACTCCAAGTAATGGCAAAGAAATTCTAGATTTGTATGTATTAGGTTCAAGTAATGGTCTGGTTCTTTGCACAGTGAACTTAACTAGATCTACTCATATTCAGATTTACTATGTTTGTAATCCATTATTGAAGAAATGGGTTTTGCTTCCTCCTCCGGTAAAGAAATCTAGGTGGGTTGTGCATGGTTTCATATGTAATGATGAATGTATGGTCAGCTATAAGGTTGTTCGCATACCGGGGTTTAGGTCTGGTAAAGCGAACAAATTTGAAGTTGAAATCTTTTCTTCTGATGTGGGTGAATGGAATGCCTACAAAGTTTCATGTCCTGAAGTTGTTACTTGGGGATTTCCATATTATAGTGATCTTGTTATCCATAATGGTGTTATGTATCTGGTCGAGAAGCAAGACAGGGTTGTAGCTTATAATCTGAATCAAAACACCAGTGGTGAAGCTTGTGGTAATGGATGTACATTGATCAAATTGCCTGGCGTGGAGTCAGTGCAAAATGAATCAAATCTCGAAGTTGACGATTACTACAACAGACACTGTCTTGGGGTGTCGGAAGGAATGATCTATTACGGTAAAATTAATAGAATGGATATGACTTTGAGTGTCTGGGTTCTCGAGGAGGAATGGCATTTGTTACACAAGGATACCATATTTCAGAACATGTCAGAAGATCTTTTGTTTGGTATAGCATTTGACTCTCGTACCGTTAGAGATCATTTTATTAAAAACATCCAGGTAATAGGTTTTAACCCAGTCGATAAAAACATAGTTATGCTTGGTTGCGGGAATTTCATTTGGTCTTACAACATCAGAACTAGAGGATACAAAAACCTATATAATCCTTCTTTCCTGTCTACCGCTCGGTCGCCTAATCTTCCGCATCAACGTATTTCTTTAGCTTTTGTCTTTAATCCAAGACCAACAGTACTTCCACCAGCCTCTTGGGTAGAAACTTCTATTGATACTGGATGTATAAACATATCTAACAGAGAATAGAAAGTTGAAGATGGAGTAGGATTTGTATGAGGAACCCATTCTTCACCTTTTGAGTTATTGTTGTTACTCTTGATTTACTTGTTCACAGTTAAATGGTGGATGTGAACTTATGATTTCTATCAACTCTAAGTAAGTTGCCTGACTTGTCGCTTCGGTTGTTTCTTATATTTCGATTGCAAATTTTGGTGTTTGGAAAAGAGACTATGTAGTTAAAGTAGTTGGAACAAAGTATGAGTTTCATATCATCACCAGAGATGGGCCAATATTCATTGGATTTATTCTGATGGATACTTCTACATTCTGGGTTCGGAATTTAGAAGGTATGAAAGTTCTCTATTAAGTTGTAGTTTTAATTTTAAATGATTGTTCTGTCTCAGCTTTCTTTCTACTATAACCATTTTGTTTCTTGTATTACGAGTTAGGTTGCTTCATTTTCCATAATCTGCTCTATGTTTATATGTGTATAAATGTTTACGTTAAATGCCTTGGGAAGAAATGCTCTTATTCAATTCTGTGACATTGATTCTAGTTATTTGGACTTCTTTGAATCTTTTCTTCTGATCAGGAGAATGCGCGCTATACCCATGAAGTTTCATGTCCTTGACCTTGAGATGTCATTATTTTCTCTTTATGATGTTGTAACTAATACCCATAATGAGTACCGTTTTTATGATGTTGTCCAACACCACCACCACCAGTTGGCTTCTCTGATCTTGCTTTAGGTGATGTTGTTTAATAACACTTGCGGACAATGTCTTTTTGAGTCAGAAAGGTTAATTTATTTTTGTTACTGAATTTACCTAGGACTGCAAGTGTTTGATTGCTTCAGGAGAACTTGAATTTGTTGTGAGATTTTTCGCAGAAATGAACTTTAAGTGTCATCATTGCTTTTTAAGAGTATATGTTCTTGTATTGGCAATTGGGAGGTGTTTCTTTGAGTCTGTGACGACTACTGATATGCCAGAATAGGTTTGGTACTTTTGTGACAGTATGCAACTCAACCTTTAGAAGTTGGATTCAAACCTCTTCTCACCATTAATTGGTCCCAAAAACAAGAGTCTGTAAACATTTATCTTTCAAGTGGAAACACACTAGTAGTAGTAGTAGCGATGCAATTTAGGAAAACTTACATTTTTGAGTTTGGAATAGCTAGTCCAAGTTTTGCTGCTTGATATTTCAACATCTAGAGCTACCAATTTGTCCAAGATAATGAGTCTGAAATTCCATGTTGAGATGATTAGCTGCATCCTTCTCTGTTTATTGTACTTTGTTTGTGTATTTTGGGTATTTTACTTAAGGAACTAGAGTTAACTTCAGAAAGTGACAGACTGAATATCTGAAGGTCACGTGTTCAATTCGCATTTTTATCACCTTTGGATTCAAATAGCAGTTCTAGTCTTGTTGTAGGTTTGTAGATTATCCCCAAAGAGTGCATCCTAGAATCGAAGCATATTTGCTCTCAGCACATTATCACCACCTGACCTGAGCAACGGCGAAATTATGCACGCAATCGTAATCAGTTTTTGAAATTAAGCTAATGGTGTCATATAGCTGGTTTGCCGGCGTGGTTTAGCGGGGAATACTTAAAGGTCCCACAGCCAGTTTCTTCTTCTTCTTTTCGCCTTAAATGGAGCATTAATGTCCCACAAGCACTGGTGTCAGTTCTGTACACAGGTTAAGTTATCGGTGATTGGGTGGGTGGTGATGTTATTGACCTGAGTTTGAAACTCGTCGTAATTAAACTCAAGTCAAAAAAGTAAAAATAAAAATGTCCCATCCACGAGCATTTCAAGTTTCAACTTTCAAGTGCAAAATATAAATGTCCGATGAGGAATTCAAGTGCATAAAATTCAATCTCAAAAGTGGAAAACTTACGTCTCAAATTTTGTTCGCAGAAGTGCTCATAATAACTCTTAACAGCTCAAAAAATAAAATTAAATTAAAATGTCCCATTAACATTTCAAGTACAAACAAATAAATGTTCGTTAAGCACTTCAAGTGTATGGAAGTCAATCCCGAATGTCGAAAAGTTGCGCCTCAAATCGGCAGAAGTGCTACCGGACAAAAACAAAAGCACTTCTAATTATATTTCTGATTCCTGCTTCTGACTTCTGCTTCTCTAGAAACAAAAACACTTTTATTTCTGATATATCCAAACAAGTTATTAACAAGATTGTGCTTCTTTTATTTTTGTTTTAAGTCATTTTTTCCGATATAACTTGTGACTTCATTATATCTAGAAGTCAAAAAAAACAACTTCTAAAAATGTATCCTAGTGATTAACGTCTTTCATCTGCACCTGCCTTTAAGTGGGGTATTACTATTAATGTCTCAACAAGGATTTCAAGTTCATGTTAATGTCATTTCATTTTGCATTTTTCCCAAATTGATTTCCAGAAATCAATCTTAGAAGTCAAAAAGTTACGTCTCAAACGCCTTTTCCGTTTCTTTTTTTCAAGAAGTCAAGAAGCACTACTTCTCAAGACACAGTTGTACCTGCCCTTCAAGTTGGGTAGGTATTTAATGTCTCAAGTCTCAACAAGCATTTCAAGTGCACATCGCTGTTCATTTCATTTTGCACCTCCAAATTCACTTCCAGAGAAACAACACTCTTTCATATTCTAGTGGGGCAGTTGCCCCTAGTTTTTTCTCAGCTCATAACACAAAAATAGGTATCCTCATCACTATGAAGAAAATCAAAATTCTGGGTCGTCTTCTACTTCAATTACTTCACAGGAAAACTCAAAACAAAAGAGGGAAATTCAAATCCCTAGTTTCAAAACATGTAACAGAAGACATGTGGTTTGAAATATTTCTTCATCTTCCACTTGATTCAGTCTTCAAATTCAGATGCGTTTCAAAGGTATGGTTTTCAGTTCTTTCGGATCCTAATTTTATTAAGAAATGGTATAAACTCAACTACTCATCACTCCCATGGGCATTAGTTCATTATCCTCCTAAAGATCATTCCAAAGGTAATTCTAACAAATGGAGAAAAATGTTTACAATTGCGGCGAACCCTGATTCACATTCACGATTTGCATCTCATCATCACAATGGGTTCTCATTCAGCTTTCTAAAAAATCCAAGTAATTACAAAGAAATGACAGGATTATATGTGTTAGGTTCAAGTAATGGTCTGGTTCTTTGCACAACAGATTTGTTTAAGCAGACTTATTATGTTTGTGATCCACTAACCATGAAATTGGTTTTACTTCCTCCTCCACCAAGGAAATCTAAGTGGGTTGTGAATGGTTTCATTTGTAATGATGATGAGGAATCTACAAATTTCAAGGTGGTTCGTATGTCTAGGCTTGGTAAACCGAACAAATTTTCAGTTGAAATCTTTTCTTCTGATTTGGGTAAATGGAATTCCTATCGAGTTTTACGTCACCAAGATGTTACTCTGGGAGCTTCCTTTTACTGCCATCCTATTATCCATAATGGTGTAATCTATTTGGTCGAGAAGCAAGACTGGATTCTAGCTTTCAATCTGAATAATAACACCAGCAGTTTGATTAAATTGCCTGGGGTGGAGTCTGCGGAAGACGAATCAAATCTCCCCCCTGATGAGTACTGCAACAGACATTGTCTTGGGGTGTCGGAAGGGATGATCTGTTTCAGTACAATTAAGAGACTGGATATGAATTTGAGTGTCTGGGCTCTCGTTCTCGAGGAGGAGTGGCATCTGTTACACGAAGATACCATATCTGAGGACTTGTTAGCAGAAATTGAGTCTCTGTTGTTTGGTAGAGCAGGTAGCTCTTGTTTCGCTGGAGATGATTTCAGTATAGACATCAAGGTTTTAGGTTTCAGCCCACTCGACCAAAATGTGGTTAAGCTGGGTTCCAGGAAGTTCATTTGGTCTTACAACATCAGAACTAGGAGATACAAACAGCTCTGTGATCCTTCTTCTCTCTCTACCGCTCATTTCCTTTCTTAATTCCAAGGCCCGTATAACTTCAATGAGCTTCTTGGATAAACAATTTTATTGATCTTGGATGTTAAAGTATAACTAATACAGAATAGAAAGATGAGGATGCAGTAGGGTTCATATGAGGAACCCATTAAGTTGTTGCTCTTGATTTACTTGTTCAACAGTTGAATGGTGGATGTGAACTTATGGATTCTATTAATCCTATTTAAGTGGCCTGATTTGTTGCTTGGTTGTTTTGTAAATTCGCCGTTACACCTGTTGGCGTATGTAAGAGAGACTATCTAGTTGAAGTTTTCTTTTTCTATCACTCCTCCGAATTCAGATGTGTAAGGAGTTTATAAGTTACACTTAAGTTTCAGTCCATCCGCTAGTCTTATTTTCTTTATCTTGGATGGATACTTGTACATTCCGCGTTCAGAATATCAGCATTCAGAAGGTATGAAAGTTCACTATTAGTTTTGGTTTTTGTTTCTAATTGGTTGTTCTATGTCAGCTTATTTTCTGCTATAACCATTTTCCCTTGGATATAGATGTTAAGAGTTTCCACATATATTCTTGTAGATTTTGTAGAAATGATATCCTGTCATAAGAAGTCAAATTCAGTTTACTTTGTTTTCTGCAAATTTCTATGTTGAGTTTTCTGCAAAATTAGTTGAATGACTACACATCACATTTTATATTTTGCAATTTCACATCGATTAGGCGAAGCAAAACAGAAAATTAATAGTTAGGTAACACATCGATTAGTTATTGGACTTTTTCTGATCTGGGAGAACGCACGCACTATGAAGTTCTCCTTGAGATGTCATTTCTCAAATTTTTATCTTTATGAAGATGTCGATACCCATAATGATTACCGTTTCTGGATTCAAGGGAAAAATAAAGTACCCATCTGTATTGATTGTTTGGCTTGTTTGGTGTGGCTTCAGGTGATAATGTACAAATAACAGTTGCAGTCAGTGTCTGACTTTGAGAGTCAGAAAGGTCGATTTATATTTGTTAGAACTTACCTATGACTGCTAGTGTTTGATTGCTTCAGAAGAATGAATTTGCTGTAACAGGATATTAAATCATATGACATTTTTTGCATAAATGAACTCCTCAGTGTATGTTCTTGTATTGCAAATTGGAAGGTGTTTCTTTGAGTTTGCGGCGACTACTGATATGTATATACCTCAACCTTTTAAAGTTGGATTCTACACCTGCCTCTAGTTCTCTTAGTCTTGGTATCTTCCAAGGTGACAGCTAGTCGTACAGTCTAGGAAAACTTGCGTAATTTGAGTTCTAGATAGTTAATCCAAGTTTTGCTGCTTAATATTTCAACGTCTAGAGCTGCCAATTGTCCAGAATAATGAGTCTGAAACTCCTTGTTGACATGATTTATCATCCTTCTCTGTTTGTTTTTTTTTCTTTTTCTCGCACAGAAGCTGCACTTTGTTGTAAATATCAAGAACTGTTGATGTATCCTCCCTGAAACGAGACGGAACATCTCTCTCGGTACCGAAGCCTATTTATAGTCTATGTTTTTACTCTTGTCCAGGTGCTCTGCTGCTATTTCCCTGTCATTGTTGTCAAGTTTCATTTCTTTTGGAAGTACAACTTTTCTTAAGTTTGGTCCTTTGTAGTGGATTAGGCCTGGGGTGGACGTTTTGGGGAGCTTCTCAGTCTTATTGTGGGCTGGGTATTCGTGGTTTTTTGGGGCAAGAGTACAGTACTCTTGCCTTGTCTGCTGCATTCTTATTCGATAGATTGTGCGATTAATCATCTAGAATATCTAATTACAATCAACACTTGTTATGGTTACAACATCTCCATTTATTAGTACACTACAACTGTATCCATTTTTGCATAGAAATGCAGGACCGGTTTTCTAAGAAGAAAAATTATAAACGAACCGAGAAAAAAACGAGGGGAAAAAAAAAACCGCCTCTCACAGGCCCTTTCCTTGCACGTCTCCCGAGGGGCGGGCCCCACTGGGACCCACCCCTAAAATAAAAAAAATAAAAAGAAAAAATTGTGAGAGGCGGTTTTGCCATTGTTTTTCTTTCTCGGTTCGTTTAGAACCACTGTTTTAAGAATTGCATATTTAAAACCTGGCGAGATTGGGGTATACTCAAACTAATTGGGGTATACCCAATAAGACAAAATAGGTTGATTTTACTTCAATACCCTTGAACTAATTAACTTAAAATTAAACCCTAAAATTAAAAATTAAAAAACTCATAATCTTCCCTAATCTCTCTTCTCTAATCTCTCTCGCTTCTTCCCCTTCATCTTCTTCCATTTCTTACATCAAACGAAAATCTTGAACTTTGATTTTCCAAAAAATCGTTGACTCTACCTAGTGAAAAGAAGACTATAAATGATGTTTAAACTCAAACCCATCATTGTGTTGTGTGATTTGATTGTTATATTAGGTTAGATATCGAAAATTATGATTTCGTGTTTTTTTTGGCCTAAGGTCGTAACATGCATATCTTGCCGACTTTTCATAATGACCATGGCGCGATCAGAAATTTTTTCAATGTAGGAAGGGTATTTTTTGAATACCTTGCTTACCAAACAACAAATGGAAGGGTATTTCTAAGATACCTTGTCGGGCAAAAAACAAATGGGAAGGGTATTTTTAAATACCTTGCCGCTAATGTTTTTTTCAACAATCGCGGGTATTTTTGAAGACCTTGCCTAATCTAATAAATTTTTTTTTCATCGTCGTCTCCTCGTGTGTCAAAAAATAAAGTCGGCAAGGTCGACGAATGAAGATCATGCGCCCAAAGTTTGGCGCATGATCTTCATTCGCCGACCTTGCTGACTTTTTATACTTTCGTAATCAAAGTGTTGATTTTTGATCTAATTTTGAGTATGATTTCATACAATGACTTTGCAATCCCCTTTTAGAAGTGTTTGGGTCGTGTGCTTTCATTTCCGTTGCAAAAGATTTTCTCAAAACAAATTTTTTTCATAAAAATCTTCCCAAATAAGTTCAATCAAAAACAAAATTTCAATTCATAAGTTTTAATCCACTCAATTAATCAATCTAAACTCAATTAATTAAGCTAATCAGATTTTTTTAGTGTTAATTAAACAAGGGTATATTAGCCATTTAGAAAAATATATTGCTAAGGGGTGGCTTCTTTTACTTCAAAATGACCCTATTTTGTCTTATTGGGTATACCCCAATTAGTTTGGGTATACCCCAATCTCGCCAGGATTTAAAACACTAGTCATTTATTTATTTATTTATTTATTTATTTATTTACAGACCAGTATATTATTCATCATCTCACTACTCCCACCTTTTCTAGAAAGTGGACTAATATGTGACATATTCATCTTTAAATGTTGTCCTATTATCATTGAACAATGAGATATTTTTAAAACTAATCTTTTAATTAATTATTGTTAGTGAGGGAACTTTGAATTTTTATTATCAAAACGTTAATTACAGAATGTTTTACAACAGGGTCAAGTCAATGCTGACAATATTGACTTGACACACATGTGTTTCGAACAGACTTATTATCTATTACACCCCCTTCAATCTGATACTGGCTAACACAGTATTAATTTGAGACACAGTTAAGAGAAAGAAAAAAAAAAGAACAACATAAAACACAAAAAAAGTCTGAAACTTAATGTGAAAAATTGAACAACTAAGAGGATTAATTTTCTTGGAGTAATCTGAACAGAAGTTGACGCAGTAGACAGTGAAGCATTGCCCAATAACTGATGAAGTAACCTTGAAAATGTTGGAAAATATAAACCCTTTGTGAATAAATCTGTCAGTTGGTCTTCAGAAGTAATATGTTGTAGCTGTAAGAATCCTGCATCCACCAATTCTCTGACAAGAATAATATTGAATCATTTAATAATACAGAAGAACTAAGGATGCACAGGAACCGAACCAGAACCGGTAAAAAAAGACCGGAACCGGCTAAGGAGGTACAGGGAACGGTTCTCATTTTCAGAACCGGTGTAGAAGTGGTACAGGTACCGGTTCTACTATGATTCCCGGCAGAACCGCTACCCAAAGAACCGATCAATACTCACCGTTGATAATATTTATAAAAATTAATCTGGGCTGTTAGATTTTAGGTTAAGAGTAAATATCTCTTTCACCCACTTCATCTCTTTTTCTTCTATCTTCTTCGTCATAAACCACCGCCTTATTCTTCGCCACAGAATGGATACCACCACCACAAATCCTTAATTATCAAACATCAATACTTCCATCACCGAGTGCACCAGCAACCAAACCAATATAGAATTGTTTAGTACCAGATCCAGTATCTCCCAAGAAGCACGACTGAATGGTTCATTACTTGGACTTGGATATGAACCAGCAAGTGGTAATTCTCACATGATGTAAAACGTATTTTATAAATTTCAATACTAGTTCTATTACTAAGTGGTTCATCACATGCAATGATTTAATAACTTCTTTGATTTAGTAACCACTTTCAATTTTTCATATCGATTTGTAGATTGAATTGTCTTTTTAGTTCATTGTTGTGTTTAATTTGATTGATTCAGTAGTAATTTTTAAGAGTGTTGAATTGATGCAGCGACCTAGTACTGAGATTCGGAAGTCGAACAATAAGAAGACCTCTTCACAATGTTGTCCGCGTGGATGGCAAGATCCGTTTTTCAATTGATAGTTCAAAATTGTATAGGCATTTGTTGAATTATTTCATTCTACTGAAATCACCGAAAGTCATGTTAAGTTTTTTTTTTTTTTTCCATTTCTTTCTAATCAGATTATGGTTCATGAGTGTTCTACTGTAATTCATTAGAACCCAGTTATCCAAAGTTGAAAAGTAAGGCATGATTTGTGTTCTACTTAAAATTTCTGTTCGAGACCAGAGATAGGGTAAAAACCCGATGACTGGTCTTACTGTGCAGTCCAGTATCGGTCCTCAAAATGAGGTATCGGTCAACTCCAGGTACAGGTACTGGTTCCACCAGAAACCCGGACCATACCGGCTCATGTGCATCCTTAAGAAGAACTACATGTTAACAATATGTCATCCATATATAATAGTATCACAAGCATACCACTTGAGGAAGTAAAAACAAACATTGAATTATCTGATACTGACTTTTTGAAACCATAAGTCATAAGAAATGAACTGAACCTATGAAACCATGCTCTAGGAGCTTGTTTCAACCCATATAAACTCTTCTTCAGATGGAAGACATAATGTGAAGGATAATCAGGATTTATAAAACCTTGTGGATGTGACATATAGACATCTTCATCCAAGAAACCATGTAAAAAAGCATTACTTACATATAATTGTCTTATTTGCCAATCATATGTTATAGTCATGCAAAGAACAACTCTAACAGTAGTACATATAACTACAGGACTGAAAGTTTCATTGAAATCTATACCATCTTGTTGGTCATAACCTTTGGCAATCAATCTTGACTTAAATCTGTCTATTGTACCATCAGCTTTCTGTTTTATTTTATAAACCCATTTTGACCCTAAAATATTCATATGTGGTTCAGGTGCTACATAATCCCATGTATCACTATCCCTCAAAGCTGTATATTCTTCTATAGAAACTTGCCATTTAGGATCCTTCATAGCAGTCTTAAATGTCTTTGGTTCATTAACAGTGGTTAATAAAGATGTATAAGTTGGAGAAATTGAATGCTTAACCGACACATGAGAAATGAAATCAGGAAATTGTTTTTACTTAACAATTCCTTTTTGAGCTCTTATTACAGTACTACTAGAAGGAGAAGGAGACTCAAAAGTAGAAGTTATTGTAGGTAACATAGAATCTGAATTTGAATCAGACACAATAGTTGAAAGCTAAAAATAAAATTGATTTTCATCGAAAACTACATGTCTAGATATATAAGATTTCTTTAAAATAAGATTACAACACTTATACCCTTTATGAAATGGACTGTAACCAAGAAAACACATTTGACAGATTTAGGAGAAAGGTTATTTGCTCTTGAATGGGCAAGATAAGGATAACAGACAACACCAACTATTTTTAAAATAGAATAATTTGGACTAACACCAAACAACACTTCATAAGGAGATTTAAAATTCAAAACCTTTGTTGGTGTCCTATTAACCAAATAAGTTGCAGTTAAAAATGCATCATACCACATTTCTTTTGGACAAGATATATTAAACAAAAGAGAATTACCCATCTCAATAATGTGCTTGTGCTTTCTCTCTGCAAGGCCATTCTGTTCAGGGGTTTTTTGACAAGAAATTATGATAAGAATGCCACTAGTTTCCAATAAAATTTTAAAAGGACCTTTAACAAGTTCTGCAACACCATCAACTTGAAAAGCATAGTTTTTGAAGAAAATTGATGTTCTGTATGAGTTTTAAATGAGTAAAACATTTAATAGCATCAGACTTCAATTCCATATTATAAATCCAATGAAACCTACTAAAATCATCCACAAACAAAATATAATACCTATAACCATTCAATGATGTAACAGTAGGTCCCCAGACATCACAATGTATCAAGTACAGGGGGTTTTCAGCATGAGAAGGAGAGAGTTGAAAAGGTAATTTTTTACTTTTTGCTAACTGACAAGGATGACAAAGAGTAGAAGCATGAGGTGAAGTCAGAGTATTATTATTTTTGGAATGAAGTTTCTGAATAATATGACTAGAAGGATGACCTAGCCTCTCATGCCACACTTTAGATGGAGCAGACAAAGTTGTGGAAAAAGCACATGGAGCAATAAATTGAGAAGATTTATATTGAATGGGACACAAATTATTAACCATTGTACTATTAGCAAGTAAAGCATCTGAATATAAATCCTTAATCTCGTATCCATATGGGTCTAGTTTAAAGTAACGAGAATTATGTTTTGTAAATCTAGCCGCAGATACTAAATTATGCTTCATATTAGGGACTAATAGAAAATTGTTCAACATAAAACTAGTTTTAGGTGTATGTATATGCGATGAACCAGTGGAAGTAATGTTCAAATACTTAATTTCTGCAAATATATATGGGACTTGTCTATTCTGTGCAGCAACCACAAAATTATCATACTATCTGCATAACCCATTCAAGATATACATTATCAAATCAGAGTTACTAATTAACTCTTTCCCCAATTGCAGCTAATGAATCAGCTACGGTCTTGATGTTATGTAAATAAACAAGAACTGTGTTATTACCTTTATTGGAATTATGCATTTGATTCCTAAGCATACTTTTCCTAGCCATGAATTGACTTTTAAAACTAACCTCAAGAAACGACAAAATCTCCCTGACAGTGGAGAGACCCAAAACATCACCAGAAATCGAATCAGTAAAAGTTTCCTTTATACAACTTGCAACAAAACAGTCAATCTTCCTCCAACGCAACCACTATGGATTTAATCTCATAACCCCATCAATTTCAACTTGTTTAACTGATTCTTGGACTTCACCATTTACATATCCATATAAATTATTAGAAACCAATATAGATTCCATTTGATCACGCCATAACAGAAAATTATTAGATACCAATTTTGCTGAAACAAAATTTGAAATATTTGTGAGTGGGAAAGTAAAATCGAGTGAATTACCAATTTGAGCAGCGGAATTAGAATTATAGCCCATATTTTTTCTTCTTTGATACACTATTGTATATGACATAAAAGAATATCGATAGTGATGTGATGAAAAGTTATCAAGACTTGAATCTTGATATGAAAACCGATCTGGGTAAAAGATTATTGAAAATGAGTATTGAAATATCAATAGAATCGTAAAAAGATATTGAAAAAGGTGTTTGATTCTTTAGGCTCTGCGAAAAATTGTTGATAAAAATTGTTTGTAGGATTAAACTTTTGGCTCAGGATCTTTAATGGTTGATACCATGAGAGAATTTTGAATCTTTTATTATCAAAACGTTAATTACAAAATGTTTTACACAAGTATAACATGGGTCAATTCAATGCTGACAATATTGACTTGACACACATGTGTTTCATACATACTTGTTATCTATTAGTTAGTATAAGAAGTATGTATAATTTGATAGCCATATTTATATTCGTTACGTAGGTGCTTTAAAATGTTTTTCAATAATATAAAATTTACGAACATCCGTGGTGTAATTTGAGAGAGAAACCATTCCTAAATTTGACTAATTACTATCCATAAGGGTATTATTGTAAAAGAGAAACTTAAAAATACTCCTCCCACCTACTTGCCTTAAATATTGTGCAAACTTAAACTAGGTCATCTATTAGTGGGACGGAAGGAGCATTATTTTATCAATTTAGCTTAAAATGAAAAGCCGATAGTACAATGCCTCTTTTCTAGAAATGAAGGTAGTACTTTTTAAAGAATTTAACCACAAAGTAAAAAAAAAAAATCATATTTTTTAAAAAGAAAATGAAAGTTATTACAAGAAACTAGATGGGAGCCTAGCAACTAGTTGGGCTCCAACACCTTTTTGAATGGCTAAACCAATTCTAATAAAAAGAAAATTACGAACATTTATATTTACATCATGCCTAGCTATGTAATGCTTCAGTCATTTCAAAAATTCAATAGTTTCGATACCAAGTTCACCTAAAGTAGTAAAATAAAAAAGTTAATTTTATTTATAAAGGAACATTATCCATACACAAGAAACTTGTTAGAAACATTATCCATTTTTAATAAGATGGTAAAATTCCACAGGCTACGCCGGATGAGAATCCAGTATTCTAACTAAAGTTACATTCATGCCTTCAGATTCATCCGTTGATTATTGTAAAGGTTATTTTGGGGATAGTGCAAAGTTATCATCGAGGTTTCCAGGTTATTCCCATCTGGGTCAATAGGATAAAGGATAGCCTAATGCTAAAGAAATATTCCTCCTTTTAGATTCAAAATTCGGAATTAATCCTCCTTTTTCACAAAATAAATCTAAGGTTCGTTATAAAGAAAAAACAAACAACTATTATCTTAGGTATGGCTAGATAAAAGAAACCGGATGAATCTCATGTGTATAACTTCGCATGTTATGTTTTCAATGTAAACGACTTGAAAGCAATGATATGAAAAGGGAAACAAGTCAAATCTTTTATTACTAACCTCAAGTAGAAGGATGATGATGTCTTCGCGGGTGTCGATATGTCTTCAGAGTAATAATTGTATTTCGCAACATTTCTAGACTTTCTAATCTAAACTAACAAAGTTGACTTAGTAGTTCTAATCAAGCGACTCTTGAGTTTTGATACTAATTAAAATATGACAACCAGCCTTGGCATACCAACGAGTGGTGGGTTCGATCGAGCAATGCTCTAACAACCTCTACTAACTGAGCGCCACATTTATTTGAGATTACTATAATTACTCTTTTTTGTAAAGTCTTCCCCAACTTATGGAGAGAATTGTTTACTCACCAATATATATTTGAGATATTTGAGATTAATTTTATGCCCCCTCGTTTAAAATGTATATGTAGCTGTATAATTTGTTATGTAACTATGAAAATGAATGCATTCCCTGTTATGCAGTCATGAAAATGGATACTTAACGCATTATGCAATTTATTTATTTTTAGTACCGAAACCAACAAAAAATGGCTGCATTATATATTATGCAGCTATAAAAGTGTATGCATAACTTGTTATATATTTGAAAAATAGTTGTATAATGCATTATGCAGTCATATTTTTCGTTACCGCTGAAATAAAAAAATGGTTGCATAATCAGTTGTACAACTACAAAAAATGGATGCATAACTTGTTATGCTTCCGAGAAAATAGATGCATATCTTGTTATGTGTTCGAGAAAATGGCTTTGTAACTCATTTATGCAACAATTTTTTTGTTAGCGCTAAAATCGACCAAAAAATGGCTACATAACCTGTTATGCAACTGCTTAAATTAGTGTATAACATGTTATGCAGTTGAGGAAATGACTGCATAATTTTTTATTCATCTTTTTATTTGTTAAAATACTATTTTTAGGTTTATATCGCGTCTTAGTTGTTGTATAACCAAATTAGTGGACGCATGAATAAATATATGGATACACAATTTGTTATGCATCCTTGGTAGTGGCTGCGTAATATGTTATGCATCATCTTTTTTTTATTGTTAGAATTTTATGTTAGAGCACTGCTCGGTCGAACTTGCAAGCGTTGCTATCTCAAGCTTGTTTGTCAAGTTTAGTTGCCAAAACTATAAGTCTTGATTTCTAGTCTACTTATAGCTAAGTCTCAGACTAGGATAGAAAGTGTAGTTGAGCTCTAGACTCCACGGCGTTCATCATGCAAAGACGAAGAACTACTGAAGGAACTAGTGGAACTTCATCGACAAAAAGTTATATGGAGACTTGAACTTATATATCACTCAAAAGTCTATCTACTCTATCTCCTATCTTGAGACAAAAGTCGTATTGCTATATAGACTTCGATTATACACATTTGTTATTTCGAGTCGAGTTTATCTCGCTTATCTATTTCACAAAATATGTGTTGGTAAGCTTTCGCTTTGGCCAAGTTCATCTTTACTAGTGACGAAATTCATGATGATTATTTCAATTACTTGAAAATCGCTTTGATGAAAAATAGTTTGTGAATAACAACTATATAACATCCTCTATGAATGTTTCAATGATTGAAATGAGAGTTTAGAATATATAACCATGTTTTGATATAAACATGTATGTGAATTCATATTTGTGTAAGTCCAAAATCCTTGAACCAAAGTATGCGTACATTGCTGCTCAGGATAACCGGAGCTAAGTCCGCGTACCTGTACGCGTACTGTCGGAAGTTCACATCCCGTGAATTTCTGAAGGAGTTTGTGAACTAAAAACAAGCTCAGTCCAGGTACTTAAGTATGCATACAGGTATGCGTACTTAAGTGGATTATTTTCTAAAAACAGTTTAATTCGTGAACTAAGACATTTATAAATTAAGGAATGCAATCTTTCCAAACCGTGGCTATAATGTTCATGAATCGATTCGAGTGAATCAAAACTGTTTTTGCTTCGATTGTGTCTTGTATACTTCTATGAGATCTAAGCAATTGAATAACTCTCTAACTAGTTCTTTTGAGTCATTTGAACTAGTTATTGTAAAGATGAATAAGGTTGATATGAAAGTGCTCATATGGCTAACCATTGGTTAACTACTGTTGAACCAACGACTTGTACACGTTTATGTACGGTTACTCAAACCTAAATGAAGTTACATTTCATGTGTGTATAACGGTTGAAAGATATTATCTTGAATCTAATCAGGTTTTCATCTAACAGTGAATATTGAATGCTTTGTTACCAAGGTAACTTAGATTGCAAACCCTGATTTGGAGACTATATAAAGGAGAACTCTAGCAACTGGGAAACCTAATACCTACACCTCATGTGTGATACTAGTTGTGTAAGCTAGAGTCGATTCTCTTTAACCTTAGGTTTGTATAGAGAACCAGTAGGTTAAAGACTTGAAGACTTCATTGGGATTGTGAAGCCAGACCCAACTATTGTCTTTGTAGTTGCGTGATCTGATCTTTCTGTTTTTATCGTGATTGAGTACAATCGTAAGATTAGCTTGAGATTAATTTCTCCGATAGACAAGATAGAAAAGTAGTCACAAACATCATCGTCTCATCATTTGTGATTCCACAATATCTTGTTTCGCTAGTCGATTAAGATTATTCTGAGGTAATTGATATTTCTAGGCTGTTCTTCGGTAATATAAGTCTGGTATATCAATTGGTTCCTGTTCACCTTGATTTATCAAAATACGGAATAAAACTCGTAGGTATTTCTTTGGGAGACAGATTTATCTATTCCTATAGACTTTTCTGTGTTACAAATTTGTTTATTAAAGTCTTCGACTTTGGGTCGTAGCAACTCTTAGTTGTGGGTGAGATCATCTAAGGGAATCAAGTGCGTAGTATCCAGCTGGGATAAAAGATGTAAGGAGCGCAAATGTACCTTGGATCAGTGTGAGATTTATTGGGGTTCAACTACAGTTCAGACCGAAGTTAGTTTGTTGTAGGCTAGTGTCTATAGCGGCTTAATACAGTGTGTGTTCAATCTGGACTAAGTCCCGGGGGTTTTCTGCATTTGCGGTTTCCTCGTTAACAAAACTTCTGGTGTATGTGCTATTTCTTTTCCGCATTATATTTTATATAATATAATTGAAATATCACAGGTTGTGCGTTAAGATCAATCAATTAGATAATCCAACCTTTGGTTGTTGATTTAAATTGATTGACACTTGAACATTGGTCTTTGGTACCGTTCAAGTTATTTCTCTTGTTTTCAATCAGGATCGCAGATTTCTATTCGTTTGAGTAAGGATTGAATCAAGAAATTGAGATATAACTCTTTGATATACTTTATATTAAGATTGAGTCTGACTGTCTAGTTGATTCTCTCAAAAGTATATTGGAGTTAGTCCATACAGATTGCTAAGTGAAATATTGGGTGAGGTTGTTGTACCCCCACTTTTTCAATTGGTATCAGAGCAGGCGAACACGTTTAAAGACCATATAAGTCTGTGTTTGTAGCGATATCTGACTCTATGGACAGAAATTCTATCTCCATAAACGTACCACCAGTCTTCGATGGCTCAAACTACTTGTGGTGGAAAATCACTATGTGTGCTTTTCTTCAAGCTCGTGATTTTCAAACTTGGGTACGTGTTGTTAATGGCTATACTCCTCCGGTTGATACAGAAGGCGATGTGTCTAGACCTAAGGATATTGGTAGATATATTCCAGAATAAATCCTTGCTGCAAAGCAAAATTCTAACGGCTTAAATGTTATCATACATTCCATTGCCCCGGATCTTTAGCATCATGTGACTACGTGCACAAATTCTAAAGATGCATGGGATATCTTAGAAACCGTATTTGAAGGGAATACCTGTGAAAAAGAAGCTAGGCTCCAAAACCTAAATTCTGATTGGGAAAACCTTCGTATGGCAGAAGAAGAATCATTTGATGAGTTTAATCACAAAGTGTCTAAAATTGTTAATGCATCCTTTGCATTGGGTAAGACTATTCCTGAAAAGGATATTGTGATGAATATTCTCAGATCTTTGCCATCCAAATACGATTCTAAGAAGCATGCCATCGTTGAAGGAAATAATCTCACAACTCTTTCCAGAAATACTCTGGTTGGGAAATTAAAGATCTTTAATCATGAGCATACATCCAAATCTAGAAAGGATGTTGCGTTCAAAGCACAAAAGAACACTAAATTACTTGATAAAATTAAAAGTGTTTGCATCTCTGAAGATGATCTTTCTGAGACTGATTCATCATATGAAAATCTTAAAAAGTCAGTCTCGTTGATCACAAGACAATTTAGGGACCTTCTTTTGAAGAGAAGTAAACGGTTCTCCATAATAAATCTAGGTCATCAAATAAACCTCATAATCGTGTTCCTCCTAAAATACGGATAATGATGAAACTGAAAAGAGAAGGGTACCCAAATATACCTCAATCTAAAAAAATTCCACCTATAAGTCCTTTCTCCCGAAAGTGATTGTCTATGGACCGAGTCGAGACAATACAAGTAATCGATTCACACTTCGTGTGATCGTCATGGATACGAGATCGAGACAATACGACAACAAGATAACTTGCGTGATTGACTATGGATACAAGATCGAGATAATACAACAACGAAGTATAATTACTTGATAATAGGTTCGTACTTAACTAATCACAATAGGATTGCTATCAAGTAATTAGGAATGAAAGTTTGTGTATATTACTTCTAATTATAATAAAAACAATTATAATTGCGGAAATAGAAAAGTAAAAGACACCGCAAGATTTTGTTAACGAGGAAACCGCAAATGCATAAAAACCTCGGGACCTTGTCCAGAATTGAATACTCTCAGGATTAAGCCGTTATACAAAATCTAAACCAACTTCGTATAGTTGAGACCAAGCAACTAAATCTATAGTTCACCTAGTTCCGTCTGTATCCATGCGCCTCCAACTTGCAATAAGTCACGCACTTGGAACAATTCCTTTAGTTCGTGTTCCAAACAGTAAAGGAACAACAAATCTGTTCGGTAACAACTCTTTTCAAACAACGTGATATGAGTTTCCGTTTATCCCAATAAACTCCTTTTTCAGGTTCTTAGATTAATCTATCAACAACTACCAGAGTAATTGTTTAGACTATGCAATCAATACTTTTAATCACAAAGAATTTTATTGATGTCGATCTACTCAACTAAGCAATCAAGGTTATCACAAAGATAAACCGATTATAGTTAGATCCCCAGCCAATCAAGTTTTGTACACACCAAAGATTATGAACTCAAATCAGAAATCTTCTTTGTCTTCAAATCTTCTTAAATCTTCAATAAACACCTACACACAATCAACTTGAATCTCTTGTGATCAATCACACACAGAACGGAGTCTGTTAACAATGGATTATCACAAGACCTCTTTAAATCCACAAACAGTCTAAAGATCCTCGTCGAAACTTCGATCTAGTTTGAATGAATCTTATATCAGAAGAGAAGATTCTCAAGCATAAACAAACTAGGTTCAATCAAAGTTCAACAACCGTTAGTCAATAAAATCAATCGAAAACTAATAGTTATCTAGTTTCCCACCAACGGTACTCGTAGAGCTTCCCAATCCCAAAGAAGTCTCTAAAACGAGTGGTCGTAAGAGATTTCGCCTAATTAGGGTACTTTCCTCTCCGAATAGACGGCTCCACCAGTAACAACACAACAAGGTAGTTTTGCTGGCTCTGAGGATTAGTTTGCTCGAAATGCAAACTTCAATATTTATAGACCAAGGAAGTTTGGACAACAAGGAATTTCCAAAAACGAAAATATTCTCAAGATATGCAATATATTTCCAAATTCGGTTTCCATAATTCCTGAAAATGCTCTGTCCAAATATTGACCGAAATCTCAGTAAAAAATCTCCAATTAGTAAATGCACATTACCAATTTTTATTTTCTAAAGATATGCATTTTAATTGTTTGGAAATTAAAAGCATATAAAACTAAAAACATTAATTAAAAGATTCTCAATTTATTTCGATCCGGGATTCTCCTTTAGCTATTAAGGAATATCTTTGAACAATAAAAGATAAGAATTACTGCACATGTTCAAAGTATGTCGACATCTTTACTTTGTAAATCCATTTTCATATTTACAATCTTGGAACCGATTTGCCACACTTCTAAACAAGTTTAGAATTGGTTCATTTGACTTCCAAGAACTATGTGATTGATTATCCTATCAAATCACCACTAATGGATTTCACGGTTCTACCAAAACAAGTTTCGGTTCTACCTCCATGTGGGTACTAGGATCTAATTTGTCCTCAATGTTTCGTATTGTTAGTACTCGTTTTTATGGTATTTTGTGTGTTTGTAGGTATTTTTTGGAAATAAAGATTGTTGGAAAATTCGGCTCGAAAAGTTGCTCGGAACACCCCCGGAGGACATTTGCTATTCGGACTCCCATTTTGGTTAAGGGGCACCTCAGTTGGGCACCTGCTATTCGCACCCCAGAACAGGTTAGGGGGACACCCATCTTCTTCACGGGAAGAACATATTTTGGCGGGAAAAGTTTTTTTTTAAATTTCAAAAGCAACAAATTCTAATGGTTTAATTTTAGTCGAGATTTTTGGAGATTTGGTCTTGGATATGGGTTGGTATTGGTCTTGTACATCAAAACAGGGCCGGTAATGCTTTAAGTTTGGATAAAAAAGGAATGAAACGTGTAATCACACGAAACAGGGAAGTAAGAGAAATACTCGGGATTACACGAGTTTTGTGCAAGAAATTTCGTGGCTGCTGCATTGGAGTGTTGTCTGAGATAAGGGAGAAGTATGTTTGAGTACATTGAACTACAACAGACGCGTGAGAAGACAAGAGTGGAAAGAAAATATTTCCGAGAATATTTTCTTCAATACCGAGTAAATGAAGATTTTCAGGAGTAATGAGCGAAGATTATTATCCCTGTTGTGTTATAAATAGTTGATGGTTTTGCTCTGTTCTCTCTCCCAACTCTCCGTATCCCTTCTTTGATAAACCAACAACTATTTATAACACAACAGGGATAATAATCTTCGCTCATTACTCCTGAAAATCTTCATTTACTCGGTATTGAAGAAAATATTTTTCTTTCCACTCTTGTCTTCTCACGCGTCTGTTGTAGTTCAATGTACTCAAACATACTTCTCCCTTATCTCAGACAACACTCCAATGCAGCAGCCACGAAATTTCTCGCACAAAACTCGTATAATCCCGAGTATTTCTCTTACTTCCCTGTTTCGTGTGATTAAAGCATTACCGTCCATGTTTTGATGTACAAGACCAATACCAACCCATATCCAAGACCAAATCTCCAAAAATCTCGACTAAAATTAAACCAGCAGAATTTGTTGTTTCTGAAATTTCAAAAAAAACGTTTCCCGCCAAAATCTGTTCTTCACGTGAAGAAGATGGGTGTCCCCTAACTCCGTTCTGGGGTGCAAATAGCAGATGCCCAACTGAGGTGCCCCTTAACCAAAATGGGAGTCCGAATAGCAAATGTCTTCCGGGGGTGCTCCGCATAATTTTTCGAGCCGATTTTTCCAAAAATGTTTATTTCCAAAAAATACCTACAAACACACAAAACACCATAATAAGGACAAAAACGAGTACTAACAATACGAAACATTGAGGACAAATTAGACACATAAATGCGTCTATCAAATACCCCCAAACTTATTATTTGCTAGTCCTCGAGCAAAACTAAAAAAAAATAAAATTCTAACTCACTAGGTGGCCCCAGTGACCGAGTTAATCTCGGGAGGGTTTCAGAGGTGTACCCACAAAACCATTACTCCAGACCTTAGCTATCTACGCAGAACCTTGGAAGGCACTAAAGAATCTCCTTGGTTGGCATACTTATTGACTATAGGAGGAAGTACCCTGATGCGAAATTCCAATTGTTGTACACGAGTTTGCACTCAAGCATACTAAAATTCATATAAAGTGACAGAGCTCTACTCAGATAGTTTCTGGACATCATAAACCGGAGTGAACCAATCACATGGATAGATTAAGAAGATGGATGCAGAGAAAAACGTGGATGATGTTGACTAAGGTGAACCTATCCTAATGGACTGAGATACTGGTCTGGACTAATATCAACACACTGGCATATACAAGGGAACCATAGGTCGATAATCCTAACTCTAGGTCAACTCAGATGGCATATACAAGGGTACCAGTGGTCGACTTTATTGTATTTATTCCGGTTGGTCTAGTGGTCTGGTCAATTTTTTTTTTTTTTTTGAACCTAAAAAAAAAAATTTCTCTTGTCACTATTTTTTTTTTTTTGGTATCTCAGTCACTCTATTTCACCCTACCAATGGTAAAGAGAAAAATAAAAGAAGTGATCAGGATTCTTTCGATGTTTCCATCACGAGGATATGGCGAAACTACCATGTTTTCCTTTTCTAACACCTGAGCTCTGTGCTTTTATGAATAGACTCTTTAGATGTTTCCATCTAATCAGATTGGTTCCTCAACTCCTACAACCAAAATGCTTCCATCCACTTAGATTGGTTAGTGCCATCCTTAATAAACATAAATTTCTAGGCTCTGGAGTTTATTAATTGTAACTAAAAACTAACAAGAAGTTTCTTCCCCACCCCCAAACTTAAATCCAACATTGTCCTCAATGTTTCTAATGAAAGAGCAATACCAAAATGTAATGTAACATGAGGAATCAGTAAAGAGAGAAGTCGGAAAGATAGTACCTGGGTGAAGAGAGAAATAAAAAACTAATATACAACATACAATCGCCTCGATGGTCAATCAAGGGTAAACAGGGTCCTCCAGAGGGACCTCCTCAACATCACCTGTAGGAAAGGGATCTAAAAAGGGTTTCAATCTCTGACCGTTAACCTTCGAAGAACTACTACCATCCGGTGTCTCGATCTCAATAGCTCCATGAGGAAAGACAAACGAACAATAAAAGGACCCGTCCACCAAGAACATAACTTCCCGGGAAAAGATGCAAGCGGGTATCATACAGAAGAACTTTTTGACCTGGAGAAAATGACTTCCGTAAAATATTTCTATCATGCACAAGTTTTATTTTGTTCTTATACTCCTTCGTACTATCGTAAGCATCTATACGAATCTCGTCCAACTCATTGAGCTGGAGTTTCCTATGGGCTCATGCCTTGTCAAGTGAAAATTTTAGCTGCTTAATAGCCCAATAAGCTCTATGTTCTAACTCAACAGGTAAATGACATGCCTTGCCATAAACAAGCCGATAAGGCGACATTCCAATAGGGGTTTTAAACGCAGTACGGTAAGCCCATAAGGCATCAGTAAGCCTAGACGACCAGTCTTTCCGATTAGGATTAACTGTTTTCTCTTATATACGTTTTATCTCCCTATTAGAAACCTCTACCTGACCACTAGTCTGCTGATGATATGGGTTAGCTACCTTATGTGTAATACCATATTTCTTCATCAGAAGCCTAAAAGGTCCATTAAAAAGTGCGACCCTCCATCATTAATTATAGCTCGCAGTGTACCAAAACGTGTAAGTATATTATTTTTCAAGAACTCAATCACAACCCTATGTTCATTGGTTTTACACGCAACCGCCTCAATCCACTTAGAGACATAGTCTACGGCGACAAGGATGTATAGGTTACCAAAGGAATTAGGAAATGGACCCATAAAGTCAATACCCCACACATCTAAGACCTCAACAATTAAAATCGGGTTCAAGGGCATCATATTCCTACGGGAAATGGTTCCTAATTTCTGGCAACGTTCACAAGTAACACAGTCTCTATGGGAGTCTTTAAACAATGAAGGCCAATAGAATCCACACTGCAATATCTTAGCAGCAGTCTTCTTAGCACTAAAGTGACCCCCACAAGCATGATCATGACAAAAGGAAATAATACTGGACTGGTCACTCTCAGGTATACATCTCCTAATAATCTGGTCTGGACAATACTTAAATAAATAATGATCATCCCAAAAGAAGTGCTTAACCTCGGCTTATAACCTAGAACGATCTTGTTTACCCCAATGTTGGGGCATTCGACCAGTAACAAGATAATTCACTATATTTGCATACTAAGGTGATTGGGAAACAGAGAACAATTATTCATCAGGAAAGCTATCCCTTATATGAAGGGAATCATCTGGGGAACTAACAACTAGCCTAGACAAGTGGTCTGCTACTACATTTTCTGCACCCTTTTGTCTCTAATGTCTGGACAAAATTCTTGTAATAAAAGGATCCATCTAATCAATCTAGGTTTGGTATCCTTCTTAGACAAAAGGTATTTCAACGCAGCATCATCGGTATAGATTACGATCTTAGAACCTAAGAGATAGGGTCTAAACTTGTCTAAGGCAAACACAATGGCCAATTCCTTCCTTCTCGGTAGTGGTGTAGTTCAACTAGGCATCATTCAGAGTTTTGCTAGCATAGTAAATCACATGAAGTAATTTGTTTTCTCGCTGACCTAGCACAACACCAATAGCATAATCTGAAGCATCACACATGATCTCAAAGGGTAGGTTCCAGTTGGGTGCCTGGACTATGGGAGCGGTAGTGAGTAAAGTCTTAAGCTTCTCAAAAGCCTCTAAACAAGCATCATCAAAGACAAACTTAACATCTTTTGCAAGCAAATTGCAAATAGGTCTAGAAATCAAGCTAAAATCCTTAATGAATCGACGATAAAAACTTGCATGCCCTAAGAATGACCTAATATCTTTTACGGTTTTTGGGACCTGTAAAGTCTTAATAAGGTCAACTTTGTCTTTATCTACCTCTATACCCTTAGAAGATATGATATGCCCTAAAACAATTCCTGATTGAACCATGAAATGACATTTCTCCCAATTAAGCACTAGATTATTTTCCTTACATCTAGTCAACACTAATGACAAATGATGCAAGCACTCATCGAAAGACGAACCAAACACTGAAAAATCATCCATAAAGACCTCCAAGAACCGCTCTACCATATCTGAAAATATGCTCATCATGCAACACTGAAAAGTTGCAGGGGCGTTACACAGCCCGAAAATCATGCGTCTATACGCAAAGGTACCAAAGGGACAGGTAAAAGTGGTTTTCTCCTGGTCTTCTGGGGTAATAACGATCTGATTATAGCCAGAGTAGCCATCTAAAAAGCAGTAATGACTATGTCCAGCTAATCTCTCTAGCATCTGGTCGATGAAGGGAGGGGGAAAGTGGTCCTTCCTAGTGACCTTGTTTAATTTCCTATAGTCAATACAAACACGCCAACCCGTGGTCACTCGGGGTGGGATTAACTCATTATTATCATTCTGGACTACAGTAATACCGTATTTGTTGGGAACAACCTGAACAGGGCTGACCCACTTACTGTCTGAAATGGGGTAGATAATGCCTGCATCTAACAACTTAAGAACCTCGGTTCGAACTACTTCTTTCATATTAGGGTTTAGTCTTCGTTGCATCTCCCTAGAAGGTTTGGTATCTTCTTCTAAATAGATCTGATGCATACAAACAGTAGGACATATACCCTTAATGTCTGCTATGGTCCACCGTAAAGCTTCCTTGTTGTTTTGAAGGACGGTCACTAGCCTACTTTCCTGATCACTATCCAAGTCGGAAGCAACAATCACAGGTAAAGTTTCAGATGGGCCTAGAAAAACATACTTCAGGGTATCTGGCAATGGTTTTAGGTCCAACTTAGGAGGCTCTTCTAACGAAGGAACTAGGGTAGACTTAGAAACAGGTAGAGGTTCGAACTTAGATTTCCAGCCATTACTAGTGTCTATCAAAGGGGTTGAATCTAACAAAGCATTGACCTCATTAATCACATCATCATCAT
The DNA here is from genome assembly GCA_023531295.1 of Papaver armeniacum. Lineage (NCBI taxonomy): Eukaryota > Viridiplantae > Streptophyta > Magnoliopsida > Ranunculales > Papaveraceae > Papaver > Papaver armeniacum. The sequence goes on along the minus strand of JAJJWW010006351.1, from coordinate 557,159 downwards.
CAAAATCAATCCCAAAGTGAGCTAAGCATTTCTCTAATGGATCTTCTAACAAAGTGTTTGGTAATGACTCCTCGACTAATGTTCCTATCATGTTCACCTATTCTATGCTTGAGTCATCTAGTTCAGAGGGTAGCTTACTAATATGGAAGACGTTCAGCTCAATAGTCATATTACCAAAAGACAAATTCATGATACCATTTTGACAGTTAATGATCGCATTGGATGTAGCTAAAAACGGGCGACCTAAGATTACCGGTATCTGGTTCTCTAGGTCATGGAAAGGTTGGGTATCTAGGATAACAAAATCCACCGGATAAATAAACTTGTCGACCTCTATGAGAACATCCTCGATCACACCCCGAGGAATTTTAACGGACCTATTAGCTAACTGAAGAGTCATCTGGGTACGTTTCATCTCACCAAGTCCTAGCTTAAGGTACACATGGTATGGGAGTAAGTTCACACTGGCTCCTAAGTCAAGCAAAGCTTTCTCAACACGGTATTTACCTATTTTGCAAGAAATAGTAGGGGACCCTGGGTCTTTATACTTAGGAGTAGTGGTATTCTGAATAATAGAACTCACGTGACTAGCTAAGAAGGCTTTCTTTTGAACACTAAGCTTACGCTTTCGTGTACACAAGTCCTTAAGAAACTTGGCATAAGCGGGAATCTGCTTAATTGCATCCAACAATGGTAGGTTGATAGTTACCTGCTTAAAAACCTCCAAAACATCATTAAAGTTGGACTCCCTCTTAGTTGGAACTAGCAGCTGGGGGAACGGGGCTCTGGGAACAAATCCGGGCTCAACAGGACCCTCATTGGTCTTATTAGAGACTCTATCAGTCTCCTCATCATTTTCTGGCTCAGCAGGGTGAACTACAGCATGTTCACTTTCAGGCATGGTGACCTTATTGTCAACTTTCTTTCCACTCCTAAGGGTTGTAATAGAATTCACATGATTGTACGATTTCTCTCCTTTAGGGTTAGGATCAGTATGACTAGGGAACCTTCCATCTTCTCTTTCACTAAGGAACTTAGCTATTTGGCCGACTTGAAGTTCTAATTTAGCAAGAGACTGGGAATTATTCTTAAAATTCTGCTTGGTTTCCTCTTGAAAATTACCCTAGCTCTTTACTAACATTTCTTGGATCTTTGTTAACATATCCTGGCTCATTTTTAGTATAATAAGAGATTCCTCTAAGCTAGTCATTCTATTCTCAGAAGGGTTCTGGAACTGGGGCTGACCTGAAGAGTTCTTAGCATAACCAAAACCTGGGGGAGGCTGAGAATTACTAGACTGACCTTGATTCTGGCCCTTAGACCAAGAAAAATTAGGATGGTTTCTCCAACCAGGATTGTAGGTCTCTGAGTATGGGTCAAACTTCTGACGGTTCTCAAACCTAGCATTGTTATAGATAGCATGAGCTTGCTCTTCACTAACCTGACCTTCCCAAAATGAGTTATCGGGCTCTATTCCACAACTAGATACTTAAGAGGTTCTATTAGGTTCACCAAGGGACCTATTTTTAGACTGACCCATTTCCAAAGCTTCTAACCTTCTGGACAAAGCAGCAAACTTAGCATCTGACCCGAATCTTGTATCTACCACATTGGTGCTACTTCTATTGACCAAGAGTCTTTTAGGGGGTTCAACACAAGACTCCCATTGTTGGGATTTCTCAGCAACAACTCCTAAGAAGGTAAAGGCATCCTCAGCACTTTTATTAGTAAACTCACCAACACACATAGACTCGACCATGGCTTTGGTCGAATAGTCTAAACCATCATAAATAATCCCTACAAATTTCATCTTATAAAATCCATGGTGAGGACACTGAGATAGGAGATCATTGAATCTCTCTAAAAACCTATAAAGAGACTCTCCCTCTTGTTGCACACTAGCACTAATTTTCTGCATAACATCTGCAGTTTTATGCTTAGGGTAGAATTTCATATAGAAAGCTGCAATCAGTTCCTGCCATGTTTCAATGGATTCAGCTGGTAGGTTGTTCAGCCAGGTCTTGGCTTTATCTCTCAAGGAAAAGGGGAACATCTTAAGTTTCAAAACTTCATCGATGAAGGTCTTTTATTCTAACTGTCCCACAAATTTCCTCAAAGTCCCTAATATGAAAATAAGGGTTCTCATCATCTTTTCTTAAGAATATAGGGATCATTTGAAGAATACTAGCTTTTATCTCGAAGTTAGCCGTATTGGCTGGCAATTTAATGCACGAAGCTCGGTTGGTCCTAGTTAGGAACATGTAATCTTTCAAAGTAGTCATTGCTGGCACAACTGAAGTACTAGAGGTACTTTCCTCACGAAGAGACAGATTCTCAAAACTGAAGTTTCCAAAAACGGGGCTGTCAAAAGAAGAGTCTTCGAATTCCCCGCTTTCACAAGAAGAACTACTAGGTTTGTCACTAATCAAACGACCTAGAGTGTTTCTTTTCCAAGCCCGTTCTCTAATGACCTCGGGCATACACTAGAAAAAACAAAAGAAAAAGAAAAATCCTAAAAGGAAGGGAAGTTCTATGCAAACACAAACAAGGCTGACTCCACCACAACAAACCTAATGATATCTAGCAAACAAAAAACATGATGGCTCCACTTAGATTGTTTTCTAGACCAGCTTTTAATCCTTCGAAAGGGAATTCGTTACAATCTAAGCAAATCCATCTGGATAAATCCATGTCAAAGTAAGTTGAATCAAGGCGAGGGAAGCTACGTGGAGCTTTGATACCCAAGGCCTCACCGCATTACAAGGCGGCGCAGTCACGCATTCAACTCACAGAAACCATCATGAACTTCGAAGTAGGCTTAAAAGAGTAACCAATATTTTTCGAGCGACTTTCCTACTAAGCTCTTTACCCTATCGGTCTCGTTCTATTCCAAATTTTAAAGCTTAGGTTCGCGTTAAGTATTGTTTTCCTAAGGCGGGCAAGAAGAGAACGGTGATGAAATCCGAACCCTTATCTTGTATGGCGAGTCCTTTCCCTTTACTAGGAAATTAAAACAGCCGTTTTCAAGTCCTCAGCATATATGCAAACGAAGGAGTACAGTAACTCGCTAACAGGGGATTCGCGAGTGTTTCGACAAATTTACCTCCCGTACCAGACGGGGGATGAACTGTTGTAGTCGACTCGGGCCACGACTCCTATGTCATGTAAGAACCCGAGGGGCCGAGACGATATCGTAATCGTCGTCCTTCTCTGCACACAGTTTATATTTAATACTACCCTTCCGTAGGGTTTAAAAATAAAATGTCCAAATGTCCAAGTCCAAAGTCCAAAAGTAAAGTACAAAAGAAAAGGAAAGTCTTAAAAAAATAAAAAAAAATATCTCTCTCTTTTTTTTCTCTCTTTTTTTATAAAATATAAAATATCTTCTTCTTTCTCTCCTTTCGCTTTGTCTTTAAGTATCCACCTAAAGCTTTGGCAAATTTTTCTTTCGCTCCAAATCTCAAAATCTGAAAGGAAAAGACAAAAACCCAAAAACGTAAAGAAGAACAAATAAATAAAAACCTAAAAGAAAATCTAAAAACTCTAGCCTAAAGACAATTCCGCGTCGGCGGCGCCAAAAATTGATGTCAATCAATAATGTTGTAGTAAAAAGGTTCGTTGAGACTTGTGAAAGAAAAAGATTTTAGACTTATAAAACTTAAAAACAAACAAAACTTAGCTCAAAATTTGATTCAAGATATGAGAAAATAACCAAGACACTGATTCCACTATTACACATGAATAAATTATGGTAAATAATCCAAAACTCTAATAATCTTTTAAGTCCCTTATTTCTTAATTCACATCTAATCAGGCAAATTCTCAAATGAAAACCGGGTTTGTAACAGTTATATTTGTTACAAACCGATCTGTTACAGAGAACGATAAAACAAGAGTGTCGTTGTCACTGTTGCTTTAAGACTGTCCTATGGACTATGACCCACGTTTGTGAGTCGTTGTCACTGTAGCAAAAACGACGGTCATGCGTGCGTCTTATGTTCTTCGAGCTCTCTTTAATGGCAGCAGCAGCAGACCTCTGAAACTTGGATTTCTTTGCTATGTTCTCTCTCCCAACTCTCTGTATCCCTTCTTTGATAAACCAACAACTATTTATAACACAAGAGGGATAATAATCTTCGCTCATTACTCCTGAAAATCTTTATTTACTCGGTATTGAAGAAAATATTCTCGGGAATATTTTCTTTCCACTCTTGTCTTCTCACGCGTCTGTTGTAGTTCAATGTACTCAAACATACTTCTCCCTTATCTCAGACAACTCTCCAATGCAGCATCCACGAAATTTCTCGCACAAAACTCGTGTAATCCCGAGTATTTCTCTTACTTCCCTGTTTCGTGTGATTACACGTTTCATTCCTTTTTTATCCAAACTTAAAGCATTAAAATACTGTTTTGATGTACAAGACCAATACCAACCCATATCCAAGACCAAATCTCCAAAAATATCGACTAAAATTAAACCAGCAGAATTTGTTGTTTCTGAAATTTCAAAAAAAAAACTTTTCCCGCCAAAATCTGTTCTTCCCGTGAAGAAGATGGGTGTCCCCTAACCTGTTCTGGGGTGCGAATAGCAGGTGCCCAACTGAGGTGCCCCTTAACCAAAATGGGAGTCGAATAACAAATGTCCTCCGGGGGTGTTCCGAGCAACTTTTCGAGCCGAATTTTCCAACAATCTTTATTTCCAAAAAATACCTACAAACACACAAAATACCATAAAAACGAGTACTAACAATACGAAACATTGAGGACAAATTAGACACATAAATGTGTCTATCAGGATCGGTCACACTAGATTTACAAAATTTGGTTGACTAGGTACTAGGATAAGTTACCACATATTTATGGTATTTAACTTGCAATCGGATGCACAAGGCACAGGATAGGTTACCAATAACTAAGAGGTGTTTCACCTCTTATAAGGATCGATTCCGCACACTTTTGATCGGTTTCACCTGTTACTAGGATCGGTACCCCAATGTATTGAGTTGGTCATACCAATTACAACATATCGATCATACCATCTCAAGTGATTACTTAAGATCTGTTTCACTAATAAAAGTCATACCAATACAAAAGTCAAGCCTTGTGAATAGTTTTACCAAGATACATAAACAAGTTATGAGAGGTTATACTAAACACACATATTGGTAATCCAAGGACTTGCAATGAATAATAATACCAATAAGCCTAGCGATTTCCCTTTCGATTCACAAAACAAGTTTATGAATTGTACTTCCTTTAAATAAATGTAAAACATTGTTTCCTAGGACGAAATCTTCACTCATACCCATACACATAATCACAATAGCATTCATACGATTATGTCGATGTCTTATATACGAAGTTCAAAAGATAGACGTTATACTTTGTATTGTAACTAGCCCTTAACCCGTGCCGTAACGGCACGGGCCATGATGCTGGTTCATTTTTAATATATCGTATAATTTGTGTCCCGAATACTTATCAACTCCTTATGATTTAATATTTGTTTGCCATAAAAATAGTTAGGATTTTCCTCTCTTTTACTTTGTTTTTTCCTTTAATATGTTACCACGAGATTTGCTCAAACGAAAGAAATATAATCTTAACTTCCGGACACTTTTTTATTTAGGTTCATTGCTTATAATGAGATAATGCTCTACATGAATATGGAAGTTTAAATATTTTTTGAAAATATGTCGTCAGCCAGCGCTCATCTCGTGAAATCAACTAATCAATATCGTCCATAAAAGTCTCCACATGCTCCTATTTCGCTCCCGCTGACTCATGTATCATGGTCATGTTGTCGATCCTCCAAATAGGCAGAGAATAGTATTTTTTTTGCATCGAACGAATGATACAAACTATCCAATGTGACACGATTTTCCTATAATTTTTCAACACCCATTAGATGATAATGTTTAAAATGTGTACCCATTACCTTTTCAAGGGATTGTATATATGAGAACCTCTCGCCATTAAATCTTCAACAAAGTATTGTGCCCAACAATTCGTCTTAACGAAGGCTTTAGTAACTTCAAAAGTCTTGGACATTTTGTCACTTCCGTATGTTCCTACCTTCACTTGGAATACAATCTGCGACACATTACCTCATAAAGAACCTTGAACACATATTGTACTCCATGATCCTAGATCCTTTACCAAAAGTTGACATATTCTACGTTGAATATTTATAAAAAAAAATTATGGTATTGTGGATCGTTGCTTTCTAAGACTGTAGTTTTCAAAATTGGCCTCTTCAAGTCCCACGGCTTTCAAAGTTTATATATCTTGTTTGTTTTTAACATTTTAGTTATCCATATTATGTTTGTTACTAACTTTAAACTTGATGTCATCTTCTACAAGAACTTTATGTGATTTCATAATCGAAATAGTTATACCTCTTTCATTCGTATCAAGTAATCCGTTGTATATCCCAACAATTCTTCTACAACAATTCCTTTCTTTTGCCGCTTCGAACCATCAGTAGCCATTATTGTCAAACGCAACTGCCTAATTTATGTTAATGTTATGCATTTACAATGTTCATTTTTCTTAAATAAATAGATTGTGCAAAAACTAAAAAAAAAAAAAAAAACATAAGTATTACATCTAGTCTAAGTTACTATATCCAAAATACTCCTATACATCGCTTCGTGCCTTGTTTCCTCAAATTCCTCGTTGCATTCTAGACGGGTATAGGCAACACCAATCATTTACAAAGTGAGCTATTTGCGCAAGTGTGGTCAATGTATCCCTTGCCTGTAATAATAATAACAACGAAATTTAATTAATCATTTATCTTTGCCAATGACAAATCCTCGACAACTATTTACATAAGCAAATTAAATACTATGTCTAACTAGAGTATAATCATTCACATCTTCGCATAATATGTTTTATGTTTTCAATATGCACGACTTGAAAAATAGATTGTCCACGTTAGGAATGTCAATTTTTGACTCCACCACCGTTCAAGTCAAATATTACTAACCTCAATTTTTTTTTCCGTGTAGGAAGGATGATGAACAAAAATAAATATAATTGTGCTTGGCTCCGCCCTTAACCACCACTAATCTTTCGGCGATATAGATCTTTACTTTTTCACATTCTTCAAGTCTTTTCATCAATTCCAACCAAGGTAACACTGGTTACTTGTAAATCTCATATCCTAATAACTTTCTTCAGTAAACCTATACAAAGTTGACTCTAGTAAATAATCAATACTATATCTAACTAGAGTATAATCATTCACATCTTCGACTCTTAAATGAGTTTTGGTTCACTAAAATATGACAACCAAACTTGACATACAAAGTTGACTCTAGTAAATAATCAAGCGACTCTTAAATGAGTTTTGGTTCACTAAAATATGACAACCAAACTTGACATACCAACGCTTGGTGGGTTCAACCGATCTATGCTCTAACAATCTCCCCATTTTTCAATTTTAGTGAAAAAACTCTTACATCATATGGATAAACAAATTACAAGAATTCATTATACATACGCTTGATTCCCAAATTCAACAGCACAATAACCTGTATACATTTAATCCACAAATGCCGTTGTTGACATTATAATAACAAAGCTAATACTCCCTCTAAAGGTAAGATAGATATATTTTCAATCCGCACGTCTTTGTTATTCCCTTTGTAGTCCATATAACTACAAGTATCAATATGATATGTTACTCCCCCTTAGTCTATGCTTTACTCTTTCGTTAGATATAACATTTAAGCATCATTTTCCTTTCCTTAGTATTACCAAATCACTTATTTACTCCATATATTTCTCCCCTTGTTGTCACAAAATGACAAAGGTACGAGCAAATAAAAGACAAACCGAAAGGATCTTACAAATCTCAAAAGACTTGCAACCTATAAGAGTTAAGCACGAGGGTTCCTCGCACCATTTTAGATAACCAACTAGAAAATAACCCGTGCTTCGCACCGGGTGATACCGTTTTGTTTGCTGATGCATCTTTTTATTTTGGCAGTTCAGTGAATGAAAACATATGGCTCTCAACTATAAGAACTGCCAATATCCCATCTACTTAATTTTACTTTTGGAACTGGAAAGAAAGCTTTATAGTATTATAGTATCTAGTGGAGCGTGAGACCCACCTGGCAAAACGTTTTGAGGTATAGTGTTCACCTAAGACATCCTCGTAAGAGGGATATTGGTTAGCCTTCAACATTTCTATTAAGCTTGGGAAATAAGGTTTCCTTAATTGATTACACTTCAAATAATGTAAGTAAGAAAATAAGGCCTTAGATATATCAAGAACATCGCTATCAGAGTCTACTGCAGGCAATTTTAGTTTCTTCCGAACACTGTTTAATAACATCCTTGTCTTCAATCTCTACTCTACAAATCCTTGTCCTTTTCTGTCTTGCCAAACATAGAGCTGCTATCAATTGGATTATCTCTTCACCCTGAGTGGTCCTTGCATCACAACGGAACTGTGTTTCACCTGTAGCGCAGACTGCCTCATCAGAAAAAGTAATACCAAAGCTTGAACTCCTACTCATGTTGTTGTGGACATAGAGGTTTTCACCAAAAGAAAGAAAAAAAAATTAAACCTTTGGGTGAAAGTTTTCGTTACTTGTTTCGACTATTTCAGTTTTCCTAAATTGGCACCAATGTTTTTCTGGTACATGCATTATTTGAGCTTTTATTTACCTTATTCATGAAGTTTGATGTCTTACCTTAGCATTGTCTTTGATGAAACTCCAACATAGGCAGGTAAGAGGAATGCTAGTAGCATCTACAGGGCCTATGCATCAATAACCTACAGACGACTAAGACCACCCAAAACATCCCATATGAGATGTTATGCCACACCCATCGAAAGACATAAATGAGAGTGACCAAAAAGGTAAAAACATATTGTTCTTTCATTTGGTTTCAGTTTTGATTCTCAAATAGATGGAACTTGATCTGTAAAAGTGACCGAACTTCTAGAAGGATACGGCTAAGATATTCCAGTTTATATTCAAGATTTACTTATGAGACAAAGCTAGTTCGCAGCATGTTCAAATTAGCATAAAGATAGGAAAAGAGAAGGACATAGCAAAGTCAAATTTATAGCAATTTAGATGTAAATTAAAACTGAACATCTTTATAGAAATTTCGATATAGTATAAAATTAAACATCTTGCAAACGAAAATCGTTGTAGAAAAATGATAATAATGACATGATGGTTTGGTTACCTCCAAAACTCGAATCAGGCTTCTTATGACATCATTTTCATCTGTATGAATCGCATCAGAATTCGGCAATTTATTGGCGAGGTCAGACACAACGTTGAAAACTGTTCCTATCGAGTTTCTCCTTGGAATACCTATATTTATTACATAAACAACTCAGTGATGATTATCTATGATAAAACATGCATAACTCTTTGGAATTAGTTCTTAAAATTACTAACAAAAAGATGACACATACAAATTACGACAATGGAAGTATTCTAACGCAGGACCTAATCCATTTAAGGTAAAACGAAGTAGAAATTACCATCCATGTTATAGTTCGTGCGCACCCCTTTTGGCAGTTGAAACTAATTCAGTCATTGATCTGCTTATGATATTTGATGTACCTGGAAAGTTGGAGCAATACAAATATTCCATCAGCTCTCCATATCTTCTTATAAGTCTAACGCACAATTACAAATATTTGAAAATATTGTAAAACTAACCACCTGCTCTTTGGTGACCGCTTCATCTATAATTGGAACTCGGTTTCCATTAACAGGGTACCCTTTTGCTTCAAGTTCCTTATAGACCTGCAGTTTATCAAATAGCAAACATAATTAGGAGTGTAACACTTAATCACTGATTCCGTAATTTTCAAGTAATAGTACACCTCGGGATCCACTTAAAGTACACATGCTTATTCTTTTTTAGAATTTGAAATCTTCAAGGGCATGGAACAATATTTGATTTCATCTCATTTTGAGATTGATTATGAGACTTTTTTAGTCAATGCAAGAGTTTCACAGAAAGGAATTCTTCACATCTACACTATGACTGTGAAATCATTTCTTGAAGCTTAAAAAATCTGAATGATAAAATAAAAGACAGATATATATTAATGGAAACTTACCCCTTTCAAAGCAAAGCAGGCTGTGTGCCCTGTCGGTTAAAGTGTATCTTCAACCAGGACATTAAAGTGTATTAGAAAATCATGTAATTCCAGGAAAAAATCAGGACATTTAAGCATCAAAAAAAATAAAAAAAAAATGATTCATGACAATGTGAATCTCAGTCTAATTGGAAAGACCTAGCTAGTTTAGTATTAGATTCATTCTACTTAAAATCCCACATACTACTTCAATTCTTAGAACAGTCTTCATCGGGATGGTACATAATTTGTCTACTCCATCACTTCAATCCAAAAACGGAACCCAAAATCATGTTCATGACTTTTCGAATGAACGTAATTGCACAAATTCATCTATAATTACAATTGACAAACCAAATCGAAACCAAATGGAAGTTAACAATAATCTCCATATAAACCAAATCAAAACCTAAATATGAAATTAAAATCAACCAAGCAAAAGAATAATAATAATTACCTAAATATCATCATGGTCCATCATTCATTGTTGAGAACCACAGTCGTGGTCTTCACAAAGATCTTTGTGTTAATTAGATTAAAGAAACGAAAAAAGGGAAGAAGAGTGCGTTCTGCAAAAGTTAACTGGCTTTCTTTTTATGAGAAGAAGCGAACGAAAGAAGTAAGTTATGAAAGGAAATGGGTAAGTGGGGTTAGTTATGGGGAAACTGGAAAGCCAGAAGTGCGATTATTTGAAGGTGTAAATCTGGTGTAAGGATATGTTTACTTTTTTTGTAGGGCTAGAATGAATGAGAAAGTTCTATTTCTCAACACTCTCATCAAAATTGTCCACGTCAGCAAAAAGTGGGGTCAGAATGAAGGAGAATTGAGTATTGAGTTTTAATTATCATCTAGTTAGATATCAAAACCGAAACTGCAAAGTAATTTTGTTTTGATATGTTACCAAGGAAACAATTGCCCGAAGCAATTTTCCCTAATAGTTAAGAAAATCAAAAATCGACCAAGCACCTTAGTTCCTTTACTAAACCGATTGTACAAATACAATCGCTTGTTCGATAATACCAAAATAAAGATCAGAATTAACTTTATTTTTCTCATCAGGTTCTAATTATTCAAATAATAACTTAGACCTTTCACTTTTAAACAAGACAAGTACTAGGTTACTTAACTAGCATTTCTTGTTAAGGCATTCGATTAGACTTGAATAACCGAAAGCTCCACTTTGATAAGTCTAACTAAGATTAGAATTAACTTAGTTTCTCTTATCCGGAATCGAATTGGACTAAACAATTCATCCCGAAAACCTTTTTTTGTTAATCCATACACAATTTATACAAACCAAATAAATTAACTTGCATAATCATTTATGTCAACCGGAAGCAATTGAAACAACATAGACATTAAAGCACCACAATTGCACCATAATTTCGTAAGCCTAAACAATTGATACCAAACAATAAAGCAAGATAGCAATAGTTTTCTTAACCGGAAACAATTGAATCACGCACACATCCATAGACAAATAATGGAACAGACATCAATTGTACCGAAATTTTGTTAAGCAAAAGCAATAAATATATGCAATAAAATCAGGCTTTTCTTAAACAGGAAAACGATTAACTAACAAATTTGTTACCTCAAGTTCCGCATCCTCTTCACCCCAGAAAGATATATCATTAAGCGCTAGTTCAAGATAGAACTCTCCCTCATTAATGTTGTCATCCTCTCGCAAGACAAAAGAACAACTACAAGGACCAACCTTTACCAGAGAAAGGTTAAAAACTGGTTTTAACTAATGCAATGCAAAAGTTGAAACCTCGAAACACATATGCTTTTATGCTAAACCAAAACGATTCAACATATTGTGACTTTTTCACACATGAGTTTCAATCAGAACCCCTTATGATCCTTTGATAAAGCCTACCAACATGGGCTAGAACTTAATCCTGCTAAACCAAAAAGTCACCCAAACCATAAGGGTTCACACAATATGAGATCGAATATTAAGGTTAAGAAAACTGAAATCAAACATCCCATAAACATACATAGCAATAATATAAAGCATTCAAGCACAGGCTATGTAATCGAAAACTATCACAAGAAAAATTATAAACTAATAATTTTATTCATAAATAAGATAGTTTTATTCATAATAGACTTTATTGAAATAATCAAAAACTAATGTCTATTTTTCAACAATTTTTTTAAAGATCATCTTCAATTTCCTCAAATTTTTCAGGATCTTCATCAACATCATCTCGACTGATATCTCGGATTCTACACACAGTACCTTGTTTATGTTCACAGGATAAAGCATTAACCTTTCGATTAATATTCCGAGCATACTCCCTATTAACGATTCCAAGTTTAATCAGTTTCCTTTGGTTACGGATAACTGTTCTTAGTAATGCTGCATGTCTATGATGAGTTTCAATAGTACTGAGGAGGACTTGTCGGAGATTGAGAATATCAATCTTAGCATCCAAAATTATTTGGACAAGGAGATGAGTCACATCTTCCTTTTCATTTTCTATATCTTCACAACCAAATTTCTTGAAGGTATCATCAAGATGAACAGTTTCCTTAGAAGTCATTCCACTCAAGGCTTTCATAAGTCTTGCTTGAGATCTGGTTTGAGGATACATCTTGTTACCATAGGTCCTCAAATAATATGAGTTCATATATATCCGAGAAACATCTAACACATTCCAAACATAGGAGTCAGCCTTAAATAAATTTTCAGACCAGATTTGAAAAGATTTTCGCATCTAATGTGTCAGAAAATCACAAAGATTCTTTTGAAGAATCAAACTTCTAGATCACGGGTCTAAAACTACTTTAGATAGGGAAACTTATCATGTTTACACAAGTTGTTTATAAGACAACTTTTCTACACATGGAGACAGATTAAGCATCTTCAGGTAGATTGTGTAAACCATTTATGTTGAATAAGAAATTATTGACAGGATACAGATTTCCCATGTATGTGTGCTTCCTTACATCAGTATATTTGGCATTGTAAGGATGCACATTCCAACGCAATTAAGCATTTGGGTGAGGATCTTCCTCATTAAATACCTTTTGACACTAGTGGATTATTGGTTTTTTACAACTTCCTGGGTTTCATGAAAACAACTGCTACTCGGCTGACGTAATTATAGATGCTGTGAGAAACAGTTGTTTTATAAAAACTTGTCTTTGAAACAGCAGTTCTTTTAGGGGATATTTTTGTAAAAAATACAGAGTTTAAAGAACCACTGTGATGGAAAATAGTTTCCATAGCCCTTAAAGAACAACTGTTAGAGTAAATAGTTTTCATAGCCCAAAATTTATGTCCCACCGAAACTTTATCTTATCTTTATCTTTATATATCTTTTTAAGCTAACCTCTGCGCCTCTCTCTTCCATCTTCTTTATCTCATCTCTTCCAACAAAATCAAACTGAAACTACCAAACCCTAACCCTGTAATCCCCCTTCTCTTTTCCATTCACTCACCACCACATCTACCAATCTACCACCTTCATCACCCCGAGTACACCATATTTTCTTCTTCTGCATTCCCATTCACTCACCACCAGCACACGACCACCAACAACTTAATAATACCCAAAATCCCTAAACCCAAATCTCATCTCCAAAGTTTCATACTTTCTTAACACCCAAAAAAAATTTAAAAGAAAATCCACATTTCTGTGACAACCCTAGAATCCGCAGATCCGATTTTCTGGGTTCGTGAAGAACAAAAATAAAATCAAGTCTTGAAGAACAAATAGAAAAACGAATTGATTTTAGGGTTCGTGAAAATCGAGAGGAGAAATTGATTGAAAATCGAGAGGAAAAAACGAATTTTGGAATTGAATCCTCTGGTTAGTATTTAGCAGTTGTTGTTGTTGAATTGATCAGATCGGAGAAATGGGTGGTGGTCACTGTAAATTGATAAGGTGATGGTTGAATTGAAGATGGAATGGAGATTAAATGGGTCGATGGTTAGATCGAGAAAAGAGTAGTCTGTTTGATATTTGGTATGTATTCGACTTTATAGTTGTTGGGTTCCCCATATGTTACCTTGAAATTGAGTTATGTTTCATTGCGGTTTTGATTTTGATGTGGGACATTGATTTGTTTTTGTGTCTAGCATTGATGAAGTCTAAGGCACGAGAGGAATACATTGGGTGCTGATGCTCTTGAATGTAGATGCTTTGTTCAAGCCATCGATGGCAAAAAGACCATCTCTACTTCGGTATGCTTGAGAATCCGTAGTCTATGCCAACACTGGGAGATATGTTGTAAGTGCTTCGATTTTTATTTAAATCGCTTATCATAGTAATGGGATGGTTCTTAATTTTATGCAAAATTGTACCAACATCGATTGCCAACCACGGTATGTTTTGTTAAAGAGCGATGGACTGACAAAATGTCTAGCGAAATTTATATTTTAAATTTTTTATGGCCTTTAAATGAACCATTTTCTGTGTCCTTATAAGCCATCACATTGTAGTTTGTACCCTTTACTGATATATCCTTATTTTTGGCAATTAGGTACTTGGGATGTTGTGTGGGGAGAACCAGGACATAAAGATTATTTTGATAAGTAATCCTTCTCTTTCTTTAGCTCGGTTCTCTGAATGAATTTGGAGTACATGTTGCAGTTCTCTATTGAGTTCTGTGTTAAAAAAAAATTTTGGTGTTTGTAGGTTGAAAGCAACGACTTTCAAGGTTATAGTACAAAACGAGAACCAAATTGAAGTTTCTTTTTCGTGGAAATGGGATGTTTCTCTGAAAGGCAAACTCGCCTATGAATTTAGACAAAAGGTCTGTATCCAATATTTTTACGTGAATGACAACCATGATTAGTAACTCATAATGTGTTTTCTATTTGTTTTTTTTTTTTTGGGTACATATGTAGGTACATTATGCTAAAAGATTCCTCCGGTTTCTATACGTACGGTATTTTTGATCACCCTAAAGGATTCCCGAGTTTAGCCTCGCCGGCCAGGGTTGCTTTCAAGCTCAGCTCAGCCATGTAATTCAATCTCTCTTTTGCTTTTGTTTATTATGTAAGCCTGCAGTCTACGTGCAAAAATGCATGTATCTTTTCCTAGTAGTATATTAAAAAAAATCAGCATTCCATGGCATGGATTGTTGCGTTTGGTTTGAGCAATGAATTGGCGTTTTGGGAGTTGATTGGCCTCAAAAGAACCCACAGTAACTTATGATGTTCTTGTTCTCGACTAAACCTGTTTGAATTCTTTGTTGGGTTATCTTATTCACTCTTTGCACTTAAAATGGCTAGGTTTTACCACATGACCGTATCAGATACAATGCAAAGAGAGATGCCCGCGTATGAGGATCATCAAAAAGGTCAACCTTTAGCCTATCCTGGCGATTACGTTAACAAATCCAGTCAATCCAGTTCACAAAGGAGAGGTAAAAATAGCTGCACCATGAACGCATACATAAGTTTTCCTGTTTATTGCGGTATATGGTTATATATTCCCGGTAGCGATTATTTAAATGGGAGAGCCAGTTCTGCTGGCATTTGTAGCCCAAAAGGAAAAAACGAGACAACATGTTGTATGTTTTGAAGTTTCTTAATCATGTTCTTTGTGTCATGAGAAGGATTTGTTTTTCCCAATTAGTGAACCTCAAACTCTAAAGTGTAATATAGCTTTAACCCTTGTTTTTGGACAACTGAACTACAAATGTTGTTGTGCGCGAAACTGTCGTCAATGGGCAGGGATTTGGAGGGTACTTCCAATGTCCATCTATGTCTCCTCTATATCTCGTTAAAAGGGCTTAGTATTTTGACTGATCGTTTAGGATTTACGGCATTCAACGTCCGGTATGGCGGGACCGAAAATCGTAGGTTTGCAGTTACGTGACCATTTTAGCACACTCGTTTCACAGACTAAATGAACTCCAAATCTAGATTTTTAAGATGATTATGAAAGAGGGTTCTTTCTACTTTCTAAATTGGGGTCAATCTATAAATTCCGACTTCTAACGAATCCTATGGAGCCTCGCCAATGCGGCTCGTCCGAGACGTCGCTTTGCGATGTTTACATCCGATTTTGTGGTATTATAAAGACTCTTAGTATAGATTTTTGTAAGTCTTATCGTTTTAATTCATAGTCTGCATTTTTAGTGTGCATTTACAATTGTTGGCTTGGATAAATTAGCAGAAATGTGGACTAGGTAATGACACATTTTGATGTCCAAATAAATTGGTTCTAGCCCCATGTGCCCCACGTAAGTTCTTTGAATTCACAAGAATTAATCTAGCTAGGTGTGGATGTGAATACTAAACCATTTTTATCTTATGTAGTGTAGGCTGTTCATTTCTTGATGGGGTTCTTTAATAGCAATATCCAAGTGATTATTTGTGTGGTGGAATTTTAAATGTGTACTATACCGTAATGCTTGCCCGTACGAACTACACTTGTGCATGTTTTGATCTTAGCCACCAGGTGAATGTATACATGGAATTTGGTATGAATGACCTTTTGATTTTTGGTGGAGATATTTGTATGTCACACATTTCATGTCTTATTATTGTTAACATAGTAGTCCTTATCCATGTACACACAAGAACCATCAAGAAAGGGTTTTCAATCTTTTTGCAAGATTTTGACTCTTCTGATACTAGTACTGATGGGTGGTTCTCCGTTATTCAGAAACATGCTAATTAAAGTTTACCTCCGTTAGTAAGACTTGTTTCATTTCATTTTCACTCTTATGTTTTTGTTTTTTGTTTAATCTTGATATAATTCTGCGAGTTCTGCTTTCACATTCTATAGATATGACCCAAGCGACACCAACTCAGGAATTGATTGCAAAGTATCTTCATATTTTCCAAGATCGGGATGGCAAACAACGTCTATTACAACAGATTGCTTACTTTGTAACATGGCGGTATCTATTACATATACTCCAAATACATTTCCTTTCCCTTTCTCCCTTTGCCCTTCTACTTGCTATATTATAAGTGCAAATTAACCGAGGGATATCTTGTGACGTTGTAGTTTATGGAAGAAGAAACAAAGAAATACGGTTCAATATTCAGAAGGTAAGCTAAAGAAGCTCGAACCTGTTTTGCGTGGTTTAGACTAGTTCCTTCAATACTCAATAAGTTTGTTGCAAAATTTCTAAACAAGTTCTAACATGATTTTTCTAATTATTATTGTTGTTGTACTGAATGTAAATGAGTGTTTAGGAATTCTCTTAAGTTCTAAGTCAATGACTGTCTTACAAACATTTTTTTTTTTTTTTTGCAGCTTGGGGCTGCAACTTTGGACCTGATTAGAGCTAGTTTTTCAGAAGATAAAGACATAGATGGTGAAGTCTTTACATTCATGTTTTGAAACTTTATGGTTGTAAAGCTTGTAATAGGAACATGGGTTAAGGTTTTCCAACTTAGTGTTAGATATTTTTTTCAGACTTGGAACTCGCTGTAGTTGCGGGAAATCCCACACTACACCCCTCACTATATTTTGTAGATCTAAATCTTATTAATTATCTAAATTCCAAATATAAGTGCTAGAAATTTAAATAGACACATAAGATTTTTTACGTGGTTCGATCAATGTGATCTACATCCACGATTCTTCACTATGATTGTTGAGGTTACATTTGAATTACATTGAGAATCTCCATTAATGGATATTTTCTAGAGCTCTAGATCTAATTATTTGGGGAAGAAGATGATAAAGAAAATAAATCTCTCTCTAAAAATATCTCTCTCCTCCTAAAAGTGTCCTCTCAAAATTATTCCTCTCCTTTCTCTCTCCTGCTCTCCTCTTTATATAGGTGTTTACATAATGGATGACAGCTCACATACAGCTCATATTCTCGCGAGCCCTTTAATGATTTCGCAGGCTCTTGCTACCTTCTCTCGAGACATTCTCTCGAGTCTTGCTACCTTCTCTCGAGACACTCTCTCGAGCCTTGCTACCTTCTCTCGAGACACTCTCGCGAGTCTTGCTACCTTCTCTCGAGACACTCTCGCGAGTTAAGAAAATAATTGAATCTCGCACGCTAAGAGAATATGTTGTGCGATATTTGAATCCTACATCTTGCCTCTTTTTCCTTGAATATTGCTTGAAGAGCGATCTTTAAGGAAAAATCCTTGAATATTGCTTGAAGAGCGATCTTTAAGGAAAAATCCGTTGTCGTAGTAATCTTTGATCTTTGTTGATGAAGGAACGAGCGAAAGAATATTTTTCTTGAAAAGTACGTACTTGCCTCTATTCTTTTGCGAAGTTCCGAAGCTTTGCGAAGTGAATAAGAAGTATTATCTCTTGAAGTATGCGAAGTATGAAGTATCCTTGAAGAAGTATAAGAAGTACTCAATCCTCGAAATATATATAAGAAGTATGAAGTATCCTTTGAGAAGTATAAGAAGTACTTAATCCTCTAAATATAAGAAGTATTGCGAATCCATCATGCGAAACTCCCGCTCCATGTTCTTTGCCTCATGCTATGCTTTTGTGGTTTGTTGTTGTTGATCTCGCGCAGCAAAAAGAAATGTGAGAAGTGAGACTTGAACCCTTGACCTGCCTCTTGCATATTCTCGCACCATACCAATCGTTTCTAACCCTCTCTCGCGAAATTCATTCGCGAGATAATCATCAACTTTCTTCTTTGCGAGATAAGCAAAGTCTGTGAGAAATTTCGCATAACAAAAATAAGTGTGCGAGAGCAAGAATTGATCCTGCAACCTTCTGCTCGCATTCATGCCTCCTGACCAACTGTGCTAGCCATGCCTCTGCGAAGTGTTTCTGCGAAATGATCACCTACTTTCTTCTTGCGAGATACTGTTTCGAAAAATCCATGCAAAAAATGGACGTTCAATGGGACTTGAACTCGCGACCATGAACTCATTAACCTCGCAGGTGACCAACTGTGCTGCCTCTTGTTTGCGAAAGAATGAAACAACCTTGCGAAATTATCCATTTTTTCCTTCTTTGCGAAGCAAAAATTCTTTGCGAGGTGGGAGATTCGAACCCGCGACCTTAAGCTCCTCTTGTTCGCTCGTGACCAATTGTGCTACTCCTCCCGTGCGAAAGGATCGCGAGAATGCTAATACATGACTTATATTCACCCTTTGATATTCAAGGAAAAAGATGACAAAAATTCTTCGCGAAGGGTAAGACTCGAACTCGCGACCTTATGTTTATACTCTTCGCCGACCAATTGTGCTAGCTGCATTTTGTGAAAGAAACACACAATACTTTAACTTTATTCACATCTTCGCTCTCGGAAGTTCAAAAATATGTAAAAGGTGGGATTCGAACTCGCAACCCCAAGCTTATTCTCTTCGCGAATGACCATCTGGGCTACTTGCTGCTTGCGAAGGAAACACACAATGCTATAGCTTTATTCCATTTTTTCCCCTCTTGAAAGTTCAAAAATATTTGAAAAAATATGATTTGTGGCGAGATTTGATCTTGCGACATCAAGCTTCTTCACTCCAACTCAAACCATCTGTGCGAGCTTCTTTTGTGATAAAATTCACACGAGCGTTTTGTTCTTATCCTTTTCTTCATTCTTCCTTTATTTCCTTCAACAATTTGCCTTTTTCCTTTTCTCCTGAATATGAAACCTTCCATTAAAAAATTAGCTTTCTTCCTTGAATTTCATCACAACAACCTATTTTTTTCTCTTCCTCTTTTCATGTCCTTGAATTGTTGACGGTGTTTTCTCCCTGAAAGTGTGATTTCTTCCCTAAAATTTTCATTTTTGAACCCAAATTTTATAGATCTAGAAAAATATGAACAATAATTAATTTTCACGGAAATTTCTTGATCCAACAAGTTACAGGAAGGATAAAATCCATTACTCTCTCCCTGTTTCTAGCGCATATGTAGTTGCGGGAAATCCCACACTACACCCCTCACTATATTTTGTAGATCTAAATCTTATTAATTATCTAAATTCCAAATATAAGTGCTAGAAATTTAAATAGACACATAAGATTTTTTACGTGGTTCGATCAATGTGATCTACATCCACGATTCTTCACTATGATTGTTGAGGTTACATTTGAATTACATTGAGAATCTCCATTAATGGATATTTTCTAGAGCTCTAGATCTAATTATTTGGGGAAGAAGATGATAAAGAAAATAAATCTCTCTCTAAAAATATCTCTCTCCTCCTAAAAGTGTCCTCTCAAAATTATTCCTCTCCTTTCTCTCTCCCCGCTCTCCTCTTTATATAGGTGTTTACATAATGGATGACACTCACATACGGCTCATATTCTCGCGAGCCCTTTAATGATTTCGCGTGGCTCTTGCTACCTTCTCTCGAGACATTCTCTCGAGTCTTGCTACCTTCTCTCGAGACACTCTCTCGAGCCTTGCTACCTTCTCTCGAGACACTCTCGCGAGTCTTGCTACCTTCTCTCGAGACACTCTCGCGAGTTAAGAAAATAATTGAATTTCGCACGCTAAGAGAATATGTTGTGCGATATTTGAATCCTACACTCGCAGTATTTAGTTGAAATTGTAAAATGAATTCACTTTCAATACCAATTGAGTTTTAAAGTCCTATCAATTTAATTTTGTGAAATTCGGTTTTAAAGTCATTATTAATTGTGATTCAGCTTTTAGTTTTTGATTCAGTTGAATCAGCTTTGGATTCAGCTGAATCAATTTTTTTTTTAATGAAATATCTCAATAAAAACTACTGTGTTTGTCAGTATGTATTTAGTAACTGTGAAAAACAGTAGTTTTTTTAAAGAAATCAACCTTCGCCAGAAACAGTCGTTTTGGAAAAAACTACTTCTAGATTCCAACTGATGGAAACAGTCGTTTTTAGTGATATTACTTCTTGTCCTGGCAGTGGTTTTACTTCCATTTTCCACTAGTGTGAGGAATTTCTTCCTTCTTACTTTTAGGAACATTATTATGATCCCTTGTGTGGATTATGAATCCACCATCTTCATTAGGAATATTGCGAGATGCAATATCCTTGATTATATCTTGTGCCCAGGATGGTATGTTCCTTGAACTTGAACCCGTGTGGTCTAGATCTGCCATCCGACAGATTGCTGATGTCTTTTGTTCAAGACATTCTATATGTTTTCTTAAGGTATCCATTCCTTGTTGGAAATGTTTTTCTAAACACCTGTCAAGATATACCTTTCGACATGTCTCTGTACGAAGATCTTCAATAATGATATTATTCCTTATTTGTGAATGCTCCAGCGATTGAGTAAGAATTTCACACTCTGTAGTCTGTTGATGAACTTCGTTGCATAGAGCCAATTTTTGTTCCACATAATCTACCATATTATTTTGAAGACTGACTGTTTCTCGCTTACCTTCATAAATTCTTACATTCAATTGAACAATAAGTTCTATGACATCGTCTAGACTGTCAATGGTTTTTCCCTTTTCTAAGTAGTTTTCAACATATTTGAAAAATCTTTCCAACACTTTACGAAATTCAGAACTTGGGCAGACTAGTGAATCTAATCTCTTTTCAAAATTGGAAACAGACGATTTTTCACTAGAGATTGGAGTCGGATCCAAAACATGTTTCTTGAGTTTTAGATTTATTCTTTTCTAATCAGGAACCTGATTCGAAATCAAGTTATTGTCATAGACTTTTTCTTTGATTTTCGAAAAGACTTACGAGACCAATTTCCATTGACCTTCTATGAGATCTTATTCTCATTATCTTGACATACGTTAACTGAGTTCTTCATAAGTTTAGCTTTTCTTTTCGTATTTTGACTCATCTCTTATAAGTTGGATCGCACCAAACACAGATTGTTAGATCTTTTCGTGTTTGCCTTCTCTGATACCAATTGAAAAGACGAGGGTACCCAAATATACCTCAATCTAAAACTTTTCCACCTATAAGTCCTTTCTCCGATAAGTGATTGTCTATGGACTGAGTCAAAACAATATAACTAATCGGTTCACACTTCGTGTGATCGTCTATGGATACGAGATCGAGACAATACGACAAAAAGATAAATTGCGTGATTGACTATGGATACAAGATCGAGACAATACAACGACGAAGTATGATGACTTGATAATAGGTTCGGACTTAACCAAACACAATAGGATTGCTATCAAGTAATTAGGAATTAACGTTTTTGTATTTTACTTCTAATTAAAATAAAAACAATTATAATTGCGGAAATATAAAAGTAAAAGACACAACAAGATTTTGTTAACGAGGAAACCGCAAATGCGGAAAAACCCGGGACCTTGTCCGAAAATGAATACTCTCGAGATTAAGCCGCTATACAAAATCTAAACCAACTTCGTATAGTTGAGACCAAGCAACTAAATCTATAGTTCACCTAGTTCCGTCTGTATCCCTGCGCCTCCAACTTCCAATAAGTCACGCACTTGGAACAATTCCTTTGGTTCGTATTCCAAATAGTAAAGGAACAACAAATCTGTTCGGTAACAAGTCTTTTCAAACAACGTGATATGAGTTTGACAAAAGTCTCTTCCATTTATCCCAATAAACTCCTTTCTCAGGTACTTAGATCAATCTATCAACAACTACCAAATTAATTGTTTAGACTATGCAATCAATACTTTTAATCACAAAGAATAATATTGATGCCGATCTACTCAACTAATCAATCAAGGTTATCACAAAGATAAGCCGATTATAGTTGGATCCCCAGCGGATCAAGTTTTGTGCACACCAAAGATTATGAACTCAAATCAGAAATCTTATTTGTCATCAAATCTTCTTAAATCTTCAATAAACACCTGCACAAAATCAACTTGAATCTCTTGTGATCAATCACACACAGAACGGAGTCTGTTAACAATGGATTATCATAAGACGTATTTAGATCTACAAACAGTCTAAAGATCCCCGTCGAAACTTCGATCTAGTTTGAGTGAATTTTATATCAGAAGCGAAGATTCTCAAGCATAAACAAACTAGGTGCAATCAAAGTTCAACAACCGTTAGTCAATCAAATCAATCGAAAACTAATAATAAACTGCAATAATCTAGTTTCCCACCAACGGTACTCGTAGAGCTTCCCAATCCCAAAGCAGTCTTTAAAATGAGCGGTCGTAAGAGATTTCGCCTAATTATGGTACTTTCCTCTCCGAATAGACGGCTTCACCAGTAACAACACAACAAGGTAGTTTTGGTGGCTCTGAGGATTAGTTTGCTCGATATGCAAACTTCAATATTTAAAGATCAAGGAAGTTTGGACACCAAGGAATTTCCAAAACCGAAAATATTATCAAGATATGTGCAATATATTTCCAAATTCGGTTTCCATAATTCTTGGAAATGCTTTGTCCAAATATCGACCGAAATCTCAGTAGAAAATCTCGAATTAGTAAATGCACATTACCAATTTTTATTTTCTAAAGATATGCATTTTAATTGCTGGAAATTAAAAGCATATAAAACTAAAAACCTTAATTAAAAGATTATCAATTTATTTCGATCCGGGATTCTCCTTTAGCTATTAAGGAATATCTTTGAACAATAAAAGATAAGAGTTACTGCACATGTTCAAAGTATGTCTACATCTTTACTTTGTAAATGCTTTTTCATATTTACAATCTTGGAACCGATTTGCCACACTTCCAAACAAGTTTAGAATTGGTTCATCTGACTTCCAAGAAGTATGTGATTGATTATCCTATCAAATCACCATTAATGGGTTTCATGGTTCTACCAAAACAAGTTTCGGTTCTACCTCCATGTGGGTACTAGGATCGGTCACACTAGCTTTCAAAATTTGGTGACTAGGTACTAGGATAGGTTACCACATATTTATGGTCTTTAACTTGCAATCGGATGCACAAGTCATAGGATCGGTTACCAATAACTAAGACGTGTTGCACCTCTTACAAGGATCGATTCCACACACTTGTGATCGGTTGCACCTATTACTAGGATCGGTACCCCAATGTCTATAGTTGGTCATACCAATTACAACATATCGATCATACCATCTCGGTGATTACTTAAGATCGGTTTCACTAATAAAAGTCATACCAATACAAAATTCAGGCCTTGTGAATAGTTTTGCCAAGATATATAAACAAGTTATGAGTGGTTATACTAAACACACATATGGGTAATCCAAGTATTTGCAATGAATAACAATACCAATAAACCTAGTGATTTTCCTTTCGATTCATAAAACAAGTTTATGAATTGTACTTCCTTTAAACAAATGTAAAACATTGTTTCCTAGGACGAAATCGTCACCCATACCCATACACATAATCACAATATCATTCATACGATTATGTCGATGTCTTATATACGAAGTTCAAAAGATAGACGTTATACTTCGTATTGTAATTCCTTAATACTATGTATAACTAGAGTATAATCATTCACAGCTTCATGATTATGTTTTCAATATGCACGACTTGAAAGATACGTTAGGAATGAAACAGTTCAAGTCAAATATTACTAACCTCAAGAGGAAGGATGATGTCGTCGATGTAGCTCTTTACTTCTTCACATTCTTCAAGTCTTCACGTAATACTTGTAAGTTTCATATCCTAATAACTTTCTAATAAACCTATACGAAGTTGACTCTAGTAAATAATCAAGCGACTCTTTAAATGAGTTTTGGTTCACTAAAATATGACAACCAAACTTGACATACCAACGCTGGTGGGTTCAACAGAGCTATGCTCTAATAGAAACTGATGACGAGGATATGCCTCAGTGCTTTAAGTGTAAGGGTTTTGGTCATTTTGAAAATGAGTGTCCAAATCGAAAGAAATACACTGGGAACAAAGGTCTAGCTGCAACTCTTAATAAAATATCTGACAACTATGATTCTAATGAAGACGAAAAATCAAGTATTGCGCTTCTCTGTGAAAATATTGATTTTGATAATTGTAGAAATACATACATCAATCTTGATATTCTTTCAGATTAGATCTCAACCAATCTGGAATAAAAAATTGACCTTTCCATTGGAAACTCTCTGTCTAATGTTTCAGGTTATACTATGTGTCTAGCAGCTTGCACATCTCAGGCGCCTGAATTATATTCCCGGATGACATGCTCGTATTTTTCACTCAAAGGTCATGAACTATCAAAGTGTTTCAAGTACAAACACAAATTTAGACATGTCAACAAACTTCAACGAAGAGCAAATCGATTAGCAAACAAGCTTAAACTTGTTCAAAAGACCGCTGAGGTATGTAAGATTTTATCTTCGTCAAAGAAGTTAGTTTCCAAGGATAAGACAAGACCATTAGAAAGAAGTTTATAGTCTAAACACTATGAGAAACAGGGTTCTATGAATTCCGATCGAAAAGGATATGGTGGAAAGATTATTGTTCACCCCAGCACAAATTAAATTGTGTTGGTTAGTGCATCTTGTCTCATGTGCCTGATCAAAAGAGATAATATTTTGCACACTTCAGGCTATATAAAGAAAAAAAATAGATTTTTTTTCTCTTTATGTTTTGCTCTGAGAGCATTGTAAAGTCTGGAATTCGTGCCACTTTTCATATATAATTAATATTGGAAAAGTATTATCTGGTTCTTAATAAAAAGAGGGTTAAAATAGACAATTCTGCCTTTTATAGGGTTGAGAGTTGTATGTACACGAACCTATGTGTTTAAAGGTTTTGTAACCCTATATACCTTTTTCCTTCTCTGAAACTCTTTTTAAACCAAGATTGCTTGTTGAGCTTTGTGTGATTTCCTCTCACAAACCCGTACGCATATGGATACTCTAAGCATCATTTATTCTGATGGAAAAGATGTTAATATGATTGTTAAGCCATCAATCATGAAGAAAAAACAAAAATCTCCGATACCTCCAACTTTGAAAAGATAAAGAAGGAATGTGAGGAAGCCAAGAGTTGTTCCTTCCAATTCTCAGAAGTTTTTTGATGTTCTTGAAGAGTTGAAGGAAACAAGAAAGGAGATTCAACAAATAAAGGCTTTTGTTATGAGAACTCTTGAAATTCAAAAGGCCCTGGTTCGACATCATCAGCCTAGAAGGTTTGTTGGAATTGACTCCTTTCTTCACGAACCATATGTTCCCATGGCTGTTGACGACAAGGAGTTCGGGGACGATAAAGAATTTTTCAGAGGTCTCAATGTCTAGGAAACTTCTTATGAGAATTTTATTCTTGTATTTTTAAGAAGGATAACTAGGGTTTGGAATAGCCATTATTGTGAGTACACATAGCTATGTCCAACGTTTTCATCTTGCAATGTTTTTAGATTTATTTGTTTAAATTCTAAAGTTTATTTGGAAGATGAATTTGCAGTATTAATCTTTATGATTTCATATATATATATATATATATATATATATATATATATTGGAACTTGTTATGTGATATGTGTGTTTGCGTCTGTGAACTATGAGTGTCACATACGTGTTCAAAAGTTAAGTCTTTCATATGTCGATATGCATGTATTGATAAAAGATTCAATGAACTTTTGACAAACAAAAGATAAGCCTTTTATGTCATTATGCAAATATTGATAAAAGAAAGGATGAGCTTTTGTTTACAAAGATTAAGTCTATTTTGTCATTGTGCAAATGGGGAATAAAAAATAGCTTTTGTTTATTCCGCAGTATTGATCTTTTCTGATCCATAATTTTTATGTAAATACTGTGCGGCTCCATAAGTTCTCTTATGTGAGCATTTCCGATCGAATTAATCATGGGTTCTCTTGTGGTTAATTTAATTGAGATTTTTGGATACAAATTCATATTCTTATGTGATTTGTTAATGTACAAAGAAATCCTTCTTTTCTTGTGAAAGTAAGGTCGCTCTTGTTGTTCCTTCGGGAATGACATTTTATGGGGGAGAGTTCTTAATTGAACTTGTGCTTAATTGCCAAATCTTTGTGGGGAGTGCGGTTGTGGAATATTATAGGGGTTATCTTGTATTTTTATAAACTCCTTGATGAATGCATTTAGTTTCGACTATATGATTGCATCAAAAAAGTTGATATGTACTTTCTTTTGGTCATGAAGTGTCTCTATGGAAATTTAATTAGGATCCCACTAGTTTTCGTACCTTTGCCAATTTTATTGACAAAAAGGGGGAGAATTAATGTGTAGTTCACACTACAAATACATATGGTTTCCGGATCATTATGTAAGGGGGAGTGGTTTTCATGTGAGATGAAGTATTATCTAAGGGGGAGTGATACATATCACCATAATATTGTTGTCAAAGTTGTGATATAATAGAACTTTGATGCTGTGTAATAATACTGTGACACTGTGTATAATGATTGAGAACTATTGTTTTCTCATTGTTATGGCTACGGATCTTCAACAACGATGATGTTGCATTGAATATATTTGGAATCATTGGAGTACTTGGAAGTGACGAAGATTTCGAGTAAAGTTGAAGAACCAAGGAGATCAAACATGCGGATAAGAAGCTGCAAAGTTTATTTATTTTGTATTCCATATGTATTGATAGTTTTGTCACTAAAATTGACAAAGGGGGAGATTGTTAGAGCACTTCTCGGTCGAACTCGCAAGCGTTGCTATCTCAAGCTTGTTTGTCAAGTTTAGTTGCCAAAACTATAAGTCTTTATTTCTAGTCTACTTATAGCTAAGTCTCGGACTAGGATAAAAAGTGTAGTTGAGCTCTAGACTCCACGGCGTTCATCATGCAAAGACGAAGAACTACTCAAGGAACTGGTGGAACTTCATCGACAAAAAGGTATGTGGAGACTTGAACTTATCAATCACTCAAAAGTCTATCTACTCTATCTCCTATCTTGAGACAAAAGTCGTATTACAATATAGACTTCGATTATACACATTTGCTATTTCGAGCCGAGTTTATCTCACTTATTTATTTCTCGAAATATGTGTTGGTAAGCTTTCACTTTGGCCAAGTTCATCTTTACTAGTGACGAAAGTCATGATGATTATTTCAATTACTTGAAAATCGCTTTGATGAAAAATAGTTTGTGAATAACAATTATATAACATCCTCTATGAATGTTTAAATGATTGAAATGTGAGTTTAGAATATAAAACCATGTTTGGATGTAAACAGGTATGTGAATTCATACTTGTGTAAGTCCAAAATCCTTGAACCAAAGTATGCGTACTTTGCTGCTCAAGATAACCGGAGCTAAGTCCGCATACCTGTACGCGTACTGTCGGAAGTTCACATCCCGTGAATTTCTGCTGGAGTTTGTGAACTAAAAACAAGCTCAGTCCGGGTACTTAAGTATGCGTACAGGTATGCGTACTTAAGTGGGTTATTTTCTAAAAACAGTTTAATTCGTGAACTAAGACATTTATAAATTAAGGAATGCAATCTTTGCAAATCGTGGCTATAATGTTCATGAATCTATTCGAGTGTATCAAAAATGTTTTTGCTTCGATTGTGTCTTGTATACTTCTATGAGATCTAAGCAATTGAACAACTCTCTAACTAGTTCTTTTGAGTCATTTGAACTAGTTATTGTGAAGATGAATAAGGTTGATATGAAAGTGCTCATATGGCTAACCATTGGTTAACTACTGTTGAACCAACAACTTGTACACGTTTAGGTACGGTTACTCCAACCTAAATGAAGTTACATTTTATGTGTGTATAACAAGCTAAGTTCGATCTAACGGTTGAAAGATATTAGCTTGAATCTAATCAGGTTTTCATCTAACGGTGAATATTGAATGCTTTGTTACCAAGGTAACTTAGATTGCAAACCAAGATTTGGAGACTATATAAATGAGAACTCTAGCAACTGGGAAACCTAATCCCCACACCTCCTGTGTGATACTAGTTGTGTAAGATAGAGTCGATTCTCCTTTAACCTTAGGTTTCTATCGAGACCATGTAGGTTAACGACTTGAAGACTTCATTGGGATTGTGAAGCCAGACCCAACTATTTTCTCTGTAGTTGTGTGATCTGATATTGATGTTTCTATCGTGATTGAGTAAAATCGTAAGATTGGCTTGAAATTAATTTCTCCGATAGGCAAGATAGAAAAGTAGTCACAAACATCTTCGTCTCATCGTTTGTGATTCTACAATATCTTGTTTCGCTAGTCGATTAAGATTATTGTTAGGTGATTGATATTTCTAGGCTGTTCTTCGGGAATATAAGTCCGGTATATCAATTGGTTCCTGTCCACCTTGATTTATCAAAAGACGGAACAAAACTCGTAGGTATTTCTGTGGGAGACAGATTTATCTATTCCTGTAGACTTTTCTATGTGATACAGATTTGTTTATTAAATTCTTCGACTTTGGGTCATAGCAACTCTTAGTTGTGGGTGAGATCAGCTAAGGGAATCAAGTGCGTAGTATCCTGCTGGGATCAGAGACGTAAGGAGCGCAACTATACCTTGGATCAGTGTGAGATTGATTGGGGTTCAACTACAGTCCAGAACGAAGTTAGTTTGTAGTAGGCTAGTGTCTGTAGCGGCTTAATACAGTGTGTGTTCAATCTGTACTAGGTCCTGGGGTTTTTCTGTATTTGCGGCTTCCTTGTTAACAAAACTTCTGGTGTCTGTACTATTTCTTTTCCACATTATATTTTGTTATATAATTGAAATATCATAGGTTGTGCGTTAAGATCAATCAATTAGATAATCCAACCTTTGGTTGTTGATTTAAATTGATTGACACTTGAACATTGGTCTTTGGTACCGTTCAAGTTATTCCTCTTGTATTCAATCAGGCTCGCAGATTTCTATTTGTTTGAGTAAGGATTGAACCGAGAAATTGAGATATAACTCTTTGATATACTTTTTATTAAGATTGAGTCTGACTGTCTAGTTGATTCTCTCAAAAGTATATTGGAGTTAGTCCATATAGATTGCTAAGCGAAATATTAGGTGAGGTTGTTGTACCCCCACTTTTTCATGTTATTTTTAAGGCATATACATAGTTTTAATGGTTGCATAACCTAACTATTGGATGCATAAACCAAAATATAGTTGCATACTTGAATAATTTGTTATGCATCTTTCTTGGTGTATGCATCATATGTTATTCATCCTTTGTGGTGGATACAAAATGATGCTGTATCCAGGCTTCGAAATTTATGACTAAAATAATAATCACCTCTGACTTTTTCGTAAAAAAAATTAAATTTTCCTCATTGTGTAGATCTCTTTAAAAGCTTTCCAACGAGATAAAATTTGTGAAATTCCAAAGAACGGTTATTTATATATGTTATATTCTAGTTTGCTATCAAATTATACCCAAATAGTATGCATAATGAGTTATGTAAACACTTTAATAAGAAGAGAAAAATTCCAAGATTTCTTTGTTATACAGGTAGAAACATTAAGGATATTAGTGTCTTGTTACTCTTTTTATTTTCTTCTGAAACTGAAGAAATAATTGGAATTAAACTTAATAAGAGTTTACAATAGATTCATCCTCTAACAGTTGAGCATAACTTATGCTTGGAAGAGTGTCATACAAAACTCTGGTAACTCTATCAACTCTAGCATGTTTAGACAGAATATCTGCCACTTTATTCATCTATTTAGGCACATAGATACATCGCCAAGAGGTAAACAATTTAAAGACACTTTTAATATTAAGAATTTAATTGTGCAATCTCCAATCAATGTTGAATCTTTCATTATTCACAGCATCCACGACTAGTTTAAGTCTAGGTCAAAGCGCTCATCCCCCATCTCTAAATCCTTTGCCCATAAACCTCTACACTCTGCCTTCTCTGCATTGACAGTTGCATCTAAGTAGATGTACTTCGAGCTGTTGTGTTTCCCTTCAAAATCACGTAGAGTTAGTCCAATGCCACCTATTTTTGCAATGTCATGATAACTGCCATCAGAGTTTAGAATTAAAACACCCCTAGGAGGAGGAATCCAATGGATGATTTCCCTATATATTTACTCGAGTATCTGTAGTTCTACTTGGTTTAGGTCTAGACTTATGCTCCGCTATATTTTTCATGCGATTGAAAATTGTAAAATCTGGAGAAATTGTTTGTCCTTGGACGACTTTATCACATATTATATTCTAGATTGTCCAAGTAATCACAACAACTTTTCTCATGTCATCTTCACCAATTTTTTTAGCTAGAAGATTATTAAACCACTCACATATCCAGTCATGCAGAGAGATAGTAGTATTGAACTGAAGACCCAAAATATAGAACTAGACAGGTTTTGTAACTATACACTCCTACATTATATGAAATGGAGAGGACAACTATATAATCCAAATGTTGAACCACATTTACTATTTTGTCTCTTGTTGGAAGTATATTTTTGATGTACTTCCATAGGAACTGATTTATTCTTCGGATAGTTGGGAGTTTTCACAGCTTCTTGAAGATCTGTTATAGTCTCAGTCCCATTGAGTTGCTGAGATAGGATTCTTCAAACATCTTTCTATAAGATGATTTCACTGAGAATTTACCATTTCTCTCTAACATCCAGATTAGTTTATCTGCGTATTGCTGGTGAACATAGATGTTAAGTAGCATCTTGTTGTAGCAGGTTTAAAAAGATTCAAAATAAGACTGATATCCCAGCTGCCTGTTGTTGCATCAAAAAATTGTTGCACATAGATAAACTGCTGGTGATTTGTGACTTCAAGTTTTGGAATAGGCGGAGCATCCAACTATGGTATCCACTATCCACTTATATTTCCAAATTAAGATATTGTTGCCATTACCAATACTCCATCAGTTGTACTTCTTGGTGAAATCCAATTCAAATGAAATTCCTATAAGACCAAGTTGTATTGCTTTTTTTTTTTACTGAGATTAAAAATATGACCATGTGGAAAATATATAGCTCCAAGAAATTTAGCACAAACAGAAGTATCATTTGTGCATAGTTTTAATGCAGACTTTGCAAGTAACGGTCTGTTGAAAGTATGGAGATCTCTGAAACCTAGACCTCCTTCTTCTTTAGGTTTGTTTACTTTCCTCCACGAGATGAAGTGCTTTCCCTTATTGTTGTTTTTGTTTCTCCAAAATGCTTGTTAAGTCGAGTTTATCTTAGAGATATTAAAATTGGGAAGTTTAAAACTGGTCATGTGGTGAACTGGAATTGCATTTGTTACATTCTTAATCATGATTGATCTAGCTGCTTCAGACATATTTATCCGCTTCCACTTGGAGAGTCTGTTTTCCATCTTATCAATTAGAGAAGAAAACTGAATCTTTTTGTTTCTGCCCACAAAAAATGGCAATCCTAAATATTTTTCCTCATGTATATCCAGTTGTCTCACCTGCATTATCCCACTTAAATCTTGACAGCATGAAGGACTCGTATTCATTCTAAAATAAACTACAAATTTATGGAAATTAATTAGCTGCCAGAGCATGCACTAAACATCTCTATTACTTCAAGTACTTTGATGGTCTGAGCTAGTTTTGCTTTGCAAAATAGCAAACAATCATCCACAAATAATAAATGAATGATCTTAGGAACAAACTTGGAAATCTTCATACATGTAAGCTGATTTTTTTAACTCACAATAATTTTTTTGCTAAGATGAAGAGATTTGGTCTTAAAGGGTCTCCTTGTCGTATTCCTCTTGTGGGTTTGAAAGCTTGAGTTGGACCATCATTAAACAAATTTAAATTTTTGTTGTGCTGATACATTAAGAGGTGAGCTGACAAAATTTTTCATCAAATCCAATTTCCTTAGGATTCAATCAAAAACACTCGTTCCAATCTGTCGAAGGCTTTCGACATATCCATTTTGAGAGCTAAGTGACCAGTTCTGCCACCTTTCTCTACATGGCCTGCACCAATTCTTGCACCAAGAAAATATTTTCAGAGATTAATCTCTCGGGAACATAAGATGACTGAAGAGGAGAGATTATATTAACCATATGCTTTTTAATCCTTAGAGCAATAATTTTTGAGATTAACTTGTATACCGTATTATATAGTACAATAGGTCTGAAGTCGTTATGTTTGTGAGCATTGTTGGATTTAGGCATGAGAGTTTCTCTGGTATTGTTAAGCTTCTTGAGGTGAAAACCCAAGTGAAAGAATGTCTTTATCATCTTGCACAGACATCATGCATCCTTCTTCACTTGCCACTGGGTCTGGTAAAATCAAGGGGGAAAACCTTCTGAACCTGGAGAAGTCCATGGATCCATGGACATTGGAGCAGCATAAATTTCTAGATTTATAGGGATGGCAGTGAGATCAATATTATCTCTTATTAAGATGCATCTTGGTATGTGTTGAAGAAATATTTCACCGTTAACCGGATTCGATGAAGTACTAATCTTCTGAAAGTAAGAGACTAGAAGTTGTTCAATTGAGTATTTTTCCTTTCACCAATTAGGAAATTACCATTTGGGGCTTTGAGGGAGTCTATTATGTTTCTTGATCTCTTGACACTAGCTCTGATTTGAAAATACTTGGAGTTCTTATCCATCTCATTAAAGAAAGTGTCCTTTTCCTTTTGTCTGTTGGAGATGGCCTATATCAATTTCCCCCAGCTGTGTTATTGCCTTGGACATCTGTAGCTTGAAGACTAGACAACTCTTGTTGCAATGAAGTGATCTTAGATTGACTCTGCCCAAATATATTTTTACTCCATTTTGACAGAAAATATCTAGTACTCGATAACTTATTAGTTAAAATAAAAGTTGCAAAATCAGAATTATTATTTTTCCAAGCGTTTTAATTTCATCGCTACATATATCTTGTTGAAGCCAGTGTTCAAAAAATTTCTAGTTTTTCCCCTAGAAGAATATATATCATAGAAGTCTAACATTATGAGAGTGTGGTCAGACCCTTTCTGATGCAAATGAGTTAAGGTGGATTCAGGAAAACTGATGAACCAATCACTATTTACTAGTTCTCTATCTAGTCTGGATTTGATCCTCTCAGTCCCATGACTGTTACTAGTCCATATGGAAGGATTTCCAATAAAACCTAAATCAGAGAGATTAGATTCAGCAATTAAGTTTATGATAGTAGAGCTGTGTTGGCAATGGAAGATTGATTTGGTCTCTCTTCTGTATTTAGGGTTAGATTAAGATCACATATAATCACTCAAGGGATATGAACACTAAGACTATGACTCTTAATGTAATTCCACTGCTCTTCCTATTGATTCGTGTAGGGCGTGTCGTACATGCAAGTGAGGAACCATTTTCCTTTAGCTGGCTACTATGCATAATCTCAAGTTCAAAACCATCTTTTCGTAAGAACCTTATACCACTAGCAAGACCAACTAAGGGAGCATATAAGGAATTCGAAAATTGAAGGGACTTGGTAAACTTAAGGATTCTATCATCATTTATTTTTGTTTCTGAAACAAAATTATATTCGGGTTATGCATTTTGTTTAAATAAAATTGATGATCTATGGTTTCACTGCCAGCAAAACCTTGACAGTTCCAACAGATAACTTTCATTCTATCACAAAAAAAAAGTGCTAAAGAAAAAAATAAAATGAATGCTTAGTTGAAAAAAATATGAGGATTTTGAGAAAGTAAAAATAAGGTAAAGAATTGATATTTGAAAAGAGTAAGGAATTTATCACATATGCTGGACCATTTTGTTCGGCATGGGAGTACTCCTCTACATGGAAGTTTTCATCATCGACCATATATGTATCTAAGTGGCGAGAGTTTGTTTCAGTATTATTCTCCATGATGTTGTGGTGGATATCACAGGAAGCCAAACCAGGTGATCTTGAGTTATTGCTTTGCATATTCTGCTCTTCTTCGTAATTTTGTGTTTTGTTATGCTCATTTTGTGTCTTGTTCCTCTTGGTAATTTCAAATAATTATGAATCGCATAAAAACTATAAAATATTTTGGGCCTCTGAATTTGGAAAATATTTTAGTCTATTATACATCAATATTATTGATCGAACACCCATCCGCTAAAAACGGATGGACCAGGCCGAATCCGCGGATTAGATCTCAAATGTTCATCCCTACGGACCTTTCCCAGTACTTCAAAGTTAAGCATCACAACTAGGCCCATCACAACCACAAAACGGGCCCTTATTATCCCAGGGTAATTGTGGAAATTTCGATCCCAAATAGAAACCTTTATCCAGAAAAGCGAAAACCTAGTTCACTTTCCTCCTTCCCCTTTCACTGTACACCGCCGTACTTACATCTTCTGAACTAAAAAAACAGCAACCAATTTCAACAGATCGATCTTCTTCCATGTCCATGATTTGACATCGATAAAGATCTCTGCTTTTTATTTGTTATTTAGTTTTCGATCGATTTTGATAAATCTAATTCAAAAGCTCTCTTTATAGTGTTGATTGATCCATATTAAAAAAAAAAAAAAACCAATCGGATCGCTTTTCATGGTTTTGAATGATGAATTTGGATCAATTTCAGTTCTGATTACATCTAAAAACAAACGTGAATCATAAAAAAATAAATATAAACGATTCTATTAAAAAGTTCAATCTCAATCTCCTCCAGAATTGAATGACCAGTGAAGTACTCGAGGAATTGAGAGTGATTCAAAAGCAATGGGGGATATTCTTAAATTAATTTGGGATTTTTATGTGTCCGCCTCTTTCTTTTGGGTTTGGGGGGTTAGGTTAGAAAACGTGGTGAAGGGTTAGTTACAAAACTAACATTCAATTGGGAATTTGAAGAGAGATTGGTTTTTTATATGAGAAATGAGAATACGATTTCAATTTGGGTGATAGAGATATAAGATTTTTTGGTGGTTGGATTGCATCTACCTTCTCACCAAACTTTCTTAGTCTTGAAACTCTAAAACCCAACTACTTGTCAAAACCCCCCTTTAAACCCCTTTTGTTTTAAAAAAATCTTTTCTTTTAATCTAAAAGATGAAAAAAAAAGAAAGAATTTTACTAGAAAAGCATGTACTAGAAATCTGTGTTTAACGGCCACATAACCCTTTTACTGGGAACAAGATATACTAACATTACCTTTTCTTTTTTTCTTTCAGTTTTTCCATTTTGTTCTTTAAGGTCGTACAAAGAATAGCTAAGATTTTTAGATTTGTATATGTAAAGGTAAGATTGGTGGTGAATATGCTTTCATTTTGCTTACATTTCAATTTTTTCTTCTTCTGATTTTTCTTTTTTTTTTTTTTTTGGATTCTAATGCAGATAATAATACAAGGGAATTCCAGCAACACATTTGGGTATGGTTAGTTCTCTTGTTCTCTTCTGGGTGTTGTTTTTTTATTGAGTTCTCAAGGATGCATCATGTTTGAGTTGAAATTGGTTTTATCCAACATTATGTAGCTATTTGTTTGTTAGTTAATTCTATTGTCTTTTTACTGCTTATGTTTAATTTGCACCCAAATTCCAAAAAAAATTCGTTGAGAAGGCTGGGATGGTGGTAACTGTGATTTGAATGAACCTTCGATGTTTTCTAGAGATGTTGGTGGATTTAGACAAGGTTAAGTAGTTAGGGCACTTCTGAAATGAGGGTGAGTTTTAGGATGGGACAATTATGCTGCAATTGGAAACACTGACCTAGAAGAGATATTAGAATCAGATGTCCCTGCACTGAGACTGTGTATTCCTTGTGCTTTTGAAACGCAAATTCAAATTTTCTTGGGTACTAGTTCAAAATTGTGAAAGATTGTCCCAGTGGTAGACTAGTATTGGGGTCCCGCACTTAATTGCGGGGGAGAATAACTTAGTGTGCTCTTCTAAGCTTGGTGAGGAAATGGGAGCAATGATATCTGAATTGCAGTTCAAAGCCATTGGTAGTTGTGTGTGTGTGTTGTTGTTGATCTGATTTCAAATGTATTTGCCGAGAGAATGAAAACTACAGTGCTAAGATGTTCAATGGTTACTGTTGACAGACGTTAAGAAAAACTTATATGAGTATCTACTTGATATCACTAGGAAAAGTAGGCGAATGTTCGATGTCATTACAGGAGTTTGCCAAACTTAATTTACTATGTAGCAAGCAAAATTTATGTTGACATGGTATTGGTACATGTAATAGCACAGTAATCTGTTGATCCTAGTGTGTTACAAATGTTACTGTGATTGCTTCCTTCAGTTTTTATTCTGTTGTGCTGTCATTGAGGTCTGTTGATTCGTGTGTTTCTCCTATAAGCTTTTGTGGTTTCTTTATCCTGATTACTGCTGAAACCTATCTAATATATGGCATGTTTGGCAGTTCTAAATTGTAAGCAACTTTGAGGTCAACTTGCTGGTTCTCGAGCAAATTCATCCAAAAGTAAGTATTTGAGGTGCTAACTATCAATTTAGGATCATTTTTTTTTTCAACTGCTTGCTTCTTCACCCCAATTCCTGAAAATAACATCTTCTCCATCTCTACATGTAGCAATTGAATCAAAAGTAGTACAAATGAAGGCAACTTGATTGTAATCTCTGAATAACGTCGTCATGAAATGGAAATTTGAAGATTGCCACTCTATATGTGATCGTTAAATGGAAGATAAAGCCACAGAAAATAACAATAAGATGGTTCTGGCTAAGCCAAAAGCTTCAAGACCCTCGTGCTCAAAGTTCCAGTCTTTCTCTGCACTCCTTACGGGTGCGATTAGCACATCATCATCATCACCTAATTCAATTTGCGAAACAGCTGTAGCTCCGATCAGACCCAAGACTCTGAGGATCAAACCTGCAGAAAGTTTGGCTTCAAATGCTGCTGTTTCATCTCAGGTGGGGGTTTGATAGTATAGATCGTTCTCGATTCCTATCAAAATTGCTTCTATAGTTCTATTTGTATAAGGTGTATCTCCTTGGACGTCTTATATCTGAATTTTTTTTTTCAGGGCGAGGCATCTGGAAGTGCAGCTTATTCCTTGAAGGCTGAAATCAAATCTTCTGTGGTATATAAACCACTAGCAAAACTTGTTTCAAGAGCAACTGCTTCTCAATTGGCAAATCTGGTTAGTATAATACATATCTGGCCAACGTTAAAATCAGTAGTTCACCATTTGGGTTTTATTTCATAATTCGCTTTGAGCATGCTTGCTTATTCATTTTGTTATGCTCAGGGAAATTCTAATATCAGTAACCAACAAGCAACAGTTCAGGCGCAAGCTTATGCTCAAAATACAAGTCGAACCAAACACCATTTTCAAACTCCGGTTGCTACAGATTTTCGTCAAGAATTGCCATGGCCACCTGTTAGAAATAACCAGATCAATGATCCCTCAAAGATGGCATTGCGGAAACCCAAAGAGAATCCGAAGGATGTGATGCCAACAGTAAGTGGTGATAGACCTTCTTATGATGGATATAACTGGAGAAAATATGGGCAAAAACAAGTGA
The DNA here is from genome assembly GCA_023531295.1 of Papaver armeniacum. Classification (NCBI taxonomy): domain Eukaryota; kingdom Viridiplantae; phylum Streptophyta; class Magnoliopsida; order Ranunculales; family Papaveraceae; genus Papaver; species Papaver armeniacum. The sequence goes on along the minus strand of JAJJWW010006351.1, from coordinate 518,881 downwards.
AAGGAAGCGAGTACCCTCGAAGCTACTACAAGTGCACACATCCAAACTGTCCAGTGAAAAAGAAGGTTGAAAGATCATTTGATGGGCAAATAGCAGAAATTGTTTACAAGGGTGAGCATAATCACGCGAAACCTCAGCCTCCTAAACGTCACACGTTAGGAACACTTGATCAAGGACTTGCATCCGATGGGACTGGTCAAGAAACTAGTAGTAATTCATTATGGAGTAACTCTCTTGATGAGAGGAACCAAGGGTCAGAAAACCGATTGGATAACCGAAGTGCTGCTGGATTTTCATATAATCCTTTTTCTTATACATCTAAAGCTCCAATGCCTTATGATTCTGTCACATCTGGTGGAGCTTTTAACAGTAGTGGTCTTGGAACTCCTGAAAGTTCTTATGGTCTGAGTGGTGATTGTGATGAAGCAAGCAGAAGAATCAATGCAGTGGATGATGATACTAAGTATAAGCGGAGGTAAGAATTTTAAACAATGGTTGTTTTAGGCAGATTCTATGTGGTTATAAAACTTTAAAAACTTCGTCAGACTGGTTTATTTTATAAAATCCACTGTACACACTAACTTTTGATGTTTACTTGTTGCTTTCTTTTTTTCTTTCTTTCTTTCTTTCAAGGAAGAAGGAGAATCAGTCTGGTGACGCGGGCGTAATGTCACAAGGTGTACAAGAGCCTCGAGTCGTGTTGCAAGGGACAACAGATGCGGAGATTATCGGGGATGGTTTCCGTTGGAGAAAATATGGACAAAAAGTCGTGAAAGGAAATCCATTTCCAAGGTTGAAACTCAACTTCCCTCCTATATTCTTCACTCTGTCAATTCTATCAGTATAACAATACATCATTACCTTGGTTATCCTATTCAAAAGAACTTTCTTTCACTAAAGCTGTATATATAACCTGGGATTGCAGAAGTTACTACAGATGCAGCAGTCTCAAGTGCAATGTCAGGAAGCATGTCGAAAGGTCCTTGGATGATCCAACTGCATTCATCACAACCTACGAAGGAAAACACAATCATGATATGCCTTCTTCAAGGAACATCAATCCATCTGCATCTCATGACATAGATTCTAACCCTGCGATATACAGACCCAACCAATGATGTACACAGTGAGGATCTTTACTCTACAAATCAACGTTTTGAATACCTGCCAGAGAGATCAACTTGGAGTTAGTTTTCATTGAACAACTATACTTATTGAATGAGAATTGATATAGATAATTAGATCCAGAATCATCCAGGAGGAAGATCTTTCTTTGTGTAGATATGAGTATTGATTATTATAGAACTCAAATCATTAAATGGGTAAAAGCAACTAAAAAGCAAAGGGTTTCTCTATTATTTTTCACTTTTTGTTCTTTTCTTTTTTGGCAGCTTGAATCTGCAACAGATGAGACATTGTTATGTTAATTCTTTCACAGCTTTATTCTGCTATATGTGGATATACATTACTTGTTAATTGCTATAGGTGTTTGTACTCAGGTTGTCAATTTTTGATGCCCATTACTTTCGACTGAGTTGTGGCTCTTCCCTGTAACAGAAGTGACAGAAAAGCGTCGCCTTTTCTCCCTCTTCACAAGAACCTTCCATAGATATGCAGAAGGTGCGTGTGAATCCGGAGGAATGATTTCTGGCTCACGTTTTCATATTTTGTAAGCGTTGTCTATCACTGCCTCCGTTTCTGGAAAAGAGTTAAGAGGCAGGTAGTATTTTTTAGTTACGGATCTTCCTTATTTTAAATTTATCTTTCTATTTTCTTCCTCTCTAGCGAGAAATCACAAATCACAAGAGCTAGAAACTCTTCACAGTTGGTGTGTGAAGGTCTATGAAGACTTTCACAAAACTCAGTCCTAGGCCAGTGTTCCTATGCGCCTAGCAAATGCAAGGAAGAGCTAGTTTTGGAACGATTTTTTGGGCACTACTCAAAAATGGAGGGGGACTACTCTTCATTTTTTGGGTGGATATTTGAAGTAATTTTGAGTCACCCCTTATCTATTTTTTTTTAATACCAAACTTGCCCTTGGTAATAAAATTAGTTAGTGTATTGATTAGTGAGTTAATTAATGATTAGTGAGATTAAATTAATAATTTGATTTTTTTCAAAAGAAGAATTATCGAGAGGGAGAAGAAGAAGATGAAGATGATAATGAAGATGAGGATTTTGGAAGAAAAAAAGTTAGATCTTTTTCTTTAAGAGCCACAACAAGGGTATGATGTTTTGGGTACTCACGGATACTTCAAATTTAGTTAATGGTGCTTGAATTGGCCAAAACATTCCTTCCTAAAAATGAACAATTTACAAATGGATTTCGGTTTGGTTAACAAAGTTCGGCTACGACATTTGAAGAACAGGTAGCCGAACTCATCTGCAAGTGTAGTTCGGCTAATATTTCGAAAAACACAGGTAGCCGAACTCAGTTTTAATGGAGTTTTTTCTTTCAGAGAAAAGTTCGGTTAGGAGAAAAAATTGCGACGTAACCGAACTAAAAGTTCGGCTAGGAAAATAAAATGAAAAAATTTGCGACGTAACCGAACTTAATATATAGGTTTTCAGAGAAAAGTTCGGTTAGGAGAAAAAAATTGCGACGTAACCGAACTTTTGTCTGAAAGAAAAACCTCAATTAAAGTTGAGTTCGGCTAGTTCGACAAAGTTTTTCAGATAATTCCTAGCCGAACTTCTCTCTGCAACTTCCATTTTCAACTCATTTTGATGATTACTTCTCATTTTTTCAACCAAAAACGAATGGCAATTAATAGGTTTGTTATAATTTTGATTTTGTTTTGTTAATGATTTAAATTAAGTTATATATAGAGGTGGCTGTGGTGGTGGTTCGAGGTGGTCGGTGGTGGTGAGCGGCGGTGGTGATGGGAGGAGGTGGTTAAATATATATATGTTAAGGGTAGGTTAGTCATTTCCACACTTTAGGACACCCCTTATAATTATAGGGTAGATATTTTATCACTTAGTAGTCCCCTACCATTTTTGAGTAGTGCCCAAAAAATCATTCTAGTTTTTCAAACTGGCAATCATAATGGGCTAAGTGACAAATTTGCCACTTAGCCCATTGAGATAGGGTTGGTGGGCTAATGTGGTTCTACAATCTTACGAAACCTGTTTTAGGGCATACCAAAAAATTTCAAGGCATACAAGATAGTTTTCCCATCCTAGGTGACCTTATAAGGGGTGTTTATTGGGTAGTTCAATTACCTATATACCCTTGAACCTAAAATCAAAAAACAAAAAACAAAAAACAGAATATGCTTTTACCCTAAACATCTCTTCTTCTTCCCCCAGCTGAACCACCTCCCTCCTCTCTCGATTTTTTTTTCCATCGCCGTAATTAATTGTCGATTCGTGAAAATTTGATCGTCGATTAAATTGAGCTATATAATGGATTGTATAAAGAAAAAAGCAGATGGCAGGCGTTCTAAATCCTCTTCTAATCCATGAACTGAAGAAGATGAACCAATTGAAGATGAAGGTGTAAAAACTGTAATTGAACCAGAAATTGAATCGTAAATTCAACCATTTGAAGCTCCAACTCTTATTTTATTGTTTTTGATCGATAGAATATGTTAATTCAGAAAAAACTAGAAATTTTTGCGGTTACAGAATGAGGTTCGGCTGATTAGCGAGACGAATTATCAGCCGAATTGTTCATTGTTCTTCGTTCTGAAAGTACTTATGAATAGTTCGACTAATAATTCATTTCTAAACAACAACCGAACTTCTCAGGTGGTTTATACAGTGTCAGGTTCAGCTAATACCTTGCCAACATTTACCGGCCGAACCTGAGAAGTGAAATTTATCCCAGGTGGTTGTCAGGTTCGGCTGACTCGATTAAATCACTTTCAAGCCGAACATGTCTCTCTAAACATTTTGAAAATCTTGATTTGTAGACCCTAGGTTCGGCTGGCTCGTGTTGATGAGTTATCATCCGAACTTCTCTTTGTAGACTCAAGTCTTTCAATCTTGTTTTGGCCATAACTTCTTCGTCCGATGTCGGAATGACCTCATTCTTTTTGCGTTGTTTTCGTCTTTTCATTCTTTTGAAAATGAAGATAAAATCTCCTTGATTTTAACAAGTTGAATTTGGATCTTGGTATTCTCCATTAGTAGACTTCACTTTCTTAACACTTTTATAGTCATTTCCACTTCTTTTGGTTGATTAATCCTAAGAAAGGCTGCACAATAGAGAACAAACGTAATAAAAATTTGAACCCCTAAATGTGTATGAACTTAAGTGTTTTCTGTAGAATCAGTAACATGTTTGGCTAATACAATTTTTTGAATATGAGTCGAACTTGGGAAGATGTATGGTTCGGCTGATACGATATTTAGAGTACAAACCGAACCTTTAACTTAAGTTTTTTTCAAAACTCTCAGGAAAATGTTCGTCTTATAATAAAAATTTCGAGTCAGCCGAACTGTTCATCTTCTGAAGCATACCAGTTAGGTTCGGCTGATAATTTCAAGCCGAACCTATCCGTGGTTCGACGAACTTGGGTGAAGAAAATCAATTTTCAGATGATAACTAAATTATACTTAATCACTAATCATTATGATTAATCACTAATCAATATTATGTATAACTAATCATTAGTATTACCACTAATACTAAAAGGGTAGTTTTGTCATTACCCAAAAAGTTTGGATAAAGGGCTTTTGGATTTACTATTTAATGACCCTATTTTGTCACTACTTGATATGCCCTGGAATTTTTGAGTATGCCCTAAAACAGGGTTCCTATTTTGAGGCATACTCATTTTTTTGGAACCATTTTTTAGGGACCATGGTTTTTTTGGGGGACCATGGTCTTATTAGGCCAACCTCCCTATACTTATAAGGGGTTTCCTAAAGTTAGGTAAATACACATTTACCCTTTACTTTAATTTAAATTAAAGCCAACCTAATAACTATATAAATCTAATCATATACATCTAATCTAAATGAATCTATTAACCAAAATCAAAATCAAAATCAAAAACAAAAACAGAAGGGGAATCGAAATTTTTTAGTTTTGAAAAAAAAAATTATTCTCTTATTCTTCTCTCGTTCCTTGACGTTCCTCGTTCGATTGAAAAACCCATCAATCTTTTTAATTCGTTTTTTGATTGGGAAAATTGAGTAGAAATCATCAAAATATGGTTTAAATGGAAGTTAAAGTGGCATGTTCGGTTAGGAATAGTTTTTAAATAACTAGTTTTGTAACCAACTAAAGGTGGTTATGTGGTTGAACATTCTAAAACCAAGAAAATGATCAGTCAATAGAATTGTATGAGGTTAATTGTGACAAGAAGAAGAAATGGTTGAACCCGAGATATTGATCTTGAAGAACACTTTGGTTATCACGAATTTAATTTTTGAACCTCCAAATCTAACTCCGAGTTCAAGTCCAAGTTGGTTCATAAAAAATAGTTTTAACCAAATGAACTACTCATTAAAACCAATATATTGTGTTCGGTTGGTTATGTTCAATTGGAATTTTTTTCCTTTAACCTTTGGATACCGAACACTTGTATTCGAACAACAAATGCTTGAGTTTGTTTGGGACTTAGCACCTGTTTTATGTTCCAAGAACACGAAAAAAAAAATTGCTAACCGAACCGAACCTTCTCTCTCCAAAATCAATATGTTGAGTTCGGTTGGTTCGCAAAAAAAAAAAATTGCTAACCGAACCCTTCTCTGAAAATTAATATGTTGAGTTCGGTTAGTTCGCAAAAAAAAAGAAGTTTTCTAACCGAACTTCACTCTAATATTGAGTTCGGTTCAGTTGAAAATTAATGTCGGAAACCGAACATTACTCTGTATACTCTGGAATAAAAGTTCGGTTACTCCGAACATTAAACCGAACTCATCAAAACCTCCATTAAAAGCGAGTTCGGATACCTGTGTATTTTGGATTTATTAACCGAACTACATTCGCAGAAAGTTCGGTTACATGTTCTTCATATAATATAACCGAACTATGTTGACCTAGTTGAAATTTTTTCTTACGATTTTCATTTTGAAGATATTTTAGGCCATTTATAGCAACATTAACTAAGTTAAAATCATACCTCAATACCAAAAGGATGTTTTTACTCTATATTCACCGATCTCAAAAAAAAAAAAAAAAAAAAAATCTCCATCATCTTCATCTTCTACTACTTTAATCACTTAATAATTCTACTTCTTTTTAAAAAAAATCATCTATTAATTTAATCTTAATCAATGGTTAATTATACTAATCATTACACAAAAATAATCAAGAGGGTAGTTTTGGTATTAAAATAAATATATGGATAAGGCTTGTCCTCATACTACTTCAAATAATTTGCCCAAAATAAAATGATGGTCCCCTCCAAAAAAAGAGTGGTGCCCAAAAAACGGTTCTTTTTTTTGAGGCATACTTATTCATTATCCCATCAAGAGTGGGTTTATAAGGGATGTCTAAAGGGTAGTGCAATTACCTATACATCCTTAAATGATTTGAATTACTAAAGTGCCCTTACCATTAAAAATTTAAAATCAAAAATCAAAATCACCTTTAAACTCAAACATATTCTCTTCTTCTACAACTTTAAAAATCAAAATCAATTTTTTTTTTTAATTGTCACAATTAACCATCGATTCATGAACAATTCATCGTCTATTAAACATAAATATAAAATCACTTGCAAAAAAAAAAAAAAAAAAAAAAAAAAAAAAAAACTAGGTGGGCGTTTAAATTATTCTCTTAATCCACTAATTGAAGAAAAAGAAGAAGTTAAGGTGTTGAAACTGAAATTCAATCAGAAATTCAACCGGGTGAAGAACCGACTCTTGAAATAAGTATTAGAAGATATTTTCCATATACTCATTTCTTATTTTTCTGTTTTTGATTGATATAATAGGTTTAATCCTAGGATTTTTACGATTACAGAGTGAATTCGGCTTATAATTGAGACGAATTAGCAACCGAACTTCACTCTATTCGTCATCTTGAAGGTGCTTGTGAACAATTCGGCTTATATGTTTATCTCAATTATCTCAGCCGAACCTAGTTTAATATTTAGCGAACTACAAGTTCGGCTAATTAGATAATATGAAAATAGAGCCGAACCATACAATAAAGTAAAAGAAGTATTTTTGCCAGGTTCAGCTGATTCGAAAATTTGATTTATCAGCTGAACCCTAATGACTAATTTCCCAGGGTGTCTTTGTATGTAAGGTTTGGCAGATTATTTAGTTTATAAGACGAACTTGTTATTCCAAAATGGTTCGACTAATTTTTTATTTAGTTTATATGTCGAACCTTTGCCTTGTGTTTTTTCTCAAGATAAAAGTTCGGCCAACAAGTATTATTTTTCGAATGAGCCGAATTGTTCAACTAGCATACCAGTTATCAGTCGAACTTATCTCTGGTTCGCCGAATTTGCATGTGAAAAATTACTTTGAGTAATTCAACATACAAAAAGGACATTAAACATACCTATGTATTATATCCCATTTACGAGATGAAGATTCTCCTTTGTCATTTGAATCACCCATCTTGAAGTTCAATAGTCTCAAAAATCTAGGTTTTTTTCACTTCTTCTTCCTCTCAAAAAACCCAACTCTCTCACAAAGATCTGATTTCTATACTAATAACAATAACAATTTAACTTTAATCAATCATTAACATCATTAAATCTAATTAAGGGTGAAAACGCGGGGGTCTAACAACCTCACCCAATATTTCGCTTAGCAATCTGTATGGACTAACTCCAATATAATTCTGAGAGCACCAACTAATAAAGCGAGCTCAATCAAGAAATATATCTAAGAGTTATATCTTTGTTTCACAATGTAATCAGCAAATCAAACAAATAGAAATTCGTAAGCCTGATTATTATGTGAAACAACTTGAATGGTACCAAAGACCGATGTTCAAGTGTCAATCAATTTATATCAACAACCAAAGGTTGGATTATCTAATTGATTGAACTACGCACAATCTGTGATATTTAAATTATATAGAAAATATAATGCGGAAAAGAAATAACACAGACACCAGAAATTTTATTAACGAGGAAACCGCAAATGCATAAAAATCGCGGGACCTAGTCCAGATTTGAACACCATACTGTATTAAGCCGCTACAGACACTAGCCTACTCCAAGTTAGATTCGGACTGGAATGTAGTTGAGCCCTAACCAATCTCACACTGATCAAGGTACAATCGCGTTCCTTACGCCTCTGAATCCCAGTAGGACTCCACACACTTTATTCCCTTAGCTGATCTCACCCACAACTAAGAGTTGCTACAACCCAAAGTCGAAGACTTGATAAACCAATCTGTCTCACACAGAAAAGTCTATTGAATAGATAAATATGTCTCCCACAGAAATACCTAAGGGTTTTGTTCCGTCTTTTGATAAATCAAGGTGAACATGAACCAATTGATACACCGGACTTATATTTCCGAAGAACAGACTAGTAATATTAATCACCTCACAATAATCTTAATCGTATGGTAGCGAAACAAGATATTGTGGAATCACAAACTATGAGACGAAGATGTTTGTGACCATTTTTTATCTTGCCTATAGGAGTTAAAATCTCGAGTTAAGATAGTACTCAATCACGATAGAAAATAGCAAGATCAGATCACGCAACTACAAAAAATAGTTGGGTCTTCCCAATGAAATCTTTCAATCGTTAACCTACAGGGTTTTGGAAAAACCTAAGGTTAAAGGAGAACTGACTCTAGTCGCAACTAGTATCACATAGGAGGTGTGTGGATTATGTTTCCAAGTTGCTAGAGTTCTCCTTTATATAGTCTTCAAATCAGGGTTTGCAATCAATGTTACCTTGGTAACAAAGCATTCAATATTCACCTTTAGATGAAAACCTGATTAGACTCAAGCTAATATCTTTCAACCGTTAGATCGAACTTAGCTTGTTACACACAAATGAAAAGTGACTTCATTTAGATATGGGTAACCGTACCTAAACGCGTGCACCTTGTTGGCTCAACAATAGTTAACCGAAGTTAGCCATATGAACACTTTCATATTATTCATCTTAACCATAACTAGTTCAAATGACTCAAATGAATTTAGTTCTAGAGTTATTCAATTGTTTATATTCTCATAGAAGTATACAAGACACAATTGAAGCAAAATCGATTTTGATTCACTCGAATCAATTCATGAACATTATAGCCACGGTTTGCAAAAGATTGCATTCCTTAATTTATAAATGTATTAGTTCATGAACAAACCGATTTTAGAACATAACCTACTCAAGTATACAAACGGGTACACATACTTAAGTGGCCAAACTAAGTTTGGGTTCGCCAGTACGCGAACGTGTACGCATACCACCAAACTCAGTTGAACTCCGGAGCTTTGACTTACGCCAGTACACGAACGCGTGCACATACTTAGTTCCCGGACTTTCATTCACCAGTCAGTACGCGTACGTGTACGCATACCATGGTTTCCGGACTTGGAATAACTTGCAACAGTTAGCATGCAAGAAAGCATACTGTGCTATATCCAATCATGGTTAATTTGTTCTAAACTCTCATTTCAATCACTGAACATTCTTTGAAGACGGGAATAGATGTCTCACACAAACTATTAGCTTCAAAGCTATTTTCAAGTGATCGAATGATCAATACAAAACATATTGAGTCTATATCAAATGACTGTTTCACACAAATCATGTAAGATGTTACCAGGCGATTTTCACATGTTCATCTTTTGACTTTCGTCAAGAATATAAGATGAACTTGGTTAAAGCGAAATCTTACCAACACATATTTCGATAAATATGTAAGCGAGTTAAACTCAGCTCGAAATATCAAATGTGTATAATCGAAGTCTATATAGGTATACGACTTTTTTCTCAAACATAAGATAGAGTAGATAGAATTTTGAGTGATAGATGAGTTCAAGTCTCCACATACCTTTTTTTGGTGAAGTTCCACAAGCTCAGTAGTTCTTCGTCTTCAATCGATGAACTCCGTGAAGTCTAAGCTCAACTACTCTTTCTATCCTAATCCGAGACTTAGCTATAAGTAGAATAGAAATCAAGACTATTAGTTTTGGAAACTAAACTTGACAAACAAGCTTGAGATAACAACGCTTTAGAGTTTGACCGAGCAATGCTCTAACAATCTCCCCCTTTGTCAATTTTAGTGACAAAACTATCAATACATATGGATTACAAAATAAATAAACTTTGTAGCTTCTCATCCAAATTCTTGATCTTCTTGGTTCTTCAGCATTAATCGAAATCTTCGTCACTTCCAAGTACTCTAGTGATTCTGAACGCGTTTAACTCAGTATCAGTGTTGTTAAAGATCCATAGCCATAACAATGAGAAAACAGTAGCTCTCAATCATTGTTATACAGTGTCGTAGTATTATTACACATCATTAAAGTCCAATTGTATCAAAACTTTGGCAACAATACTATGGTGATATGTATCATCCCCCCCCCCCCTCTCCCTTAGTCATACTTCATCTCACAATGAAAACCACTCCCCCTTACATAATGATCCGTAAACCATATATATTTGTAGTGTGAACTACACATTAATTCTCCCCTTTTTGTCAATATAAATTGGCAAAGGTACGAAAATTAGTGGGATCATAATGAAATTCTCATAGAGACACTTCATGACTAAAAGAGAACATATCAACTTTGTTTCGATGATTTCACATAGTCGAAACTTAGTGTATTCATCATGAGTTTATAAAGATACAAGAAAACTCCAACAATATTCCACAGCCGCACTCCCCACAAAGATTTGGCAATTAAGCACAAGTTCAATTAAGAACTATCCCCCATAAAATGTCATTCCCGAAAGAACAACAAGAGCGACCTTACTTTACATGAAAAGAAGGATTTCTTTGGACATTAACAAATTACATGAGACTTGAATTTGTATCCATAAAACTCAATTATATTAACCACAAGAGAACCCATGATTAATTTCATCGGAAATGCTCAACATAAGAGAACTTACGGAGCCGCACAGTACTTACACATAGAAGTGGATCAGGGAAAGATCAATACTGCGGAATATTCAAAGATTCATTCTACTTTCATCAATATTTTCATAATGATATCGTAGACTTAATCTTTGTTATCAAAAGTTCATTCTATCTTCCATCAATATTTGTATAATGACATATAATAGACTTAACTTTTGAAATACATAGGACAATAATAGTTCACGGACGCAAACACACATATCCCATAACAATATTTGCAATATATAAAACCAATAAAGATTAATACTGCAAAATCATCTTCCAAATCAACTTTAGAATTTAGATAAATAAATCTAAAAACATTGCAAGATGAAAATCGTTGGCAATAGCTATGTGTACTCACAATAATTTCTATTCCAAACCCTAGTTATCCTTCTTTAAACACAAAAATAAATTATCATACGAAGTTTCCTAGACAAAAACAAAAACATCAAGTGATAAGGAAATTCATTATCATCTTTATCATCGGAAACTATCCAAGTGGCTTGAACAATATCCATGTCTTCCTTGATTTCGGGAAACTTAGTAGCAATCACACGCAGTTCTTCTTGCACACATTTTACCTTGGTATTGATCTTACACACGCTTGTGAATTTGATGAAGAAGACTCAAGGTGGTAGGATCACAAGAACCGTCAAGGGAATCACATATTTGTCTTTTGCATGCATTCTCCTTCATACATTTGAAAGTACAAGCACGAACAAGTTTGGGAGTTTCAATAGAGTTGCCAATAGGAGCAATAGAATGTGCTCGACAAATTTGCTCAATTAAGCACGAAAATCCTAACTTCTTGTTGGATGACGTCATTGGGACCATTTTTAAGAATAATGAATCCACAAATATCAAGACTTTGAGAAGCCAATTCAAGGAAATAGACTAACTCCGCAAACTCACTACTCCACCGAGAGTTCTCAATTGTGGAGGGATAAAGATTAGATATACCAAGGTTTCCAAAAGACATCAAAGCAAGACTAAGATAATTAGTAGGAAATTTTCCTTCAGTCCAATCAACACTCTTGCCACAAAGACCTTTCGAAATGGTCTCATATGATGGTATTTCTTCCCTTGGTCTAGGAAGGCGAAAATTACCCAAAGGAATTTTGGTAATCCTTCAAATCAACTCTTTATTAACAAGAATCCTTTCTCTATTTATCATGGTCTTGAATTCCATTTCATCAAGACCATTAAAGATGTTTCCAAGATGAAATTTTTCAAAACAAACCAAATCTTCTTTATGACCACTAGAAAAATCCAATTTCTTCTCTAGAATAAACCCACTAGAAGAAATCCTTTCAAAAATCTTGCTACAAGACTCATTGATAAATCTAATTCTAAGAGAGTCTTGATTTTTAGGTAAAATCATGCTAGAAGATGATGAATCCAAATTTTTTGAAACCTTCTTTGAATCCTTGAATTTCCCCATGAGATCTAAAGAAAAGAGAACACAAGGAAGGAGAAACTTACTTGAAATGCTTTTTGATGGAAAATAAAATCTTTTGCTTTCCTTGTAACTCCAAGAACCAAAAATTAATGGAGTAGAGACGCGAACCCTAGAAGAAACATAGTTCACGTATGCGGACAAGGAAAGGAAGAATAAGGGTACGCGTATCACAACTCTTATATGCCCAATAATGGGCTTGGACCCGTTTATGAACCGCAACCAGGTGTGCACACTGTGAAAAGATCCTAGTGCAAAAAAAGGATGGTAGAAAAACTACATCACTTTATTTAACCTTGGGAGGGAAAAACTGTCAAGAAGTTTTTCACTAAGAAAAGATCAAAAACAAATTAACCCAAACACAAAAATAATCAAACCGTTACTTGCCCCATCTCAATTTATATACAAATGGGGTAGAGCCAAGCTTGTTACCAAGAGGATAGATGTGCAGAGTGATTCTCATGCAACTTTTCCGGTTGATATTTGTGAAATGTACCAGAAGTATAATCATAGTAATAATGATACTCCGAGTTAATAGAATTTTTTAAATCTTTTTTCTTATGACCAAGGAATGACGTTTTCCGACAATTAGAACCTACACCAAACTCACCGGAAATTTCACATGAGTCGGTAGCAAGTTTAGTTCGCATATCAAGGATACATGATTTGACAGGTACGAAACATTTATCGGAATGATACGAATTAAGTTTTTCTAAGAATTTAAAAACGCTTTCAAAAGCATCAAATAGATCTTTTTCAATTGATCCATCATGATAGTATTCCTCAAAAAAATTAAGAATTAATCTAGTGAGATTCCATATCTTTGAGCTTTGACCACGTTTTCTTGAACGATGTTTCTTAGAAGAGCTTTTAATTTTTCTTTAGACTGATTCACATCATCTAAGTTTTCCAATGTCTTCGATGGAGCGAGATTATCTCGAGAGACCAGAGGTATTGTGGATAATAAGCTCTGAACAATCTTTAAGGAATTCTAGTGTGCGTTACAGATGCCCAGAACAAGTTTCCCAACGTAATTTCCCATAAGAAAATACTTTAAGGATAATTCAAACATAAAGTTATCAGGTTTATCGTGTTTGCCTTCTCTGATACCAATTGAAAAAGCGGGGGTCTAACAACCTCACCCAATATTTCGTTTATCAATCTGTATGGACTAACTCTAATATAATTCTAAGATCACCAACTAATAAAGCGAGCTCAATCAAGAAATATATCTAATAGTTATATCTCTGTTTCATAATGTAATCAGCAAATCAAACAGATAGAAATCCGTGAGCCTGATTATTATATGAAACAAATTGAATGGTACCAAAGACCAATGTTCAAGTGTCAATCAATTTATATCAACAACCAAAGGTTGGATTATCTAATTGATTGAACTACGCAAAACCTGTGATATTTAAATTATATATAAAATATAATGCGAAAAACAAATAACACAGACACCAAAAATTTTGTTAACGAGGAAACCTCAAATGCAGAAAAATCCGGGAACTAGTCCTGATTTGAACACCATACTGTGTTAAGGCGCTACAGACACTAGCCTACTCCAAGCTAACTTCGGACTGGAATGTAGTTGAGCTCTAACCAATCTCACACTGATCAAGGTACAGTTGCATTCCTTACGCCTCTGAATCCCAGCAGGACTCCACGCACTTGATCCCCTTAGCTTATCTCACCCACAACTAAGAGTTGCTACGATCCAAAGTCGAAGACTTGATAAACCAATCTGTCTCACACAGAAAAGTCTATTGAATAGATAAATCTGTCTCCCACAAAAATACCTAAGGGTTTTGTTTCTTCTTTTGATAAATCAAGGTGAACATGAACTAATTGATACACCAGACTTATATTCCCGAAGAACTGCCTAGTAATATTAATCACCTCACAATAATCTTAATCGTATGGTAGCGAAACAAGATATTGTGGAATCACAAACGATGAGACGAAGATGTTTGTGACTACTTTTTATCTTGCCTATCGGAGATTAAATTTTGAGTTAATCTTAAAGAATATAATACTCAATCACGATAGAAAATATCAAGATCAGATCATGCAACTATAGAAAATGGTTGGGTCTGGCTTCACAATCCCAATGAAGTTTTTCAGGTCGTTAACCTACAGGGTTTTGGAAAAACTACGGTTAAAGGAGAACCGATTCTAGTCACAACTAGTATCACACATGAGGTGTGGGGATTAGGTTTCCCAGCTGCTAGAGTTCTCCCTTATATAGTCTACAAATCAGGGTTGGCAATCAATGTTACCTTGGTAACAAAACATTCAATATTCACCGTAAGATGAAAACCTGATTAGACTCAAGCTAATATCTTTCAACCGTTAGATCAAACTTAGCTTGTTACACACAAATGAAAAGTGACTTCATTTAAATATGGGTAACCGTACCTATATGTGTGCACCTTGTTGGCTCAACAATAGTTAACCGAAGTTAGCTATATGAACACTTTCGTATCAACCTTATTCATCTTAACCATAACTAGTTCAAATGACTCAAATGTAACTAGTTCTAGAGTTGATCAATTGTTTATATTCTCATAGAAGTATACAAAACACAATTGAAGCGAAATCGATTTTGATTCACTAGAACCAATTCATGAACATTATAGCCACGGTTTACAAAAGATTGCATTCCTTAATTTATAAATGTATTAGTTCATGAACAAACCGATTTTAGAACATAACCTACTCAAGTATACAAACGGGTACACATACTTAAGTGGCCAAACTAAGTTTGGGTTCGCCAATACGCGAACGTGTACGCATACCACCAAACTCAGTTGAACTCCGGAACTTGGACTTACGCCAGTACGCGAACGGGTGCACATACTTAGTTCTCGGACTTTCATTCACCAATTAGTATGTGTACAAGTAAGCATACCATGGTTCCCGGACTTGGAATAACTTGTAACAGTTAGCATACAAGTACGCATACTGTGCTATATCCAATCATGGTTAATTTTTTCTAAACTCTGTTTTCAATCATTGAAACATTCTTTGAAGACGGGAATAGATGTCTCACACAAACTATTAGCTTCAAAGCTATTTTCAAGTGATCGAATGATCAATACGAAACATTCCGAGTCTACATCAAATGACTGTCTCACACAAATCATGTAAGATGTTACCAGGCGATTTTCACATGATCATCTTTTGACTTTCGTCAAGAATATAAGATGAACTTGGTTAAAGCGAAAGCTTACCAACATATATTTCGAGAAATATGTAAGCGAGTTAAACTCAACTCGAAATATCAAATATGTATAATCGAAGTTTATATAGTTATACGACTTTTGTCTCAAATAGGAGATAAAGTAGATAGACTTTTGAGTGATAGATGAGTTCAAGTCTCCACATAACTTTTGTTGGTGAAGTTCCACAAGCTCAGTAGTTCTTCATCTTCAATCGATGAACACCGTGAAGTCTAAGATGAACTACATTTTTTATCCTAATCCGAGACTTAGCTATAAGTAGACTAGAAATCAAGACTTATAGTTTTGGCAACTAAACTTGACAAACAAGCTTGAGATAGCAACGCTTGCGAGTTCGACCGAGCAGTGCTCTAACAAAGGGTAGTATGACATTATCAAAAAAAAGGTGGATAAGGGGTGATGATGTTTTTATCTAGGGATCCCATTTTGGCACCATTAGGTATGCCTAAAAAAAGAGTATGCCTCAAAACAGGTTTCATCTTACAAGGGGTAGTCAAATGGGATTTCTATAGACTTTCATAGATTTTTTATTTGAGTCACTCTCGGAGACTCTCTGAAAATCTAGAGATTTCTAGTGATTCTCAAAGAGTATTTTATAGAGTTTTTATGACTTGTAGAGACAAAAAAAACGGGATTTGTAAAGAGTCTTTGTGATTTATAAAGACAAAAAATGTATAATATCTAACTAAAAATTTAAAACGTCTAACAATTTTTTATTATGCAAGTTATAATGTTAATAAAAGTACCATGAATACCTAGTAAAATATTTGTTCGGTGTCATAATAAATCTCACCGTTGACCTATGCCTAAGTTTTCAGTCATCCCACATTTTTTATTTGCTATGCTATCTTATCACTAGTTAGCATGTTTTCATTGTTTCATATAAGGAGATGTCCTTTGAAGTGGCAAAGAGAAAGCTCGGTCGATATACACGAGGGGAGACAAAAAGAGAGGGGAGGTGCCCAATATATTCAGATAAGTGTTGATGGGTGAAAATTACTCCTGCTGAATTTGGTAATTTGGGGTGTGATGAGGAATGAATTTAAACCTACAACAAATGCACTGCGCGGTGAGTGCTTGTAGATTCGAGAGATCAATCTGTGCAAGTCCGGCCTAAACCAAGAAATGGCCATTCCAGACTTGTTTCGGTCACAAAGTGAAGGAGATGGGGTTGATCTTAGGGAGGGAAGCGAAGAAGGTGTTGAGATTGTGAAGATGTTGGCTTGCTTATGACTTGTGACAGAAAAGTGAGCAGTCTTACGGTTAATGTAAGGAGGCTCTGGATGTTGATTTTCTGTCGACTGAACTTGTGTTGTTCTGTTGTCTTTCCTTGTTGTTGGAAAATAGGGCGGAGAACCTATTTATACAAGTCATTGAGCCTCATTCACGTTTCTCGTGGGAAGTGGAGGTAGTGGAATGATGGAGTTAGTGGAGTTGTGTGTCGGTGATACACGACCAGTCTTGCCCACTTCTCCTGTTCATCTCTAACCGTCCATGACCTCCTGACACGTTCTTGTGATGGCGCGTTGCACGCTGCACGCTGTAAACCGCCAGACCAATACCCCAGTAAGTATCCCCAGTTTGTGACATGATTGATGTCTGGAATGTGGATCGTGGATCCACGAAAGATAGCATGTAATGCTGAATTGAATAATCGTTATTCGTAAAGTCGATACTTGTGAAGTATCGTGTGTATTTTATGCAGTGTACTGCATTGCGGTGTGGTAAAGTGATGGGTAATGACTCCTCACTAACCAAATAACTCCCGACCAGGGTTGTATAACCAAGCTGGTGAAGTCGGACGGATGAGATGATGTTTGAGACACTCATCTGCGACCGTTGATGAAATTAGGTTTTTTAAAGAGGTGCGCAAGCATCACTCTTCAGCTTGGTCGAAACCAAGCATGGGAAGAGCTTTGGAGAGGACCGACCGGGCATGTGTGTAGACAGCATGCCGGCGTGCACGTCCATATCTTACTTTCCCGAGAAGGCGCGATCTAGGCCACTCAAATTGACCGGCAAAGTTGAGTGGTTAAGATCGATTTGCGGCAGAAATCCATTGCCGCAAAGGAACTGGAAACCGCATGTCATCCCAAGTTTGGGCGCGCGTCCCAAGACGACCTATCTTGGTCGGTCTTGGTCGATCATACTACCGTGTAGGTGGTAGGTTGGTGTTCACACCTATACCTGATTATCCCATGAAAACGTGATCTAAGCCACTCAAATCATCCGGTGAAGTTGAGCGGTCGAGATCAGTTTAGGATTTGGGAGATGTAACCGCGTGAGTTTGAGCGGGCGTTTTGGATTGGCCAGGCATGATATGCCTTGGCCGACCGCAAGAGGAGGTAGATGGGCCCACGGTGGTCATGCTGGTATAACCGGACCTGCTTAATCTAATCTGTGACCCTCCATTCGTGCCGGAGAAGATGGACGCGCGTGATGGCTTGAACCCTAATTTTGGCTTTCAAAGCCGCGCGACCATGCTCTTTTGGGCGGACGGTTTTGTTGTAACCAACCATGGTTGGCTTTGACCGATTGGTCAAGCGTGTAGGCGGTCACATGGTGATTGTGTCGACATGCTCCGGGCCCTTTGAGTCTACATCTACACCCTCCATCTATAACTGCGAAGATGGATGGTTGAGACTGCCATGGACATGTAATATGCCGCAAACCCTAATTTAGGGTTTTCCGCCCATAATGCTTGGTATGGACGGTTTCTTGGCAAGCAAAGGCCAATGGTCGACCATGCGGGTCGGGCCGTGTGTATTCCATACCGCTTGGGGGTGATGGAATTGATCCGTGGTCATCCAATCATGCTTGTGGAGTTGGATGACTCGCAATCGATCATATTTGGCAAGCTAAGGCCGTGTGTATTCCATACCTGCTTGGGGGTGATGGAATTGATCTGTGGTCATCCAATCATGCTTGTGGAGTTGGATGACTGCGATCAGATCATATCCGGAGACTGGTACAGTCAAGTCCGGATGCTCAATCGGGCTAGTATAACACACCGAGAGGGGCTCAATCGGGCTAGTATA
This sequence comes from Papaver armeniacum, assembly GCA_023531295.1. Classification (NCBI taxonomy): domain Eukaryota; kingdom Viridiplantae; phylum Streptophyta; class Magnoliopsida; order Ranunculales; family Papaveraceae; genus Papaver; species Papaver armeniacum. The sequence goes on along the minus strand of JAJJWW010006351.1, from coordinate 500,134 downwards.
ACACACCGAGAGGGCTCGGGCTAGTATAACACACCGAGAATCAACCTGTACGGGTATTTCGTACATGGTTTCATTATAGTGCTTGAGGTTCGTGTTACTCAGTAAGAGTAACATTCGAATCGTCATGCCACACCGATAATGAGTACAGAAATACAAGGATGATATGAAATTCACAGAAGGGATTGTTGCTACATGCTCCAACTCTGGAGGAATTAAGTGAGGAGTATCCGTCACTTATAAACGGCTTTATCTTTTACAAGATGTCAGCGCATGATTTTCTCGGTTTTACAAATTTAACCTTAAACGAAAATCCACCATCAACATTAAGTCCCGCCCTACACATAATGGTTACATTATTGTGTGGTAGGCATGAGATGGTGACATACAGAAATGACCAAGCTGGAGTGAATACATATTTACCGGATAGCTTCACATTGTCAGGCGTTTCCCTAGAACTGGTTGGTCTTGATTAAGGATGCGAAGGAAGCAGGACTTGATCCGTGAGTCGCTTTGGTTCCTCTCGTACATGTATGAGTTCGGTCGCTCCTTCAGGTGTTTGAGTCGGGGATAGGATTCCTCTTCTACCGGATTTAGGGCGTGGGTGCTTGCACATTGCCGGTTGAATTGTTGTGTCCAGAAATCCTGACTTAGTCGGCGTTGAATCCTCATATATCGGGCGCCGTAATCGTTTTAGGGTTTCCTCGGTATTTATGCAGGTGAAGAGATTTTTTGATCCGTTTTTACAAAAGAGAGCTTCCTTGCAAAACTCTATTTCCCATCATGTCTAACAACAAGTGGATCATCTTCTTCATACCATCCAGATCTCCCGTTAAACGTGTACGACCCGCGTCCGAGCTTCCCGATCAGTCCCTGCTCGTGTTCTTCGAGTCAAGAAGATCATACCGGTTTGTCTCTTCTTTCTTTTAGAAACATTGTTTGTTCTTCATAACGGTCAGTGAATAATCCCTTCATTCTGGCAGAGATACCCTACCGGAACATGCGTGACGGTCATTGACGACGATGACTTAACCATTCCCCTTCCTTCAAACTCAGACACGCCTACCCCTGCGAACCTCGAAGACGCTGAACTGGGTGTCTCATCTTATGAATATCCGAATGCAGGTCTTTCATTCGATGTTCGCATGAAATGCTTATCCTCCAAATACCCGGGATGTCGGTGGATTCTTGGTGCGGAAGGAGTTTGTGAGTTTGTACACCAAGTTGTGGAGGAAGTACGGTCATATCGCAACCAGAATGTGGTCCGACATTGCTCCTCTGCGCTTTGGTTACCGCGTAAACCGCCTTCTTCCCATGATTGCGGAGATGGAGAGTATTTCTATCCGCAACGTTGCGAATCAAATCTCGAAAAGTGGGAGAATATGGTATCTACCTGTGAATCCATGAAGTTCAACGTGGGCTGGTTGCGGCAACGTCTTGATGTCATCAAGGTTGATCGAGTTGGTATCCTCGCAAATGTTGTTCCTGCTACGAAAGCTATCTTGGAAGAGGAGAAAGCTCTGCTGCGAGAATCGAGAAGGTGGAGCAAGTCATGCGGGACTTGAAGAAAAGAACGGAGAGATATCGGGCTAGACTGCAGATGATGCTCTCAAGGAATTATAATCTTCTAGATGGTCTCTTCTAAGCTGTACTCCTTATTGTTAATGACGTTTATGTCAAGAGTTTTGAACATCTTTGCGGAATAAATTGCATTGGGTTTTGATTGGTGAAACAGGTTTTTCATTGACACATCTCTGAATATAGTTGATGATTCAAACATGTAATGAAAATAAATGCCTGTATTGTTGACACAGCAGATAGTGGTCAGTGTAATATGCCTTGAGCCACTTTCCATTGATGACTGCTTCAAACTTGCCTCCGTCTACCTTAATGATCTTGTAGTAGCCGGTACTGTAAGCCTTGGTGACTGCGTAGGGACCTTCCCATTTCGGTGAGAATTTTGGTGCAGACATGTCTTGTTGGATGTGTTTGGCTGTTTTCAAAACCAAATCTCCCACCTTGAAAACGCGTGGTTTCACAATTTTGTTGTATGCCATGGAAATTCGATTCCTGTACACCTGAGCGCGTTCTTCCGCTTTATTCCTTCTAAAATCCAGAGTGTCTAACTCTGCGATTCTAGAGTCAGAGATTTCGGCCTCGTTCCAGTGGATCCCGGTTGCTGCTGCAATCCTGGCTGATGGGATTCTGATCTCTGCTGGGAGAATGGCATCCGCTCCGTAGACGAGTGAGTACGGCGAGACCCCAATGGAGCTTCTGGGTGATGTACGGTATGCCCATAGTGCCATTGGTAACTGATTATGCCATTCCCTGGGATTGTCGTGTATTGTTCGACTGATGATCCGGATCAATGTCTTGTTGGTACTCTCAGCTTGCCCGTTCCCTTGAGGATAGTAGACGGTGGAGAAGACCTGTTTAATGCCGTACTCCTCCAGTAACTCCCGTACCTGCTTGTTGGCGAAGGGAGTGCCATTATCAGTGATGATATGCTTGGGCACGCTAAAACGACAAATGATGTATTCTTTAATGAAAGCCGCAATTGTTGCTCCTGTAGTCCCTCGTAGGGGAATGGCCTCTACCCATTTGGTGAAGTATTCCATTGCGGTTATGATATACTCATGCTGCTTCGATGACGGTGGATTAATCTTCCCGATAATGTCCAGTCCCCAGCAGTAGAATGGCCATGGGCTGCTTATAGAATGCAGAGGGGTAGAAGGCGCATGAACAAGGTTCCCATGAATTTGGCATGTGTGACAGCTTTGAACGAAAACGGCTGCATCATCCTCCATGGTCGGCCAATAGTATTTCTCGTGTATTTGGAGAAACAGTTTCCTCTTCCCTTGATGTTCTCCTTCGTGTGTCCGCTTGAAAGATGACTGGGATTTCTCCTCCATCCAGGCACCGTAGCATATCACCTCCGAAGCTCTTGCGGTATAAGATCCCTTCATGGAATATGAACCGCTTGGCTCTCTGCTTCATCTTAATAGCGTCCTTTTGACCGGCAGGAATTATCCCATCACGGAGATAGCTAATGTAGGGTTCTCTCCAGTCCCCAGTGCGATTCACATTAAAAATCTCCAACTGGTGTGGTGGTGTCTGGCAATTCGAGCAGGACTTTTGAAGTAGTCTGGATTGAGCCTCCATCTCTGGCCAGTAATAACCCAGGCGTTGAAGTCGCCGGTAAAGCGTTACCACCGATGATTGTCCACAAATTTCATTGTGAATACGATCCAGCTGTATTTGTGCTTCGTCACCTCCCAGACATCTTGACAGGGAGCCGTCTGGATTCCGATAATACAGCATACCATGAAGCATGAAGAAGTTTTGCGAGTTTTGAGACTGACCTTTCCTTGTGAGAGTGAGTCGTTGAGCTCTTGAATGATCGGAGTTCGCCAATCGTCGGTCTTGGTGTCTTTGTATTGTGATAGCCATGTCGATTCTATGGTTCTCCTCTTTACCGTCAAAGTTTCTTCCGCCCCTTCGAACTTCAGCTTGGAAGCCAATGTTGCTAGGCAATCGGCGTGTTTGTTGTTGCTGCGACTAACATGGGTTATGGTTGCATCGGCAAAGTAGTTTAGTAACCTCTGTGCTTCTGATCGGTACGGGGCCAGTGTTACTTCTTTCAATGCGTATACTCCGTTCATTTGATTCACCAAGAACTTGGAGTCACCTCTTATCTCCGGGCGTGTGACTCCCGCTTGTTTAGCTATTGAAAGCCCTATGAGGAAAGCTTCATATTCTGCAGAGTTGTTGGTGCATTCAAGTCTAGCTTGAAGGAATGTGAAAATACTTCTCCTATTGGAGAGACTAACACCACGCCGCTGCTCCTCCAAAGATACTGCTAGGGGTAGCGGAGCCGTCAAAATACAAAAGCCACACTTCTTCTTCCGAATAGAGATGTTCTGGAATTCTCCGGGAGTTCTTCATGTAGTCCCGTAGTACCTTCTCCGGAAATGCTTTGCCCGGTAAGTCTGCAAATCGCTTGACCCTTGATAGCTCTAGGCGATGCGCACGTTATGTCTAGTTCGACATTTGGAGAAGCCATTTTCCCGTCCTCCCCGTCAGACCGGCTTTGAAAGCAAGAACTTTGCGGGATCGGATTTAGACACGAGTATCACCCCCGTTGGATAGCGAGTAATGCCTAAACTTCTCGAATGGAATGGATTAAAGCTAAACACGCTTTTTCCGCTCTGGGATATCGGAGTTCAAAGATCTCTCAATATTCGGCTGAAATAGTATATGGGACGTTCGATTCCCTCGTCGTCTTCCCGAGCGAGTAAAGCCCCTACGGCGCGTCACCGAAGGCGGTGTAGAGGACCAATGGTTTCCCTTGTACGGAGATTTCATGACGGTTGGAGATGATAGTATTCGTTGGACTTTCCTAAAAGCTTCCTGTTGGGTTGCGGTCCAAACAAAGCTGGCTCCCTTCTTCAGCAAGGGGGGTGAATGAGGCGGTAAGTTGGGCTAAACCAGGTATGAAACGTCGAATGTAGTTTACCTTGCCCATGAAACTCTGAAGCTCTTTCACAGTTCGGGGAGGCGGCATTGTGAGGATAGCCTCGAGTCTTGGACGGTCTACTTTTTATTCCTTCTGCATGGTCACTTGGAATCCCAGAAATTTACCGGAGGAGACACCGAAAGCGCATTTTAAAGTATTCATCTTTAACTTGTATTCCCGACACCTCTCAAATACTTGCCGTAAGACGTTGGTGTGGTCAGCTCGAGCCTTTGACTTGACCACAATATCATCCACGTAGTCTTCTACTTGTTTATGCATCATGTCGTGGAAGATTGCCGTCATAGCACGTTGGTATGTTGCGCCGGCATTCTTTAAACCGAATGGCATAACAAGATAGTAGAAATTGCCAAGAGGGGTCCTAAAGTCATGTCTTACTTGCATCATGCTCATACATCCTTATTTGATTGTAGCCGCTGTAGCCATCCATAAAGGAAAACATGCCGTGTCCGCTAGTGGCGTCTACTAACATGTCGATGTTAGGCGGGGAAAGTCGTCCTGGGGCAGCACTTGTTCAAGTCTCGAAATCCACGCAAAGATCGAATCTGTCCGCTTTTCTTTTTACCTGGACCACATTGGCTAACTGTCGGATGATGAATGGGTCTGATGAAGCCAGCAGCTAGCAGCTTCTGAATCTCATTCTTGATTTGTTCTTCTACCTCATGTCTGAATTGCCTCGGAGATTGCTTGATTGGCTTGGATCCAGGCATGACGTGTAAGTGATGGGTGACCAATTTTTCATCCAGACCGGGCATTTCTTCGTATGTCCGGCGAATACATCTTGGTATTCCTTGAGTAGTTGAACCAGGCTTGTACGTTAAATGTGGATAGAGTCGAACCGATAGAGACCGGTCTGGGAGATTCATCACCCGATGTTAACAATCTCGAGCTCGTCGATCGTGGAATTGGTTCCGTCTTGTAGCAGAGCCGCGGGCGTCCAATACCTCCTCTTGTATTCCGTCGTCCTTGCAAAGATCCAATTGGGCGGAGAGACCGGATGGTCTCTCCCGCTAATTTCTAACAAATGGCGCCGGTATATTGTCTTCCCCTTCTGATCACGGCTTGCCTCGAAAGAGCGCTCCCTTTTGGCGTGAGGATGGGCTGAAGTTTCACCGGTTGGAGATGGACGTCTCGTCGGAGAGAGTGTGTCGTGGTGTTTGGCCCCCAGCGATGTAAGTCGGTCTTCCTCCTGGATTGAAGCCCACGTGGGTAGTGGAGTGCACATGATTTTGTCGGACTTTCCCTGCGGAATCTTTTGACTCGAACAGCTCCACTCCACATATTGGCGCGTACAGAGACAATGATGCGGGAATACGGACGACCTCCTCATTTAGCACGGTCTTCAGGCACTGGTGATATGTTGAAGGAATGACCTTGTTGTGGTGAAGCCACGGGCTCCCTAGTATCATGTGGTAGTCCGGCTCCTTCTCTATGACTTCAAACTTTGCTCGTGACTGAACAGGTCCTACCGATAAATTCAAATTGACATACCCGTATGTGCTGGTTTGATTCCCTTCGAAGTCCGTCATCGTGGTGGGCTGTCGTACAATCTTGCATGGGCTGACCTTGGCTGTCTTGAGAGAGAGTAATTACGTTCGAAGATGCTCCTGTGTCGACGAGGGCCCTCCGGAACTTTGAACCCTTGATGTGTGCGGTAACATGTAGGGCTCGGTTGTGACCTTCCTCTGCCATCATGTCATCTTCCGTGAATGTAATATTATTTATAGATGTTTCCGCTGCAGTCGAGACCCCTGGACGAGAAGGAGCAAGGTGTGCGTCCAGAGCTATTTTATTGACTGCAGCAAACGTCTCTGCCCGTTGATCTTTTGAGAGGTGCAAGAGTTCACACAAGTCTTCCACTAGAGACACAGCTTCCTGATCTACTGGCCTCTGGTTTGTAGTAAAACTGTTGATCTGAGGGGGACTAGTCCCCGGTGTAAAGGTCTCTGGCACGCTCATTTCCGACGTCGTCCTGATGAGGAGGTCAAGTATGCCGTTTACCGCTTCTTTGATCAGCTCCATGTTCCTCGTCTGAGTCTCAAGTATCCGAGCCAACTCGCTCATAGTTGGGATTCCTCCTGTTGCGCCAGCAGATACGCCGTTAGGAAGAGGTGCATCCTCGTTGGAGGAGCTTCGACCGGGATTTGAATTTGTTGAGGAAGTCCTAAGACCAACCATCTCGGAACTTAGCCAAACAGGATTGGGTATTGAAGAAACTGATTTCACAACCGAGAGATTAATCTCCCACTGTGGTCGCCAATTGTTGATGGGTGAAAATTACTCCTGCTGAATTTGGTAATTTGGGGTGTGATGAGGAATGAATTTAAACCTACAACAAATGCATTGCGCGGTGAGTGCTTGTAGATTCGAGAGATCAATGCAGGCAAGTCCGGCCTAAACCAAGAAATGGCCGTTCCAGACTTGTTTCGGTCACAAAGTGAAGGAGATGGGGTTGATCTTAGGGAGGGAAGCGAAGAAGGTGTTGAGATTGTGAAGATGTTGGCTTGCTTATGACTTGTGACAGAAAAGTGAGCAGTCTTACGGTTAATGTAAGGAGGCTCTGGATGTTGATTTTCTGTCGACTGAACTTGTGTTGTTCTGTTGTCCTGTTTGAAATAGGGCGGAGAACCTATTTATACAAGTCATTGAGCCTCATTCACGTTTCTCGTGGGAAGTGGAGGTAGTGGAATGATGGAGTTAGTGGAGTTGTGTGTCGGTGATACACGACCAGTCTTGCCCACTTGTCCTGTTCATCTCTAACCGTCCATGACCTCCTGACACGTTCTTGTGATGGCGCGTTGCACGCTGCACGCTGTAAACCGCCAGACCAATACCCCAGTAAGTATCCCCCAGTTTGTGACATGATTGATGTTTGGAATGTGGATCGTGGATCCACGAAAGATAGCATGTAATGCTGAATTGAATAACTGCGTTATTCAGAAAGTCGATACTTGTGAAGTATCGTGTGTATTTTATGCATATCGCATTACGGTGTGGTAAAGTGATGGGTAATGACTCATCACTAACCAAATAAATCCTGACCAGGGTTGTATAACCAAGTCTGGTGAAGTCGGACGGATGAGATGATGTTTGAGACACTCATCTCGCGACCGTTGATGAAATTAGGTTTTTAAAGAGGTGCGCAAGCATCACTCTTCACTTGGTCGAAACCAAGCATGGGAAGAGCTTTGGAGAGGACCGACCGGGCATGTGTGTAGACAAAGATGCCGGCGTGCACGTCCATATCTTACTTTCCCGAGAAGGCGCGATCTAGGCCACTCAAATTGACCTACAAAAGTTGAGTGGTTAAGATCGATTTGCGGCAAATCCATTGCCGCAAAGGAACTGAAACCGCATGTCATCCCAAGTTTGGGCGCGCGTCCCAAGACGACCTATCTTGGTCGGTCTTGGTCGATCATACTACCGTGTAGGTGGTAGGTTGGTGTTCACACCTATACCGATTATCCCATGAAAACGTGATCTAAGCCACTCAAATCATCCTAAGTGAAGTTGAGCGGTCGAGATCGGGCCAGGATTTGGGAGATGTAACCGCGTGAGTTTGAGCGGGCGTTTTGGATTGGCCAGGCATGATATGCCTTGGCCGACCGCAAGAGGAGGTAGATGGGCCCACGGTGGTCATGCTGGTATAACCGGACCTGCTTAATCTAATCTGTGACCCTCCATTCGTGCCGGAGAAGATGGACGCGCGTGATGGCTTGAACCCTAATTTTGGCTTTCAAAGCCGCGACCATGCTCTTTTGGGCGGACGGTTTTGTTGTAACCAACCACGGTTGGCTTTGACCGATTGGTCAAGCGTGTAGGCGGTCACATGGTGATTGTGTCGACATGCTCCGGGCCCTTTGAGTCTACATCTACACCCTCCATCTATACCTGCGAAGATGGATGGTTGAGACCGTTTTGCGGCACATGTAATATGCCGCAAACCCTAATTTAGGTTTTCCGCCCATAATGCTTGGTATGGACGGTTTCTTGGCAAGCAAAGGCCAATGGTCGACCATGCGGGTCGGCCGTGTGTATTCCATACCGCTTGGGGGTGATGGAATTGATCCGTGGTCATCCAATCATGCTTGTGGAGTTGGATGACCGCAATCGATCATATTTGGCAAGCTAAGGCCGTGTGTATTCCATACCGCTTGGGGGTGATGGAATTGATCTGTGGTCATCCAATCATGCTTGTGGAGTTGGATGACTCAAGATCGTATCATATCCGGAGACTGGTACAGTCAAGTCCGGATGCTCAATCGGGCTAGTATAACACACCGAGAGGGGCTCAATCGGGCTAGTATAACACACCGAGAGGGCTCGGGCTAGTATAACACACCGAGAATCAACCTGTACGGGTATTTCGTACATGGTTTCATTATAGTGCTTGGAGGTTCGTGTTACTCTGTAAGAGTAACATTCAGTCGTCATGCCACACTGATAATGAGTACAGGAAATACAAGGCTGATATGAAATTCACAGGAAGGGATTGTTGCTACATGCTCCAACCTGGAGGAATTAAGTGAGGAGTATCCGTCACTTATAAACGGCTTTATCTTTTACAAGATGTCAGCGCATGATTTTCTGGTTTTACAAATTTAACCTTAAACGAAAATCCACCATCAACAATAAGGTCGGCCATATTACTGCGCAAATGGCTCTTCCCTTGGTCGACAACTCAAACAAAAGAGGAGAAAAAAAATTGGTCATACTCTCAAATACAAATATTCCATTAATTTCCAAGTCTCCCAAAATATCACCCCTTGAGGAGATTTCTACCATGCCCATTTTCATAAAAATGTCTCCACAAATCTCTGAAAATTACAAATCAATGACTTTTAATTCTCATTCGAATAACAGGGGTATTGGAGTGACTCTTACGAAACCCTAATCCAATAACATGGAGTTCCAGAGAATTTAAATGACTTAAAAAAAACGTCTAACCAATAACAAGAGACATTAGGAGACTCTCCAAAATTCTCTATGGACTAACGGTAGATTTGGAAACTCTCCGTAAGTCATTTGAAATCTCAATTGACTACCTCACATTCGGTAGATTTAGTGGGATGGGTCTGTTCGAATCAAAGGTTTTTGGCTAGCGTTTGGGATCGGATCAATTATTTTGGCCAGTATCTACCAATTCTAAACATCCAGTGAGATGGAAAATGAATAAAAAGGAAATCATAACAATAAAGAAGAGAAATGGAGTCCTTTATTAATTTAGTAGGACATGTCTTTTTTTTTTCAAAAGTTATCTATTTCGGTGGATGCAACTATCTTGATACTCCATACATTTCGAAAAATATGATACTTCATTTTTTCAATTTGCCTTATTTTTAGGCAAAAATGAGAAGTAGATTTTTCTGAAATGGAGGTCATATGTAATTCGCTTTCTGGACATAATCTCCATGCTAAATCTTCCCCAGAAAAGGTCCAATCCAAACTCAAGCGGGTTTAGTATAACCTCCCCAGAACAGGTCCAATCCAAACCCAAGCGGGTCCAGTCTAACCTCTAATCAAAAAGTATAAGTGTTTGCTGAAACGTAGGTAGTATGTGATTCGCTTCCTTGACATACCAACTCCACTAAATATGCTCTAGAATAGGTCAAATCCAAACTCGTACATGGCCAGTCTAAACTCCAACACATAAGTAAAAGTATCGCTCATCCTAAAACGGGATAGTATGTGATTCAATTCCTGGACAGACCCACCTCACTAAATCTACATAGAACAAGTCAAATCCAAACCCGAACATGTATAGTCTAAATGTCCGATCTAAACTCTAATGAAAAAGTAACAACATCGCTTTCCATGAACAGAAGTAGTATGTGATTCGCTTCCTGGATTTACCAATCCCTCCCACTAGCTTTTCTCCAGAATAGGTCAAATCCGAACCCAAACAGGTCCAGTTTAAACTCAAATGGAAATTAAAAGTATCGCTTTTCCTGAAGCGTAGGAAGGATGTGATTCGCTTCCTAGACAAACCTACCCCACCAAAACTGCTCCAGAACATGTCGAATCCAAACCTATAACGGTCCAGTCTAAACTCCAATGAAAAATAAAAGTATCACTTTCCCAAAATGAATGTAGTATGTGATTCAAATCCTGGACAGACTCACCCCACTAACTCTGCACCAGAACAGGTGAAATCCAAACCCGAACAATTCCAATCGAAACTCTAATTGGAATCCGAACATCTTAAGTCTAAACTCTAGTGAAAAAGTAAAAGTATCGCTTTTCCTAAAACTTATGTAGTACGTGATTCGCTTCCTGGACATACCAATCCTACTAAATTCTGCTCCAGAATAGGTCCAATCCAAACCCTAAATAGTTCAGACTAAACTCCAATGGAAAAGTAAAATAATCGCTTTTCCTGGAACAAAGGTAGTATGTGATACGCTTCTTGGACAGACCCACCCCACTAAATATGCTCAAGAACAGGTCACTTCCACACCCGTACAGATCCAGTCTAAACTCCAATGAAAAAAATTAATGTGTCACTTTTCCTGAAATAGAGGTAGTATGTGATTCGCTTCATGGGTAGACCCATTGATAAGCATGTGAGTGCGACATAATAATACCTATTATTACATTAGCTAGGCCTCATTATTTCGTTAATAAGCCTGTTTTGAGTCATTTGCAGGAAATATAAGCTAATCTGCGCATTCGAAAAATAAATGGCTAATGAGAAGCTAAAACAACGTTTGCGACTGAAAACCCAATGTGCACTCCACAGATAGCTGAATTAATAGTCAAGATACTTGAGCATAAAATAATATTTGAATATATGTATGGTGGGTTTGTTTGCAAAATTCATGATTTCGAGGATTTATAATCCCATGGGATTACAAATTCCGTGATTCATATAAATCCCTTGTGTGTTTGGTAACTCATTTAAAATTCCTAGGATTCATAGAATTATCTTGTTTTAAAGTCCATATATTGTCTGGTATTACCCCAAAAATCTTAAAATTGTATATCTATGAGATTTAAAGTTAAAAAAAGTGGGTCCATAAATCCCTTGATAAGTTTCCCAAAAAATCTTAGGGAGGAGGGGTCGGACTCCATATGGAGGATTTCCTTGAAAACTGATTCCCGTGGGAAACGTGATTCCAGGGATTTGAACAACCAAACAGACCGAAGAAAACGTATTTCCACCAAATCCCATGGCCCCATAAATCCCACCTTCAAAATTCTACATCCAAACCCACCAGTATTTCATTTAAGGGAGGCAAGATTTGGTAAGTGGAGTTATTGGCAGATATTTTATTCAAAGAAAGAAGGGAAATGATGTTAACATGTAATTTTTTATGGAAAGAAATTGATAGAGTGGGCCTCGTATAAATTGATTGATATTAAGATATTACATGCATGTGAGATCATATTTTTCAATGAAGGAAAGTTAATGATTATGCATGCAACGAGGGGATTTGGCAAATATTTGGATATGAATTGAAGATTATTACTTTCTCTTATGGTTGTGGGAATAATGGTGTGATCCATTTATGGAAATAAGTTTTCAACAAAGATAATATTCCCATGCATGTGATATAATTGAGTTTAATATTCATTTTCTCTAACTATGGAGAGCACGAAGTGGTTGTAACATTTAAAAAGGGATCGAGGTAATAAAGAAACTGGGAGAGCACGGCTGAAGAGCCAAAAGGAGAAAAAGGGTTTATTGTATTATTTTAATTTCTCCATGTCTTGCTAGATTTTATGTAACTAGGGTTCTTCGGTGGAAACCATTTTGATTGCGTAGACTCAAATGTTAATTTTCCATATAATATTTTGAATAATGATTTAAATGTTTAGTAATTTTCTTCAATATTTACTTGGTAAATTATTGCTAAATAGTTGAATTGCTTAAATATGCTTTCCGATTGATACGCCGTGCTTGGATTAGGTCTTTGAAGGGGTATGCTTATAGATTGATATTTAATTCTTTGAAACTTTATATATTGGTTGGATAGCTCCATTGTTTATTTATACTTTTAAACTGATGTGCCATGCTTAGTAATATTTGATGGCATATGCTTTACGATTGATAAATAAATCTCTAGAACTATCAACTTAGAAGCGGAGGAAATTAAAATGGTGAAACAATTTTATGGAGTATACGGTTTAGAAATTGAATATGAGTTTTGCATGATAAAATTGGTTGAAATCAGATTCCCTAGTTACCATCTTTCTCATTACATTTAATTAATTCTTTTTATTTTCATTCTTTAAATTCCTTAATTCTTTCAAAAATCCCAAAATATTGTTCCTAGTTAGTTTTATTAGAGATATTGATTACGATATTTCCTTCGCTCCCTGTGGGTTCGACCCGTACTTGCATCTGTCTACGAGTTAGACACCGTGCGATTGCGGTTATTATATATAGGGTTTTCCTAAATCCTATCAATTTTTGGCGCCGCTGCCGGGGAGCGGCTGTGGAATATTGTGATTGGTATTTTTGATTTTGTAAATAGTTAGGTTTTTATTTTATTTATTTTTATTGTTTTGTACATATTTTTATTTGTATTTTAGGATATTTAGTTCCATTTGAATTGTTTTTTGTTTTAGAATTTTTTTCAGGTACCTTTTTGAGGATGATGACTCTTTCTAAGGAGACATCACCTAAGATGACACTGGCAGAATATAAGCGTAGAAATTCAAATTATCAGGCAACCTCATCTGAGATGACGCTTGGTGAATATATGCATAGACAACGGTATGGAGTTTTTGCTCCACAAATGGTAAGTGAAGAATCACCTTTAATGATATATGAGAAGTATTACAAACACACACCACTTAGTTTGGAACAAAGATTGAGAGTTCTGGAATGCCAAAAATTATATGCTGATGTTGGTGAATCTTGTAGTGACTCTCAGTTCCAGACAGAACATATAGATGACCCTGTGGATGCTTGTGAGGTTGATTGCCTAATTCCATATATGAATCTATCCCACAAGATTATTCACCCGACTTACAGGTTGTTTCTAGACCCATAGACTTCCAAAAGTTACCTAATTTAGGGTTAGAATTGTGTGCTTCTAAGGTTTTGTTGGATTACTTTGCATCAAAGTACCCAGAGGACTTGCTTGTTCCTGATACCGTCCATGAGCCAATTGATATTTCCCCAGTCCAAAGAGTATCCCCATATTATGTTCTTTATGCACTTCCTTGTGAAGTAAAAACCAGGTTTGGGGGTGTTTGTAGGTGAAAATGGTTTCTGCTGATTTCGGTAATTGCGGGTGTGCAGGTGAGAAACAATTTAAACCCTAAACAATGTACTGCAAGGGAGTACTTTAGATTCGAGAGATCAATCTGTACAAGTCCGGCCTAAACCAAGAAATGGTCGTTCCAGACTTGCCTCGGTCACAAAGTGGAGGAGAATGGGTTGGTTTTGGGGAGGGAAGCAAGGAAAGTGGTGAGACCAGAATAGTTGATTCTGGAAAAGTAGTTGGGTTACTACGACTTGTTATCGAGAAAGTGAGAGAGCTCCCAAGGTGAGCTATCAAGTAAGTATTTCTAAGTGTTGTATCTCTCGTATGAACTTGCTTTTCAATGGAAATAGGTAAGACCTATTTATACAAGTCGGAGTAAAAACGTACCCTGGTCTCATTAAGGAGTGGGGAAGTAAATGGGAGGAGGTGATAACCGTATGCATGGAATTGATGTTTCCATAAAGTGGTTAACTAATGAAACTGGTTTTCATGAAACTGCTAACGTTATGGAATTGATGTCCCATAAAGTTGCTAACGCATGTGCTTGATGTCCCATGATTTCATACATAACTTGTCGTATTTACTAACCGCCTCACCCTTATGACACTTCTTTATGACGGGCGTAGTGTACGCCGCACGTTGTAAACCTCCAAACCAATATCCGAAGAGGATCCCCCAGTTTATGTTGATGTCTCGAATGTTTCAGAAAACATGTAGCACGTTGTTGTGGCTTGGCAAGTCAAGCTCGGGAAACTTGCCAGCCTGGTGACCTTCGACGGTCGAGATTTTGCATCTTGAGAGGAGGGGCAACCGTTGATCATTGCACGCCTTCGTTTTGGTATCCGCGTAGTGAGGGCCAACGTGGTGGCGCGGCTAGGTTGGTATGCCGTTGGCATGGCAAGGTTTGGCGTGGACAAACTTAGGTTTTCGGGCCAAAGGTTACCATGTGTCGTCTGGTAACCTTGGATGGCTAGGATTTGCTCCCGGGATTGAAGGGCAACCGTTGATTGTTGCACGCCTTCGTTTTGGTAGCGCATAGTGAGGGACAACGTGGTGGCGCGGCTAGGTTGGCATGTCGTTGGCATGGCAAGGTTTGGCGTGGCCAAACTTAAGTTTTTCGCCAAAGGTTACCGGTGTCGTGTGGTAACCTTGGATGGCTAGGATTTGCTCCTGGGATTGAAGGGCAACCGTTGATTGTTGCACGCCTTCGTTTTGGTAGCGCATAGTGAGGGCCAACGTGGTGGCGCGGCTAGGTTGGCATGTCGTTGGCATGGCAAGGTTTGGCGTGGCCAAACTTAAGTTTTCGGGCCAAAGGTTACCAGGTGTCGTGTGGTAACCTTGGATGGCTAGGATTTGCTCCTGGGATTGAAGGGCAACCGTTGATTGTTGCACGCCTTCGTTTTGGTAGCCGCGTAGTGAGGGCCAACGTGGTGGCGCGGCTAGGTTGGCATGCCGTTGACATGGCAAGGTTTGGCGTGGCCAAACTTAGGTTTTTGGGCCAAAGGTTACCATGTGTTGTCTGGTAACCTTGGATGGCTAGGATTTGCTCCTGGGATTGAAGGGCAACCGTTGATTGTTGCACGCCTTCGTTTTGGTAGCCGCATAGTGAGGGCCAACGTGGTGGCGCGGCTAGGTTGGCATGCCGTTGGCATGGCCAAACTTAGGTTTTCGGGCCAAAGGTTACTATGTGTCGTCTGGTAACCTTGGATGGATAGGATTTGCTCCTGGGTTTGAAGGGCAACCGTTGATTGTTGCACGCCTTCGTTTTAGTGGCCGCGTAGGGAAGGCCAACAGGGTGGCGCGGCTAGGGTGTGGTTAGGCTTGGTATGTGGGGCCAAGGGTTCGCCTTGGGCGTGGCTAGCTTTGGCTAGGTGCGATTTTGGCTTGGCATGTGGGGCTAAGGGTTTTCCATGGGATTATGGCATGGCTAGGGCCACGGCAAGGGCGTTTTGGCTTAGCATGATGTGACTAACATGGCTAGGGCTAAGGCAAAGTGCGTTTGGCATGACGCGGCTAGCTTGGCTAGGTTTGGTTTGGCTTGGCATGTAGGGCCAAGGGTTTTCCATGGGCGTATGGTGTGGCTAGGGCCAAGGCAAGGGCGTTTCGGCTTAGCATGATGTGACTAACATGGCTAGGACCAAGGCAAAGTGCGTTTGGCATGGCCCGGCTAGCTTGGCTAGGTTTGGTTTGGCCTGGCATGTAGGGCCAAGGGTTTGCCATGGGCGTATGGCGTGGCTAGGGCCAAGGCAAGGGCGTTTGGCTTGGCATGATGTGACTTGCATGGCTAGGGCTAAGGAAAAGTGCGTTTGGCATGGCGCGGCTAGCTTGGCTAGGTTTGGTTTGGCTTGGCATGTGGGGCCAAAGGTTCGCCTTGGGCGTGGCTAGATTTGGCTAGGTGCAGTTTTCGCTTGGCATGTGGGGCCAAGGGTTTGGCATAGGCGCATGGCGTGACTAGCTTGGGCTAGGTGTGGTTTTGGCTTGGCATGTGGGGCCAAGGGTTTGCCATAGGCGCATGGCGTGACTAGCTTGGGCTAGTTGCGGTTTGGCTTGACATGTGGGGCCAAGGGTTTGCCATAGGCGCATGGCGTTACTAGCTTGGGCTAGGTGCGGTTTTGGCTTGGCATGTTGGGCCAAGGGTTTTCCATAGGAGCATGGCGTGGCTAGCTTGGGATAGGTGCGTGACCAAGCTAAGGTTTTGGGGCAAAGGTCGTTTGGTAACCTTAGACGGCCAGGATTTGCTCATGGGATTGAAGGGCAACCTTTGATTGCTGCACGCCTTCGTTTGATAGCCGCGTAGTGAAGGCCAATATGGGGCCATGGCGAGGTGCGTTTGGCGTGGCGCAGTAGGCGTGGCTGACATGATTTTCCATTGGCACTGAGGTGCGGCTAGCATGGCTGGCATGCTTTGGCGCGGTCGGTGTGGCTGGCATGTTTTGCCATTGGCACAGAGGTGCGGCTAGCATGGTTGGCATGCTTTGGCGTGGTCGGTATGGCTGGCATGATTTGCCATTGGCACAGAGGTGCGGCTAGCATGGTTGGCATGCTTTGGCGCGGTCGGTTTGGCTGGCATGATTTGACATTGGAACAGAGGTGTGGCTAGCATGGTTGGCATGCTTTGGCGCGGTCGGTGTGGCTGGCATGATTTTACATTGGCACAGAGGTGCGGCTAGCATGGTTGGCATGCTTTGGCGCGGCCGGTGTGGCTGGCATGATTTTCCATTGGCACAGAGGTGCGGCTAGCATGGTTGGCATGCTTTGGCGCGGTCGTTGTGGTTGGCATGATTTTTTATTGGCACAGAGGTGCGGCTAGCATGGTTGGCATGCTTTGGCGCGGTTTGTGTGGATAACATGATTTGCCATTGGCACACGTGGGAATTTAGGGTTTGGTTTGTCGTAACCCTAATTTGAAAAAGATACCCCGGTAATTATTTAGGAACACATTAAAGGTTTCAGTAAATGTGCCTAGTAAATGCTTTTTACTTTAAATCACTGTCTGCTAGGGTTTAGTGTTTTACGATTTTAACCCTAAGCTAAAAACCACCATCAACATTAAGTCCCTTGCTTAGCTAGGAACATGTACCTTGTTGCGAGGTAAGCATATGATGGTGACAGACAAGGACGGAATCGAGGTGTAAATCATTGCAGAGATGGTCAGGAGAATCCGACTAACCTTTTTGAGTGGTAAAGAGAGTTTTGGCTTTTCGTGTTGGCGGCCGTGCGTAAGTTGTACTGGTAATGCAGACCGTGGAGTGGTGAGATGAAAGTTACCGGCTTGGTCTGGTCGTACATCTCCAAGGCTTAAGGGGCGCGGTCTTGGAAGGCGACGCAAGTGGACGACTTGGATCGAGGGGGCCAAGAGGTGGCGTAGTCTTGGTAAGGCAAACGCGCGTGGATGATAGGGTCGCGACAGTGGAGCAGGCGGCTTGGCATAGTGTGGCCTTGGCAAGACGAGACGTACACGGACGGCTAGGCGTGGTGGGGCTGTGGCAATAGAGTGATGGCTTGGTCTGGCGTGACTATGACAAGGCGCGGTTTGGAGGGGGGAGGCGTGCACAGATGGCCAGTAGTGGTGAGGATGAGACATGGCATGGATTGCTTGATGATTTTTATTCAAGGGCTTGGTTGCCTCTTTCTTTATTTGACTCGACCAGAAAGTTTTTCTTCTCTTCAACCCAAAATGTTACGCCCACGAAAAGAGGAAAAGCGTTACTCTTTCTGCTTTGGTTATGTTGCCGGTTTTGCTTCCGAAGCTTAGCGTCGGCGGTGGGAAAGGAAAACACGATCTAGTGTGCCTCTAGCACGTTCTTCCACGCTTCCTCACCAACCATAATTATTTCTCACAGCCAGGCATGAGGTTTAATTAGGATCGGATATTATGCCTTAACTCACGGCCGTTATAAAAGCTTTCCCTTTTGAGGTTGCGTCATCTTGCTGTACATAAAAGATTATCTTGAACTCTACAGTCGCATAGCTCGTCTTCGTCCATCCTTTTTACAGGTATCGCCTCGCGTTTCCTTCTTATTTTTATTTTATCCTCTTTCTTATGTGTGTATAGATAGGATGAAACTTGACCATTTTCCTTGTTCTTTGTAGTGTATGATGGGACCCTCCAGGGATAGCCATGTCTTTAATTCTTCGGAGAAGGACTTCAGAATTGGAGGAAATCGTTCCTCTTCTAATGAGGAGGCATTAGCTAGAATCGAATCTCTGTTCCATGATGCTGGTGACATCATCAAGGACTTCCATTCCATCTATCTCCATGCAGTGCAGGCGCGTGTTCGGACATTCTTGGGTTCGGTGAACATGGAGGAGGGACGAGAAAATGAGGAAGAACCTTGACGTGTTGAGAAGTTCCAGTGCGGCAAAACCTTTCCTTGGTCCAGTTATAGGGCGGATCGAACTGCTTCTAGGTCGGAGCAACGGAAAATCGAGCATGTGAAGATTTTGGAGGCAAGCGCCATGGTTCTCGATTTTGATACGGATAAATCAAAAAATCTTCTTCGAAGGGTCAATGGGAAGACCTCCGAGGGAGCGTCTGACGGGACCGAAGTAGCCTTTGGAGTTGACGCCAGAGGTGTCATTGGCGATATTGGAGGGGTCATGGTGGCGTATGCTGAACCGGTCGTCGAAGCGGACACTGTTGCTGCTGTGGTTGCTTCAGGATGAGATGTTGAGGTTGCTGTTGCTAACACTGTTGAATGGAATCTTTGTTGCCCGAGAGATTATTGGGGGAAGTGCTTGAAGATATCCTTGACCAAGGGGACTCGTGCTCCATCATTCGAGGGATAGTTCCTCCCTTTTGTTATTCCTATTAGTTGCTTAGTTCCCCTGATGCTTTTCGTAAACTCATCTTTACCTTCTTCTTCATCAGTCAACATTTCGCTTTATATATTATTTTTGTTTTGAATGATTGAATGAGGTATTCCTGGTTGTGGTATGATGGCTTTGTAGTGGTTTTCTGGGTTAGTTTGATGTATTTCTCTGCTATCTGGAGAACTCGTTTGGAAAGAGATGTATTTATACTTTTTTTTTTTGACGAAAAATGAAATTCCAGGGAAGAATACAAACGGTGTATTCATCTTGGGGAAATACAACTACTAAGAGGAATTGTTAAAGGAAATACTAAAGGGAGAGTGGTTGGAAAAGTACAGCATTTTAAGGATTGGAGGCCTTGAGCCATCGCGAGTGAACTATCATGCCTTTAGGTGTGTCTATGTTTATGAGCTTGCAATATCCTCCTAAAAGGATGTCCGCCACCAGATATGGCTCGTCTTCTCTTCCACTGGGAGAATCAATTTGAATAGCCATTTTTACCGTCATCTTCCCAACTTGAAACGAGTTTACCTTAACCACTATATCTACGATTGAAAACGGGTTCAGGAATCGTGTAACCGTTTGAATCTTGGATCCATTGGTTTCGATAGAAGTTTCTAAGCTTTTTCCAAAGTGTTCAAATGGCCCAGCACCCCATTCACATTTCTTGACAGTGTCCGTGCCGATGTCGTGCCGAGTCCCCATGACGGAATATGGGAAGGAATGACTGGTTGTAGAGAAGGTCGTTCGGCCGGACTTACTTGCGTTTGAAATCCATGAGCTAGCGCCAACAGTCTTCTCCATATGTCCGGGTTTCATTGATAACTCGTCGATGCGATAACCAGTGGGATGATTTGTTGGAAATTCTTTCGGGTGTGGACGTCGGTAGAGGGTGCACATCTAATTTCGCTTTGTTGTTGAGTACCCATAAGTGCCCCAATATCATGTCGTGACCCAGTTCTTTGACAATGTGGAATTTGCTATGCGTTATAACATCTCCCATCTTGATCTCGAGGTTGATGTAGCCATGCGCATTCAAAGCTCCTCTTTTCGGGTTCTTAATCACAGACGGGGAATGGGTAGCGTCTTGTTTTATAAATCCCGCAGCCTTTAGTGTCTTGAAAGTAATGATGTTGAGGTCAGAGGCCGCGTCGATGAGCGTGTTGTCAAATTCGATACCTCTTAAACGGGACGTGGCCAGCAGTCCCCAGTTCTCCCCTTTGATTCCGCCCGTCTGGAAAGCTTGGGCCCCTGGTGTGGTTTCTGGGGAGAGAAAAAGTCGTTTGGCGGATACAACGCGATTGAGAGCTGCGAAAATAGCCTGCACCTTGGAAAGATAGATAATTTCGCATACATGCTGCATCATGGATTGTACAGTCTCGTACACGGAGTCCCCAGAGAACCCACAGTTTCTCATTGGGAGTGGGTCTCGATGTACTCCCTCGTCTCCCAATTGGAGCTCTCCCGCTTCTATCTTTTCTTTGAAAATATGCTTTAGTCTGTTGCAATCATTGGTCGGGTGGTGAATGAATCTGTGGTAATGGCAGTACTTGGGGTTCGCCATCTCATCCTCAATTGGTGGACGCCTGGGAGGTGGCAGTCTGATAACATCATCTTGAATCCATCCTTCTAGGAGGTCAATCACCTCCTCGATGGGAAACGGGAAATCGACGGTATTCCCTTCGGTTTCATGATGATGCATGGGAGCTTTAGTGGCGGTCTTCCGTGGCGGGGTTTCCCGTTGCGCGGGTGCTTCACGTTTTGGCTGGTGGCCTGTAGTTGGGGCCTTCCTTTTTCCTCTTTCGTTCACTATGTTCACGGAGGACGAGCCGACATTAAATTGCTTGCTGGTGAGGCGTCTATTCTCGCGAGTTTCACGCGTGTCTTCGGTTCGAGTTGGCCTAGTTCTTTCCAGTAATGCTGGTGCTGTCGTTGCGGATCGTCTAGCGGCTTCATGGAGTTCGGAGAATGTTTGGAAACACAAGTTTTCTAGCAAGGCGCGGTAAATAGGAACCATACCATTGATGCACGCGTTCACCAGCTGTTGTTCAGTCACGTTTGGGTCGTGAAAGTCGAGCGCTTGAACCCTGAACCTTTTGACAAAATCATTCGGATGTTCGTTATCCCACTGGTACATTCTTCCGAGGTCTGAGAAAGTAACTTGTTCAGACACGAAGAAGTACTTCATGTAAAACGCTGTAACCATGCTGCTCCAGTTGGGAATACTGTTCGGCGGGATGATATTGTACCATGTATACGCCCTTTTGGTAAGTGATTTTGAGAACTCCCTTAGACGAAGAACGTGATTATATTCATGTTCACCTAGGTATTCCAAGAAACGGGAGACATTCTCATGTGCATTCCCGGTACCATCGTACAAGGTGAATTGAGGAGAGGAGTACCCCCTTGGAAGAGGAATTCTTTGCATTTCGGATGGGTAAGGGGGTTGTTGTTGATGCATGTACAGTTCATCATTCTTGATTCGGTTACGGAGAAGTTGTTCCAGATCTTCTCGCGTGACGAAGTTAGACGGCTGATTTCTTTCCAATGGGATTCTAGCGCGAATTTCCCCGTCCGTGGAGGCGTGCTCCGCCGAGGTGCTAGCGTCGGGGTTGTTGGAGACGTTTCTAAACGGCTCTGGAGGACGCGACTCACGTGGTAGCCGCTTGGTCAGGGTATTGAGAAAGATGAGTACTTCCTTCTGTGTTGAAACCATATCCGTCTGGGCTCTGGCGAGCATTTCCTGTCGTTCCATAAAATCAGCGATGGTGACATAAGGACATCTTCCTCTGGTCCCTCCGGTCTCTCGTCCCGTCGGTGGGGTAGTTGGAACCTTAGTTGTGGTTGGAGGTGCCATGATAGATGAAACATTAGGAGCCGCAGCGGCAGCTCTGGCTCTGGTGACTGGTGGCATAATGCCCGAAGAGGTGTTTCCGTTGCCGTGATTAGAGGGTTGTGCAGAGACATGATAGGTGTAGAATACACCTAATTTACTATCTAGTAGTTACGCTTTCTTTGCTATTTTTCTTGTGAATTATGTACTTTACGCGTGTTTTTGAGTTATTAGGTACTCTGGAGTAGCACGGAGGAAAAGAAGCGGAAATCATTCAAATTGAGTCAAAAAGGCGTAATTGTCATTTCACATGCTATTGGGAGCTGAGCCAAGGTTAAGGGGCAGCTCTTTTTTGGAAGAATGCTAAAGACAGACCAGCTAAGGATAAGGGGTTAAAAACTTGGTTAACCCTTATCAGAAGTGCCGAGTACCAATATCCTGTCCCAATCCAACCCTAAATCGAGAAGAAAGTTTTCTTTCTCAATTATTTTCTCATTTCATTTCCACCTGAATTAAAGATGAGAGAATAACGGCTGCTGTGAGATTTCAGTGAAAGTGAGATCGATGAATTCAGGGAACTGGTTACATATGAGGAAGAGATGGTGGTCTGTTAGATGGGTTTGATGGACGAAGAAATTGAAGCAGGGAGAAGCAGTGAAGTTAGGGTTTTAGAGAATAATACAGAGATGGGTGTGTGTTTAATGTTCTATGCTGATGTCGATTGAAGCTGGTGGAAGAAATTGATGAAATTTAGAGGTTGGAAATGAGTTTAAGCAAAGAATCTGAGATGTGGGTTTTGTCGAGAAGAAGAAATTGAGTTTCTGGGTGTTAGACTTCATCTAGGTCGAGTTGAGATTCAGAACAACTCTGGTTCACAGACCAAGACCGGTGCAATAAGAACCCAGAGACGATGATTCTGTTTATGAAAGAAATGGGTGTTGTTGTTGCTCAGCTGTGGAATTTCGAGAGCAAGAACAGATGGGAGATTTCAGTTGGAAGAAACCGGAGTTGAGAAGATGAAGCTGCTGTCATGCATTGTGTTGATTTGAAGAGGAAGCAAGGGTCTCTGTTGGTGAATCGATGAAGCCTGTGAAGAATTACATCAGGGGGAGAAAGAGATGAAGAACAAGGCAATAGTTGAATCCGGAGTTGAATTTCAGGGCAAATAAGATGAAGAAGAATTGAATAGATGGGCCTGTTTTGAAGGTGGCTTTGCAGTGATTTGATGAAATTGGTAATACTAGCTGTAGACAAGCAGGAGGTGTTGTTTCTGTTATTAGGTCTCGTGGTAGTCTTTGTCTTTGAGATTACAAGAGAATGGAAGCTGAGAGACCTGTAGCTCAGGTTGTGGGTGATGGAGGAACTGGTGTTGGATGTGAAGAAAGGCAGTTGTAGCTGCAGTTTACAATGGCAGAGTTGAGCAGGGATCAAGTGCAGATAGAAAGATTTGAGAAGTGATTGTGTTGTTGACTGAGATTTGCAGGTGGTAATGAGGAGCAAAGTTGAGATGAGCTGCTGGTGCTGTTGTGCAGGCATGAACTGAAATGTAGTTGTTGGTTTCTGGTTTGCAACAGGAGGTACATGAGCTGAAGTGATGGTTTGTTGAGTTGAACTGGAGACGGATGCTGGTATGAATGGGTGATTGAGATGAATTCAGTGAATGAATGAGTTAATTCTTTAGATGAATGCTAGGTTGGAATGCAGCTATAGATGGTAGCAGTTTCTGGTGGTCTGGCTTAAGGGGTGATGCAGTGTTGAACTGGAGAGGCTGCTGGTGATGTTGATTTGAGATTGGTTGATATTGTGAAAATGGGTTGTGTAGATAGCAACAGTGGCAACTGGTGATGCTGCTGCCATGGATTGGCATGATGCAGTGATGCTAAGAAGGCTAGATGTATGCTAGGAGCTAACATTGCAGGTTGGCGTTGTTGCCATACAAGGAGAGAAGGGTATTGCTTTAGTTAAGCTTAAGTTGTAGCTCCAGTTGGATGCGCGGATGCAGGTGCAGTGCAAGGATGTTGGTTGTCGGCTGAGAAGATATGATGCAGTGGATTGCAGCTCAACTGAAGCCAAGGACGAGTAACAGGGACGGTTTTGTACTGTGATTGCTGCCAAAAGAAATGACTTGCAGCTGCCAGTCAAGGAGTTGCAGATGGAGTTTGTATGGAATTATGGTTTGCAGCTGTGCAGTGGTGGAATTGTAGCTCAAATAAATGTTGAGATTGTGTGGACTAGATGCTTAGAAGAACTGTGGTGATGCATTGCTGTAGGATTCAAATATCGCACAACATATTTTCTTAGCGTGCGAGATTCAATTATTTTCTTAACTCGCGAGAGTGTCTCGAGAGAAGGTAGCAAGACTCGCGAGAGTGTCTCGAGAGAAGGTAGCAAGGCTCGCGAGAGTGTCTCGAGAGAAGGTAGCAAGGCTCGAGAGAGTGTCTCGAGAGAAGGTAGCAAGAGCCTGCGAAATCATTAAAGGGCTCGCGAGAATATGAGTTGTATGTGAGTTGTCATCCACTATGTAAACACCTATATAAAGAGGAGAGCAGGAGAGAGAAAGGAGGAATAATTTGGAGAGGACACTTTTAGGAGGAGAGAGATATTTTTTAGAGAGAGAAAGATTTTATTTTCTTTATCATCTTCTTCCCCTAAAACTAGATCTAGAGCTCTAGAAAATATCCATTAATGGAGATTGTAAATGTAATACCAATGTAACCTCAACAATCATAGTGAAGAATCGTGGATGTAGATCATATTGATCGAACCACGTAAAAAATCTTATGTGTCTATTTAAATTTCTAGCACTTATATTTTGAGATTTAAGTGATTAATAAGTTTAGATCTAGAAATTATTATCAAGATATAGTGAGGGGTGTAGTGTGGGATTTCTCGCTACTACATATGCGCTAGAAACAGGAGAGAATAATGGATTTTATCCTTCCCTCAGAACTTGTTGGATCAAGAAATTTCCATGAAAATTAGTTATTAGTTGTTCATATTTTTCTAGATCTACAAAGTTTAGGTTCAAAAATGGAAATTTCATGGAAGAAATCACACTTTCAGGGAGAAAATACCGTCAACAATTCAAGAACATAAAAAAAAAAGGGGTTTGATGTGATAAAATTCAAGGAAGAAAGCTAATTTTTTAATGGAAGATTTCATATTCAGGAGAAAAAGAAAAGAGGAAAATTGTTGAAGGAAATAAAGGAAGAAGGAAGAAAAGGATAAGAACAAAACGCTGTGAATTTTATCACAAACAGAAGCTCGCACAGATGGTTTGAGTTGGAGCGAAGAAGCTTGATGTCGCAAGATCAAATCTCGCCACAGTCATATTTTTTCAAATTTTTTTTTTTTTTGAACTTTCAAGAGGGGAAAAAATGGAATAAAGCTATAGCATTGTGTGTTTCCTTCGCAAGCAACAAGTAGCCCAGATGGTCGTTTGCGAAGAGAACAAGCTTGGGGTTGCGAGTTCGAATCCCACCTTTTACATATTTTTTAAACTTCCGAGAGCGAAGAAGTGAATAAAGTTATAGTATTGTGTGTTTCTTTCACAAACAGCAGCTAGCACAATTGGTCACTGGCGAAGAGTATAAACATAAGGTCGCGAGTTCGAGTCTTACCCTTCGCGAAGAACTTTTGTCATCTTTTTCCTTGAATATCAAAGGGTGAATATAAGTCATGTATTAGCATTCTGCGATCCTTTCGCACAAGAGGAGTAGCACAATTGGTCACGAGCGAACAAGAGGAGCTTAAGGTCGCGGGTTCGAATCTCTCACCTCGCAAAGAATTTTTTGCTTCGCAAAGAAGGGAAAAAATGGATAATTTCGCAAGGTTGTTTCATTCTTTCGCAAACAAGAGGCAAAAGACAGGTTGGTCACCTGCGAGGTTAATGAGTTCATGGTCGCGAGTTCAAGTCCCATTGAACGTCCATTTTTGCATGGATTTTTCGCAACAGTATCTCGCAAGAAGAAAGTAGGTGATTATCTCGCAAAACACTTCACGAGGCATGGCTAGCACGGTTGGTCGAGGCATGAATGTGAGCGAAGGTCGCAGATCAATTCTTGCTCTCGCACACTTATTTTTGTTATGAGAAATTTCGCACAGACTTTGCTTATCTCGCAAAGAAGAAAGTTGATGATTATCTCGCAACTTAAACTCGCAAATGAGGGTTAGAACAGTTGGTATGGTGTGAGAATATGCAAGAGGCAGATCAAGGGTTCAAATCTCATTTCTCCTATTTCTTTTTGCGCCGAGATAATTATATTTTGTGCGACATTTATACATTTCAAGGATGCTAGCTTCGCAAGCCAATCATATACTTCGCAAGAGACAACAAAGAAGAACAAACCACAAAAGCTAAGTACCACTTTCATTGAATATTTTACTTTTACGAGAAAATAAAAAGATTTTTGATTTGATTTACAAAGGGCGAGATAATCACAGAATTATAGAAATCTCAAAATTATTTAAAATTATTTCAAAATTACAAAGATTTAAAGATTTTAAAGATCTTAAAGATTTCAAAGATTTCAAATTATAAGGAATTACAAAGATTTCAAAGATTTCTAAATTACAAAGATCTTAAAGATTTCAAAGATTTGAGAAAGATCTCGCAGATTAATTTATATATTTCTCTTGAATATTTACTTTACTTCAAATGATATGATATTATGAGAATGAATGAAAGAAATGACAGAAATAAAAGAATGAGTGAAGGAAGTGACAGAAATGAAGGAATGAATGAAAGGATGAATGAAAGAATGAAGACATGCGATAATTTCGCAAAGATAATGAGAAGAGATAATCAAAAATGAATGATTGAATGAATTGACAAAAATGATTGAGTGAGTGAATGGGACGAACCTTTATGGCGTACACCCTAGTTCGCGAATAACATTTCGTAAGAGGCAAATGTAAGACCTAAAGTGCGTCATATAAGGGGGTATCTCTCGACATGGCTCATGGGGAAGGTTACACCGCTCCTGAAGCCTGAGTCATGAAAATTTGGGGCCCATGAAAGCCTATCCGAAGAGGTACCTTGGATTCCCAACTATATATATAAGGTTATACCCTGGTTGGGCGACCGAGGGTCTCTTTCAAGGAGTCGTTGTATGCTCAAGGCGCCGAGGTACACGGTTGAGTCGAGTGCCCGGATGGATGAACCTACCCCGGACATTCTTGGCAAGTCTTGGCATATGTTGCACTCGCCCAAGAAAACTCCACTTAGGGTGCAGTCTCGTAACCATAAACCCTATAGGTATAAGGGATAAGAGGCTGCGAAAACAACTGTTGTTGTTTAGACCGGATGGGAGGAGCTAGTCTTGTATGGCCGATGTTTCGCCTCCTTGAAGGGGCAACCGGGGAGATGATAAGGGCGACGCTCTCCATTAGGGGGAGTGTCAAAACAGACGCAAATGTCATGAGGCTTTGTTTTCGCAAGGAAACTTAGGCTTGTCATATTTGTGCAATGATCCTGCAGAGGCAATAATACTAACGCGAGGGTAAGACGAGATCAATGGGTCCTTACATGAAAGTGTACGGACGTCCTGCGATTTCAAAAGCACGACGGCAATGTCATGGGGCTTTATGTTCGCAAGGATATTTAGGCCTGTCATATTGTCGCAACTAAAACATCCCTGCAGAGGCAATAATACTAAGAAATGATAAGACAAGATCAATGGGTCATTACATGAAAGTGTAACGACGTCCTGCGATTTTGTCGCAAGACGGCAATGTCATGGGGCTTTATGTTCGCAAGAATATTTAGGCCTGTCATATTGTTGCAAAAACGAGGGTGGCAAAATAAGACCTTTAACTAGGAAGGCAAAATAAGACCACACAGAATAAATGATAAGGCAAGATCAATGGGTCATTACATGAAAATGTAAAGACGTCCTGCGATCTTTTCGCAATGACAAAGTTCAACATAAACAATTTGGATGAAGGTAATACAGTTCTTTTATCGCAAAAAAGATTACGTGATAAGCTTGTGAGCTTGAGAAAATGATTAAATGATAAACTTGCGAACACGTATATAATAATGAGACCGAGGCAATGCAAATGCCACGTACTTGATATTATGATCACATTATTATGCGATACTAATAGTGCAGAATAAGAAAAATGAAGCACAAGCAAAAGAATTCGCGAGGAACAACAACTACGCAAAGAGGAATGCATATACTAGAGACAAAATCAGAGAAATGGAGAATGGAAGCGATTTAAAGCTACATCAATTTTAGAGCGGTAAAAGGAGCTAAGTAACACAAACATTAGCTATACATTGCAGTAGATAAGCATTCTCATCATACAAGCATCATGAAAGCATCGCATAAGCATTTCATGGCATAAACATCGCATACACATTTCATAACATAATCATTACACAAGCGTTGTGTCCAAAGAAAGATATTTCCCGAATCTCGCATGCAGTGATATTCATAATCTCTCAAGAGTGTTATCTAAAATCTCTCAACAATATCATTTAGAATCTTTCAAAATATTATTCGTAGCTTCGCACTATTCAAAACTTCGCAGAGATATTCAGAATTTTGCAGAATTATTAAGAATTTTGCGAATGCAATTATTTCACAAGATAAGATAAGCAACTTGAAGAGATTATACTATCGCATGAGCACAAAGCATGAGACAGAGGAAAATAAGAATGCAAAAACAGTTTGCTCAATCAACACTTTCTCTAGGATTCTACCCTCATAGATAAAGAACAGAGGCAACTATGGATAACCAAGAAAACATTTTATGTTCTTCATCTTCTCAAGCAAGAATCACTTCCAAAGAAGATATTCACCAATGAACAACAAGAATCCTCACCAAAAATGGAATAATAACTTCGCATGAACAGAGGCAATACTTCTTATACTTCAAGGATTAATACTTCTTATTCACTTCGCAAAGTTTCAGAACTTCGCGAAAGAATAGAGCATAGCATGAGGCAAAGAACATGGAGCGAGAGTTTCGCATAATGGATTCGCAATACTTCTTATATTTAGAGGATTAAGTACTTCTTATACTTCTTCAAGGATACTTCATACTTCGCATAATTCAAGAAACGATACTTCATATATACTTCTCAAAGCTTCGGAACTTCGCAAAAGAATAGAGGCAAGTACGTACTTTTCAAGTCCAGTATTCTTCCGCTCGTTCCTTCATCAACAAAGACCAAATATTACTACAACAACAGATTTTTCCTTAAAGATCGCTCTTCAAGCAATATTCAAGGAAAAAGAGGCAAGATGTAGGATTCAAATATCGCACAACATATTTTCTTAGCGTGCGAGATTCAATTATTTTCTTAACTCGCGAGAGTGTCTCGAGAGAAGGTAGCAAGACTCGCGAGAGTGTCTCGAGAGAAGGTAGCAAGGCTCGCGAGAGTGTCTCGAGAGAAGGTAGAAAGGCTCGAGAGAAGGTAGCAAGAGCCTGCGAAATCATTAAAGGGCTCGCGAGAATATGAGCTGTATGTGAGTTGTCATCCACTATGTAAACACCTATATAAAGAGGAGAGCAGGAGAGAGAAAGGAGGAATAATTTGGAGAGGACACTTTTAGGAGGAGAGAGATATTTTTAGAGAGAGAAAGACTTTATTTTCTTTATCATCTTCTTCCCCTAAAACTAGATCTAGAGCTCTAGAAAATATCCATTAATGGAGATTGTAAATGTAATACCAATGTAACCTCAACAATCATAGTGAAGAATCGTGGATGTAGATCATATTGATCGAACCACGTAAAAAATCTTATGTGTCTATTTAAATTTCTAGCACTTATATTTTGAGATTTAAGTGATTAATAAGTTTAGATCTAGAAATTATTATCAAGATATAGTGAGGGGTGTAGTGTGGGATTTCCTGCTACTACAATTGCAGTTACATGGTTGGTTGCTTCTACAAGGGTCTATGGCAGTGAGATGGATTGGAGTTTGCAGTTTAGTGTGGCCGTGGTTATGTGCTGTTGGGTTGTGCTGCAGTTTTCAAATGGAAGGAGGGGCTGCTGTCTAGTATGTTAGAGATGAAGCTGAAGCAATGGAATAATGAATTCTGGTGTGCATTGAGTCAGGGAGCTGGAATTGAATGAATGTTTATTGTTATTGATCCTGCATTGAAGCTGTGGAGAGGCTATTGATGGGTTGAGAAGCTGGGGCAATAGAATGGTGTTGGCCTGGGATTGTGATGCAGATTATGGAATTGATGGTGGAGTTGAGGCTTAATTGCATTGCTGCTAGGAGTTATTATGCTCTGAGCTGAACTGTGACAGACAAGAAGAGAAGGGGTGGTTCTTCTAGTCAGATTTGCAGGGAATGATGCACAATGATAGCAAGATGCACAGTTCTGGCCTGTGCAAGACTTTGGCTCGGCAACTCAAGCCAGCTGATTCTAACTCATTGACTCGGTGTGACTCGGTTGACTTACCGAGTTGAACCGAGTTGACCGGTGACCGGGCGGACTTTGCCGGTCACCCGAGACGTTTTCCGACGACTTTTCCGGCCACAATACCATATTTCCGGCGGCCACTTTTGGGACATGTTTTCACATGGGTTTTTCTCACATATGGGCTTGGTGGACCACTTGGTTTGGGCTATGAAGACCTAATTTTAGAAGTTGGAGAAAAGCTATAAAAGGGAAAGTTTTCTACAACTTTGAGATCACATATTATATTTTTTTGGAACTTTTGGAGGGCCGGTTTTGTTTACGCTTCTAGGGTTTGCTTTTGTTCATCTTCTTCTTTTCAATTATTATTATTATGATGAACTCCTTAGCTATGAGTAGCTAAACATATTATTGGTTATAGGATAAAAGTTGATTTCTCAATATGTTATATGATTCAATGAATTAGTTTTGTCTCAATATTTTATTGTTTGTGATTCACAATTAATAGTGTTATATGATTTGATTGTTTGTTTGGTTGAGTCCGGAATCAATCCGATTTGCATTCATCTCTAGAGCTATATTAGGGTTTTCAATATGAAAAAGTTGTTTATCCCTGATTTCTAAGTAGCATAATTGTGGGTAGTGCTTGTAGTGATATATCCTACTAGTCACAAGTGAATCATAACTTTTGTTAAAACGTTTAGTGCTTTTACACATTCGTTTGCATTGATTAGTCTTATTCCATAGAACTTATTGCTTTTAGGGAGTTAAATCTAATTGTGCTTTTACATTTTAGGTTGCTTTCTAGGAAGAAGTCACATATGCATCTTTTAATGTGGTTGTGATGAAAACAGGGAATTAGCGGGATATACTTGCAATCAAGGTATCCTAGGACTATTAGTAGATGAGAGATTAAAATACTAATTCTAATCATTACCTTGTGCTTCATTTAAATTTAGTGAGTAGGAAAGTGAAATTATTTTTGACGGATTGATAACCGACCAAATTTTGGCGCCGCTGCCGGGGAGGAATACAGCTTGTTATTAAGTTTTTAGTTTCTTTTTACAATTTCTGCTTTTATCTTTGCTTTTCGGTTCTTGTCTTGTTTCTCACTTGTTTGGGAGAATTGTTTTCAGTACCTAATCCCCGGCTTCTAAAGATTGGAATTATCCAAGGTGCGGGATAGCTACTCGAAGAGGCACAATACTCCAACCAAGTCAAGACACAACAGAAAATCTAGAGTTAAAAGTGGAAGGAGAAGTACAAATAGAAGGAGAACAAGAGGTTCCAATCGTAGACGAACCACAAGTTGAAGAAGAAGAAGCAATGGGTGATGCAAATTGTTCACTCAAGGACTTAGCTTCTCATAGGCTTGATACACAACATGGGTGTATTCAAACGAACTCTACTTTTGAGATAAAGCCGGGGTTGCTTAGAGAATTACTAAAATTCCATGGCATGGTGAATGAAGACCCAAACAAACATCTTATGGACTTCCACACCATTGTCATGGCCATGGTTCCAGCGGATGTAGAGGCGGATGGTGCAATGTTGAAAGTTTTCCGTTTCTCTTTAATGGATAGTGCTAAGGATTGGTTGTACTATTTACCTCACGGAAGTGTCACAACATGGAATGGGTTGAAGAAACTCTTTTTGGAGAGATATTTTCCTACATCAAAGGCTACTCAAATTCGCAAGGAGATTTGTGGGATGAAGCAAAACGTGGGAGAATCTTTATATGAATGTTGGGAACGATACAAGAGATTGGTGCAAGCTGCCCTCACCACCAATTCAGTGACGCTATGATCATCCAATACTTCTATGAAGGACTCCAATCAAGTGATAGGAATCTTATTGACGCTGCGGGTGGTGGTGCACTAGTTAGCAAGACGGTGGAACAAGCTAGAGAGTTGACTAAAAACATGGCGGCGAACTCACAACAATTCTTGAGTCGTGGTTCGGATGTGATTCTAAGAAGGGTGAATGAAGTGAATGAGGTGGAGGAACTTAGTCAACAAATGGGTAACATGTCGGCAATGATGCAACAAGTTGCAGCCATGGTGATACCTAGTTCCTCTCAAACTTATGAGGACGAGCAAGCTAATGCGATCTTTCCTAACCAACAAAGACGGTATGATCCTTACTCAAACACTTACAATCCGGGATGGAGAGATCACCCCAATTTTAGCTATGCCAACAAGCAAGGAGCAGTTCAACAACCTACCTTCAACTTTTCAAGTGGATTTCAACCTCAACAATAACAATTCCAGCCGAGACAACAATTTCAGCAACCACAAGCACAACAATCAATGCAAAATCAAGGTTCCGATATTGACTCAAAGCTTCAAACAATGATGCAAGGTATTTCTACCATGTTTAAGGAGAGTCAACAAGAAACTAAGAGTGCTATCAAGGAGTTGCAAACACAAATGGGCTCCATGTCTATTGAGTTGAACCAATTGAAGGCAAAAAATAGTAGGAAACTCCCTTCTCAACCTATTAACCTAAAAGAGGGTGTCAATGCTATTACGTTGAGAAGTGGTACACAACTTGTGCAACCCGAAGTTACTGATTCGGGCAAGGTGGACACACCAAAGGAACCTGTTTTGGAGGAGAATAATGAGGATTCTCCCCAAACTTCTGAGGTGCCTATTCCTAACTCTAAAACTCCGGTTTCTACTTATGTTCCTCCTTTACCTTTTCCTCACAGATTTGCAAGTTCTAAGAAGGCGGAACTAGAAAAGGAGATTTTAGACGTTCTAAAAAAGATCCATGTGAACATACCACTCATTGATGCTATCAAGCAAGTTCCAAAGTATGCAAAGGTGTTGAAGGACTTGTGTACCAACAAACAAAGGCTCAAAGGTAATGAAGTGCTTAGTGTGGGGGAGAATGCTTCGACAATCTTACAACACAAACTCCCACTTAAGTGCAAGGATCCCGGTAGTTTTGACATTCCCGTCACAATTGGTAACACAACATTTAACAAAGATATGTTGGATTTAGGTGCATCCGTTAATGTTATGACTGCGTCAATGTATAATTCACTTGATCTTGGTCCTCTTAAAAAGGCTGAAATTGTATTGCAATTAGCCGATCGTTCTAATGTCTACCCAAAGGGTATTGTTGAGGATGTTCTTGTGCAGGTTAATCAACTTGTATTTCCAGCTGACTTTTGTGTGTTAGAGATGGATGAAGGTTCACCGGACTCGTCTCTTCCATTGCTACTTGGGCGCCCCTTCATGAAAACGGCGAAAACCATAATTGATGTGGACAAAGGAACGTTGACCATGGAGTTTGATGGAGAAACAATACGTTTCAACATTTTCGAGACGATGAGATATCCTAGTGATGTCCACTCTTGTTTCTCCATTGATGTTATGGATACATTGGCACAACAAATGTTTGAATTAAACGGTGATGATGCTTTGGAAACCGTGTTAACTACATCTATGGATAATGGTGTAGAGTGTGGTAATGAAGTCAAGGAAGCCCTTGGTGATCTTAATTCACTACAAGGATGCCCGGAAACTCATAATATCTCTTTTATTTCTTTACAATGCAGTGATGAAAAGCTTGTACCTTCAATTGTTAAATCTCCAAAGTTAGAATTGAAACCTCTTCCCGACCACCTAAAGTACTTGTACTTGGGTGATAATGAAGAGTTACCTGTGATTGTTTCTAATGATCTTAATGATTTACAGGAGCAAAAACTTTTAAGGGTGCTAAGGAAGTACAAGACATCCATAGGATGGACAATTGCCGATATCAAGGGTATAAGCCCTGCCGTTTGTATGCACAAAATTCGTTTGGAGGATGATGCAAAGCCTACTAGGGAAGCGCAACGTCGTTTGAACCCTCCCATGATGGAAGTTATGAAAAAGGAGATAATCAAGCTTTTGGAAGTGGGTGTTATCTACCCCATATCCGATAGTAAGTGGGTAAGCCCGGTACAAGTAGTACCAAAGAAATCAGGTGTGACAGTGGTGGAGAATGATAAGAATGAGCTTGTCCCAACTCGTGTGCAAACCGGTTGGAGGGTTTGTATTGATTATAGAAAATTGAATGCCACCACTAGGAAAGATCATTTTCCATTGCCTTTTATTGATCAAATGCTTGAACGTTTAGCGGACACTCTTATTATTGCTTTCTTGATGGCTATTCAAAGTTATAATCGACAGATAAGCGTGGAGGACCAAGAGAAAACCACTTTCACTTGTCCTTTCGGTACTTTTGCTTATAGAAGGATGCCTTTTGGCTTGTGCAATGCTCCAGCTACCTTTCAAAGGTGTATGGTAAGTATCTTTTCGGAATATGTTGAAAACATAATCGAAGTGTTCATGGATGACTTTAGTGTCTTTGGTGATTCATTTGACCTTTGCTTGAACAATTTGTCTCTAATCCTTGAACGATGTGTTAAAACAAATCTTGTACTAAATTGGGAGAAGTGCCATTTCATGGTAACTCATGGCATAGTTTTAGGCCATATAATATCTTATAAAGGCTTGGAAGTCGATAAATCTAAGATAGACCTTATTCGTGCTCTAACCCCTCCCACTACGGTGAGGGAGATACGTTCTTTTCTTGGTAATGCGGTTTCTATCGTAGATTCATCAAGGACTTTTCTAAGATAGCATCACCACTTTGCAACTTATTGCAAAAAGATGTGGTTTTTAACTTTGATGAGAAATGTATGGTGGCATTCAATCGTTTGAAAGAACTTTTGATTTCAGCCCCTATCATTAAACCACCGGATTGGAGCAAACCTTTTGAGCTCATGTGTGATGCAAGTAACTATGCGGTTGGTGCGGTGCTTGGGCAACGTGTGGGGAAGCTTCCTCATGCTATTTATTATGCTTCTAGAACGTTAAATGAGGCCCAACAAAACTACACAACCACTGAAAAAGAGTTATTAGCCATTGTTTTTGCTTTAGAAAAGTTTCACTCTTATCTAATTGGTACAAAAGTTGTTGTTTTTTCTGATCATGCAGCGCTTAAGTACTTGCTTACAAAGAAAGAGGCGAAACCGAGGCTCATACGGTGGATTTTACTCTTACAAGAGTTTGATATTGAAATCAAAGACAAGAAAGGAATTGAGAACACCGTTGCGGATCACTTGAGCCGACTTGCTGTAGATAAGGAGACTATTCCGTTGCGTGAAAGTTTCTCGGATGAGCAACTATTCTCAATTGCCTTTGGAGAACCATGGTATGCCGATATTGTGAATTACTTAGTTTCTAAACACACTAGTGGAAAATGAGTTTTTTAAGTCTGTTTAGTTTTTATAGATAAGACTCCCCTAAGCTTTCTTTATATGGTCGGCTTCCAAAAACAGTTTTTTTTATGACAAAAGCAAATCATGCTCCCGTAACAGACTTAATATAAGGGGGTAAATTAGGAAATATAAAATATTCCACGTGGATTTGTAATAAGGCTGCCGAAGGAAATTGTTTATGTGGTCCCACATAAAGTAAGACCGCCAGAGAGACTAGTTTCTATAAAATATTCTAGAAACAAATCTGCCTCGTTTGTATCTCCTCTCTCATTTATCCTAAAATAGTCTCACTCCCCCCCTTTTTTTTTTCTCTTACAGACGAGAAACACCAACCTCTCCATCTCCATCTCCTCGATGAAACTAAAAATTGAACACCCTCTTCGGCAATAATGGTGAAACAGAAGAATCAACAAGAGAAATTGGACCCTTTTCTCCATTTACTTCATTCCTCCACAAAACCACAAGATAACGGCATTACTTTCTTTCTCACCTTCAAAATGAAAAACCCCATCTTCTGAACTATGTTCATCATCATTAAATGAACTTTATACTTCATCTCCTCATGATCTCTCATCTTTCTAAAAACCCAAACTAATCTAATTTCAAAACCCCAATAATCTTTCAATTCCAGATCTATTCAAGGTCGTCAATTGATGAAAACCACAAAAGGAAAACCCTAGCTGGTGTTGGATTTCATTGTGTTATGGGTAATTCTCAGTATTACATCTACCAATAGCTAATTGCAGGGTAAGAAACACAAAAAAAAAAACCCTAATTTCTCTAGTTTCAGTTTTCTTTGTAACTGTAATTTATACTTCATTGATTTTTTTTATTTTTCCGCTGAAGCATATGGGTATGGTATTTGGGATGTGGCTATAGAGAAAGTGGGGAAAGAATAATTGATCGAGAAATTGTATGCTGAGCATATCTAGGTCAGGTTTGTTTCTACTACTTTCCCCTGATTTATTGATAGTGTTTGCCGAATTTGATGTTGTCTTGATGGATTTATCGTCTCATCTGAATTGATGAATCTTGTTTAACTTTTCAGGGATTTGAAATGGTTACTATAATGGATATATTAACTAGGGAGTCAACCTCAACTTCATTGTCTGCATAAGATTATTGGGAACGAGTGGTATTACTTAGTTTGTTTGTCCTTCACATTCAAATTGGTAAAGGGTATGTTTTAACTTGGATTTCGGGTTCTTTAAAATTATGATTGACATAATGTTTTTACTGATATCATTCCAACAGTATAAGTTCGTATTGTAGGATTTAGTAATTCTGTCAAATGTACTTATTTAAATATCAAAATACTCTTGCATTACATATTGGTAGTCCTAGTTTTGTTATGACTAACGCTCATTTGCGTTACCAGCTTGCGAGGAAGAGTATCATCTGATCAACATAGTTGGCTTTATGATGCACATTGTGCAGACATCAATGTGTTCATTCAATCACTACATGCAAAGGTTAGTTTTCTCTGGATGGCTTATTGTTCTAATATTCAAATTTCAATTGAACTATTATATATGACCCAAAAGACTAACTTATTTCTCCAATGTGTCTAACTTCGTTCCTGCCTTCCTGGGTTGTTCGTCTACATATGCTCAGTATCTGTTTTGGATGGAGGTATGGAATGAAAGCTATTTTGTCGTTTAAATCATGATCAAGTCTTGAATGTTTTGAAAATTTGGTGTGCTGCTACTACTGCTAGTATTTATTATCCGTCTGAAATGATGAATCATTACTACTTGGATCAAGTATTTCCTTTTCCCTATCCCAAGTCCCAACTTGTGTAACTCAAGGATTGGGTTCCTTAACTTCTCTTTTGTAATCTCTGATCTCTGTCAATATCCAACATTCCTTTTGGTGGCTGCAGAACAAGGTCATAACTTTAACCCCTGATATGAAACTTCTGCTGGTTATGCAACTAATGACAGGTATTCATTCTACACATTTCCACTCTTGTGTTTTCTGTTTATTGTTAGTTTTCTTTAGTTTCCTGTTTATTGTATTCCATTCTCTTAAAGATTACTTATGTATTTTCTCTTGCAGTGGACCTTGATTCTCGAATTTTGGTCAGAAAAAGTAGGATACATGCCCAAGAATATTACAGATCATACGAAGTATATCTTCCCCTTTTATTTTTATGAGTTTCGAGTGATATATGTTTTTTTTTCCCTGTAAGTTCCTTTCCAAATTTATTTATAATATACAGTCTTCATTAGCTACCACGAAAAAAAATAGCTGTTAATAAGAGATTCATTTCAGTTAGGTGTGGTGGTATTGTCTAACTATGGCAAAGGAGGTGCTTGTTCTTCATGTAATGAGGTAGAATCATTCCAGATCGTTTTTCTCGAAAAGCCATAGTTAGGTTCATTATGCTGCTTTCAGACACGATTAATTGTTTTTGTTGGCGTGTTTCTAGATTCCTTCCACATTGGCTTCTGTCGATGCCCTTGAAAGGTACACCCAGCTTTCCAGCGATCCCCTTCGCAGAACTAGCAAACCTGGCGTTTTGTTCGTTGATATACATCCATCCGAGGTACAACTATATGCTTCCCTAGTGCCATGGTATTATGATTGCGGTAGTAACTCTGTTTATGGACCTTAACTAATGTCTTGTACGCGTGTCTGTAATTTGAACCACATTATGTGCTAACATCATTACTCTGTTGCATCTCTGTTGGGGTTACATTTCATTTTAATAATTTTATTCATTAAGTTAAGCGTTAACCAATGTAAGATAACTCTTTAGGCAGCTAACTGCCTTTTTTTTTCAGCTTGTGCTTTTACTTGTCTGCCATAGGTCGTTCATTTTGTCTCTCCTGGTATTTGACTCTCACAGATTGTCTTGTTTTCTTCGCAGAATGGCTCTCTGTTTGTCGCACTCCCAATCATCACTGACATCTGAAAGGTAATGGTGCTATTAAATATATGAAGCTACTTTTAAATAAATGTCGGTCATCATTTCAAATTTCAATTTTGTTTGCTATTGTGGCATGTGGTGCCTGCCCCAACTTGTTTGGGAATGAAATCTTGGTTATTGTTATATGTAAAAGGTTGATGCTTGCTGAGATAATGAACTATTTTTCAGTCACTACATTAGTTGAAGCCGATGAGACAATCACACTATTTTGCAGTCATAACAGTAGTTTATTTGCATTTAGTTATTTCTTTGTTAATCACTACAAAAACTTGTTTAATCTTTATTAGTTTGCATCTAGTTGTCTCTTTGTTAATCTTCACTGGATATTTATGACTTATTTTGTGCTTTCAGGGATATGAAAATACGATAGCAAGCTAATTGACCTATTACTTTCTGACATGAAACCAAGTGCAGAAGCTTCCTATTTCAACTGTTGCAGATTCCTATTCTTCAAAGACACCACCTGACAAGAACTAGAACTATGGAGAAGCATTATGGTTACGTAAAATTTCGCTAATGTTGGCTTGGTAGTTCTTCTTTAGTGATTCGCTTTTTAGATTTTTGTATGTTTCGTAAATTATTTTCAGATTTGGAACTGATTGTAGTTTGTTATTGTAAAATGAAATCCATGTGTTTACTGAATTTTTCAGATTTAGAACTCGAGTTATTGTAATTTGTTGGGATTGTACAATGAATTTAGTAAATATAAGGTTAATTCAATTTCAGTTTCTTAATTTGTTTAAATCATAATTTATTTCAGCTAAAGATTCAGTTGAAACAAATTTTTTTTTTTTTTTTTTTTTTTTTTAATTAATGAAACGTCTGCTTCCACCAGTTGCTGTTTATTGGCTGTTCAAGGCAGCTGTAATTTGAAAAAATCAAAGAATCTCAAAAACAGACGTTTTGAGAAATAAGACTACAATCTTAGGGCTCCCAGAAGCAGTCCTTTTTAGAGGTTTTAAGTGTTTTTCTGGCAGACTTTTTATTTGCATTTTCCACTAGTGACAAATCCCAAAGAACTTGTCTCGTGCTGAGAGGGACAAACTTAAGAAGTTGGGGAACCAATACATATGGGATGATCCATACTTATGGAAACATGGTAGTGACCAAGTAATACGAAGGTGCGTTCCCGAATATGAATTTAATTCTATCTTGTCTTTTTGTCACTCTTATGCTTGCGGAGGACATTTTGGGAGTAAGAGAACCGCTCACAAGGTACTTGAAAGTGGTTTTTATTGGCCAACTTTGTTTAAGGATGCACATATATTTTGTACAACTTGTGATAGGTGTCAAAGAACCGGCAATCTAGGTGCCCGAAATCAAATGCCACAAACTTTTATTCAATTTATTGAAGTTTTTGATGTATGGGGTATTGATTTTATGGGGCCTTTTGTCAACTCCCATGGGAATTTTTATATCTTACTTGCGGTTGATTATGTCTCGAAATGGGTGGAAGCTAAGGCCACCCCACCTAATGATTCTAAAGTGGTTTCATATTTTGTGCAAGCTCATATTTTTGCAAGGTTTGGAATTCCAAGAGCCATAATTAGCGATGGAGGTTCTCACTTCAAAAACAGGATTTTACAAAGCTTGTTGACGAAGTACAATGTGTCGCACAAGATTGCAACACCTTATCATCCCCAATGAACAAGCCGGGGTGTCTAACCGGGAGGTGAAATCTATTCTAGAAAAGACGGTGAACCCAACAAGGAAGGATTAGAGCATGCGACTTAATGATGCTTTGTGGGCGTATAGAACCGCATATAAAACACCTATTGGGATATCTCCTTTTAGGCTTGTGTATGGTAAACCTTGTCACTTACCCGTTGAAATTGAGCATAAGGCGTTTTGGGCTATTAAACAATGCAACATGGAGATGGATGGGGATGGAAAGCAAAGGAAGTTACAACTCCAAGAGCTAGAGGAGCTTCGCAATGATGCATATGAAATCTCGCACATTTATAAGGAAAAGACGAAAGCATTCCATGATAACATGATTTCTAGAAAACAATTTTGCATTGGGCAGAAAGTGCTTTTGTTTAATTCTCGCTTGCATTTATTTCCGGGTAAATTAAGGTCACGATGGATCGGACCTTTTATTGTTACTAATGTGTTTTCTCATGGTGCGGTGGAAATTCGTAGCATAGCTACGGGAAAAGAACTTAAAGTTAATGGGCACCGGTTGAAACCATATTATGAGAATTTCACTTCCGAAGTGGTGGAAGGAGTTAACTTTGTGGATGTGCTCCTCCGAGAGGAGTCATAGAAAGCAAGGAGATAGTCTGGCTGACGACTTTAAACCAAGCGCTAATTGGGAGGCAACCCAAAGGATGAGTATTTCTTGTCTTGTATTTATTTCTTGTCTTGTTTTTAGTTTTTTCGTGTCTTGTTTTTTTATTTTGTTCTGATTTCTTGTTAGAATTTCCCACCTTGACTTACTTTGGACGATTCAATTACATTGAGGACAATGTAAAGTTTAAGTGTGGGGGAGTGGTTAAGCATTTGCTTTGTAAATTTTTGAAAATTTTCAACTTTTGTGTAAACTAGTGAATAAGAAAACTCCAACTTATGGTTAGTTTAGAGTCACATAGTATACATGTTGCTAAGATTACATCGAGAATCTCATAAGAGTGACTGAACTTAGAGATGACAGAGAACATGATCGGGTTTCTTAATTGTATGAGAGTTAAAGTTGGATTTAACCATGCCGTGGCAAATAAGGTGCAGATCGAAATTCGGTATTAGAGCAAAGTGATCCCCTATAGTGGAGACTACCCAAGTTACATAATGTGAGGCACCAACCTTCAATTCTTTGAACCTGTCTAAATTTGTGCTTTTTGAGTGTGTATTACCGTACGTAAATTCCGGGCAGAATAGTGAGTTGTCCAACCTCCCACCATAGAAGCACTATTTTGATCTCTTGAGTGCTATTTTTATCAACCATGATGGTGACATCGAATTGCTAACTTACATACCACTTGTAATCTTGTTCGCAGTTAGCACCATCCACCTTATCTCTCTCTACACCAACAGGTCCATAGAAACACCATCATCATCAACAAGAGGAGCATCACAAATTTGAAGGAAAGTTGAACACGTTCATGGTTTACAAGCAACTGTATGCAATTGAGCAGATTTCAGATTCAAGTAAGGCAACAAAACAAGGAGCAGAATTTTTATAAGTTGAAGACTATTGTACATGAGTGAAAATTATCAAGGATGAGAGTTCGAGAAGTTTATGATATCAAGACATATAAGTTGTGAAGAATCAAGCGGTAAAGTACTTACACCATGGCCTTTGTACTTACATTTTTATTTTATTTGTATTTTACTTTCTCTTATTTCAAAAAAAAAAAGTAAAAAAAAAAAGTAAAAAAAAAAGAAAAAAAAATATATTTTGGGTTTGTATAGTTCGTTTTTAGTTTTGTATTCTTTCAATAAAGCCAAGGTAAGAAGGAATATCTATAATGAAGTTTCAAGCAACAAGAAATTAGAGGAAAGAATTACATTGTCAAGATTCTACGAAGTTCAAGAGTTATCATCAAGAGTTGAAGACCGAAGACGAAGATGAAGACACCGATAGAAGACCGAAGACGTTTCTATGGATGCTGTGAGAGTGGTGCTAGCTGCACGTCGAACGGATACGAGGTAAGTAAGCATATTCCCACCTTCGTTAAGTGGTTGATTTCCTTTCTTAGAGATAGTCAGAAAAATGGGTTTTCAAAATTATAAAAGATGTGGGTTTTCAAAACATTCTGAGGGTTTTGCCTTCCTACCATTCAACGTGTCGCAGGATTCTCTCTTCATTCCTACCTGGACACATGTGTGACCCATAAAAAGTTGTTTATTATTGAGAGAAATATCATAAAACCCTTTCTTGTGAGGCAGAGTCGAGACTTTCGATCACTCCGAACCCGAATTTTTGTCGAGAAGGGATGGTTATGTCTCTCTCAACTTTTAAGAATGAGATTGTGTTCATTTATGTGTCTAACTTCTTATGACTAGTGTGCAGAATTTCTATGTCTTCTTAGCGCGCTGGATGCTATCATTACGGAGAACTAGTAAGTTGGAAAAATAGGTTTTGTGGGTATATCTCTAGTAAACCCTCACGAGACTATAAATCGTCCACTAGGGACACCTAGGGGTTCAAAGGCTTGTTATTTATGCTAAAAGTGACCGTAGCCTCGACGACACGGAGTTGTATGTATTCTTTAGAATCAGTTTTGTTTTGTTTGATTTGCTCGAGGACTAACAAAGTCTAAGTGTGGGGGAATCTGATAGGTGTAGAATACACATAATTTACTATCTATGAGTTACGCTTTCTTTGCTATTTTTCTTGTGAATTATGTACTTTACGCGTGTTTTTGAGTTATTAGGTACTCTGGAGTAGCACGGAGGAAAAGAAGCGGAAATCATTCAAATTGAGTCAAAAAGGCGTAATTGTCATTTCACATGCTATTGGGAGCTGAGCCAAGGTTAAGGGGCAGCTCTCTTTTGGAAGAATGCTAAAGACAGACCAGCTGAGGATAAGGGGTTAGAAACTTGGTTAACCCTTATCAGAAGTGCCGAGTACCAATATCCTATCCCAATCCAACCCTAAATCGAGAAGAAAGTTTTCTTTCTCAATTATTTTCTCATTTCATTTCCACCTGAATTAAAGATGAGAGAATAACGGCTGCTGTGAGATTTCAGTGAAAGTGAGATCGATGAATTCAGGAACTGGTTACATATGAGGAAGAGATGGTGGTCTGTTAGATGGGTTTGATGGACGAAGAAATTGAAGCAGGGAGAAGCAGTGAAGTTAGGGTTTCAGAGAATAATACAGAGATGGGTGTGTGTTTAATGTTCTATGCTGATGTCGATTGAAGCTGGTGGAAGAAATCGATGTAATTTAGAGGTTGGAAATGAGTTTAAGCAAAGAATCTGAGATGTGGGTTTTGTCGAGAAGAAGAAATTGAGTTTCTGGGTGTTAGACTTCATCTAGGTCGAGTTGAGATTCAGAACAACTCTGGTTCACAGACCAAGACCGGTGCAATAAGAACCCAGAGACGATGATGCTGTTTATGAAAGAAATGGGTGTTGTTGTTGCTCAGCTGTGGAATTTCGAGAGCAAGAACAGATGGGAGATTTCAGTTGGAAGAAACCGGAGTTGAGAAGATGAAGCTGCTGTCATGGATTGTGTTGATTTGAAGAGGAAGCAAGGGTCTCTGTTGGTGAATCGATGAAGCCTGTGAAGAATTACATCAGGGGGAGAAAGAGATGAAGAACAAGGCAATAGTTGAATCCGGAGTTGAATTTCAGGGCAAATAAGATGAAGAAGAATTAAATAGATGGGCCTGTTTTGAAGGTGGCTTTGCAGTGATTTGATGAAATTGGTAATACTAGCTGTAGACAAGCAGGAGGTATTGTTTCTGTTATTAGGGTCTGTGGTAGTGCTGTGCTGAGATTACAAGAAAATGGAAGCTGAGAGACCTGTAGCTCAGGTTGTGGGTGATGGAGGAACTGGTGTTGGATGTGAAGAAAGGCAGTTGTAGCTGCAGTTTACAATGGCAGAGTTGAGCAGGGCTCAAGTGCAGATAGAAAGATTTGAGAAGTGATTGTGTTGTTGACTGAGATTTGCAGGTGGTAATGAGGAGCAAAGTTGAGATGAGCTGCTGGTGCTGTTGTGCAGGCATGAACTGAAATGTAGTTGTTGGTTTCTGGTTTTGCAAACAGGAGGTACATGAGTCAAGTGATGGTTTGTTGAGTTGAACTGGAGACGGATGCTGGTATGAATGGGTGATTGAGATGAATTCAGTGAATGAATGAGTTAATTCTTTAGATGAATGCTAGGTTGGAATGCAGCTATAGATGGTAGCAGTTTCTGGTGGTCTGGCTTAAGGGGTGATGCAGTGTTGAACTGGAGAGGCTGCTGGTGATGTTGATTTGAGATTGGTTGATATTGTGAAAATGGGTTGTGTAGATAGCAACAGTGGCAACTGGTGATGTCTTTGCGCCATGGATTGGCATGATGCGGTGATGCTAAGAAGGCTAGATGTATGCTTTAGGAGCTAACATTGCAGGTTGGCGTTTTTTCCATACAAGGAGAGAAGGGTATTGCTTTAGTTAAGCTTAAGTTGTAGCTCCAGTTGGATGCG
Organism: Papaver armeniacum; assembly: GCA_023531295.1. Classification (NCBI taxonomy): domain Eukaryota; kingdom Viridiplantae; phylum Streptophyta; class Magnoliopsida; order Ranunculales; family Papaveraceae; genus Papaver; species Papaver armeniacum. Next base: position 455,515 of record JAJJWW010006351.1, on the reverse strand, counting down.
CGGATGCAGGTGCAGTGCAAGGATGTTGGCTGTCGGCTGAGAAGAGATGATGCAGTGGATTGCAGCTCAACTGAAGCCAAGGACGAGTAACAGGGACGGTTTTATACTGTGATTGCTGCCAAAAGAAATGACTTGCAGCTGCCAGTCAAGGAGTTGTAGATGGAGTTTGTATGGAATTATGGTTTGCAGCTGTGCAGTGGTGGAATTGAAGCTCAAATAAATGTTGAGATTGTGTGGACTGGATGCTTAGAAGAACTGTGGTGCTGCATTGCAGTTACATGGTTGGTTGCTTCTACAAGGGTCTATGGCAGTGAGATGGACTGGAGTTTGCAGTTTAGTGTGGCAGTGGTTATGTGTTGTTGGGTTGTCTTTGCGCTTTTCAAATGGAAGGAGGGGCTGCTGTCTAGTATGTTAGAGATGAAGCTGAAGCAATGGAATAATGAATTCTGGTGTGCATTGAGTCGTGGAGCTGGAATTGAATGAATGTTTATTGTTATTGATCCCGCATTGAAGGCGTGGAGAGGTTATTGATGGGTTAAGAAGTCAGGGCAATAGAATGGTGTTGGCACAGGATTGTGATGCGGTTCGGAATTGATGGTGGAGTTGAGGCTTAATTGCATTGCTTGCTAGGAGTTATTATGCTCTGAAATGAACTCTGATGAACAAGAAGAGAAGGGGTGGTTCGCTAGTCAGATTTGCAGGGAATGATGCACAATGATAGCAAGATGCACAGTTCTGGCATGTGCAAGACTTTGGCTCGGCAACTCAAGCCAGCTGATTCTAACTCATTGACTCGGTGTGACTCGATGTACTTACCGAGTTGAACCGAGTTGATCGGTGACCGGGCGGACTTTGCCGGTCACCTGAGACGTTTTCCGACGACTTTTCCGGCCAAGTTCCGGCCACAATATCAGATTTCCGGCGACCACTTTTGGGACATATTTTCACATGGGTTTTTCTCACATATGGGCTTGGTGGACCACTTGGACTTTGGGCTATGAAGACCTAATTTTAGAAGTTGGAGAAAAGCTATAAAAGGGAAAGTTTTCTACAACTTTGAGATCACATATTATATTTTTTTGGAACTTTTGGAGGGCCGGTTTTGTTTACGCTTCTAGGGTTTGCTTTTGTTCATCTTCTTCTTTTCAATTATTATTATTATGATGAACTCCATAGCTATGAGTAGCTAAACATATTATTGGTTATGGGATAAAAGTTGATTTCTCAATATATTATATGATTCAATGAATTAGTTTTGTCTCAATATTTTATTGTTTGTGATTCACAATTAATAGTGTTATATGATTTGATAGTTTGTTTGGTTGAGTCCGGAATCAATCCGATTTACATTCATCTCTAGAGCTATATTAGGGTTTTCAATATGAAAAAGTTGTTTATCCCTGATTTCTAAGTAGCATAATTGTGGGTAGTGCTTGTAGTGATATATCCTACTAGTCACAAGTGAATCATAACTTTTGTTAAAACGTTTAGTGCTTTTACACATTCGTTTGCATTGATTAGTCTTATTCCATAGAACTTATTGCTTTTAGGGAGTTAACTCTAATTGTGCTTTTACACTTTAGGTTGCTTTCTAGGAAGAAGTCACATATGCATCTTTTAATGTGGTTGTGATGAAAACAGGGAATTAGCGGGATATACTTGCAATCAAGGTATCCTAGGACTATTAGTAGATGAGAGATTAAAATACTAATTCTAATCATTGATGAAAATACATGTTTGTGAATGATACTATCCCGTGACCAATATCTTCTCCTTATTGATTATTCCAATTATTTACTTTGCTTTATTTTATTTTTACTTTAGTATTTCGCTAAAATAACAAACATCCCCCCCTTGGTTACATTGAAAACTGAAAATTTGCATAACAACAATTGCCTCTCTGTGGATACGAACTCTTCCTTACCTTGTGCTTCATTTAAATTTAGTGAGTAAGAAAGTGAAATTATTTTTGACGGATTGACAACCGACCAAGACATCAGAGGCGGCGGCGGCTCTGGCCCTGGTGATTGGCGGTGTTACGCTTGAGGGAGTGCATTTGGAGTTACTGTAGTCAGTGAGTGATGTAACGACGTTATTGGGAGAGACAGTAACATCAGGGACATGCTCTGTGCTGGTATTCTCGGCAACCGCTCCAGACCTAAGTTCCACCATATTGGGATTGACGTTTGGGAAACGAAATCAGGAGTTGGAGTTCATATTGTAACCGATAGATCAATCCTCTCACTGTGGCCGCCAATTGTTTGTAGGTGAAAATGGTTTCTGCTGATTTCGGTAATTACGGGTGTGCAGGTGAGAAACAATTTAAACCCTAAACAATGTACTGCAAGGGAGTACTTTAGATTCGAGAGATCAATCTGTACAAGTCCGGCCTAAACCAAGAAATGGCCGTTCCATACTTGCCTCGATCACAAATTGGAGGAGAATGGGTTGGTTTTGGGGAGGGAAGCAAGGAAAGTGGTGAGACCAGAATAGTTGATTCTGGAAGAGTAGTTGGGTTACTACGACTTGTTATCAGAAAAGTGAGAGAGCTCCCAAGGTGAGCTAGCAAGTAAGTATTTAAGAGTGTTGTATCTCCCGTATGAACTTGTTGTTCAATGGAAATAGGTAAGACCTATTTATACAAGTCGGAGTAAAACGTACTGGTCTCATTAAGGAGTGGGTAAGTAAATGAGAGGAGGTGATAACCGTATGCATGGAATTGATGTTTCCATAAAGTGGTTAACGATGAAACTCGGTTTTCATGAAACTGCTAACGTTATGGAATTGATGTCCCATAAAGTTGTTAACACATGTGCTTTATGTCCCATGAACCTTTCACACATAACTTCCCGTATTTACTAACCGCCTCACCCTTATGACACTTCCTTATGACGGGCGTAGTGTACGCCGCACGCTGTAAACCGCCAAACCAATACCCAAAGAGGATCCCCCCCTTTGTGTTGATGTCTCGAATGTTTTGGAAAACATGTAGCACGTTGTTGTGGCTTGGAAAGTCAAGCTCAGGAAACTTGCCATCCCGGTGACCTTCGACGGTCGAGATTTTGCATCTTGAGAGGAGGGGCAACCGTTGATCGTTGCACGCCTTCGTTTTGGTAGCCACGTAGTGAGGGCCAACGTGGTGGCGCGGCTAGGTTGGCATGTCGTTGGCATGGAAAGGTTTGGCGTGGCCAAACTTAGGTTTTCGGGCCAAAGGTTACCATGTGTCGTCTGGTAACCTTGGATGGCTAGGATTTGCTCCTGGGATTGAAGGGCAACCGTTGATTATTGCATGCCTTCGTTTTGGTAGCCGCATAGTGAGGGCCAACATGGTGGCGCGTCTAGGTTGGCATGCCGTTGGCATGGCAAAGTTTGGCGTGTCCAAACTTAGGTTTTCGGGCCAAAGGTTACCATGTGTCGTCTGGTAACCTTGGATGGCTAGGATTTGCTCCTGGGATTGAAGGGAAACCGTTGATTGTTGCACGCCTTCGTTTTGGTAGCCGCGTAGTGAGGGCCAACGTGGTGGCGCGGCTAGGTTGGCATGTCGTTGCATGGCAAGGTTTGGCGTGTCCAAACTTAGGTTTTCGGGCCAAAGGTTACCATGTGTCGTCTGGTAACCTTGGATGGCTAGGATTTGCTCCTGGGTTTGAAGGGAAACCGTTGATTGTTGCACGCCTTCGTTTTAGTGGCCGCGTAGTGATGCGTGTCGTAACCACAACAAATTAATTAATACTTTACTACCTAATTAACTAGTAATATAGGGTAGTCAAGGTCGATCCCACGAGGAGCACGAGATTCTAGTTGTAAAAATTGTCACGAAAGGGGGGTGTAAAAAGCAAAAGAAAATAAACAAAACAATTAAAAGATAAAGTTGAAAGATGAAAGCAATATGAGAGACGAGATCAAGGAATCCTTCTTCGTTACGAAACAATGAATCAAGTTATGTTCTTTTCCACTTGTTATTAGTCACAGATTATCACCAACCGTAGGATAGCGAGTCCGCTTAGCTAGCCCCAAAATCCCTAATTTCACCGAGTAACAGTCCGCTTAGTTATCGATTCTATTCAAAAGAACCACCTTGAGGTCCGCTTACAAGATGTAATTCCCGAATGCATTAAGATTTATGAATTTAGGTTTAGTACTAGTAGTTAAACTCGGTTCGCTTGGTTCACTTTCTAGCGTTGTTTCTACACACAATTGCTCCACTAATCCCTCCGCAAGGTCTCGTGTTTGCTACTTATGTAAAGAGTCAAGAAACGATTACTTATCCCCTAACTTTCACTAGCTTTAGATTAAACTAACAAATCAATTTAGCATGCATTCTAAACAATCTATCAATCAATCATGAATGTCTTTAAGATCATTCCTATTAGTAAAAACAAACGATAATCATGTGAAAAACTTCAAGATAGAATTAAAAACAAAAACTCAAATCATATTAAGAACTAGGAATTCATCCTCAATCAATAAAATTAGCTACTCATGTTAAAGAGTTCACCCAAAGAATAAGAAAATAAAAGAATTGTGTGTGTGTAGAGATGTGTGTAAAAAGATGTGTAGAGAGGTGTAAAACTTCTCTATTTATAAGCTTCAATATTCTCCAAATCTTCTAAGGATTAGAATCCTTTTCCTTTTGCAATTCAATTTCCAAATCCAAGCTTTTCTCAACTCTTCCACCTTCTCTTTCCAAATTTGAGTCCAATTCTCCATCCAATTCCTAGCCCAAGTCTTCACACCCATGAGAGGAGTCCATAGAAAATTCGGAATTTTTGGTCGCCGGAAAACCGGGATTATGGCTGAATTTGGCCGGAAACGTCACCGCCGGCCGCCCGAAAATTTCTCCGTCAAGAGAATATTCGACGGAATATTCCGTCCGGTCCTCCGTTAGGACTAACGGTCAAACAGTCAACCGTCGACCAACTGTTAGTCGAATGGTCGACTCGGCCAAGTATGTGAGTTGTCGGCCGAGTCGAACATTGAGTCGAGCAGAGTCACTGAGTCGAACATTGAGTCGAGCAGAGTCATCGAGTCGAACCGAGTCGCCTAGCTAACTCGGGCCGACCGGTCCTAGCCGAGCCACTTTGCACAAAGCAAAGTCTTGTGATGCACAATCCTTGTCTTGTAGCATTGGCCGGATCCCGCGCACCAACCTCTCCAAATGCATTGCAACTCAATCACCATAATTCCATAAACTCGGCCTTTGCTGCAACAAATGCAACCACCAAAGATCTACACAAACTCCTTCCCTTCTCCCGAACTGCACCTCGAGCCTTCCATTCCCAGTGTCCGCATCAAGCTCATTTCATTCTCACAACACCGCTCACTCGCAATCTCGTTCGACTCCGATGAATCTCAATGCATAACCTGTTCATTCAACCTCGGAGCAAAGCCATTCCCCTGCAGCTTCTTATGGCCATACCACCACTACCATCACCCGAATTTCAAATGGCAACAAAGACTCCACCATCACTTGCATATTGACACAAACCAAGCCGCCAACCCGCAATGTAATTCATCCTAACATGCATCTAGTTTAGCAGACTTCATTCTCGGTGAGCTTCCAATAATGACTCCACCTGCAATTCATCCTAGGCCAACACCAGCTTCCACCAACAACTCCACCAGAACCTCAATCTCAATCTTCTCTGTATTCTTAATCAAACCCCTCTTCTCAACATCACAGAGTCTTCCATTCTTCAAACCCTGATTCATCCATTACCACTTTGAACCACCTTTCTCTCTCGGTTTATCAAAAATCAACACAAACCCCATCCTTCTCTCTCGTCTCACAATTCGACAAAGATCTACATCTCGCTCTACTAAATCTCGACCGCAACATCCATGGTTGTAAATTTCTTCCATCTTCAATTTGTAAATCTCGGATCCCCTTTTTCTCATCTTGGTGACAGGATTTCTTGTTCTTCCGAAACCAACAACAACATCACCATCATCTTCTCATCATCTCTCGTTGTCTCTCGAATTGACGATGACTTGACTCCTCTCGATTTCTCCCTCGATCTCTCTCGGCAGTGAGTCGCTTTAAATTCAGTGAAGTGAATGTGAGAAATAATGTCTCGTGTTTAGGATTGGGTTATAGGAACTGGGTCTGGGTCGGGTTTCATTATGGGCCACTCAATAACATTCCAAGCAAGCTAGGTGCCCCTTAACAAATGGTCACCCCTTAGCATCAATTAGATGTTTTTAATAATCCTCTAAATAAAGTTGTCCCTTAACCTTGACTGGGCTCCAGATAGTGTTCTCCCCTGAAATGACAGATTTGCCCTTTTTGCTCAATTTGAGTGATTTCTTCTTCTTTTCCTCCGTGCGACTCCAAAGTAGCTACAAAACTCAAAACAAGCGTAAAATACATAATTTACAAGAAAAATAGCAAAGAAAGCATAAACTTTTAGATAGTAAATTAGGTGTATTCTACACCTATCAAATTCCCCCACACTTAGACTTTGCTAGTCCTCGAGCAAATCAAACTAAAAACTCACAACTTCAAAGCGTTCAAGCGTCACAAGCATCCAAAGAGTTATGAGGGCATAGAGTTTCTGCATGCTAGTAATAAGAAGTTAGAAATACTAAAGAACATATTCTCGTTCTTAATTGTTGAGTGAGAAATAACCACACCATAATGAGAGAACGCGTGTTTGAGAAACGATCAATAAGCATTTCGCCTCGACTTCGCCTCACCAAAAGGATTTTATGATAATTGCACTCAAAAGACAGACTTTTTATGGTTCTCACATGTGTGCAGGTAGGAATGAAGAGAGAAATCCTGCGACACGTTGAATGGTGGGAAGGATAACTTCCGAAATATTTTTAAAAACCCACATCTTTTAATATTTTGAAAAACCATTTTTCTAACGATCTCTACGAAAGGAAATCAACCATTATTATCGAGGATGAGATTACTTACTTACCTTCACATCCGATCGCCAATTATGATAACACCACTCTCACGGCATCCAATAGAAACGTCTTCCGCTCCTCGTCTTTAACTTCTTAGTCTTCGTCTCCGGTTTCAACTATTGATGATAAACCCTTGAATTTCATAAATCCTTAACAATTTATAACTCTTTTACCTTAAAAATCCTTGTCGCTCGAAACTTCCTTATAAATTTTCCTTCCCCACGGCTCATTAAATAAAAAAACAAATATTTTATTTTATTTATTTATTTATTTATTTTTTTATTTGAACAAGAGAAATTAAATACAAAATAAACCATGGCCGTGGAAGAAGTATTTTACCACTTGATTCTTCACAACTTGTATCGTCTTGAAATCATAAACTTCAAAAATTCTCACCTTTTAATTTTCTTCGCTTTCATGAATAAGTCTTCATACTTGGATATAAAATTACCTCGTTGTATTGTAAGTCCTCAACATATATGTAAAATCCGCTCATTTGTATGTTGCTTTACTTATATTTGAAATTTGCTCTTTTTCTCATTCCGTTGCTTGTAAACCTTAAACTTTTCCAACTTTCCTTGTAAATTTTGATGTCGCTTCTTGTTGATGATAATGGTGTTTCTATGGATCCGTTGTTGTCGAGAGAGAGAATGGTGCTAACTGCAAATCGAACTACAAGAAGGAAGCTTTCATCCATGGACGTCACCCTCATGATTGACAAAATTAGCACTCAAGAGATCAAAGAGTAGTGCTTCTATTGGTGGGAAGTTGGGTAGCTCACCATTCTACCCGGAATTTACGTATGGTGACACACACTCAAAAGAAAATTTCTGGTCGGTGCCTCACATGATATGAATACGGGTAGTCTCCACTAATGATTGATCAAAGAACTCTAATAACGCATTTCTCCACCCCACCAAATTCGCATCACCGGCATGATTAAATCCATTATTTAACACTCAAACAAGCAAGAAATCCGAATGTAGTTCTCTAACATTTCCAAGTTCAATTATGTCGGTCAAAATCTCTATGTAAACATACCTAGAAGTATGCTAGGGACTCTAAAATCTTTAAAAGTTGGAAGTTTAAGTAAAACTTTTTTTTTTTTTTTTTTCAAAATTTTTTAATTTTTTTGTAATTTTTGTTTTAAAAACATGCTTAACCACTCCCCCACACTTAAACCTTACATTGTCCTCAATGTAATTGAATCCTCCTAGTAAAGTCAAGGTGGGAGATTTTGACATGATAAGAAACAAGAAAAAAGAAATAACAAAAAGCAAAAGGATAAGAAATACAAAACCGATGGGTTGCCTCCCATTAAGCGCTTGTTTTAAAGTCGACGGCCCGACTTAGCTCTTGCAAGATTCATTCCCCATATACTAACAATCTGAAAAATTTGAGGATCCACCCATAATACCTGTTTTGCAAACAATAACTCCATACAAATGTTAGCACAAGAAAATAATAGTGAAATTATCGCTCGATAGAAATTTCCCCCACACTTATTCTCGTCCACACTCGGAAGTGTATAAAGAACATAGAATTCGGGAACTTCCATGTATTCCTCTTGGCAAACCTGCATAGTGTTAGAATCAAGTGTTTCCAATGGTGGATATCTAGAAACAAAATCATCCAAAAATACTTTCGAAGCACATACATTCAAACCAATAAGAGGTGAAGGAGAAGAATCAATAGGCAAAGGGTTAGACAAACCTTGCACAATTTCTTGTATTATAGAATCCTCGTCATCCTTAAAAAATTCAAGTGAATTACTTACCTCTTGTATATCGTGGTCCTCTATTAAACCTTGCAACCATTCTTCGTCGTTTTCTACCTTAACCAAAGTCTCGGCATCATTAAAATCATTCGCAAGTTCAATTGGGTCTTCCAAAAAATCAATGAATGTGGTTTCATCCTCTAGTATCATCTCTTCAACATTCTCATCATCGGAATCGGGCCATTCACTAAAATGATTTTCATCGGTATAGATTGTAAGATCTTCATGTGCGGGTGTTACACCGTTTATAACAATAGGTAAGTCACACCCAATCTCCTCCTTTTGAATAGGTGAAGGATCTTTATTATGATCCGGAGTTGGAATAACTTCCTCATTGTCGGAACATTCATACACTTCCGCTGACTCCCATCTTTCCCTAAGAAATTTTTTCCAAGCAATAAATGCATCTTCCTCAAGCTCTTCCTTTTGAATAGGTGATTGATCATTATTAAGATCAAGGCTCGAGTAATCTACACTAGCGTCATCAAAAGTCTCCAAAGGTTGGTCCTTTTCAACACAATCATCTTCATTTTCGGACTCACCATAATAAGAATCTTCATCGGTTTCATAACCTTTATCCCGACGTCGTTTAAGTTCCATATGAATGGTCCTACTAATTTCTCGCGACAAGCTCTTCCGAGTCTCCATCATCTTCCAATTTGTATAATTTACAGGCAAGTTTCCCGACGTTCACACGCTTACCACCGTTTATAGAGTTTATAGACCGTATCTCCTCTTTTGGAAAAAGTGAAGGAAAAACACGATGAAGAGGAGTATATTCCAAATTCTCTGTCTGCACATTACTAGAAAACAAATTGTTAGATGCATAACTATCCTTCCATCCATGTGATTGTCCACTTACATACCCGTCATAAGGTTGTTGATATGTATGAGAATATCCATAAGGTTCTGTAGGAAATTTATCATAGCCAAAATATTGGTTTTGATTGTATCCTAAGGATGGTTGGAAGTTGCCATAATGTTGAGGTTGAAAACCGTATTGATTGTTGTAATATGCTTGCTCTTGTCCACCGTACATGGAAAACCGAGACCTGAAATAAGATTCAAAAACCAAGTTAGATACGGAATAGAATCCAACAAAACAAGAATAAAGCAAAAAGAAAAATAAAAACAACTAAAATCATCCGCTTGCTCCCGCAACGGCGCCAAAATTTGATGCGTGTCGTAACCACAACAAATTAATTAATACTTTACTACCTAATTAACTAGTAATATAGGGTAGTCAAGGTCGATCCCACGAGGAGCACGAGATTCTAGTTGTAAAAATTGTCACGAAAGGGGGGTGTAAAAAGCAAAAGAAAATAAACAAAACAATTAAAAGATAAAGTTGAAAGATGAAAGCAATATGAGAGACGAGATCAAGGAATCCTTCTTCGTTACGAAACAATGAATCAAGTTATGTTCTTTTCCACTTGTTATTAGTCACAGATTATCACCAACCGTAGGATAGCAGGTCCGCTTAGCTAGCCCCAAAATCCCTAATTTCACCGAGTAACAGTCCGCTTAGTTATCGATTCTATTCAAAAGAACCACCTTGAGGTCCACTTACAAGATGTAATTCCCAGAATGCATTAAGATTTATGAATTTAGGTTTAGTACTAGTAGTTAAACTCGGTTCGCTTGGTTCACTTTCTAGCGTTGTTTCTACACAAAATTGCTCCACGGAATCCCTCCGCAAGGTCTCGTGTTTGCTACTTATGTAAAGAGTCAAGAAACGATTACTTATCCCCTAACTTTCACTAGCTTTAGATTAAACTAACAAATCAATTTAGCATGCATTCTAAACAATCTATCAATCAATCATGAATGTCTTTAAGATCATTCCTATTAGTAAAAACAAACGATAATCATGTGAAAAACTTCAAGATAGAATTAAAAACAAAAACTCAAATCATATTAAGAACTAGGAATTCATCCTCAATCAATAAAATTAGCTACTCATGTTAAAGAGTTCACCCAAAGAATAAGAAAAGAAAAGAATTGTGTGTGTGTAGAGATGTGTTAAAAAGATGTGTAGAGAGGTGTAAAACTTCTCTATTTATAAGCTTCAATATTCTCCAAATCTTCTAAGGATTAGAATCCTTTTCCTTTTGCAATTCAATTTCCAAATCCAAGCTTTTCTCAACTCTTCCACCTTCTCTTTCCAAATTTGAGTCCAATTCTCCATCCAATTCCTAGCCCAAGTCTTCACACCCATGAAAGGAGTCCATAGAAAATTCTGGAATTTTTGGTCGCCGGAAAACTGGGATTATGGCCGGAATTTGGCCGGAAAACGTCACCGCCGGCCTCCTGAAAATTTCTCCGTCAAGAGAATATTCGACGGAATATTCCGTCTGGTCCTCCGTTAGGACTAACGGTCAAACAAAACAGTCAACCGTCAGTCAATCTCGTTAGTCACGGGTCAGACTCGGTCAAGTATGTGAGTTGTCGACCGAGTCGAACATTGAGTCGAGCGCAGAGTCACTCGAGTCGAACCGAGTCACCTAGCTAACTCTACGACCGGTCCTAGCTGTGCCACTTTGCACAGGCCAAAGTCTTGTGATGCACAATCCTTGTGCTGTAGCATTGGCTGGATCCTGCACCAACCTCTCCAGCTGCATTGCAACTCAATCACCATAATTCCATAAACTCACCTTTGCCGCAACAAACAAACCACCAAGATCTACACGCCTCCTTCCCTTCTCCGTAAACCGCCTCGTAGCCTTCCATTCCCAGTCCGCATCAAGCTCATTTCATTCTCAACACCGCCTCACTCGCAATCTCGCCCAAAGACTCCGATGAATCTCAATGCATAACCTGTTCATTCAACCTCGAGCAAAGCCATTCCCTATGACTTATGGCCATACCACCACTACCATCACCCGAATTTCAAATGGCAACAAGACTCCACCATCACTTGCATATTGACACGCCTAAGTCGCCAACCCGCAATGTAATTCATCCTAACATGCATCTAGTTTAGCGACTTCATTCTCGGTGAGCTTCCAATAACAACTCCACCTGCAATTCATCCTAGGCCAACACCGACTTCCACCAACAACTCCACCGAACCTCAACAAAGATCACAAACCTACAGCTACGCACCGGCAATTCATCCACTCCACTCTGCTATGACACCGCAATCTCAATATTAATCCACCAGTCACCGCCACCAAATTGCTCATACCCAGCATTTTCCATACCACCCGAATCACCAACTTATAACATAATAACACCACCTTCTTCCATGTCTCGATCTCTTCCCAATTCCATCTCTCGTATTCAATCCATCTCTTATCACCCCGAGCTCGATTAACAATTTCAATCCCCGAGACCCAACAATTCCTTCATATCTCATGCATCACCGTAACGATCAAACTCCACATCAAAACACTTCTTCCCGTGTAGAATAACACTCAAATCAAGCTCGATTCCCCGAGTTCTTCAAACCCATTTTTCGACTAATTCAACGGCAACCTCTCCCCGAACTCTATTTCTCATTCAATTTCTCAAATAACCCATTTCATAACATCATCTCACAACAGCAACCATCAACAGGATATGCTTGAATTCATCGAACCTAAGACCACCACCATTCTTCAAATTAGCGCAAACCCAATCTCAATCTTCTCTGTATTCTTAATCAAACCCCTCTTCTCAACATCACAGAGTCTTCCATTCTTCAAACCCTGATTCATCCATTACCACTTCGAACCACCTTTCTCTCTCGGTTTATCAAAAATCAACACAAACCCCATCCTTCTCTCTGTCTCACAATTCGACAGCATCTACATCTGCTCTACTAAATCTCGACCGCAACATCCATGGTTGTAAATTTCTTCCATCTTCAATTTGTAAATCTCAGATCCCCTTTTTCTCATCTTGGTGACAGGATTTCTTTGTTCCTAAAACCAACAACAACATCACCATCATCTTCTCATCATCTCTCATTGTCTCTCGAATTGACAAAAGATTTCAGACTCCTCTCGATTTCTCCTCGATCTCTCTCAGCAGTCAGCCGCTTTAAATTCAGTGAAGTGAATGTGAGAAATAATGTCTCGTGTTTAGGATTGGGTTATAGGAACCGGTCCAGGTCGGGTTTCATTATGGGCCACTCAATAACATTCCAAGCAAGCTAGGTGCCCCTTAACAAATGGTCACCCCTTAGCATCAATTAGATGTTTTTAATACTCCTCTAAATAAAGTTGTCCCTTAACCTTGACTGGGCTCCAGATAGTGTTCTCCCCTGAAATGACAGATTTGCCCTTTTTGCTCAATTTGAGTGATTTCTTCTTCTTTTCCTCCGTGCGACTCCAAAGTAGCTACAAAACTCAAAACAAGCGTAAAATACATAATTTACAAGAAAAATAGCAAAGAAAGCATAAACTTTTAGATAGTAAATTAGGTGTATTCTACACCTATCACGTAGGGAAGGCCAACAGGGTGGCGCGGCTAGGGTGTGGTTAGGCTTGGCATGTGGGGCAAAGGGTTAGCCTTGGGCGTGGCTAGCTTTGGCTAGGTGCTATTTTGGCTTGGCATGTGGGGCCAAGAGTTTGCCATGGGCGTATAGCGTGGCTAGGGCCAAGGCAAGGGCGTTTTGGCTTAGCATGATGTGACTAACATGGCTAGGGCCAAGGAAAAGTTCGTTTGGCATGGCGCGACTAGCTTGGCTAGGTTTGGTTTGGCTTGGCATGTAGGGCCAAGGGTTTGCCATGGGCGTATGGTGTGTCTAGGGCCAAGGCAAGGGCATTTTGGCTTAGCATGATGTGACTAACATGGATAGGGCCAAGGAAAAGTGTGTTTGGCAAGGCACTGCTAGCTTGGGTAGGTTTGGTTTGGCTTGGCATGTAGGGCCAAGGGTTTGCCATGGGCGTATGGCGTGGCTAGGGCCAAGCCAAGGGCGTTTGGCTTGGCATGATGTGACTAGCATGGCTAGGGCCAAGGAAAAGTGCGTTTGGCATGGCGCGGCTAGCTTGGCTAGGTTTGGTTTGGCTTGGCATGTGGGGCCAAGGGTTCTCCTTAGGCGTGGCTATCTTTGGCTAGGTGCGGTTTTCGCTTGGCATATGGGGCCAAGGGTTTGCCATGGGCGCATGGCGTGACTAGCTTGGGATAGGTGCGGTTTTGGATTGGCATGTGGGGCCAAGGGTTTGCCATAGGGGCATGGCGTGACTAGCTTGGGCTAGGTGTGGTTTTGGCTTGGCATGTGGGGCCAAGGGTTTGCCATAGGCGCATGGCGTGACTATCTTGGGCTAGGTGCGGTTTTGGCTTGGCATGTGGGGCCAAGGCTTTTCCATAGGCGCATGGCGTGTCTAGCTTGGTCTAGGTGCATGACCAAGCTATGGTTTTGGGGCAAAGGTCGTTTGGTAACCTTAGACGGCCAGGATTTTCTCCTGGGATTGAAGGGCAACCGTTGATTGCTGCACGCCTTCGTTTGATAACCGCGTAGTGAAGGCCAGTATGGGGCCATGGCGAGGTGCGTTTGGCATGTCGCAGTAGGTATGGCCGGCATGATTTGCCATTGGCACGGAGGTGCGGCTAGCATGGCTGGCATGCTTTGGCACGGTCGGTGTGGCTGACATGTTTTGCCATTGGCACAGAGGTGCGGCTAGCATGGTTGGCATTCTTTGGCACGGTCAATGTGGCTGGCATGATTTGCCATTGGCACAGAGGTGCGGCTAGCATGGTTGGCATTCTTTGGCGCAGTCGGTGTGGCTGGCATGATTTTCCGGTAGCACAGAGGTGCGGCTAGCATAGTTGACATGCTTTGGCGCAATCGGTGTGGATGACATGATTTGCCATTGGCACAGAGGTGCAACTAGCATGGTTGGCGTGCTTTGGCACGGTCGGTGTGGCTGACATGATTTTCCATTAGCACAGAGGTGCGGCTAGCATGGTTGGCATGCTTTGGCGCGGTCGGTGTGGCTGGCATGATTTGCCATTGGCACGAGGTGCGGCTAGCATGGTTGGCATGCTTTGGCGCTGATCGGTGTGGGTCGGCATGATTTTCCATTGACACAGAGGTGCGGCTAGCATGGTTGGCATGCTTTGGTGCGGTTGGTGTGGCTGGCATGATTTGCCATTGGCACAGAGGTGCGGCTAGCATGGTTGGCATGCTTTGGCGCGGTTGGTGTGGCTGGCTTGATTTGCCATTGGCACACGTGGGAATTTAGGGTTTGGCTTATCGTAACCCTAATTTGAAAAATATACCCCGGTAATTATTTAGGAACACATTAAAGGTTTCAGTAAATGTGCCTAGTAAATGCTTGTTACTTTAAATCACTGTCTGCTAGGGTTTAGTATTTTACGATTTTAACCCTAAGCTAAAAACCACCATCAACAGGGGGTAAGTTTTTCTTTTTGATAGTTTCACCTTATTCAAGGAATCATAACATAAGTGTGAAGCTGTCATTTGTAAATACAGTATTTTGGGTTGATCCCCAAATTTTCAGGTTATTAGTTTATGGGGATCTTTTATGTACATTCCAGTAGGTATTTCTATTTTCTTGTTTTATTTTTATTTATTTATTTTCGCATATTACGAATTTCCCATCTTAATTTTTACGTTGGATGACTCAATTACATTGAGGACAATGTAATGTTTAAGTGTGGGGAGTGGTTAACTTTTTACTTTTCTTTTTCAGGAATTTTCTTGCAATTTATGACCAGCTGTTGAGCGGGTCTATTGTAGGTTCCTATGTATATTATGACCAGCTGTTGAGCGGGTCTATTGTAGGGTTCTTATGACCAGCTGTTGAGCGGGTATATTCTTTTGTTTTCTTATCATTTTCTTATGACCAGTTGTTGAGCGGTTCTATTTTTATGTATTTTCTTATCATATTATGACCAGCTGTAGAGAGGGTCTTTAAAAAGAAATGATGACCATCTGTTGAGCGGGTTTATTCTTTTTCTTATCATGATATGACCAGTTGTGGAGCGGGTCTTGTTCTGTTTTGCTCGAGGACTAGCAAAATGTAAGTGTGGGGGAGTTTGATAAGCATGTGAGTGCGACATAATAATACCCATTATTACATTAGGCAGGCCTCGTTATTTCGTTAATAAGCCTGTTTTGAGTCATTTGCAGGAAATATAAGCTAATCTGCGCATTCGAAAAATAAATGGCCAATGAGAAGCTAAAACAACGTTTGCGACTAAAAACCCAATGTGCAGTCCACAGATAGCTGAATTAATAGTCAATCAAGATACTTGAGCATAAAATAATATTTGAATATATGTATTTCATTTAAGGGAGGCAAGATTTGGTAAGTGGAGTTATTGGCAGATATTTTATTCAAAGAAAGAAGGGAAATGATGTTGACATGCAATTTTTTATGGAAAGAAATTGATAGAGTGGGTCTCGTATAAATTGATTGATATTAAGATATTACATGCATGTGAGATCATATTTTTTAAGGAAGGAAAGTTAATGATTATGCATGCAACGAGGGGATTTGACAAATATTTGGATATGAATTGAATATTATTACTTTCTCTTATAGTTGTGGGAATATATGGTGTGATCCATTTATGGAAATAAGTTTTCAACAAAGATAATATTCCCCCTGCATGTGATACAATTGAGTTTAATATTCATTTTCTCTAACTATGGAAAGCACGAAGTGGTTGCAACATTTACAAAGGGATCGAGGTAATAAAGAAACAGGGAGAGCACGGCTGAAGAGCCAAAAGGAGAAAAAGGGTTTACTGTATTATTTTAATTTCTCCATGTCTTGCTAGATTTTATGTAACTAGGGTTCTTCGGTGGAAACCATACTCAAATGTTAATTCTCCATATAATATTTTGAATAATGATTTAAATGTTTAGTAATTTTCTTCAATATTTGCTTGGTAAATTATTGCTAAATAGTTGAATTGCTTAAATATGCTTTCCGATTGATATGTCGTGCTTGGATTAGGTCTTTGAAGAGGTATGCTTATAGATTGATATTTAATTCTTTGAAACTTTATATATTGGTTGGATAGCTCCATTGTTTATTTATACTTTTAAATTGATGTGCCATGCTTAGTAATATTTGATGGCATATGCTTTACGATTGATAAATAAATCTCTAGAACTATCAACTTAGAAGCGGAGGAAATTAAAATGGTGAAACAATTTTATGGAGTATACTGGTTTAGAAATTGAATATGAGTTTTGCATGATAAAATTGGTTGAAACCAGATTCCCTAGTTACCATCTTTCTCATTACATTTAATTAATTCTTTTATTTTCATTCTTTTAATTCCTTAATTTTTTCAAAAATCCCAAAATATTGTTCCTAGTTAGTTTTATTAGAGATATTGATTACGGTATTTCCTCCGCTCCCTGTGGGTTCGACCCGTACTTGGATCTGTCTACGAGTTAGCCACCGTGCGATTGCGGTTATTATATATAGGGTTTTCCTAAATCCTATTACCCATCCTACTAAATCTTCTCTAAAACAGGTCCAGTCCAAACTCTAATGAAAAAAAAAAGTATCGCTTTCTTAAAACAACAATAGTACGTGATTCGCTTCCTAGACAGACCCTCCCAGTAAATCTGCTCCAAAATAGATCCAATTCAAACCCGACTAGGTCCAATCTACACCCGAAATGATCTAGTCTATACCCCAATCAAAAACTAAAAGTATTTGTTTTCCTACAATGGAGGTATTATGTGATTCGCTTACTAGACAGACCCACCCACTTAATTTGCTCCAGAATATGTCCAATCCAAACTCGAACATGCCTAATCTAAACCAGAAATGGTCCAGTCTATACTCTAATGAAAAAGTAAAAGTATCGCTTCTCCTGAAACCGAGGTAGTATGTGATTCGCTTCTTGGAAAAAACAACCCCACTAAATCTGCTGCTGAACAAAGTCTAATCCAAACCCGAGCAGGTCTAGTCCAAACTCCAATGAAAAGAAAAAGTATCGCTTTTCTTAAAGCAGAGGTACTATATGAATCGCTTCTCAGACAGACCCATCCTACTAAATCTTCTCCAAAATAGGCCCAATGCATACCCAAACAGTCCCATCTAGACTCTAATTAAAAAGTAAAAGTATCGATTTTTCTGAAACAGGGGTAATACGTGATTTGATTCCTGGACTGACCCACCCCACTAATATTATCTTTAGAACAGGTCCAATCGAAACGCAAATGTGTCTACTCTAAACTCTAATGAAAAAGTAGAAACATATGTAGTATTTAATTCGTTTCATGGATATACCCACCCCATAAATCTGTTCCAAAATAGGTAAGCCTAAACATCAATGAAAAGTAAAAGTATTGGTTTTCTGAAACATAGGTAGTTAGTGATTCGCTTCCTGGACAGATCAAACCCACTAATTTTTGCTTTAGAACAGGTCCAATCCAAACACGAATAGGCTTAGTCGGAATTCCAATGAGAAATCAAAAACATTGTTTTTCCTGAAACATAGGTAGTATGTGATTCGTTTCATGGATAGACCTACCCCCTAAATGTGTTCCAAAGTAGGTCCAGTCTAAACTCTAATGAAAAATTAAAAGTATTGCTTTTCCTGTAACAAAGGTAGTATCTGATTCACTTCCTAGAGAGACCCAACATACTACTCCAGAATGAGTCCAATCAAAACGTGAACAAACCTAGTCTAAACTCCAATGAAAAAGTAACAATATTGTTTTTCCTGAAACAGAGGTGTTATGTGATCCGCTTCATGGATAGAACCCCAACACCCCCCGCCACCACAACCACCACCACCACAACCACTCAATTTTCTTTAAAACAACTCCAATCCAAACCCGAACATATCCAGTCTAATTTCCAATGAAGAAGTAAAAGTATCGATTTTCATGAAAGATGGTCGTATGTGATTCTCCTCCTAGACATACCCACCACACTAAATCTCCTATATATGAGGTGCAATCTAAACCCGAATAGACCTAATCTAAATCTAACAGAAAAGTAATAGTATCGGTTTTTCCTATAATGAGGTAATATGTGCATGATTCGCTTCCTAAACAGACCCTGCCCACTAAATCTGCCCCAGAATAGTTCTAATCCAAACTCGAACAAGTCCAATCAAAACCCTATTTGGTCCGTTTAAACTCCAATTAAAAAGTAAAAGTATCGCTTTTCCCGAAACTTAGGTAGTATGTGATTTGCTTCATGGACATACCCATCCCACTAAATCTGCTCAAGATCAAGTCCAATCCAAACCCGAAAAGGTCCAGTCTAAACTCCAATAAAAGTAAAAGAATCATTTTTCCTGAAACAAAGGTAGTATGTGATTCGCTTCTTGGACAAACCCACCCCACTAAATCTGCTCAAGATCAAGTCTAATCCAAACCCATACAGATCCAGTCAAAACTCCAATGAAAAAGTAATAGTTTTTCCTGAGATAGAGGTAGTATGTGATTCGCTTCCAAGACAGACCCACCCACCAAATCTGCTCCAGAACAAGTCCAATCCAAACGCGAATTGATCTAGTTTAAACTCCAAAGAAAAAAAAAATGAAAATATTGTTTTTCCTAAAACAGAGGCAGTATGTAATTTGCTTCATGGACAGACTTGTCCCACTAAATCTGCTTCAAAACAGGTCAAGTTTAAACTCCAATTGAAAAGTAAAAATATCGCCTCCCCTGAAACAAAGGTAATATATGATTAGCTTCCTGGACAGAACCACCCCACAAAATCTGCTCCAAAATAGGTCCAATCCAAACCAGAACAAGTCCATTTTAAGCTCCAATAAAAAAGCAAAAATATTGCTTTTCATGAAAGAGGGTAGTACGTGATCTGCCTCCTGGACAGACCCACCCCACTAAATCTTCTCCAAATGAGCTCCAATCCAAAGACGAATGGGTCTAATCTAAATTCACCGGACAAGTATAAATATCGCTTTTCTTGAAATGGAGGTAATATGTGGTTCGCTTCCTGGACTGACCCAACCCACTAAATTTTCTCTAGAATAGTTCTAATCCAAACTCGAACAGATCCAGTCCCTAGTTAGCATTTCAGGATATGGGAAAAGTTCAGGACGACAAACGTACAAGTGTTATTCGTTTTGACGGAATATAAATTCGGTCCACTATTCGGCCAACGATTCGTGAATCAGAAATAATTTGGACCGTCATACGTACATGTATAATTTTTTCTAGAGATACTTATTCCGGCACACAAAGTTCAACATATATTAACCAGTATAAAATCATTTTAACATAATCTCACCTTATATACTATGGTTAATGATTTGAATGAATTATACATATGATATGTCCAATACAGTCAACTAATAAATGTACGTCGGTGGTATTGGACTTAGACTGGTGTATGTAAGATTTTAAATGTCAAAAACAAAATAAAGAATGATGATTTGGTGATGACGTGACAAAATACATACAATTGTATAATTCGGTAATTCGTAAATACGTGTATAATTCATTTAAGCTGGAAATGATAACGCGCAACTACTTCGTAGGTAGGAAACGTTGCTCGTTGGCACGTCCTTTTGTGACACCTTGACTAAGAAGCAATTAAAGATCCGTATGATACAAGCGGATTCAATCAGTACATACGGATTCGTGAATTATACGGGTATAAGTCGTGAATTTTCTTGTGATATAGAATAAGAGGAGAAGAAGACACAAAGTAGAAGGAAAGAGAGAGAGAAATTCTTATTCATGTGTGTAGAATACAAGAGATTAGGCCTCTATTTATATAGATAGAAGACTTGGTGTCCAAGATATGTAAACCCTAAACATAGACACGAAGGGCATCTTAGTAAATAAACAATAGTTTATAACACTCCCCGATGACCACTTTGTGGCTAAGTCATTACAAGCATACCAGGAAAACTCAAAGAGAAAAACCCGAAATTGCATAAGCATGTAAAAACTCAAAACACAGTGTTGGACACGCAGATTTTGCCTCATTAAAACCTTGACAAGGAAAACCCGAGTGGGACAAAACCTTGACGAAGGAAAAAGAGTACAATGCGATAAAGTCCAGTGAATGCACCTTAATTTGATGATGGCGCTCCCCCTGATAAATACTTCAGTCAATTGGCGTGCAAATCTTTGAGTCGAGACTTTCCAATTTTGAAGAACGAATTTCTTGAATACAGAAGAGGACTGTGCTTTCATGAAGATGTCGGATAGTTGATGAAGTCTTCATTTGTGTTGCACAAGCAGTAATGCCTTCGATTACACTTTTGCGGAGTTTACATTCTTCTTCAACACATTGATAACTTGTTTCATGGATTGCTAGCTTCCCAAGATGATTTGCAGAAGTTGTTGATGTAATTTCTTCAACATAAAGCCAAGATGTAGATAAATTACCATAAGTGAACAAAAACTGAATTTGTGGTCATACCTTATGTGGATCGGAATGACATCCAAATTACTAAGGGATTGTTTTCTTGATTTGGCCTAACAAAATGACCTAGTTAATGGTGGGAATCCACCAAATAACAAAAATTATACAACTCCCCTTGGATGACCACCATGTTGAATTAAATTGCCTCACTAAAAACCTTGCCAAGAAAAACCCAATGGGAAAAAATTTGGACAAAGGAAAAAGAGCATTAAAATATCAACATTTTGGAGAAAAACGTCAATGAGATGTTGCCTCGTTAAAACCTTGTCGGGAAAACCACATGGGACAAAACACGAAGCCAAGGAAAAGAGTACAACTTTTGACATATTTATCGATGCTAGCTCAACTACATGAGTTTTTCAAAAAAATAAGCATCAAAATAATTACTCTAATTTATCTTAAAGAAGAGTTTAAGCTAGCATAATTCTAACTGCAGATTTAAGAAAATAAAAAAATAAATAGAATTTATACTGCCAAAGCGTGGATTTTAGTGTTTTTAAGGACTCCTCAAGAGACCTATAAAGCTATCATCATCAAATAATTAATCCGGATTGTTGGTTTTGTACCAAATTTCTAAAAACACATAAAGGATTGTTAAACTGACATAATCGAGTCAAGTGGTTGCCATAATATAATTTGAATCCTAAAAGGATAACAAATTTGAATATGTTCCCAACCACATTTCTTGTGTAAATGCAATACGAGTCCTTCAAGGAATACCACGCCAAAAGCATCATGCATGGAGAACAAAAATTTATTGAATCAATCCTAGGGTCTGAGAAAAAATATAACCCTCAAATCGTTTTTTCAACGAAGAAATTTCTCGTATAAAGACGCAATATGACTACACCAACCTGTAATTAATAGGCTTGGCATGTTTAATGTGTTAAGTTTGGATCCAAAATTGCATCAATCGAGAAATTAATCCAACCTAACTTGGATTATATTCCAACCAATCACATATGTCGATTTTCTCTGCAGAGGGGTTCAAAACCACCATCATTTATTTCAATAGTTACTTTTAAAGGAATATTCGACAATATATTAACTAATTACGATCCCACATAATTCTCAAGTGTATGCATATCTTGAAAAAAATAATCATAGAATTGCTGGTACCAGCGCCCACGGGCATTATAATCTCCTCATCTTCAAAAAAGGAGATAATTACTTTTAGAATGTGAATCGTGTTTTTGGTACACTCAATTGGAGCACTACCAGTAGCCTATTATGGAATGCTACTTATTTTACTAGATGTGACTGGATTTTCCTCTTAAAGAGGTAAACGCTTATGAAAAAACAAATATGATATTTCACGCCTAGTCAGTGGCAGCCTTTTTTCAATTTGATCATGATGGCAGAGAAACTGATATAACATTCAAGTTAATTAACACCAACTTTTGCTGGTAGTGTATAGTCTCCCCCTGATTATGGCGGAAATATTTTCATCTTATAAAAACGAAAACAAATTTCGTAAAGTATTATCCGATTAATTCGAGGACATATACTTATAATTTACGGATGTTAACAATACCGGGTGGGATAGTAGATACTGATTCCAAGAGCCATAAAAAAAATTTATCCCAAAATTGTAATCTACTTGAGATACAAATTGAACATCAACCATGTATTTTATTAGTTACAGGAAAAATATACAAATAAAACTCCAAAATAATTTCATGACCTCAAGGATCAACGAGATAATGAACTAGAATGAAATTATGGACACTTCTTTATCAAAAGAAAATTATATCAAGATCGATATAGTCACAACAAGGACTAATGATATAGCTAACAAGCCGGTGCGCACCCTTTGATCTTTAGTGTCCAATTCCAACTACAAGTGGAACTATTTCAAATTTTGGAGAATATTAAGATGAAAAAATAAAATAAAGATTGTTCAATATCCCTAGGGAATGCAACAATTCTTAATTTCATCGGTGTTTGCAATTCCGAATACCATAATAACGATATCTCATTCTAAAGTCGATAGAGAAAACCAATTTCAATTGGCTTATATGATTCTTTTTAAGAAAATAAAGAAATCATAATCGTTAATTAATTTTTGTAGAGCAAACCCAACTTTTTATTGATGAAGATTTCTCTAGAGGAATAGAAATAAAAAAGAAATTGGCCAAAAATACTTATAATGCCAATTTTACTTCTCATTATAGAGAATTCATGGAGAAATCTAATACCGAACGATATACCAAAATCATATCGGCGACTGGAAAAAAAATGTCGTTTACTATGGAAAATCCATTGTGTGGTAAAAGAGTGGTTTCGGAAAACCGAATCGCATGATCATTGTTCAATGGACAACGATACCAATATGAATTGGCCGGAGGTTTTTCAACCATGCACGTGATTCGTTACCACAAAAGTAATTAGATTTTGGTAACACCAATTTTGATGATTACAGTTTCATTAAAGGAATAGAAACTGTAAACCATCTTTTGATGGATTTTCTTTTCCTTTCTCTATATGAAAAGAATTAGAATAAAATAAATAAATAAAAGGATATTAAACTTATCCCTAAATAAATATACATAAAAAGAGACACTGTATATATATGTAACAAAAATAAAAATAAAAATAAAGACAGAGAAATATAGATCAGTTATTATAGCTTACCGATTTGGCACCTTTAGATAATCACGACTAATATATGATAATATATGAGCCTGTTAATATATGACTATTATTGCATAGCCAATTAATTACTCCATAAGTGCTTGGGACACCGTTTACACTTGCAGTCGTAGAGTGTTAATGAAAAGCACCCTATGTATCCAAGTGAGATGAGCCGGTACATGAAAATACGAAAGAAAACAAAACTAAAGTTAGCTTGACTTGTATATATAATAACTTTAAATTAACCGACGGTTTAAAAAGTAAAAGGAAGGTTAAAGCCATGGAAAAGTATTTTTATGATCTCCATCTTGGTTTTGGTTTTGCTTCAACGGATATTTTAAAAATTTATATGTTCCGATGTGATTGCTCGGTGAGAGCTACGTCGCTGATAACGTCTTGTGATATAGAATAAGAGGAGAAGAAGACACAAAGTAGAAGGAAAGAGAGAGAGAAATTCTTATTCATGTGTGTAGAATACAAGAGATTAGGCCTCTATTTATATAGATAGAAGACTTGGTGTCCAAGATATGTAAACCCTAAACATAGACACGAAGGGCATCTTAGTAAATAAACAATAGTTTATAACAAATTTACTTACTATAGAGTATCGCTTTTTCAAAAAGGTATGCGATTCGCCTCCTGGACAAACGCACCCCATTAAATGCTCCAGAGTAGGTGAAATCCAAATCCGACCAGGTCCCCCGTCTAAACTCCGATTTGGAACACCAACCAAAGTCTGTTTCTAAGTCGTATCTAAACCCTACATCTTAAATCTAAAACAATCCATCCAAAAGACCAACGGTCAATATCCAACACCAGCAAATTTGTCCTGTTTTAAAATAATTACAATGCCAGGTCTGTATTACACACGACAGACAAGACCGCACACAGAGAAAAGAGAGAGATTTTTTCCATTCATTTTCTCCAGTACACAACTGAGAAAAAAAATAATGGAGGGTTCGAAGGAAGAGGAGAACGGGGCTGCTACCGATGATGAACAACACCAAGAATCAGAATCAGAAGATGAAGAATCCATGGAAGAAGATGATGATGAAGAAGAAGAAGTATTAGGGTCAAGTTCAACTATGGAGAAAGTAGCTGCAGCCAAGCAGTATATTGAGAATCATTACAAAAATCAGATGAAAAACATTCAAGAACGAAAAGAGAGGTAAATATCATCATTTCTTATCACCCCTGAGATCTGATTTTACTTTATTTTCTGTTCTGATTTTTGATAATTTTGGGGTCAATTTTTTTTTTTTTTTTTTTTTGGTGGGTGGAATTGATTTTTGATAGTGTAAGAGAAGGAATTAGAGTAATATGGGATATGGGTTTTGTTTGATTTTGGTGAAAAGGGTGTTTACTTTTTGTGAAAAAGTATGATTCTTTGTTTGTAGTGGAAAGTGTAGATACTCCATTTAAGTGGTTACCTAAAATAGGTTATGATGTTGTCAAATGTGAGAACAAGAGAAGCTAAAGGAAGAACCCCTTTTATGTTTAACAACTTGATTTTGGTCTAATACTATGAAACACCAGTGGGTTTGGAGAAAAGGGGTGTTTTTGTGCGAAATTGATTGGGATACCGGAAAGTAGATTCGAGGGACTTGGTAGTGTCATTTTAGGAATGGAAAGTGATGAATGAGTTGTTGGCAATGGTGTGAAGACTGGGTTGTCCTTTTTAGAAGTTCAGATTGAGACATAATGTGTTGACAGTTCTAGGTTGCATGTGTCTTGCATGTCAGTTGTACGCACGTTCATGTGTATGGTGGTGTGCGCCAGTCCAAAACCCTAAATCCTTGGAATGGTGAACCCTAACACCATGCAGGATGTGAAGGTGTGGCTGGTGCAATGTCAGCACTTGGGAATAGCTTGCGTGCAAGGGGCGAGGGTTTTATCATTTGTGTAATGCTTTGTCAGAGAATCTGTAATAATGGAAGGTTTTAATTGGGGTTAAGAATCTGTTCAGCAAGTGTTTATAATGTCGTACATCATGGATAGTGAATTTTGGTAAACATTTTCTGCATTCCTAGGTACAAGAATATGTCCACCATCTTACTTGATTTATGTCTTTACATTGCCTTTCCTTTTGTTTGGTCACATTGCAGACGATGGGTGTTAGAAAGGAAGTTAGCTTCTTCAGATGTCCCTCGAGAAGAAAAATTAATCTGATCAAGGATTTAGAGCGGACAGAGACTGAGTTTATGCGTCTAAAGAGACATAAGATATGCGTAGAAGACTTTGAGCTTTTGACCATCATTGGGCGAGGAGCTTTTGGGGAGGTCAGAGTTATTCTTAACTCAATTGTTATATGTTGAAAGTTCTACTATACTGTCAATGTTTCATTATTTGTATGAAGGAAGAGTTTAGAAACTTCAAATATTTTCTCTGGCATATCTTGCTTTTGAGTGCTGATCTGTTAGCTACAAACTTTATATGCTTCCAGACTTCATCCTTTAGTTTAAGTTTTCTTTGTGTCAGATTAATTGGGTGCTTATAGTTTCTTATTTAATACAGGTTAGGCTATGCCGGGAGAAGTCAAGTGGCAATATTTATGCTATGAAGAAACTAAAGAAGTCAGAAATGGTTCGAAGGGGTCAGGTGATAACCAATCCTTTAATTTGATACTGTAATGTGGAAGCTAGATTTTATCATATGTAGTGGCTGACTGATACTAGACATGATTTTCGTGTTTATCATTACGATCATCCTATTGTTTCCCGTTTGTTTTCTGATAGTAGAGCTTTTTGTTTTATGCTCTCAAAACAGCATATGCAGTTACATAGGGTAATGTACAATCATAGATTTTTGCTCAATACTCAATTTATTCTTCAAATTATAAATCCCTTAGACATTAATGTATCCAAAGCTGTTATATAGAATATAGATCCTAGTAACAGCTGTTACAGAATATAGATACAATCATAGAGTTTTTGTCGTTCTGTTTATTTCAATCATTTATTCCTTGACACGTTTATCCAAAGACGCTTGAGCAAGGTAAATGCCTCTGGAGGATGAGGTTATTACTAGTTTGAAAGAATATGTCTATGTATAAGCATATATTAACAAATAGAAAAGGCTGCTCCAAGACGTATGCTGTATCTTATCATTGGTTACTAGTGCGACATAAATATCACATTGCATACTGCTATTATTTAGCTTCTCCACTCCCTTACCATTTCGTTAAAATGTGTTTATGTATGTGTGCTTGCGTTACCTGATAGGTTTTGTATTCTAGGTTGAACATGTTAGAGCTGAGAGGAACTTGCTCGCAGAAGTTGCCAGCCACTGCATTGTCAAGCTCTACTATTCGTTTCAAGATTCTGAGTACTTATATCTGGTCATGGAATATTTGCCTGGTGGTGATGTGATGACCCTGCTCATCAGAGCAGACACCTTAACGGAAGATGTGGCTAAATTTTACATCGCCCAAAGTGTTCTTGCAATAGAATCCATTCATAAACATAACTACATTCATAGGTTAGTCACGTGGCGTCTGAATCTTAAGTTGCTTTACTAGGATTAAAAACGGCTGAAAGATTATCCTTGGATTATGTTTGAATATCTGTAATTGCGTTGATTGCTTTTCAGAGACATTAAACCTGACAATCTTCTGTTAGACAAGAATGGTCACATGAAGCTGTCTGATTTTGGTCTCTGCAAACCTCTCGACTGTTCAACATTATCCGCTTTCAAAGAAGATGAACCCATGGATGGTGAAAATGTGAGGGAATCAATGGACATTGATGGACGCTTGCCAGATAAAGCTAATGGCAGCATGTGGAAAAGTCCTCTTGAGCAACTTCAACATTGGCAGATGAACAGGAGAAAGCTGGTAAGCAGTTCATTGTGTTGTCAGATTTCCCCTCATTTTGGAAATGCAATGTCTTATAGCATGCTGTTTTATGATCCCAAATCCCAATTCCTGCTCGTGACCATATGCTTAGAAAATTATTGACGCATAACATGTTTGTACTGTATTGTCAGTCTTAGAAAATGCTCGATGGCGATCAATTATATCAAGATATTTGAGCCTAGGGCAGTTGTGATACCTTTTCTAGTTTTCTTACTTCCTTTAGGAAGTTTTTTTTCCCAAATGTGAATATTCCATAAAAATAGTATCCTGTAGAACATGGGCTCGTCAAACACAATCTTATCTTATATCCTGCTTTCACAACTATTTCCTCAGTGCAAGTTGTCCATGGAAAGGGTTCAATAAATGTATGCCAGATTCGGTACCATAACTTTTTTAGATGATAGACATCAGGCAGATGAAGCGTCCTAAGTCAAGGCAGAAGCCTAAATTTACTACCATATACAATTAGGCTCTTTTTGCTGTTATTTCAATACATGTACACAGCACCTGACAACAAAACTCCTGATTTTGGAACATCAATAATCTTGGTCATTTATAACTGCAGGATCTATGCTGAAGCATGAGACTTCTGCCTTTGCACCTTTTGTGAAATATAGTTACCCTGTTAGATTTTTCTAACTATCTCACCCTGATATGAGGCTCTCACTAGTATATAACTTTATACATTTACAAATGTTTTTCGGCCTGCTTCAAGTAATTGAAATGTTCCAATGAGAATGTAAGAAGGTAACAAATAGGGGCAACTTTTTCTTTATTTTTTCCAACAAAATACCACGCTGAACAACCTGAATCATTCTACCAGGCATCTTTCAGGTTTCATATCTCAGATTCCCTCATAATGTTTACGTGGGAAAAATTTAAACTGGTTTGTTTGCTTTAGGGGTGACCTCCATTTCTCGAGTATTATTAATTATTACTGCATCGCATTAATATACTAGCACTTCTCTTATTACAGGCATTTTCTACAGTTGGCACACCAGACTATATTGCTCCAGAAGTACTTCTCAAGAAAGGTTATGGCATGGAGTGTGACTGGTTTGTTCATTTAAATCTTTCCAGTGTTATGTTACTTCTAAAGCATAATTTGCATTTTGTAATGATCTAGGGTTTAAGAAGACCAAACCAACAAAGAAAACGTACAAAAGACGCTCAAAGAGTAGAGATGTTCCCAGTTCGGTTACATATTTAACATCTTAAGACCATAGCAAAGGAAGGATGGAACTCTAGCACACCCATTCTAGTAGGAATAGCATCCAGAAAAGCTGCTGTTCTGTTCGATTCTTAATTACATACTCAACTCTAGCAGACCGACACCTATTTCTTTTATGAAGCATGACCCCTTAATCTGTTTCTAAAGGAAGTACAGATTTGAGTCAGAATCGTCAAACTTCTATGAGTCTTGGTAGAGAACTCAACTTTGACCTCCTTGAAATGAGATGCAATTTGGTGATATCAAGATTTAGTAGCAAGACATCTCTATTCATTTCCCACCCACCATTAGCGGCAGAGAAAGCCAGTGAGAGTGAACTTAGTTGGAGCGTACCTTAGCTGCGCCATTTTATTTATAAAAATCATCTAGTCATGGAAAAATATTTATGGCCAAGCATCGGAAGATGCTTCATCCATGTAACTTAGGATATGGGCACCTGAAGAATGAATGAACCGAATCATCAGGTTGATTAAGGTATAACATACCAGTTTTCTAGAGGATACATTGTTGTTTTACAATGTCCATCCATTCCATCTTAAATTTACTTCCCCATGGGCTGGACTGAAATTCGGCCGTTGCTTTCTTAAAGACTTTTATAATTTATTGCTGTTATTAGCTTTGGATTTTCAGTCTTTTACTGTCCATCATTTTATTGTGAAATTTAATACCAAGTATTGCATTGACATGGTTTCACCTGTGTATTCTTATCCGGTCAACTTTTGCAGGTGGTCCTTAGGTGCCATAATGTACGAGATGCTTGTTGGTTATCCCCCATTTTATTCTGACGATCCAATCACTACATGCAAAAAGGTTAGTCTGATGGGTCCTAGGATAATATATTGGGTTTGTGGTAATCTACCTTTAATAAATTGGTATATATGATTCAACTCTTTCAACTGTACTAACTCTAGCAGCATCCTAAACTTGGATTTCCTTGTTATTTTAGTAATTTTTTTCCTTGCGTCTCGTTTGTGTAATGGTTAGTTTTTAATACTGGTTGTCCATATTGTCAGATTGTGCACTGGAGGACCCACTTAAAATTTCCGGAGGAACCCAGGTTGACACTTGAAGCCAAGGATCTTATCTGTAGGTTACTATGTGATGTTGACCATAGGTTAGGTACAGCAGGGGCAGATCAGATAAAAGTATGGTGTTGGATTTGATAAGTTCGTTCTACTAATGAAATTTAAATGATCTTCTAATTCCTTATGTTTGTTGCAATTCTACTTGGTCAGGCTCATCCCTGGTTTCAAGATGTTGTGTGGGACAGACTTTATGAAATGGAGGCAGCATTTAAACCAATGGTTAATGGGGAGCTAGATACTCAAAACTTTTTGAAGTTCGATGAAGTATGAATCTCAACCACATTCTCTCTATTATTTTCCAACAAACCTTTGCCATGTTTGATAACAGTTTATTCATGGATATCTTATCGATTTTGTGCAAGGGTGCTCATTACCAAACCTTACACCAGTATGGCAGTGGCCCAGTAATTGTTTTTACATATTCTTGTGCATAGCATTTTTTTTTTGTCACATATAGATCGTATCTTTTCTGGATGTTCAGTTGTTAAAGTTCAAGTATATTCTTAGTACGGAAATAACTGTAAATTCATTAACGAGATAAACTATTTGGTTCTTTTCACAGTTGGATCCTCCTCCAGCAAGAACTGGTTCAGGACAGTCGAGGAAGGTATGTAACTTAATGAGTGATCAATCCACACATCTTACTATTAAATTTCTGAAGGGGTCAACAGCTCTATTGAATTAGCTTTACCAAGGTTATGTCTTTGATCAGCTAAATTAGAACAAACTTCTGCAGTACTTATGTGTTGCCATTGACTCTAGAAAAACCTTAATATTCGAACTTCTCTCGCAGGTGCTAACTCCCAAAGACTTAAGTTTTGTTGGCTATACATTCAAGAATTTCGATGCTATCAAAGGGCTGCGTGGTAGGCAACTTCTATTAGCTGGAAATGAGTATTAGCTGCCTTGTGTTTTGCTTGAAGTTTCCGTACATTTATAAGATTACAATTTATCCTTCTCATCCTTCTCTTCTTTGTTTTGTTTATCCAGAGCTTAAGAGGAGTAATACACCTACAAGACTACCTACTATTGAAGCCATCTTTGGTAATGGAGTACATCCAAGTTCAAATAAATTTCTAATAAACGCCATTCTTGTTGTCCTCATATTTTGTACGTTCCTGACTGTTTCATTTCAATCTTTTCTCCAAAGGTGATTCAGCTATGGACTACTCTACAAAATCGAGTGAAGAAACCGAAAGGCACATGCTTGAATCATCGGGCGAATCCATGTCTCCATAAAGAGCAATGTTGTTGACAATGTAAAGCATCTGTTGTACCAAAAGAAAGCGCTCTAGTCTCATCCGGGTGAACTTCCTGCTTATTTTCAGTCAGGTTTTTCCCCAAATAAGCATTTTCGGTAAGTTGGCTGTACATGCAGAGCCAGCAATGAAGGTGTACAGTAATCTATGGAAGGACTTCTTACAGAAACCCAATGTTGGGGGTTAAGTGATTAATAGTATACTCAAGTCATTGTAGTAATAGCAGTTTTAGGACCAAGAATTCGTAGATAGTATTGAAATAGCTTAGAGAGATGAGAAATTTTATATCCTGGATGCCCAGGCTGGCTGAGCATAAAAAATGTAAAAGAAAGCCTTCTCTTGTGGCAGTTTCTGGGCTCATTTTCAACTTTGCTGATAATTTCATGAAACTAGAAAACTTCGTAGCCGTGTTAGAATGTTGAAACTGATAGTGTGCAAGTAAACTTGTTTTTCTCTGGATATCTGTTTCATATTTTCATCAATGTGCATTGATTATACAGTCAAGTGTTTGCTTTTCGGAACAGCCAGCTGAAGGCTAGTAGGATAAAGCAGACAAAAGCCACACTCTGGACAGATCGCTGTTCCTTGCATGTGTGAATATGCCAAAGTTCTTAGATGCATTGCAGAACCCTCTAGATACAAATACTGCATTTTTTTCTGCATTGAAGGATCATTCCATGCACAAAGCTAATCTGGTCCAAGTTGTTCTAAAAATAATCCAGCCTAAACCAATCTGGCTTGTGAAGTTACACTTGTTCATCAAAATAGAAGTAAAGTTACACTTGGATGATTTGCATGTTCATTGGGTAGGTATGACCTCCTTGATAAGAAGGGATCAAGCAACCAACTCAAAACCGTATCTGTATTTTTCTTTTTCTTCTTTATCAATTCTGAAACTGATTCCCTGGTTCTAGTCATCAGAGCATGGCTTTCTCGTCTCTTGAGTTCACTGTACGAAGACAGGAACCTGAACTTATAGTTCCAGCTAAACCCACACCTTATGAGATTAAGTACTTGTCTGACATTGATGATCGGAAAGGTCTTCGCTTTCATGTCCCTACAATTCTTTTTTATCGCAAAAAAGATTTTTGTATGGCTAGTACTTGCAAGACATATGATATAGTGGGTGTCATGAAGAAGGCATTAGCGGATACACTTGTTTTTTACTACCCATTTGCTGGTAGGCTTAGAGAAATTCCCGGAGGTAAGCTGCTTGTGGAATGCACTGGTCAAGGTGTATTGTTCGTTGAGGCTGATGCGGATGTTAGTCTTAAACAATTGGGCGGGGACTTCCTAAAACCTCCA
This sequence comes from Papaver armeniacum, assembly GCA_023531295.1. Taxonomy (NCBI): domain Eukaryota; kingdom Viridiplantae; phylum Streptophyta; class Magnoliopsida; order Ranunculales; family Papaveraceae; genus Papaver; species Papaver armeniacum. The sequence goes on along the minus strand of JAJJWW010006351.1, from coordinate 423,130 downwards.
TTTCCGTGTCTGGAACAACTTCTTTACAACCCATCTCATTCCGAAGATATTTTGAGTTCCCCTTTGTTGTTCATACAGGTGAGATGGTTTGATAGCTGAACATAGAAAAAGTTCGATGGCAAAGTAAATTTCTCTCCTGACAACATTCTGGATGGTCACAGGTGACTCGTCTTACGTGTGGAGGGTTCATTTTTGGTCTTAAACACAACCATACTATTTGTGACGCTCAAGGCTTACAACAGTTCGTGAAAGCTCTAGCTGAAATTGCTCGAGGCAAAGTCTCTCCATCTATTCTTCCGGTCTGGGAAAGGCACTTACTCAATGCTCGAGTCCCACCACGGATCATGTTTGCACACCGAGAATATGATGTTATATCAAATTATAAAGAAAAACTTTCATCCCTTGATGACATGGTTCATCATTCCTTCTTTTTTAGCGCCAAAGAATTGATAGCTCTAAGGCAATATGTACCTCCTCATCTGCAAGCATGCACCACCTTTGAGTTGCTCACTGCTTGGTTATGGAGATGTCGGACAATTGCAGTTGGATACGATCCCAAGGAAGAAGTCCGTGTGGTTATTGCCGTTAGTACACGTGGGAAATTTCACTCCACATTACCAACAGGATTCTATGGGAACGCAGTTGCATATCCTGTGGCGGTGTCGCCAACCGAGAAGTTGATGCAGAATCCTTTGAGTTTTGCATTGGAGTTGGTGATGAAAGCGAAGAATGAAGTGAATGAAGAGTACATTAGATCAACAGCGGATCTAATGTCTGTAAAAGGGCGACCTATCATTTCTACGGTGCGGACCTATTTTGTGTCAGACATGAGACGCATGCAGAATGCTGATGAGGTTGATTTTGGGTGCGGAGAAGTAGTGTACGCCGGGCCAGCAATAGGTGTTCATCCGACTTTGAATTATTGGATGTCAAGCCCTTTTTTATCCTATACGGATAACAAGGGAGACAAAGGTTGTCTAGTACCAGTTTTTTTGCCAAGTCTCGCCATGAAGAAGTTTTTGTCTGAGATGGAGAGCATTAGGAATAAAACGACATCTGTTCAGGCCATTCAGCCGGAGAATCCCAAGATTTCGTCGACATCGTTTCATAGAAAATCTTCCTTGTAGCAGGAATGAACACAACTGGCTCCTTGGATAATTACTACAAAATTTCATAGCCCAAAGTGCTTTAGCTTGATTATCTTTGTATAAAGGTAAAGTGCCCGAAGTTCGAATCTAAAGCTGGCAGCACCGGGGTGGGAGAAATAGCATGCATTTTCCTATAAAGAGGTTTAGCCAAAAAAAACTTAAAAAACATTCACGCATGTGAATCGACCAACGTTATGGGATGTACCTCAGTCATGGGGTTTACTGGTAGCTCAAAAGCAACTTGCAGCAGTTCTCATGGCAAACTGGACTGATAATTTTAAAGCTTTGTTTTTGCAAAAACTAAAATCTGTCAGCTGTGATTTGAACCCGCGCCATAAATGTGGTTCTGTTTTTTTAACCCGGCTAAATTGGGGCCTATGGATTTCTTCGTCCACCCAATAGAGAATGATAAGGGGTGTCTAAATATTGTAAAAATATTAAACTAACCCTTAAAGAAACCTTAATGATTCTAACACAAATACAGATACAAAATCATAACTTAATTAACAAATACAAAAATCATTATTCAAAACTCAATTTATTTTTCAATTTCCATCAAAACCAAAACTAAATCTTAATCAAAAACAAAAAACCCAAAAACAGACAATTCAATGATTGAGTTAAATCCCTTTAAACCATTCCTTCTAAGAGATACTCTATAATGATTTACCTCTAAACCATTCCTTCAACGAAAACTTGTATGTAATGACGATCATCAAGGGAAGCATCATGAAGGCAATGATGTACAATTTCTTACGTAATGGTGAAAGACAGTCACTACTCTAGGGCTATAAAGATTTATATCATCTAGACAGGCTTGTGTATTTATTCAAGGCACTAAATCAATCAAATTACATTACAGTTCTAATCCTATTCCGGGAAGTCGGTGAGAGAGTGAAACCGTTTTTCGCTTTCACACATCGAAACCTGTTTGTTTTTGAGTTTTTTGTCTCCTTCTTCCGTGTTCTCCCCTGCCATGAGCGGCTAATCAGCCGTTCATAAACTTTGATGGGTGAGATACACTTGAAATCTCAGTGTTTCTGCAAACATTAGTTAGGGCATCGTTAGGGTCGAGGTTAATTTCGATTTAATTAAGAAATTGGTGGTAATGGATGTCGAGGGGATGGAAAAGATCTGAACTATTCGCATCAACATCTCCTCACGCTTGTGTATAATTCTTGCCATAATCAATCAGGTAATCATTCGAATTATTTGCTCTTATATCCATTCAATCCCTGCAGCTCTTTGATTCAATCGATTCTATTTTAAACATAATTATCAGTCCAATTAAGCCATTTGTAAAATTTGCATGTCAATCCTTACACCTGTGAACTTCTCTATGATCATCTACTCCCTAGCTACTAATCATAGCCATAATTTAGTGATGGAAATACCCAAGCTAGGTTCTATTTTTAATTCACCGGTTTCACTTCTCAAACACCCTAATTTTTCCTATATAAGAGCTGTAAACTGATGTTTTCAATTACCTTGTTATGCTCCTTCCTCTCTAAACCAATATCTTTCTAAAACCCATATTACCCACATACCTTGCATATTCATCAGTTTGTAGCCACCTTTGGTCGAGCCCTGTATCACCATGTATGCAATCTGGCATGGTGATGTTACCCAATTAACCAACCAACTTCAACTCTCTTTGAACTTGAGTAGTGGAAGACAGTTCAACTTAGATGATGTTATCCCACCTAGATTTCAAAACAATGAAGAACTGTGGACTAGTTGTATTCTAGGAAAGTTTGTGGAACTTGTTGCCAGAAATAGTTGGCATGTGAGAAATGCTTTGCTATTCCAATGGAAGATTCAAGGAGGTCTTTCTGTCAAAATGGTGAGTGAGTGTGTCTATTTGGAAAGATTTGAAAGAGATGAAGAGATGCATAGAGTCCACAATGTAGCTACAAGAGTAGTTTATGATGATCTTTTTCATATCAGAAAATGGGAGAGAACTAAAGACCTAGCCACATGGGATCCTAAGGAAGAATTTTTTTTCATCACTATCCATAATCTTACTCCAGCTCAAGTGAATAGTGAAAATCTCAGGAGGTACTTGGCTTGCATGGGAGATATCACTTCTTTCTCCTATCCTGTGAGAAGGGCAAATGGAAGATTCTCTATAACAGTCAGAGCTAGTATCGGAATCATACAGAGCTTAAAATTTACTGTAAGAGCTGAAAATGAAATGGGTAACACCAATGACCTTACTTTCCAGTTCCATCACCCCGCCTAATAATTTACCTGAATCTTTGTAACCTCATTGGCCATAAGGTTGAAAACTGTGGACAGTTTGCATTTGAGCAACAACAAGCTGAGGAACAACAAGCAGCTGCTGATGCAATACTTGCAAATTTGGAAATCTTTGGTCCTAAAAGCATCAACACAATACAAGAATTCTTTAAATACGGATTTCTTAATCCAGATCTTAATTTTTCTTTTATTACCCTCATTTCAAAATTATCCACTCCACAAACTCCAAGCGACTTTAGACCCATTAGCCTAAGAAATACAATCTATAAACTAATCTCAAAAATCTTGGCTAACAAACTAAATCCCATCCTCAACAAAATAATCTCGCCAAACCAATCTGCTTTCCTACCGGGCCGACAAATTACGGATAACATTATAATAGCCCATGAGCTCCTCCACTCAATGAGAACTACCAAGGCGAAAAAAAAGGGTTTTATGGCACTTAAATTAGACCTATCTAAAGTTTTTGATAGGGTGGAGTGGTCCTTCATATCAAAAGCTCTTCTTGGTTTTGGCTTTAGTGAAAACTGGGTTCAACTATTTTTTCAATTCATTTCCACAACTTCCTTCTCAATCCTCCTAAATGGCACTCCAGGACAAAAATTACATACCTCTCAAAGTTTAAGATAGGGTGATCCTATATCTCCTTACCTTTTTCTCATTTGCATGGAAATCTTATCGAGGCTTCTAGAAAAGGCAGTCGTTGACAGGAAATTATCTGGGCTCAAAATCAATAAAAACGCGCCAAACATTTCACACCTATTCTTTGCCGATGATTGTTTTCTTTTCACAAAAGCCAACATAATTGAGGCAAAAAATCTGCTAGATATCCTCTCTTTATTTGGAGATATCACCGGACAAATGGTTAACCTCCAAAAATCTAGCGTCTATTTTAGCCCGAGATAACATCCCTAGAACGGGAAAATTATCGCAAAAATTATTAAAGTCCCTTTGATGACGAAAGACGACAGATACCTTGGAACCCCTCTATTCTTTGATAAAAATATAAAAGAAAATTTTGAGCCATTTCTTCAGAAATACTACTCTACTCTACAAGGCTGGAAGTCGAAACTTCTTTCCCAAGCTAGTAGAACAGTATTAATCAAATCGATTTTTCAAGCATTCCCAATGTACCAAATGCAGGTTATCGCCCTTCCTAAAGAAACTCTAGATCAAATAGATAGAATCCAGAGATATTTCTGGTGGAAAAAAAAAGGGCAGAAGAGACATGGGGGTTTCATCAGATCTTGGGCCAGCTGTTTGTGAGTGAAAATGGTTTCTGCTGATTTCGGTAACTTCGGGTGTGTGGGTGAGAAACAAATTTAAACCCTAAAAAATGTACTGCAAGGGAGTACTTTAGATTCGAGATCAATATGTACAAGTCCGGCCTAAACCAAGAAATGGCCTTTCCAGACTTGTTTCAGTCACAAAGTGGAGGAGAATGGGTTGGTTTTGGGGAGGGAAGCAAGGAAAATGATGAGACCAGAATAGTTGATTCTAGAAGAGTAGTTGTGTTATGACTTGTATCAGAAAGTGGGAAGCTAACAGATGGAAACCTAGCCAATGTTTTGTGGTGTATCCCCCTGACTGAACTTGTTGTTCGGTGGAAATAGGTAAGACCTATTTATACAAGTCGAAGTGAAATGTACTCTGGTCTCATTAAGTAATGGAAAAATGGGTGAGTAAATGGGAGGAGGTGGTAACAGTTAACGCATGGAATTTATGTTATATAAAACCGTTAACGCATGTAATCGATGTTCCATGAAACCGTTAACATATGGAATTGATGTTCCATAAAACCCTTAACGCATGGAATTGATGTCCCATAAAAGAGCGTTTCACCATTAACTCCCTGTATTTACTAACCGCCTCATCCTTATGACACTTCCTTATGACGAGCGTAGTGTACGCCGCACGCTGTAAACCGCCAAACCAATAGCCAAAGAGGATCCCCCAGTTTGTGATATGTGTTGATGTCTCGAATGCTTTTTTGTAGAAAACATGTAGTATATTGTTGTTGCCTGGCAAGTCGAGCTTGGGAGACTTGCTATCTTGGTGACCTTCGACGGTCGAGATTTTGCATCTTAAGAGGAAAGGTAGCCGTTTATCGTCGCACGCTTTCATTTGTTGGTGGCCTCATAGGGAAGGCCAGCATGGTGGCGCGGCTAGGTTGGCATGCCATTGGCATGGCATGGTGGTGCGGCTAGGTTGGCGTGACCAAACTAGGGTTTTGGGTCAAAGGTTACCATGTATTGTCTGGCAACCTTGGACGGATAGGATTTGCTCCTGGGATTGAAGGGCGACTGTTGATTGTCGCACGCCTTCGTTTTAGTAGCCGCGTAGGGAAGGCCAGCATGGTGGCGCGGCTAGGTTGGCATGCCGTTGTCATGGCATGGTTTGGCGTGGCCAAACTTAGGTTTTCGGGTCAAAGGTTACCATGCGTTGTCTGGTAACCTTGGATGGCTAGGATTTGCTCCTGGGATTGAAGGGCGACCGTTGATTGTCGCACGATTTCGTTTTGGTAGCCACGTAGGGAAGGCCAGCATGGTGGCGCAGCTAGGTTGGCATGCCGTTGGCATGGCATGGTTTGGCGTGTACAAACTTAGGTTTTCGGGTCAAAGGTTACCATGCGTTGTCTAGTAACCTTGGATGGCTAGGATTTGCTCATGGGATTGAAGGGGGACCGTTGATTGTCGCACGCCTTCGTTTTGGTAGCCGCGTAGGGAAGGCCAGCATGGTGGCGCGGCTAGGTGCGTTGAGCATGGTGGGGCCAAGGTTTTGGCATGCCGTTGGCACATAGCGCGGCTAGCATGGCTAGGGCCAAGGAAAGGTGCGGTTTATCTTGGCATGGAGGGGCCAAGGGTTTGGCGTGAATGGTTTGGCTTGGCATGGCGGGGCCAAGGGCTTGGCATGCCATGGGCTCATGGTGCAACCAGCATGGCTAGGGCCAAGGCAAGGTGAGATTTGGATTGGCATGTGGGGCCAAGGGTTTGGCGTGAATGGTTTGGCTTGGCATGGCGGGGTCAAGGGCTTGGCATGCCATAGGCGCATGGTGCGGCCAGCATGGCTAGGGCCAAGGAAAGGTGCGGTTTGGCTTGGCATGTGGGGCCAAGGGTTTGGCGTGAATGGTTTGGCTAGGAATGGCGGGGCCAAGGGCTTGGCATGCCATGGGGGCATGGTGCGGCTACCATGTCCAGGGCCAAGGCAAGGTGCGGTTTGGCTTGGCATGTGGGGCCAAGGGTTTGGCATGCCATGGGCGCATGGTGCGGCTAGCGTGGCTAGGGCCATGGCAAGGTGCGGTTTGTCTTGGCATGAGGGGCCAAGGGTTTGGTGTGAATGGTTTGGCTTGGCATGGCGGGGCGAAGGGCTTGGCATGCCATGGGCGCATGGTACGGCTAGCATGGATAGGGCCAAGGCAAGGTGTAGTTTGGCTTGGCATGTGGGGCCAAGGGTTTGGCGTGACCAAGCTAGTTTTTTTGGGTCAAAGGTTACCATGTGTTGTTTGGTAACCTTGGACGGCTAGGATTTGCTCCTGTGATTGAAAGATGGTCGTTGATTATTGCAGGTCTTTGTTTTGGCAGCCAGCATTGTGCATAGCGTGTTGGGACGGCAAGCATGCTTGGTATGCTCTAGCATGGAGATGTAGCTGGCACGGATTTCCGTTGGCACATGGGGTGCGGCTAGCATGGTCAGCATGCCTTGGCGCGGTAGGTGTGGATGGCATGGTTTGCCATTGGCACAGGGTGTGCGTCTAGCATGGTTGGCATGCCTTGGCGCGGTAGGTGTGGCTGGCACGGTTTGCCATTGGCACGGGTGTGCGTCTAGCATGGTTGGCATGCCTTGGCGCGGTAGGTGTGGCTGGCACGGTTTTCCATTGGCACAGGGGTGCGGCTAGCATGGTTGGCATGCCTTGGAACGGTGGGCGTGGGAATTAGAGTTTTGGCCTATCGAAACCCTAATTAGTAATTAATTAGAAAAAACGTACCCTGGTAATTTTCTCGCAGACATATTAAAGGGTTCAATAAATGCGTTTAAGCCCTGTGACGTCACTGTCTGGCTAAGGTTTTACGATTTTAAGCCCAATCTAAAAACCACCATCAACATTAAGTCTCATGCTTAGCTCGGAACAGGGGCGTTGTTGCGAGGTAAGCATAAGATGGTGACAGACAAGGACAGAATCGAAACGGAAATCATGCAATATGATCAGGAAGATCCGCCTAACCTTTTTGAAAGGTGAAGAGAGTTTGTGCTTCCCGTGTTGGCGGCCCTGCATAAATTTTGCTGGGATGCAGACCATGGAGTGGTGAGACGAAAATTGTTGGCTTTGTCTGGCCGTACATCACCTTGACTAGGCTAGGGAACATCATGACGCTGACTTGGAGGATCTGCTGGTATTGGCAAGTCATGGCGCGGACGACTTGGAGAGGCAAAGCACATGCGAACGGTTTGGAGAGGCAAAGCACGGCAGACGATTTTGGAATGATGAGGCCACGACAATGGAACGGACAACTCGGCGCGGTGCGGTTCGATGAGGTGTACGCGGGCTGCTCGGCGTGGTGGTGATTTGTCTTTGCGGGCCCAATTGCCTCTCTTCTTGTGTAGCTTGAACTGAGAACTTTTTTTTTTTTTTTTTTTTTTTTCTTCAAAAAGGGGCGTTACTCCTTCGTCTCAGGTTACGTTGTCGGTTTTGTTCCCGAATCTCGATGCTGGTGGTCGGAAAAGAAAAACGCAAGCAAGCACGTCTCGAACACATACTTCCGCGTTTTCTCACCAAACCCTTATTATCTTGCATAGCCAGGCGCGAGACTTTCCCTTTTTATTTTCTTGGTGGAATAGGTTTTAATTAAGACCGGACATCACGCCTTAATTCTCAATTAGTAGAAAGCTTTCCTTTTCGGGATTGCGTTATTCTGCCGATAAGAGACGATCTTGGATCCTTCATTCGCATAGTTTGTCTTGAAATCGTGCTCGCCCTCCTTGCAAGTATCGTCTCGTGTTTTCTGGTCTCTGTTTTGTATTCTTCCTTATGTATGCTGCCGGTGTAAAATATGGTAAAAACTTGCCTACTTTCTCTGGTTTTTTAGTGCACAATGGGATCTTCCGGAGGCAGCCGTACCTCTAACCCTTCGGAGAGAAGCTTTGAAATCGAAAAAATCCAGTTTTTTTTTTTATAAAAAAATAGAATTGAATCTCTGTTCCATGAAGTTTGTAGAATTATTCAGGGCCTACCTTCCACCCATCTAGGTGAAGTGCGGGAGCGTGTTCAGACCTTCTTGGATTCAGTGAACATGGAGCAGGAATGGGAGAGTAACGAAGCACCTTGGTGTGCTGAGAGACCTTAGTGTAGTAAGACTTCTTTACGACCCAATGCTAGGGCGGTACATCCCACTTCTGGGTTGAAACGACAGAAAACTGAGCCTGCGAAACTTTCAGGGGAAAGCCGACGTAACTTCTTTGTTCAGGGTGGTGTCACAATTCTCGATTAGGATGTGGATGAATCGGGAAATTAGCCTCATAAGGTTGCTGAGAAAACCCTCAAGGAATACGCCTTTGATGAAACTGAGACAACCTTCGGGTAGAGTCTTGAGGCCCATTGTTGGCGACATCGGGCGGGTCATGGTGGCATATGCTGGACCGGTTGTTGATGCAAGCGTCGGGAAGGAGACGAGTGTTGTTGCTGCTGAGGCGGTTTTCGGATGGGATGTTGAGGTTGCTACTTTTGATGCGGCCGTCGGATGGAACCTTTGTTGCCCGAGAGATTGTTGGGGAAAGTGCTTAAAAGGAGTTTCGACTGATCCGACTCGTGCGTCAACTTTCGATGACTAGCTTCTCCTTTTATTGTTTCTATCTGTTGTGTAGTCGTCCTGATGCTTTGCAGACTCATCTTTACCTTCTTTGTATTCGTGGCGAAGTTAGGGCTTCGCCAATTAGCATCCCGTTTGAAATTTCTTATTTTCAAATGATTGAATAGGGTATTTCTGACACGGCTTTGGATTTCTGGTTGTGATATGATGGTTAATGACTTCTCAATGATTTTGGATTGGTTTGGTATATTTTTCTGAAATTTGGGAAAACCCACTCGGAAGGAAATGCATGTTTTTTTTTTTTTTTTTTGAACGAAAAACGAAACTCCGGAGAAGAATACAAACGGTGTATTCATCTAGGGCAAATACGAATATCAAGAGAAACTGTTGAAGGAAATACTAAAGGGAGAGTGATTGGGAAAAGTACAACATTTTAGGGATTGGAAAGCTTGAGCCATCGTGAGTGAACTATCACACCTTCCGGCTTGTCTGCGTTGATGAGCTTGCAGTATCCTCCTAAAAGAACGTCTGCCACCAGATAAGGTTCGTCTTCTTTTTCCTCAGGAAAACCAATCCGAACAGCTATCTTTACCGTCATCTTCCCAACTTGAAACGGGTTCACTTTGACTACTATATCTCCGATTGAAAACGGGTTCAGGTGTTGTGCAACCGTTTGAATCTTGGTCTCGTTGGTTTTGATGGCGGTTTCCAAATTCTTTGCAAAGCGTTTGAATGGCCCAGCGCCCTATTTACATCTCTTGACAGCGTCCGCGCTAGTAATCACACTGAGTCCCCATGATGGAACGGGGGAAGAAATGACTGATTGTAGAGAAGATCGTTCGGCCAGACTTACTTGCGTTTGAAATCCACGAGTTAGATCTAACAGGTCTTCTCCAGGCGTCCGGGTTCCATCAGTAATTCGTCGGTGCGGCATCAAACGGGACGGTTTGTTGGAAATTCTTTCGGGCGTTGACAGTGGTAGAGGGGATGTGCCCAATTTCGCCTTGTTGTCGAGTACTCACCAGTGCCACAATATCAGATCGTAACCCAGTTCTTTGACAATGTGAAATTTGACACGCGTTATATATAGCGTCTCCTCTCTTGATCTCAAGGTTGATATAGCCGTGCGCGTTCAAGGCTTCCCCTCATGGGTTCTCAATCACTGATGGGGATCGGGTAGCCTCTTGTTTCGTAAACCCCGCTGCCTTCAGAGTCTTGAAAGTGATAATATTGAAGTCAGAGGCCGTGTCGACAAGCGTGTTTTCGAATTCAATACCTCTTAAATAGGATGTGGTCAGCAGTCCCCAGTTGTCCTTTTCGATCCCGCTTGCTGGGGGAGCTTGGGCTCCGGACGTAACTTCCATGGAGGGAAAAAGTCGTTTTCCTAACACAACGCGATTGAGAGCCGCGAAAATATCTTGGCGCTGCACCTTGGAAAGGTATGGATTTAGCATACGTGTTACATCATGGGCTGCACAGTCTCATGTACGGAGTCCCCAGAGACCCCACAACTCCTTAATGGAAGTGGGTCTCGATGTACTCCCTCGTTTCCTATTTGGAGTTCCCATGCTTCTATCTTTTCTTTGAAGATATGTTTTAGTCTGTTGCAATCACTGGTTGGGTAGTGAACAAATCTGTGGTAGTGGCAATATTTGGGGTTTGCCATCTCGACCTCAGTCGATGGGCGTCTGGGAGATGGTAGTCTGATAATATCGTCGTGAATCCATGCTTCTAAGAGATCGATCACCTCCTCAATGGGAAACAGGAAATCCAGGGTATTTCCTTCAGCTTCGTGATGACGCATGGGAGCTTTAGCGGCGGCCTTCCGTGGCGGAGTCCCCCGTCGTGCTGGTCTGCAGCTGGGGATTTCCTTTTCCCTCCCTCGTTTACTACGCTTACAAAGGAGGGGCCAGTGTTAAATTGTTTGCTGAGGAGACGCCTATTTCCGCGAGTTTCGCGCATGTCTTCGGTTCTGGTCGGTCTAGCCTTTTCCAATAACGCTGGTGCTGTCGTTGCGGATCGTCTGGCAGCTTCATGGAGTTCGGAGAATGTCTGGAAACGGAGGTTCTCTAGCAAGGCGCGGTAGATAGGAGCCATACTGTTGATGCATGTATTCAACAGCTGTTGCTCGGTCACGTTTGGGTCATGACAGTCTAGTGCTTGAACCCTGAATCTATTAACGAAATCATTCGGATATTCGTTGTCCCGCCCGTACATTATTCATAGGTCCGAGAAGGTAACTTGTTCAGACACGAAGAAGTACTTCTTGTAAAATGCGGTAACCATGCTGTTTGGCGTGATGTTGTTGTACCACGTGTACGCTCTTCCGGTAAGAAATTTTGAAAACTCCCCCAGACAGAGAACGTGATTGTATTCGTGTTCGCCCAGGGATTCGAGGAAGCGAGAGACATGTTCACGTGCATTTATAGTGACATCATACAAGGTGAATTGAGGAGAGGAGTATCCTCTTGGGAGAGGAATTCTTTGTATTTCAGATGGGTAAGGAGGTTGATGTTGATGCATGTCTATTTCATCATTCTTGACTCGATGGGGGTCTGGCACGAGTCTCGTCATCCGCAGAGACGCGTTTCGCCGAGGCGCTAGCGTCGGGGGTGTTGGAGGCGTTTATAAATGGCTCTGGATGGCATGACTCACGCGGCAGCCGCTCTGTCAGGGCTTTGAGAAAGACAAGTACTTCTTTCTGCGTCGAAACCATATCCGTCTAGGCTCAGGCGAGAACCTCCTGCCGTTTCATCAAATCAGTGATGGTAATATAGGGTCGGCTTCCTCTGGTTCCTCCGATTTCTCGTCCCATTGGTGGGGTAGTTGGAGTCTTAATGGCGGTTGGAGGTGCCATGATTGATAAAGCGTTAGGAACGGTAGCGGTATCTCTGTCCCAGTGACTGGCGGTGTTACATCTGAAGGATCTCTTTCAGTACTGTCAGGATTAGCGAGTTGCGCAGGGACGTTAGAGGCAACAGCGACTCTGGCCCTGGTGATCGGCGGCGTTACACCCGAAGGGGTGATTTCGGTGCTACTGGGGTCAGTAGATGGCCTAGTGATGTTGCTGGAAGTAGTGTTAACACCAGGGACAGATTCTGAGTTGGTATTCTTGGCAGTTGATCCGGATCTGAGTTCCACCATGTCGAAGTTGTAAGTAAGTGAAGGGTGATATCGGAAATTTGGAAATCGATATTGCAACCGATAGATTGATCTCCCACTGTGGTCGCCAATTGTTTTTGAGTGAAAATGGTTTTTGCTGATTTCGGTAACTTCGGGTGTGTGGGTGAGAAACAAATTTAAACCCTAAACAATGTACTGCAAGGGAGTACTTTAGATTCGAGAGATCAATATGTACAAGTCAGGCCTAAACCAAGAAATGGTCGTTCCAGACTTGCTTCGGTCACAAAGTGGAGGAGAATGGGTTGGTTCTGGGGAGGGAAGCAAGGAAAGTGATGAGACCAGAATACTTGATTCTAGAAGAGTAGTTGTGTTACGACTTGTATCAGAAAGTGGGAAGATAACAGATGGAAAGCTAGCCAATATATTGTGGTGTATCCCCCTGACTGAACTTGTTGTTCGGTGGAAATAGGTAAGACCTATTTATACAAGTCAAAGTGAAACGTAATCTGGTCTCATTAAGGAATGGAAAAATGGGTGAGTAAATGGGAGGAGGTGGTAACAATTAACGCATAGAATTGATGTTCCATAAAACCGTAAACGCATGGAATTGATATTCCATGAAACCGTTAACACATGGAATTGATGTCCCATAAAACCGTTAACGCATGGAATTGATGTCCCATAAAAGAGCGTTTCACCATTAACTCCATGTATTTACTAACCGCCTCATACTTATGATACTTCCTTATGACCGGCGTAGTGTACGCCACACGCCGTAAACCGCCAAACCAATACCCAAAGAGGATCTCCAGTTTGTGATATGTGTTGATGTATCGATTTTTTTTTGTAGAAAACATGTAGTATATTGTTGTTGCCTGAAAAGTCGAGCTTGGGAGACTTGCTAGCTTGGTGACCTTCGACAGTCGAGATTTTGCATCCTAAGAGGAAAGGTATCCGTTGATCGTCGCACGCTTTCATTTGTTGGTGGCCGCATAGGGAAGGCCAGCATGGTGGCGCAGCTAGGTTGGCATGCCATTGGCATGGCATGGTGGTGCGGTTAGGTTGGCATGATCAAGCTAGGGTTTTGGGTCAAAGGTTACCATGTGTTGTCTGGTAACCTTGGACGACTAGGATTTGCTCCTGGGATTGAAGGGGGACCGTTGATTATCGCACGCCTTCGTTTTGGTAGCCGCATAGGGAAGGCCAGCATGGTGGCGCGGCTAGTTTGGCATGACGTTGGCATGGCATGGTTTGGCGTGGCCAAACTTAGGTTTTCGGGTCAAAGGTTACCATGCGTTGTCTGGTAACCTTGGATGGATAGGATTTGCTCTTGGGATTGAAGGGCGACTGTTGATTGTCGCACGCCTTCGGTTTGGTAGCCGCGTATGGAAGGCCAGCATGGTGGCGCGGCTAGGTTGGCATGTCGTTGGCATGGCATGGTTTGGTGTGGACAAACTTAGTTTTTCGGGTCAAAGGTTACCATGCGTTGTCTGGTAACCTTGGATGGCTTGGATTTGCTCCTGGGATTAAACGGGGACCGTTGATTATCGCACGCCTTCGTTTTAGTAGCCGCGTAAGGAAGGCTAGCATGGTGGGACGTCTAGGTGCGTTTGGCATGGTGCGGTTTTGGCTTGGCATGCCGTTGGCACATGGCTCGGCTAGCATGGCTAGGGCCAAGGCAAGGTGCGGTTTGGCTTGGCATGGAGGGGCCAAGGGTTTGGCGTGAATGGTTTGGCTTGGCATGTCGGGGCCAAGGGCTTGGCATGCCATGGGAGCATGGTGCGGCCAGCATGCCTAGGGCCATAACTAGGTGCGATTTGGCTTGGCATGTGGGGCCAAGGGTTTGGCGTGAATGGTTTGGCTTGGCATGGAGGGGCCAAGGGCTTGGAATGCCATGAGCGCATGGTGCGGCCAGCATGGCTAGGGCCAAGGAAAGGTGCGGTTTGGCTTGGAATGTGGGGCAAAGGGTTTGGCATGCCATGGGCGCATGTTGCGGCTAGCGTGGCTAGGGCCAAGGCAATATGCGGTTTGGCGTGAATGGTTTGGCTTGGCATGGCGAGACCAAGGGCTTGGCATGCCATGGGCGCATGGTGCGGCTAGCATGGCTAGGGCCAAGGCAATGTGCGGTTTGGCTTGGCATGTGGGTCCAAGGGTTTGGCATGAACAAGCTAGGTTTTTGGGTCAAAGGTTACCATGTGTTTTCTGGTAATCTTGGACGGCTAGGATTTGCTCCTGTGATTGAATGATGGCTGTTGATTGTTGCGGGCCTTTGTTTTGGCAGCCAGCGTTGTGCATGGCGTGTTGGGACGACAAGCATGCTTGGTATGCTATAGCGTGGAGATGTAGCTAGCACGGCTTGCCATTGGCACATGGGGTGCATCTAGCATGGTCGGCATACCTTGGCGCGGTAGGTGTGGATGGCATGGTTTGCCATTGGCACAGGGTGTGTGTCTAGCATGGTTAGCATGCCTTGGCGCGGTAGGTGTGGCTGGCACGGTTTGCCATTGGCATGGTGGTGCGGCCAGCATGGTTGGCATGCCTTGGCGCGGTAGGTGTGGCTGGCACGGTTTGTCATTGGCACAGGGGTGCGGCTAACATGGTTGGCATGCCTTGGCGCGGTGGGCGTCACTGTCTCGCAGACCCTAATTAGTAATTAATTAGAAAAAAGGTACCCTGATAATTTTCTCGCAGACATATTAAAGGGTTCAATAAATACGTTTAAGCCCTGTGACGTCACTGTCTGGCTAAGGTTTTACGATTTTAACCCCAAGCTAAAAACCACCATTAACACCAGCATATGTAAGCCCATTTCACAAGAAGGTCTAGGAATAAAAAATCCCCACAGATTCAACATTTCTCTTCTTACAAAACTTGCTAGTCGTCTCGTCACAGAACGAGATCAATTATGGGTTAAACTTCTTCGAGCAAAATATTTTCGAAATTCCAACCCTCTAGAAAAAACTAGAACTTCCAATTTATCGTGGATTTGGACAAGCATATAAAAAGGTCTAAAGGAAACTTTGTCTGGCAAGTTAAAGACGGTATATCTGCAAAAATTTGGGAAGACAGATGGATTCCAAATGCAGAAATCATAGCCCAGCCTACAGATACTCAAGAGCAGGTCCCAAAAATGGTGAAGGAGTTAATAACAGAAGATAATCATTGAGATACGGAAAAATTGATCAAATACTTTCCCCCAGAAGACAGAAGCAAAATTCTAGTGATAACTCCAAGAATCCAGGAACAAGACAAAATGAGATGGAAACATCATCATACGGGAAAGTTCTCAGCAAAAAATATCTACAACTTCTTAATCGATCAGGTGCAGGATAACTATACTCCAATTGACTTTGTCTGGGGAAAAATTTGGAGAATTCAAGCGATTCCAAGAATAAAACTATTCATTTGGAAGCTAATTGATAGAGCTCTCCCTACTTTAGCAAGACTTGGTGCTCATAACAAAGATTTCAACCCTGTATGCCAAATGTGTTGTGCGCAAGCTCAAGAAACAGAAAACCATCTATTCAGAGCTTTCCCTTTCGCTAGAGCTATTTGGTTTGGGCTATCGCTGGACGGTCTCATCTCAATGGAGATAATGATACAATAGAGAACTGGGTAAAAGGCTGGATTTCAGTAAAGGAAACAAAGACCATAACAGAAAAAATAGCCACCACGCTGTGGTACATTTGGAAATACAGATGTTCAGTAGTATTTGATGAAATTTCGCCTAATCCTATGGATTTGATCAGCCAGATTAACAGATTCTTGCAATCGATTGCACCAAAATCTCTTCAAAACGGAAATAAATTTAGGAAGGTGGATCAGAGCAATTATAAATGGTCTGAATTAAAGTCGGATTGGATAATTTTCACAGATGCCTCTTATAAAAAAGAGGATCAGTCTATGGGTTTTGCTTTTATCCTTTACTCCATAGACCACGAGTCTTTCATCCACGTGTTAGCAGGATCGGAGAAGGCGTCTTCGGCATTACATGCAGAATCTTTAGCATTACTAAAAGCGGTCACATGGCTGAAAGAAAATCTATTATCAAGCGTATCTCTAGCTTCTGATTGCAAAAATCTCGTTGACAATATCAACGAGGCTAAGTGCGAGATATCTCCTGGTCAGCCGAAAACACCATACAGGAAATCAAGGCTAAATTGCAAGATATACCTCAAGCTCAGGTAAAGTATATTAAAAGAAAATACAATTCATCAGCAGACTTTCTAGCTAAAGAAGCAAGGATAAAAAATATACAACATATGGCGTCCAAACTGTAGCAAAAGGTCCAGGATTCTAGTATACTCTATAATGTGTTTGATAAAGAGGAAATTATGAATCTATTGTACTATATTTGCTAGTCAATAAATTTTCCTTTCCATAAAAAAAAAAATCGACCAATGTAAGCCATATATATATATATATATATATATTATATAAAAGAAAACTTAGGCAAGTATAAGTGGACTACATGCAAGAGCTAATGGCGTGAAGAGTGCCACTACTCCCTTGATTAAAGTTTTACAAGCCAACACCAAATTAAAAGTGTCTAAATTATGAGTTCTGTGTGTAGTCTTAAGACCAACTAAAACAAAAGAAATGATGTTGTTGTTAATTTCCTTCTTCTTCATCATTTTACCTTCTACTTCTTTCATGGTAACTGAGATGGAATATCCCATGGACAACATTGTGATATATCATAGTTGAAGGAATAAGAATCTTCATAGTTTCAGTATGGATTTTCAACGTTAATGTGTTGCATTTCCTTGGCCCAAATGAAAACTAGATCATCTCCACTTGTTGTTCCCAATTCTCCCAGTGGCAGAGTTGGAAAATAAAGATGGGGATGGCTTGAAAATTAATTGGATTTGTGGGGGTGGCTTAAGCCTATATTTTAGGCATGATTTTTTTTGCCGAACTTAAAACCATGGTAAAAAAAAGAGTTTTCCTGGATTTTGGGCTGGCTTAAGCCAGCCCAAGTCACTAGGTAGTTTCGCCACTGAATTCTCCATTTTGTCCTAGATGTCCTCTATTCACAATGATGTTTCCTGTAAAATCCGTAACTGTTAGAGTAGTATAGTGAGAAAGTGACCTATGGTCTTGTAGGGTATAGATTTTTATGATAGTCCAAAGTTTCCTCTTGGAATTTGGAGATCAATATCTTCCTCCAAATTATAGAGGGTATTGTTGAGAATGTTATCCTACAAATGTTGTACTTTGTTATGAGAGCAGGTGTGTTGTTTAATGCTCAGATAGGTATGCTTGGAATTTAGATGAGTGTGATTGAAAATTTAGTCACACCTAGATTTTCAAATCCATGTGTACAACAATGTACACATTAAGCAAATCCATGTGTACAACAATGTTTACAGATAAACATATGTACAAGGAAGGTGTACACATTAAAAAAAATGAATGGAACACTAAATCATCGAACTCACCGTATCGCATCGAGGAGAGCATAAGCATTCAACTTTTTGAGATCAACAATCCAGTTGCTAAAGGACTCGGAAAGAGTTGAAGAGTGAGTACCATATCACCATACATGGAAAAATGAATTTTCCCATTTGTACTTTAGAACAGTCCTGAGATAATTGGAAACATGTCCACATCCAAGCGCACGCATACACCGCAAAGCTTCTTCAAAATTATATGTTGTATAAGAGTAAGCAGCTTTGTAGAACAAATCGATAACAGCCTTGGAATTTGCATCACCTGATCCAATAAGAAGATTGTACTTGATGTGATAAAAGCAATAACTATGATGTGAGTCAGGAAATACTTTTTGAATGCCCTGCAAAATTCCTTCTCCACGATCACTAAGAAAAATAATCGGATGACCATCCACCACTTGTTTAAGATTGTCCGAAAACCAAAACCAATTTTCTTTGTTTTCAGCAGAAACAAGAGCATAAGCATATGGGTAAAAACCGTCGTTTCCATTGACACATGCTGAAGCCATTAAAGCACCCCTGAATCTACCGATAAGGAAATTAGCGTCCAATTAAATCATTGGCCTAAGATATGTACTTGTAGCTATGCTTACAAGCACCAAAACATATGAAAATCCTCTGAAATCTTCTGTTTGCATGGCCAACCTCAAAATTCACATAGCTATCAGGATTAGTTTCCTCAATGGATTTGACATACCAAACTAAATGACCGTACGACTTCTCGTCATCACCAAGCTGTTATTCAAATACGACTTCTTTCCTTTTACGAGCATGTAGATACTTAATATTGAACCCATAAGTCTTTTTAATAAGCAAAATGATATGATTGGGTTTTACACTAGGACATCCCTCTATATTATCAGCAATCAAATACTTGACTAACTTGGTTGTCACCCGAGGACTCTTCAACCTCAAACCAACACCACCACCACAACAACAACAACAAAAAAAGTAATGTGCACCACAATGAAACCTAATAATATCTCTAAACCAAGACCACATATGTAAAAAAGAAAAAGAAAAAGACATAGACATAGACCAAGCGAGAATATGTAATTTACACCACAATGTGCACCTAAAAAGCCCACAACAAGTAATGTGCATCACAATGTACACCTAAACAAGTCTACATATACAAGGTGCACAACTATGTACACGACTATGGACATACACATAAAAAGCCTAAAAATAAGTATTGTGCATTAGAAAAAGAAGAGAATTAGTAATGTGGACTAATATGAACACCACTCACCTGTGAAGAACATTAGCATCTTTCAGAACGAACCGAGAAGTGTCACCATTCACAAGCCCAAAGTGAATCCTCCATGAACAACCATCTTCTTTGAACTTTGTAGTATACCGAGTCTTGTCATTTTTCAGAATCTTAATCTTGTAACCAGTAGCCATCTTGTACTTATCCACAACGATTCTAATAGCTTTAAAACCTCCCATAAACTCTCTACCTATTTTGTCAAAAATATAAATCCATTCATCGGAAATAAGAGGCTTACCCTTATCTGCATCATGATTTACCACCCTTACAAGCTTAGGAATTTCAGTTACACAACAATTTGCAGTACTAGAACTAGTACTACAACCAGATTTAGAACGAGAAGTATGCTTCGGAATCATGTCAACATTCAAATAGAAATATTCATTGTTAATAACAATATTAAGAGAAATTAAACCGTGCAGTTATATATCACCTTGTACAAAAACTATTTGATCATTATCCATAGATCAAGCGTATACTCCCAGGAGACAAAGACCTCCACTGCTTACATGCAAAATGCTTCAATTCATCTACGGTAATCGAAGTATTAACAGGAAAAGGCACAGAATGCTCACCATGATTCGAAATAGCATAAATAACATTCTCGAACATAGTTGATACCCCTTCATATTACAAAAGGAATAATACTAAACATTTGAAGCTTCAAATCACATTTTCAAATTTGAATAACCTAAAACGTAAATAGTGTACAAGAAAGTACACACTTAATCGAAGCCACACAGCTAAATCATACACTCCATCGATTAATCAAAGATATAAGATTCACAGTCTTATTAGAACACATATCATATCATGCGTCACAAAATAAAAATGAAAAATCAAAAAACAGTAATCAAAAGCGTCAAGAAAATCAAAAGATAAGAAATAACAAAACCAAATCAAGATCATACAACAATAAGATGTAACAGATCGTATTCATATCATAAACTCAAAAAAATTGAAAATAAGAAACAATTTTGAACGACAGGCCAAAAGAAAACTAACAATTAAAGATTAAACTGAAGTTGAATTTTGTTGCAGAAACGATATACCAAAACCTCTTTAAATCTGTTAAATCACATCCAAAATTTATCTCAGTATCAACCTCTCTCTCAATATTTCGTGAATTCAAATTTGATATCCAAAAGAATTGATTTCAAAACAATTCCAAAGTAACCTGAAGTTGAATTATGTTGAAGAAACTATTAAATCCACCAAATCCTCTCTGAAACTGTTCTTTCGCCCGTTCCCTCTCTCTGAGATCCAAAAAATTTGATTTCAAAACACTGTTTATATATAGTGGTAATTTTATAATTACCCTTACTCTTGACTGACCTTCACAACTACCCTTGACACCAATAATAATACCCCTCCGGTTCTGGAATGAATTATTAATTCCGGATTCACCCTCCCCACATTTATTTCATTGTATCCATACGTACTTCTCCTTCTTCTTCTTCTTTTTATTCATTTCTAATTAGCAGGGAACCATCCATCTCCATTGCTCCACCACCACCACCATCATCTCCATAGTCACCACCTCTGCAAATACTCTCACATTCGCCGCCGGCAATCGAGAAGTATCAGTAACATATGAAACCTTCTTCTTATTCTGTAATTGATTTTTAAAATCAGATCCAAAGAAATCCAGATCTGATTTTTTAGGTTTTGGAATCAAGTTTTGAGCAAAGTCTGCAAACGATTGGTGGTCGTTGTTGGCATTGAAGATGGTGATATGATTTGATTTGATTAAGAAAAGGGGATCTGAGAACTTCTACGATAAATTGATCTGAAACGGTGTAGATGATGGGTTTAATGGGGGATTGAGTTTAAGAAGATAAAATTTAGTTGAAGAAAATGATACGGGATAGAACTTGTTACGGCCTTGGATGGTTGATTTTCGAAGGAATTGGAGGTGCGTCTGATAGGTGATTGCTCAAGATTTTGGGAAGAATCGAAATAGAAAGAAGAAGGCAGTATGGGTATTGCTGTGGTGTGAGTAATTGAAGATTGAAGTAAAACTAGAAAAAAAAAATCATAACCAAAACTGATACACGGAGATGCAGGCGAGGTCAACTGAATTTCGAGATGGTTATGTTGTGTTAATCAATGGGATATGTTGGGGATGATGAACCTGTTGTTGCTGAGAAATAATGGGTGTGTTCGAATCTAAAGCTTCTAATGCTTCTAATGGATTGTGATTAAAATTAGTAGATGAATGTGTAGGAATTACAGGGAATATATATGGAATTATTAAGAGAGGAATAATGATGATTTTGTATTGGAGATGATGGTGGTGGTGTGTTGTGAAGGTGCTGGTGATGGTGGTGGCTTATTTTGCAGCTATTTTAACTTCAGGAGCATATTTGGGGACTACTACATTGTGATTATGTATATTTGGGGACTACTACATTGGGGATTTTTTATATATCAGGTACTGAAATCACCAACAATGCATGATATCAACTATATAGTTATGGGATCAACTCCTATGGTTGACCATTTTTTATCGGATCAACTACTGTTGTTGATCCATTCACTGGGATCAACTTCCATTGTTGACCCAAAAAAGTTGGAGTATTTTTTTCACTTATTGTGTCAATAACCATAATTTGGGATCAACTTTGGTTGTTGACTACATTCACTAGGATCAACTTCCATTGTTGACCCAAAAAAATTGGGAGTATTTTTCAGTTATTTTTTAAACAAAGAAAGTTGATCAACTTTGGTTGTTGATACTAGATTTTTTGGATCAACTTTGGTTGTTGTCTTGTTGACTCCATTCACTGGGATCAACTTCCTTTGTTGATACACAAAAACTTGAATATGTACTAGTAAAGTTATTTTTTAACTTTTAATTTTGGATCAACTTTAGTTGTTGACACCAAAGTTTGGCGGTGGTGACGGCGGCAGAGTGGTGGCGGTGGCGGCGGCGGAGTGGTGGTGGCGACGGCGGTGGCGGCGGAGGTGGCGGTGGCAGCGGAGGTGGCGGTGGTGGAGTGGTGGCGGCGACGGTGGAGTGGCGGCGGCGGCGATGGAGTGCTGACGGTGGTGGTGGCGGCGGCGGTGGCGGAGTGGTGGTGGAATAATGGGGGTGAAGTTGATAGAGAAAAAAATGTATTTTGAAATAAAATGAAAATATTATATAAGTGAGGCTATTAAGGTAATCTATTTTTATATGGATAAGGTTTTTAAATGATAGGGGTATATTTATTGTTGTATAAGGGTATATTTGTTGGGTGCGAAAACTAAGGGTATCTAATTAATATACCCTTATATATATGGAATCGGTTCAAGTGTATTTAGGGTATATTAAAAATTCGGAAAATCGGAAATCGTTGCGTTTTTGGACTAACTCGTCAAGATTTGTACTAAACAGTAAAACTAGGGAGATATTTGGACTAGAGCGTCCTCGGATTTGGAGGAGGGGACTAAACCGTATAAAGCCTACTCAAAATGGGATTGCGCGTTAATTTCTACTTTTTAATTTGCATATGAAACCCGTCTTCCCAAATTAATCATGTATATCCTCCTCCAAAGCCCACTCAAAATGGGATTAATCGTTAATTTCTACTCTTTAATTTGCACTGAAACCCGTCTTACCAAATTAATCACATATATTCTCCTGGCTAAAAATGTCACCTTCAAATTCTATAGTTATGTATTCCTTAAGTTACACCTATTTAACACTTCATGATTACCTTCTCATTCTGTTCACTTCTTTTGTGCAATTTCTTTTTCCATCCAATAAAAAACTTGGGAAACCCTCCTAGAAATCCAAACATTTCATTTTTTCCGTGTAGACGGACAAGATTTGAAACTTGCTAACTAGACGGACAGAATCGGTTGTCCGTCCATGTTTTTAAGTTTCATCTTTTCATTCCAAGTTTACCCCTTAACCATAGTTAATAAGAGCCAACTATAGTTAATTTTTAAATATAGTTTTTGTAACCCGAATATGTTAGTCTTGTTTTTGTAACCCATATCTAATAAGAGTTTTGTTTCCTTGGAACATAGCATTGTTTACCTCGATTTTTTTTTTGTTAGTCACTCTGTTACTCCCGTTTTTTCTTATTCTTATTTTTATTGTATTTTATCACGGAAAGCTTCTTTAGGATCAACCCCAATCAAAATCCAATGTTTTCTGAACCATGATTGTTGACAAACAATTACTTATGAAATGTTAGAACGTACTATTGGTACATATAACAAATGCCCAATCTTAGAGATATAAGGACATGGACCTGACTCTCTTTCGAAAGTGGCTTGTAAACGCAGCTCATTTTTAATTTATAAACTCAACAAGTTTAGAGTTTCTTTGTGTTATTCTGATGGTTGCGGTCGGTTTGTATATAACTTATGTTTTGCTTTAATTATAATGCCAGTGATGCCTCTTCTCCCAAGTGCTTCATCATAAGCGTATGTCGCAGTGTTATTCATGTGGGTGTCGTCGAAACTGCGTCTTCCATAGGGATATTATGGAATTTATCAATGATTACAAATGAGTCTGCCTGGATACATTTCTGAGATTTAGTTACTCGTGAACATGATTTATTGTTACCAGTAGCCGCATTTGCGGCATTTGTATCTCTAGTCAAATCCGGAATGCCTTAAAGTGTATGGTAGTCTGGATTTATGATCTGAGTGTGTTCTATTACTTGTGTTCCTTTATGTATGCATTATTACTCCGTGAATCACTTCTTATGCGGAAAGTATTCAGTTTTAGTTTAACGATTGATTTTTTCCATGATGTATACGGTGACTTCTGGTGTTTTAAGTATCAACTCTTTGTTACTCATTTAATTAATATGACCGTTAGGATCAATTACCCATTTAATTTATAAGACCAGCAAACTAAATTACCCGATTTATTTTATCTGATCTTCTTTAAGGGGTACCCAATTTATTTTATACAACCTTCACAAAGGGATACCGAATTTATTGCATGCGACCTTCGGAAAGTGGTACCCAATTTATTTTATCCGATCTTACGGATAGTGTACTTTATGGAAAAATGCACGAAAACTAATAAAAAGAAAAATCACCATCCATGATGGAGAAGTTATGTTCTACCCCTGAGTTGAAGAGAATTAAAATAGACATTAACGAAAGGAAACTGAAAAGATATCAATATATCCTACATGGTTTGAACAACGAAACTTGTATTAATCCATTGGTGATACTCTTACTGCGATTTTACTTGCAGTATATGCTGGTTTCTACAGGTATAAAAACCATCTTGTTTAAGCAATATTGACAAGAAAGTGTAAGATTGACGATCTCTCAAAATGTTCAGATCATCGATAAAATCTTTCTGAACAAGTGAAGGGAACAATGCGTTTGTAAGATTTCAATCACCCCAAAACTAAGCGGTTTTACGCTTCCCTTTCGATAATTTGATGAGTTGCTTATACATTATGTAACTTAAGTGATAAAAGATTATCCACGGTAACTAATACATGTATAGCTTTCTTAGTCAACAGTGAACCATGATCATTCACCGACCATTTTAGACTCGACCATACCTTTAGCGTATGATGAATATCACATGATAGAACCCGGTCTCCAAATCCAAGATGCACACATGCTCTTCCGGACCTTCCCCTTATTCTGTTGTACAAAATTTAGTTTAAGAATATTAGTCTTGCATTTTTTGCATAGGACAAAACAAAAAATAACACAACGGTATGCTTAAACAGAAAAATAAAAGAACTCGCCAAAAACACATATATTACACCATCAAAGATAGGTGCTCATCCACC
This sequence comes from Papaver armeniacum, assembly GCA_023531295.1. Lineage (NCBI taxonomy): Eukaryota > Viridiplantae > Streptophyta > Magnoliopsida > Ranunculales > Papaveraceae > Papaver > Papaver armeniacum. Next base: position 398,308 of record JAJJWW010006351.1, on the reverse strand, counting down.
AGATAAAACAACACTGGCTATCCAAACAAACTTGGTAAAGTTGAGATCTCGTTGTAAACACATAATTAGAAATTTCAACAAAATCAAATTTAGCTAGAGCTATGGTGTCACCTATTCTCTAGCCTACAAAATTCATATCACACCGAAAAGAACCGAAAACAAACTAATTTCAGATAACTAAATGCACAAACTATTTGGTGAATACTTTCATTGTTCATCTCAATAGTTTAGAATCTTTAGATATATTGTTAATGTTATTGCCTTTACTTTTTTTTAATAATACCCAAGTAGACACACCTGCACTTTTTTTTGGTTGAAGGAAATGCCTGCACATAGCCTTCACGCATTTTCTATTTGGATAAGTATGCATCCTTGGGATGAGGAGTAGCTTGCTGGAGCTATATATGCACGCATGTCAATTTTCGACTAAACAAACCGGAGAGTATGAAGGTTTAACCCTTAAAATATACTAAATAAAGCAAGAAATTACAAGGGCATAACTACGACGACACATATCCAATGCAGACACACATCATTAGGCTTAATTTTAGTGAATGAAACACCTGTCCGGTAATATTTGCAAGTAACTGGAATTCGAAGATGGAAGGATTATAAGAAAGTTACCAAACTCAGAGTTAGTCTGTAGAGATTGTTGTTCGACGACATCAAATCTATCTTTAGCAATGAGCCCGTTTCAACCAAACATCATTACCCATAAAGATAGTATTTGGAATTTAACATGTAAGTACAATAAAAATTGTACCAACTAGACTTGTAAAAAAATATCCACAACGTGAATAAAGGTGAAATTGCATCCCAAATTTAAGTCCATCTAATCAAAAATCTTAGCTAGCATAAAGAACAATACCAAATGTCATAATGCGGTATTCTAGAGCAAAGCATCAGACACGTAAACACAAATTTTCTATTTGTTACATCCAGAAATCAGGCAGTCCCAAGTAACTCCACTTTTTTCAGGAATTTCATCAAATACTTTCAAGTTTGAACCTGAACTATCAAAAGACTCTCAGAATTCATTTTTCAACTCTCACAAGGGAAGATTTTAACACCCCCACAAAACCAAAACATCAAATTAAGCCTTAAAAACTCTAAAACCATAATAAGAAAATAAGATTAAGAGTGAGGGGATTTATGTTCATTCACCATCAATTGTCCTATACAAAGACCCCTTAAGTTTATCTAAACTCTGACAACTGAACAAATTGCTCAACAAAAAACCTTAAGCATTTTTATCATGCAATTTTTTTTTTTATAATCCAAGGATAAATTAACGTTGAGAAAAAAATGAAATAATACTCTAAAAACCACAGAAACCGAAAATTAAAAACGATGAAAGAGGAGAGGAAAAGAAAGAAAATTCTACAAAAATACCTTGCTTTTGATCTTGGATCTATGGCTTTTTCGAGCTCTTAATTAGGTCACCTTCAGGATCGTTGTTCTGAGATACAAAGTATTAGATTTAAAATCGACCAAGTTATTATTCCAAAATTATGAGATCTCTTCTCATGGAAGACAGTTTCATCTGATACAGAAAAAACGGACATGCATTTTGATTCATGGGTCACTTAATGAGTACGGGTTCAGATTACGGGTATGGCTTAATTTCACCCTTAGATGGTTTGGTTAGGTTAACACAATTTAAGGGACTATAACGTATTTTCAAACCGATTTGTTCCAACTAGGTCCATCGACTCGACTCTCGTCCCTCTACTTAGCAAAAGCAAACCTTGTCTATTTATAGGAAAAATAGAAACCTTTGGATTTCTATGAGGATAACCCATAAAACTTTAACCCTTTTTAGTCAAAAAGAAAAGAAGGAAAGAAAAAAGAAAAACAGAGTTATGCTATTCTAAGAGCAACTGCAGTGGTGCGACCATAACCAAAGAGCAAAGAGCAAAAAAAATTCAAAAAATTTGGTTTACTCCGTCCTGTGACACTACGGTGCGAGACTAAAATCCATCGGGCGTAGTTTCAAACTACGCCCCTTTTTTTTTTTTTTTTTTTTTGTTATGGGCGTAACTCAAAGTTACGCCCCATCATCATCGCCTTGCAATCAACTCATCACGCTCCATCAAGCGTAGTTTCAAACTACGCCCAAATTTTTTTTTTTTTTTTTTTTGTTATGGGGCGTAACTTTGAGTTACGCCCCATCATCAGGCGCAATCCCAACACCCCGCTCCATCAGGCGTAACTTTAAATTACGCCCGACTAAAACCAAACTAAAGACCAAATTTGGTTTGGTTTTTGGTTTTACTCTGGTCTTTGATCTTTACTCCTTCTCCACTGCGTCTGGTTTTTGGACCAAAATTTTAGTTTTGGTCTCCCACTGTGGATTCTCTAAGCCCCAGTCTCCGCCCTACCCTGCGCCCAAGCTGATGTGGCGTAGTGATGTGTAAGAAATCACGTGGGTGAATGCAATTCTCTTTCCTACTACGTATATTTTTATTTTTTTCTTAAAATTACTCTTTTATTTTTTCTGTTCCCTAAAAACTCCAGCTCTTTTGCAGAGAACAGATGAACTTGAGATCAAGAGGAAGAATCAAAAAAATTCTAAATGCAGTTAATTATTTTTCTATGTTATTTGTTGATTGATGCTTATCCTCTCTATTAAATTGAAATTATAAGTGTCTGAATATTGTTAAATTTTAATTTGATTTTGGAATAAGGGATCTGATATTTTCATTCATGTACACAATTGATAAGGATGAAAGATGAAGATAGGAGAAGAATAGAAGCGGGTCTAAGAGGATTTCAAAATTGGGATCCTCTGAGAAAGGGAAAGTTTGAGAGATAAAAAACATGAGAGATAAACCACCTTCAATTTCATCTTTTTCCTGGGTTTTGTTGTGAAATTTTTACAAACCCACCTTCAACAATCTTTCATTTTTACTCTTTTAACCCGAAAAACTCAAACAAACAAACAGTAAAAATCCTATCCTAGATCAAATCTAACCTGGTTGACGAAAAATCATCAAGTGTGCTACTACATAAGGGATAAAATTAAAATCCACTAGCTAAGAACAGAACATCAGCAGCAGATATTGATATAATTGAATAATCCCTCCCAATTTTTCAACTTCATATTTCTCGGACACTTCCTCTTCACAGGATTTATCATTCTCTTTTTCTTCTTACTCTTCTTGTTTTTATGATATTAATGGAGCAACAATATTTCTGTATTCAACAAAATTGTTGCTATTATTAGCCCCAAACAAAGATTTTACTATCAATCAATCCTTAATTAGATCCATAGTCTTAAATCTAACATGCTAGATTTCAGCTTCTCTGGATGTAGTATTAATCAGATCCATAATCTTACGCTTAAATCATTCATACTATGTTTTATTTTTGGAAGACTAGTGTTATGCACGTGCATTTGCACGTGCAAGGTGGGTCCAACGAAATTACTAATATGCCCTTCTTCTTATTTTTGCAAACCATAAATATTAGGTTGGCTTAGGGGCAAAAATATAATTTGACGTTAAATTTTGGGTATTACCATATTTGCCCTGTTATATTACCATTTTGCCCTCGAATTATATTTCTATTTTGGATTCTAATATGTGAATATAAGGGTAAAATCGCCAAAAAATATTGCAGCTTCGAGTGCAACAGTAAGGGGTCTTCCCTTTATATAGTAGGTATATTTTTGGAAAAAGGTAAGGGGTGCCGCGAGGCCGAGGGGGACCGGGACGGACCGTCCGAGCCGGTGGAACCAAAGTACTGGTTTTGTCTGCGAACCCAGGAAGGGGGTACATGTACGGTCAAAAAATAGGAACCGAGGCTCTAGGGGTACATGTACGGTCCAATACAAGTCCGTCTTCGTCCGGACCAAGATATATGCAAAGTAGTATTTGCCAGGTGATCATTAACTTATGTAGTTTCTTGGCTTGTTGGCTTTCATTGTAATTCTCTTGTAAGTCTTGACATTCTCAAGCTTGTTTGAAGATGTCACTACCTATTCATCAGATTCTTCTTAAAGATTCCAGATGATATCCGTTATTTTTCTAACTAAAATATCTGGGGGGGTTTTGTTTTCTGACGAAGAAGCTGATTAAAAAGGGTGGATTTGAATCGTTGTTCTTACTAATTCTTCGCAACTTGGAACTTGTTGAATGAACCTGAGTTGAAAGGAATTTGCCAATGCAACCACTTAAATTTTACCAATTGCCGCTCATTTTCAAAAGTGTATGTAGTATATTATTAGTATCAGTATCAGTGTATCACCAACCCAATTGCCACTCCTTTGTCAGTGCTTCCAGGACGTCAAGAAAGCCAAAGATTCAAGATCCGAACATGATACGTCCTTCTATCCCAGAGAAAAATAACCTAACACAATCCACATTTAGAGAGGGAAATCACAAATGAAATAGTCATTAGATTCCTGGAAAACTACTCCAACGACATTCATATTTTATGTTAAACCAAATCACCCCTTTTACTGAGATGAGGGTTGCTTAATTGTGCTTCCTTAAAATGTTATCAAAGTTTGTGACAAGAAGCCAGAGGATGCCACAACGTCTGGTCAGGTTGCTGATATGTATCTTGCTTTCAAATCTTAGATTGGTACGGTCTGTATCGCACAGTGCCGCATGTGCCGAATGGTGCACCGAACCGAAGGTGCTGAGTGTGCAGTCTTAGGTCCAAAAATTTTGGAACCGGAACGGGAGGTCTTTTGTACTCGCCTCGGCAAGAACCGAGCCGAACCGTACCGTGTGCACCCTTAGAAAAAGGAATGGCGTTGAATATAAAAAGCAATCAATAAATAAATAAAAAAAGAAAGTCACGTAATCAATTTTGAAGTGACGTGTTTTTTTTCTCTTAGCCGATCTGTCTCGCCACATCACTTGGGCGCAGAGTAGGGAGCATGGTGGGGGCTCAGAAAAGCAATTCCGTTTCACGATTACCTTTTCATTTTGTTCATTTCTTTTCTACTATCGTTTTTGGAAAATGCTAGAAACCACGCTATGTTTAATCGCTACTTGCTCGCACTCGTACGTGGCAAGTATGAGTAGGATATATTTAATCCAAGTCAGTTGGTGGGGTTAGAGAGAGAAAAATATCACGTGATATCTTACTTTCTGGTTTTTCCTCTCTCCCCCTTTATTTCCATTCTCTGAGTCTGTGGATGAAGAAAAACAAAACAATGGGGATTCAAAATGGTGGTCATGTTAAGGTAATACTAAATTTCAAAGACAAAAACTCAACTTCATACGCAACTTAATGAAAGAAACCTATAATTTCATGTGATTTCTTGAGATTAAAACCCATCGAAATCATTTACTAGTCAATTTGGAAATTTTAGAAACTGGGATAGTAATTCATATCATTTATGAAGATTCTAATTTAGGTTAATTCGATTCTACACCTGTTATTATGATCTTTGGTGGGAGACAGATGAATTAAGTTTTTCCCGACAGAAAACAGGATATGGAATGCAACTTAGAGAATCATCCAATTGAAAATATCTGTTTTTGGATCGGTCGATTTCATTCAGGTTTAATTAGAGGTTGCATAATCAGATTTTCAAGATTGTAACGACTGTGACGAATATTTTCTAGCTAATAATTTCACGGCTAAAATCTCTAACATAAGGTGGTGGGGAGTGGTAGTGTTTGAGCTGTTCATACTAAAAAAAAAAAATCTAAAATTATCAAGACAGTATTTCCAAAATTGATGTAAAATCAATCTCAACTGTAGATGTAAAATCAAATTCAATAATCCAAAGTTGAACAAATACTAGAATTTTTCCCTTTCAACTTTCAATAACCAATCGAAATCTACAGATCTTCCAAAATCAGGCATATGAAAAACTCAACCGTGATGTTTTGATTTAGTTCGATGGATTTGATGATTATGATGTTAAAAATATCGATGGATTTGATGATTATGATGTTAAAATAAAAAGATAAAAAATACCATGGAAGATGAAGAACGTTTGCACACAGGTAAACTTCAGAGAATCAGTGAAGAGTCCGAAGACAACTTCTCTTTCTTTGCAGTGACACGTGAAATACGTTGTTTTTTTTTTTTTTTTTTTTTTTTTTTATACGTGGAATACATATAACACATATCACTAGGCCACATCACCACACCAACTCAGCGTGCGTGAAAGCAGCGAGTAAGTGGCGATGCGCCTAGCGCGACCGATCTTTTTTCCATCCAATAAAACCTTAACCTTTTTTAGTCAGAAAAAGAAAAGAAAAGCAGACTTCGAAACTACTCATCTTGTTTCGCATCAAAAGACCTTTCCTTTCCATGCACGAAGCTGATTTTACAAATAACAAGGACTGGGACTTATGAGAGAAATTTGTCAAGGCTTTATCCCAATTAACTCTACCAGCCCACAAGCCTGATTTTTTTGTTATTATTAATTTTTTTTTTTTTAAAGAATTTGTTATCGGTGAGTTTCGAACTCAAGCCACTAATATCATTGCCCAATAACTTACCATTATACTGCGGTGACACCAGCTTTATTATTAAATGATGTGTTTGGTCATGCTATTAGCCAGTGCCTTGAAGAAAAAATGTGTCCTCCTGGGTCCGACCCAGCAAATAAACCTTTGGATATTGGTATATAACTAACAAGAAACTCTCGTCTCCAGGGACTTGATACTTGAACCATCAACCTTGATCATGCAATGTACATTCAATCAACCAAACAGCTATGACAACATTATTCTAAGAATAATCCAGCCTAAACCAATCTGATCTAACATGTCAAGTTACACTTGAATAATTTTTTTTATATTCACTAGGTTGGTATGCCCAAAACCGTATCTATCTTTTTTCTTTTTCTTCATTTTCAATTCTGTGAATGTATCATTGGTTTTGTGATTAGAGCATGGCTTTCTCTTATGCTTTATTATTATTAAATGATGTGTTTGGTCATGCTATTAGCCCGTGCCTTAAAAAAAAAATGTGTCCTCCTGGCAAATAACCCTTTGGATATTGGTATAACTACCAAGAAACTCTCGTCTCCAGGGATGATACTTTAACCATCAACCTTGATCATGCAATGCACATGCAATCAACCAAACAGCTATGACAACATTATTCTAAGAATAATCCTGCCTTAAACCAATCTGATTTAACATGTCAAGTTACACTTGAATAATTTTTATATTCACTAGGTTGGTATGCCTACCTTGATGCCAACGTTCGAATAACCCACCCAAAACCGTATCCATCTTTTTTCTTTTTCTTCATTTTCAATTCTGTGAATGTATCATTGGTTTTGTGATTAGAGCATGGCTTTCTCTTCTCTTATGTTCACCGTACAAAGGCTACAACCTGAATTAATAGCTCCGGCTAAACCCACCTTATGAATTGAAGTTCTTGTCTGATATTGATGATCGAAAAGGTCTTCGTTTTCATGTGCCTACAATTCTTTTTATCGGAAAAAAGACCTTCGTATGGGTAGTACTTGCAAGACAGATGATATAGTGGGTGTCATGAAGAAGGCATTAGCGGCAACACTTGTTTTTTACTACCCATTTGCTGGTAGGCTTAGAGAAGCTCCCGGAGGTAAGCTACTTGTTGAATGCACTGCTCAAGGTGTACTGTTTGTGGAGGCTGATGCGGATGTTAGTCTCGAACAATTGGGTGGTGATTTCCTAAAACCTCCATTTCCGTGTCTGGAACAACTTCTTTACACCCCATCTAATTCCGAAGATATTCTTAGTAGCCCTTTGTTATTCATACAGGTAATATGATGGTTTGACAATGAGATAATATTGAAATTGTTTGATGCTAAAGGAAATTTCCCGCATGTATTTTGATTTTTAATGCTCACAGGTGACTCGTCTTACATGTGGAGGGTTCATCTTTGGTTTAAGATACAACCATACCATTTGTGATGGTCAAGGCATACACCAGTTCATGAAAGCTCTAGTTGAAATTGCTCGAGGTGAGATCTCTCCGTCTATTCTTCCTGTCTGGGAAAGACACTTACTCAATGCTCGAGACCCACCACAAGTCATGTTTGCACATCGAGAATATGATGCTATACCGGATCATAAAGAAAAACTTCCATCCCTTGATGACATGGTTCAACATTCCTTCTTTTTTGGCCCCAAAGAACTGGCAGCTCTAAGGAATTATATACCTCCTCATCTGCAAGTATGCACCAACTTTGAGTTGCTCACAGCTTGGTTATGGAGATGCCGTACAATTGCAGTTGGATATGATCCCAAGGAAGAAGTCCGTGTAGTAATGGCCGTTAATACACGTGGGAAATTTCAGTCGCCACTACCAACAGGATTCTATGGGAACGCAGTCGTATATCCTGTGGCGGTATCGACAACAGAGAAGTTGATTCAAAATCCTTTGAGCTTCGCATTGGAGTTGGTGATGGATGCGAAGAACGAAGTGAACGAAGAATACATTAGATCAACAGCGGATCTAATGACAATAAAGGGGCGACCTATCATTTCTACGGTACGGACGTATTTTGTGTCAGATATTAGACACATGTGGAATGCTGATGAGGTTGATTTTGGGTGCGGAATAGTGTATGCTGGGGCAGCTATAGGTACTAATCAGATTTTTGATTATTGGATGTCAAGCATTTATATATCCCACACGAATAACATAGGAGACAAAGGTCGTCTAGTACTAGTTTCTCTGCCAAGGAGCGACATGAAGAAGTTTGATTTTGAGATGGAGAGCGTGATGAATAAAACAACATATGTTCAGGCTAACGAGCCGGAGACTTCCAAGTTCCCGTCGACATCATTTTATAGAAAGTCGTCCTTGTAGCAATAGTACAAAACTTCATAGCATTGGTAGAAAGTTGAAAATCGTAGCAAGAAATTTGCAAAGTCAGCATCATTTGCATCTCGCATTGCAGCATAGAAGTCTTCACAGGTTACAGCTTGGCCATCATGCCTCTTGAAATAAAGATCCATCCCTCTTCTGAAACCTTGACTTCCCAACAAAGTTTTATACATCCGGACGACTTCAGCTCCTTTTTCATAAACTGTCGAGGTGTAGAAGTTGTCCATCTTAATATAAGAATGTGGTCGTACTGGATGAGCCATAGGACCTGCATCCTCTGGAAACTGATACTTACGCAGAATCGTAACATCTCCTATCCTCTTCACCGAACGACTTCCCATGTCAGACGAAAATTCCTGATCCCGAAAGACGGTAAGACCTTCCTTCAGACTCAGCTGGAACCAGTCACGACATGTTACCCTGTTTCCAGTCCAGTTATGGAAATACTCGTGACCGATAACCCCTAGAATTGAAGCATAATCTCTATCTAAAGCAGTCTCAGGTGATGCCAAAACCATCACCGAATTGAATATATTCAAACTCTTGTTCTCCATGGCTCCCATGTTAAAATCTGGAACCGCCACAATGTTGAAAAGATCCAAGTCATACTCAAGACCGAAAACATCCTCATCCCACTTCATAGCTGCTTTGAGTGAATACATGGCATGAACAGTTTTTGGTAAATCCTCGGCTGGTGTCCAAATCCTAAGCGACACCTTCCGTCCCGACCGAGTGACGAAATCGCCATCCCTACTCTGCAACTGTCCAGCAACCAATGCAAACAAGTAGCATGGTTTCTTGTGCGGATCCTCCCAAACTGCATAATGCTTACCACCCTCGAGGTCTCCTTCCTCTACGAGATTTCCATTCGACAGCAATACTGGATATAGTGCCTTGTCGCCTTCAACCCTGCAAGTGTACTTAGCCATGATGTCTGGGCGATCCTGGTAATATGTGATCTTCCGAAAACCCTCAGCTTCACATTGTGTAACAAAATTTCCAGAAGATATGTAGAGTCCCTCCAGAGATGTGTTTTTCTGAGGATATATTTCTGTAACAATCTCTAAAGTGAATCTTGCAGTACTTGGGGGTGATGAGATTGTCAGATTGCGTGCATCCAGGTGGTAATCTTCTTCTTTCTTCAGTTCCTTGCCATCAATTTTGATTGATAGAAGCTTAAGATCCACCCCGTCTAAGACCAGTGGAGAAGATTCTGCTGCACCTTCAATTCTAGGGTAAACAGTTATGTTTGAAGAAACAATTGTGTGCTCCTCACCCAAAGAAAACGTCAGATCAACTGTATCGAAGTAGTAATCAGGCTTCTTGTAATCCTTCAAGAAAATCTCCTTAGGGGTTTCCATCTCTGCCTGGCTTGGTTAGGGTTGTGTTGCTCCTCAGAATTTTGCTGCTTAATCCTAGAAGATGAAGAAAAGAGAAGAGAACTGGAAAAGAGTCGTGGATGAATCTGGAGACACTTAACTTTTTGACTTGAATATATAATCCAATTGGTATTCCCCCTGCTTTTCTGAAATCTATTCCTAGACTAAGAAGGACATATATTCTACAATCCCGAGCATCCAGGACTCACAGGTCGACAGCCGAGATGAGATCTGACAGTTCTTGTTACCTTGACTGTAAATAAACACGTGTTTCCAGCAGACCCTAATAGTAGTCTTCTTTCCCTGCCATGTAGAACCCTAAAACAGGGTCAACAAAGTACGTAAAAAAAAAAAAACCCTACATTAACTTCAACAGATGTAATGACACGGCTGGAATCATGGTGAATGCCTATGTTGTCAAATGCGCTCTGGGTGCTCACCTAGGCGCTGAAGGCGTGTACAAGTCGTGCGGCGAGCGCCTAGCTGATTAAAACGCCCAAGGCGCAAAATGTAAACCATTTTTTTCTGGGCACCTAAAGTGCCTCACACAACATAGTGGCCAAGTGTAGAAGAACATTATCTGATAAGACTAAATTGAAAGTATTGATTGACATGCAAAGGAGTTGAGCCATGGAATTGGGTTCAGCTTTCTTGAGATTACCAACTAAACATGCCGACATACATCAAGAAAAATTCGAAGAAATACGGGCTTGAGAATTGCTAGCTTTTCTCTTAGTATCAGTAGCATAAAAAACTGTGTAGACAAGGATAAAAGTACCAATAATTTCAGTACCAAGAGATTGCATAGTCGCGAAGAAAACAGCTACAGTTACAGACAGTTTCATTGCTACATTTCAGAAGTAACAGCAGGGTTGACATGACCACCAATACAAGCACATATATAGGCGCAAATTAGAAGAAACCCACATTAGAAACGGCAAATTCAGAAGAAACGCACAACAGAAAAGACCAAATGAGCTCAATACAAGAGATACCAGCAGTGCAGTACACAAGTACACAGATCATACCACCAAAAGCCCAAGCAATAAAACAAGATGCTTACCCAGATTGAGTGAACTCCTGCGTAACTATTGCAGTTTATCTGACAAGTCGCTTGACAGAGACGGTTTCCTACAATCATTGAAAAGAACCCCTTACTACCAAGCTATTTTTGTGGAATGAAGACTGTCACTATAAATAAATTAAGAAAGGAACTTATAAGAAATTTATAAAAAGAAAAAGGAGTGATACTTACTTTTGAATAACCTGTTTCCTGCTTTTTCCACCAAAACTCGAGAATCAGGGCCTCACTGCAAAAGAAAATCCATAATTAACTTAAAGAGAAAGGAATCAACTATCATTCGTTATCATGCTCACAAGCTAAGGGAATGACTGATCACAAGTCATCGAAAGCAAGCATTAGAATGACATTAAATTACAGAATTGAGATAACAGAATAGAAGACAACTTATGCTATGAATTTCAACGTAACCATCTATAGATTAGAATAAACATGTACTTCAGTGGTTGCTACTTGTGCAACTTGGAGAATCCAGTGATATAATAATTACCAGGGAAGTCAAGCAACTGTATAATCTTTGTAGCCCAAAATGTTTATTCTAGCATGTACTAGTGGTTTGATTTACTACTTTTGTAGCCTCTCGTAGCTAAAAACTGCTCTCAACTTCGATCTCCAGATAAAGCCCCCCCAAAATGATTTTATTGGCTATACTTATTACTGCTTAAACATATATTTGCATCACGTTTCAACTCCTAGTTACACGTTTCAATTGCTTGCAATTAACAGAAAAAGAAAAACATTTGCATAATCGATTTTGTTCGAAAATTCTCTGTATCCTTAGCACATATCTTTCCAAATTAATAGAGGCCAAAAGCGCAGCATTAAGTGTGAAAAGCCCGTAGCTGGAAACAGGAGTCTAGAAACTTATAAGGTGCTGTTTTCGGTTAAATTTATCTCTTCACTCCTATAAAATCGTTCTTAGTTTGATTTTGACAGGAGTGCTACATTTAAACTTATTCTCTGTTTTCTCCTCGGACGTTTCCTGGTGATCTTCCCAATCCCAAAAGTATTCTATTTCATTATCTAGTCTGTATACAGTTTGTTCCTCTCAAATCTCAATACAACCAATACAAAAACCAGACTCTCCACATGGAACCATAAATCAACTTACACCTTGTAACATATTCGACAACTAACAACATAATCTAGTAGATGCGACCACTATTCCTACGATTTCATATGACAAAATGATAAACCACATCAATCTAACAACTCGTAGGCCAATCCAAAAAGAAAAAGCTGGACAAGCTTCTTATCTCCTATGAGGTTAACTAGCTCAGAAGCTAATCAAGATTCAAAATATATCAAATTGCAAGCTATAAGCAAATACCTACCAATACAGTACTACTCATGGTAACTAATAACTCTAAAAAGTTTTCCAGTCGAAATCTATTCACATCATACACTCAAAGCATACAACAAATACAAAAACCGAACTCTCAACATGGGAACCCAACATGGAGCCAACCATTCAATCCATGAAGTTTTCATCAGTTCCTACAAACTAACATAATGTCACTGGATTGACTGGACTGAGTGATCCATTTTAAATTTGTCTCTTAATTGAAATTCAAATCATAACAAGTAAAGAACCATCGAATAACATTCTTTACAAACAGAGACATCGTAATCTTCCCGCCTGCTGCCTTCTGCTATTCTTTTCTCTTGGTCACCTTTTTTTTTTTTTTTTTTTTTTTTTTTTTTTTTTTTTTGATCCGCGGCGGGATTCGAACCTCTGACCTAACAACTCGAGAGTCCGACCCTAGCCAACTGAGCTAGCCCCAGTTGGTTTCTCTCTTGGTCACCTACCTCTCCTTACTTCTGGAACATAGCTCGTTTTCTAATTCACTCAAAAACTTGAAGGGTAAATTCGTCTTGTTGATGGATTTTTTTTGCTCGGACATTTTATAGGCCTACCAGGTCCAGCATGGTCATGAACCAATAGAAGGGTAAGATTTCCATTTAGACTCTTATGGGCTAGATTAGCCAAAAATTATTGTAGTTCAAAAAAAAAAAAAAAAAAAAAAAAAAAAAAAAAAAAAAAGTGTTGTCTAATTGGTAACACTAGTTTTCTCTCCTAATATTTGGCTTGCACCTGGGTTGCACAGACCCGGTCGCGTCGACGCGGACACGGACACTACAAAATTCTTAAAAAACTAGGACGCGGACACGTATATACATATTTTATTTGTATATTTTTTTTTATATATACAATTATGTATTTATACAGCAAAGTCAAGAGTGTCGGTCCTAATAATTAGAAAATAATTCTACATCTGTATAAATTTCAAAGAAAATGAGAAATCATTTGTTTATACACGTCGAAGGTCAAGCAATCAATCACTATTAAACACATGGCACAATCAATATGCATTTTTAGAACAACACATGCCCAACCAAAGGTATATGTGATGTCATTTCCAATTACAAAACCCTAATAAAGACTTAAATGATTCATCTAAATGTTTGTCTTTCTTCAGTTAGTTAATAATAGTAAAAATAAAGGAAGAAGTTTAAATGAAAATGGGAAAAAAATGCTTTAAACTCGAGTCATCGGTGCGTCCAAACAAGACGCGCGCGGGACGCACATATTAGTGCGTCGGACACGCGTCGTGTCAGTGTCCAACGCGCATCATGTGTCCGACGCGAGTCGGACGCGGACACGACTCAAAAACGGAGCGTCCGTGCAACCCAGGCTCGCACTTGAAGTAGTACAACAAAAATTACATTTTCGCTGAATGGTTCAGCGCATCAAGATTTATTTTTTGATCTGACGGCTGAGATTGATTGTGTTGAACCAAGCAATGATGTCATTGAATCAAATAGCACCCACCATGCTAGGTTAGCACTGCCGTAGGACTTAGGAGGTTGTCCTAACTAACGTGGACTGCTAATCGAGCTGCTAGAATAGCACACACAAGACTTAGCCTAATGTTTTTGTTAGCATTATCTCAACCAATGATAATGGTAGATCAGAAATACTCGAGAAGCGTGCAAGCAACGAAAAAAATTCAATCAAAATGGAAAATAATTTGTAAAAACCTCCTAAAAGAATAAAAAATATCATATTTGAATATTGGCTCATTAAGTTGGGACACTTTAGGAAAAATTCTTCGGAATGCTTTTTACGGGGCATAACCAATTGATCAAATTTTAGATAGTGGTAAGTAGAGTTGTCATTCACTCGAACTTGTTGAAATCGATTTTAGGATTTAATAAAGAAAAATAATAAAAATAGAGAATATATACAATTTATGTCACAAGACGAAGAGAGTTACTGGGACTCGGGATTCCACCAATTCTCACATTCATGCGGTTCATCTATTAATTCCGGACAATTAAAGCTCACAAAATAACAAACATCGACTCTAATTCTTTGCCAAGGTAGATGTTATAAAGAAATATATGTAATTCACAAGCATGACGCATCTAAAGTACCTAAGACTAAGCATGCGACATCTAACGAATTCATAAATATTCAAGAAAAATCATAAATCAATTATAATAGTGCAAATAGTCATAAAGGAATTAAATGGAATTACCACATGGGTGCAAAACAGCTTCCTCCGTCGTCCCATTGATGGGTTCTAGCTCATCATATTGGAAACACGCTCAAAAATCATTATTAATGCTCAAAAATGGTTTACAAATGATGAACAAGGGAGAAGAGATGAAAAGCCTAATTTGTAACAGTTTTAATTGTTACAAACGGACTGTTACAGAGAATGATACATGTAAAGTGTTGTTGTTGCTGAAATTTTAAGTCTGCCTTCCGTATTACGACCCTCGTCTAAGTGTCGTTGTCACTGTAGAAGAACGACGGTCCCTTCTGCGTTGATGTTCTTCGTGTTCTTCACAGGCGAAAATGGTAGTTCCCCAGAACTCCAATTTCTGACTCTGTTGTTGCTCTGTACCTCTCCCTAACTCTCCATCCCCCTTCAGTGATACCCCAAGAGTTTATTTATACTCAACAGGGCTGAGAATCTCTCCTCATTCCTCTCAAAATCTCCCCACAATGAATCAAATATACTCGGTTTATCTCCATGCAGATACGGGAAATTTCTTTCCCTTTTTCTCTTCTGATTTTTATTCTCACGCCTCTGTTGTAGTTGACTCACTCCAATCACGTACCCAACACCTTCTCGGATCACACCCACCCATCTACCCACGCGCCAACCATCCAAAAATAGCCGGAAGAATCCCGAGCATAACTATCACGTGTCTAATCCAATTCTCCCGAATCCAATGGACTAACTAGTTCTGATAAGGTGTAACATGCACGATAAAACTCATTGGAGCGATTGAGTCTCGCTGGAAATCTTCAAAAATCTTTACTTTCAATTCTCGGGTATTTAACAAACCAGTTTCCCGCCAAAAAACAAATTCAAACAAGGAAGAAAAGCATGCCCCTTAGCCAAGTCGCAGGGGTGCAAATAGCATGTGGGTACCCCTTATCCATTGATGTGCCCCTTATCCAAAATCGAGAGTCCGAATAACACGTCTCTTCCGAGGTGCCTTTTAACACTTTTTCGAGCCGAATTTTCCACAAATTTTTATTCACCAAAAATACCTACACACACATAAAACACCATAATAAGTCCAAAATCGAGTGCCAACAATATATAGTATTGATATTAAATTAGACACAAAAATGTGTCTATCAAATACCCCTAAACTTATTATTTGCTAGTCCTCGAGCAAATTTATTCTAGAAAAATCATTTGAACCCCTAGGTGGCCCTAGTGGCGGAGTGTTGTCTCCGGAGGGTTTACCCAGGTGTACCCACAAAACTTTACTCCGCACTTAGCTATCTACGCAGACCTGGAAGGCACTAAAGAAACTCCTTGGTTGGCATACAATATTGACTATAGGAGGAAGTACCCTGATGCGAAATTCCAATTGATGTACACGAGTTTGCACTCAAGCATACTAAAATTCATATAAAGTGACAGAGCTCTACTCGTATAGTTTCGGACATCATAAACCGAGTCAACCAATCACATGGATAGATTAAGAAGATGGATGTAGAGAAAACGTGGATGATGTTGACTAAGGTGAACCTATCCTAATGGACTGAGATACTGGTCTGGACTAATATCAACACACTAGCATATACAAGGGAACCAATGTTCGATAATCCTAACTCTAGGTCAACTCAGCTGGCATATACAAGGGCTCCAGTGGTCGACTTTATTGTATTTATTCCGGTTGGTCTGATGGTCTGGTCTCAATTTTTTTTTTTTTTTTTTTTTTTGTCTCACTACTCTATTTCACCCTAGCAATGGTAAAGAGAAAAAATAAAAGAAGTGATCGGATTCTTTCGATGTTTCTATCACGAGGATATGGCGAAACTACCATGTTTTCTTTTCTAACACCCGATCTCTCGTGCTTTTATGAATAGACTCTTTAGATGTTTCAATCTAATCAGATTGGTTCCTCAACTCCTACAACCAAGATGTTCCCATCCACTTAGATTAGTTAGTGCCAACCTTAATAAGCATAAATTTCTAGTCTCTGGAGTTTATTTATTGCAACTAAAAAGTTTCTCCCATACCCCCAAACTTAAATCTAACATTGTCCTCAATGTTCTAAAGATGAAATTAAAAATCTGAACAAGGAGAAACCGTTACCACTTGAAGAAAAGAGATAAGGAAAGATATTACCATGTCGCATGAATATTGGGTTACCTCCCAAGAAGTGCTAAGTTTAAAGTCTTCAGCCAGACATTGGAAGAGATTAGTCACCTCGAAGAATCATAGAGCAAAGCAGTAGGAATAACTGCGGGTGATCTCGGATCAAAAGTGCTAACCACAAGAAGAGGCTGCAAAATGCACCAGAAGATATCCAACACACCCTTATCTAATTTTCAGACAACTACATCTAGTTGTGGTTCGGGTTCAGGCTTTATAAAAGGGTCTAGATAAGATATTTTCATGGGTTGCGTTTCCTCATGAGTTAGATCCGAATGTTCAGGTTCTAGAGTCTGGAAAAACTCAAATAAAAACTTAGAAGCACATAATAATAACCTGAATAATTGAGGATCCTCTAAGTCAATCAGGTTTGACTTACACAACTGACCGCAATAAGATTGGTGGTCTTCCTTAAGCAAATGTGTCGACCCTAATATCCTAAAGTAATTAGGTTTAGTCTCAAAACTTAATAATCACTACACCAAATTCCCGGAATCGTAACAGCAATTCGTAACGGCTTATGGGCCGTTACGAATTTCCCGTTACAAATGCTCGTTACAAAATATTCGTAACAGGGCTAAGCCGTTACGAATTTTTTTTAGGCGTGCCAGTCACACGCTTGGTCACACCAGTGTGGTAACACCTTTAGAATGTGCGTGTGCCATTCACATGCGTGTTATTATATTTCATCTTTTACACCGTATATGCCTAAGGTAACATCTCTACCCTTCATTCTAGTCTCGAGATGCATCTCAAAAATAAAACCCTAAGTTTTATTCCTACACCATATTTTTTTCATCTCTTTCTCTATCTCGTTTAATCGCGCCTCTTCGTCCCTCTTCCACTCTCTCGATCTCTCTACACAAAGAGAAGATATAGATACTCAAAATCCTGAAAAAAACAAGATCGAAGGAATCTCATTCATCTTATTCTTCTTCTTCTTTTTCCTTATTCTTCTTACGTTCTTTGTTTTTATGCTTCTCAGAATGAGAAATTTTTCATATCAATTAAGAAGAAATCTAGGGTTTTGATCAAGAACGAGAAGATTCGGATGAGGTTTGAATGGATCTGAAATTGAAGATGGGTTTGATTCTGGATGAGGTTTTCGGTTTTGTGGATTGTGAAATGAAATTGAGGATCTGATCTTATCTTACAGAAAGAATGAGAAGAGGTTGATGTTGCTCATTAAATGATGAAATTAGGAATTAGGGTTCATGCATCTGTTATTACTGATAATTTGAGAGGGGTTTTGTGGAATCAAAATCTGTAGCTGTTGTGGTTGAAGATCAAAGATGGAGGTTCTAGTGTTTGCCACTTTTAAAGGAAAAACGGATTGATGAAGAAATTGAGTTCAAAGAGAAAAGAAATGAGTTTGAATTCGTAGGTTTGTGCTAAAATGGTTATAAACTATTGCATTGTAAGTCTTTTTCTAATCTATTGCATTGTATTCTACAAACTCTCAAGTGAAAGTTTTGTCCAATCTTAACTTCAAACTCTTTAAGTTAAAAACTCAACCACCTGTGAAATTGTGGCAGGAGAATGATTGGTGTGTCGGCTTTCACGATAATGAATTCCATTCCCCTGACAAGAAGGACATGATTGTTTTAGGAGGTAATTATGCACACATGTTTGAGCCGTACCTCCTACATATTATAAGAATTATAACTGTGCTCTAGAAATCCTTTGGTAGTTTATTGACAACAACTTTTTAATCCTTTATTTCAGATCTAATTTTGTCAAATAGGGTGTTGTTATATGACCTTGAAAATAATTCTCTTGGATTCGCAGAGCAAAACTGTGAGTATGAATGATCATTCGTTATTTTGATATTACTTTGAGAGAAAAAAATTGGGTATATGTAGCTTGGATTTCTTCAAAAGATTCATCAATGCCTCTCCAATAGCAGTCCTCCAATCTTTGTCCCGCGCCATTGGTTATTTCTTTAACATTTCTGAAGCATTTTTCATCGGATTCCTTCATTTCACCCGGCCCTCTTCTTCTTTTTTTGCTTGGTTTGTAAACCGATGAAACCTTTTATATGCAGAACTGTATTTATGCCTCCAAAGTGGTCCTTAGGATACCACCAATGTAGTTTCAGCCTACGAATCGAGATGCAAGGGTTATTGAAGTAAGTGCTAAAATCTTACAGGAATTGACGATTTCTTTTCAAAGAATATATTCAGCTTAACTTGATCCGGGTGTGTATGCATGTAGGTGGCAAGAACATTCCTAGAAGCGAATACCTTGTGATGTCATATGGATGGACATTGATTACATGGATTTGTTTTCACTGCTTCACATTTGACAAAGTATACTTGATGTTATTTTTATGCGATCCTTATTTTCAATATCTAATTTAAAAAAATTTTCTATAAAATCTTTGTCCAATGTTAACAGGAGCGTTTCTCTCAACCAAAAACACTGGTGAATGACCTTCATCGTGATGGATTCAAAGCAATATGGATGCTCGACCCAGGGATCAAACATGAAGAGGGTTTTTTTCGTTTATGACAAAGGGGTTTTGAAAATGATGTTTGGGTTCTGTAAGCAGATGGACAACCTTTGTAGGTAAGCTCTTGAAGCGCACTTGCCTTGTACTATATAACTTGTTTGAGCATTTTGACCATTAGTTGTTTCTCGCTTCATAGGGGAGGTGTGGTTTCGCAATGCGTCTTTCCCGATTATACACAAGAGAAAACACGCATGTGGTGGGCTAATTTAGTCAAAGACTTTGTTGCAAATGTGAATTTATGAACTAAAGCCCTGGGAAATGAAATCTACAAAGAATCTTATGGTACATTTCACATTTCTTGCACTTTTAGGTTTATGGTACGCTGATGGCGAGATCAACATTTGAAGGAATGAAACTCGCTAATGATAAAAGCGTCCATTTGTTCTTACTAGAGCTGGATTTATAGGTAGCCAAAGGTATGCTGCAACTTGACCGGTGATAACTTGTCCAATTGGGAGCATCTTCATATGAGTGTACCTATGGTACTTCAATTGGTAAGTTCTTATTAGCGACAAGGAAAAAATTTGAAGGATTTGTGTTGTATGGCCGTAATAGGATGTCGCTGGTCTAAGTTAGTCTTTTATTATATTATTAAAGATTGGATTTCTTATTGCTAGGGTCTTAGTGGTCAGCCGCTATCGTGTCCCGATATTGGTGGGTTTATTGGGAATGCAACACCTAAGCTCTATGGAAGATGGGTGGGAATCAACGATGTTTCCTTTTGCCGAGGCCATTCCTCCAAAAGGGCATTGTTGATCATGAGCCATGGACTTTTGGGAAGGAGGTTTTTTTATTTTAGTAATGGCACTGGGTGATCATGAGCCATTCTCGAACAGCAGTGCATGTTTTACCCGAGAATTGGCACTAACTTGTGTTTATCCCATTAGTGTGAAAAAGTATGTCGCCCGGACTCGTTGAGGCGCTACCGCTTTATCCATCACATATATACACTTTTCTATTTGTCCCATACAAAGGGTAAACCTCGTTGCCGCTCCAACCTTTTTCTTTGGTAGCTTTCTTTCTTAATACTTCATTGACATCTAGTTTGTGAAAACTACTTTTAAATTCCTTACTGGCTCGCGCAGATCCTAAAGATCCCAAACTAAGGAGTATCGAGAATTCATTCCTGCTTGGGCCACTTCGAGTACACGCAAGGTAGAAATCTCTTGATACACATAGGGATGTTTCAGAGATCTTGTTAGGTTTTGATAGGGATATTTCTTGTATTGCATCTAAAATTCAAGTTGGTTTGGTAATCAGCACATTTCGTGATGAGGGCTCAGATGCGTTGCCTCATGTACTTCCTACAGGCATTTGGTTGAGTTTTGATTTTGACGACTCTCATCCCGTAAGTGTCAGAATGCACTAATAACTTATGTTTCAAAATTGGACGTAGATCATGTGGATGATTTCCGTAATATATTCACTGTGAGTTTTTCTTTTCTGCGTTGGATAATGCAGGACTTGCCAACACTCTATTTGCAAGGTGGATCAATAATTCCCGTGGGTCTTCCTGTGCAACATGTTGAGGAAGCAAATGCAACAGATGACTTGACACTCATTGTGGCTTTAGATCAATATGGTAACGTGTCTATGGATTGATATCTATTAGACAACTCCATTACTATCCTATATAAACTTACACCAGCTCCGACGGTTCACTAATCTGCTTAGCATGAACTTCGTTTCTTTTAATAAATCTTTCTTGGTTAGCATCAACAAGTTAGGTGCTTTTTATATGGAAAGCCAAAGGTGTTCTCTACGAGGACGAAGGTGATGGATATGAATTTAGTGAAGGGGGATACTTGCTTACATATTATGCCATGGAGCTTCAATCATCAAAGGGTAACAATAAGAGTTTTCTAAAGTCAAGGGTCCTGGACTAGACCAAAACGACGTTTGCATATTCAATTGTTGCTCGGAAGGTGCTATGGTATGTTTCCTCGGTGTTCAATCATTGGAAAGCAACAGATGTTCGAACCAATCAAGGTTTATGACGACATCTTGAATCTTCTTTGTTCTAATATAAATTTCACTCAAAAGGTTGATGCATGGGGAATGGATGTAGAATCCCTGCATATTAAAATGCCTTCAGATCCTGAGATCGTCAACCTAATATACACTAGCCAGGAGCAATACAAGAATTGTATCGGTAATATTTTTACTTTTTTGGTGTAGAGATTTAACCGTAACCACAATTGTTACTTGTCTCGTAGTGATGATTTTCTTGTAAGCAAGATTGTAAATTTCGGCTCATTTATTTCTAGTTATAATTCCAATATAATTGAAACACCCTATCATCTTAGATTTTTGATTGATTACTCGAATGAAGAATTATTTAAGGGACAATTTGTACTATACAAATGACTTGAAACGATCTCGTGAGACCGAACTTGGTCTTGTTTCCTAGTGTTGTCCGACGAAGCACGCCTTTAAGATGAGCAAGCAAAGACTGGCCAATGTTGCCCTAAAGATAAATGTGAAGGTCTGGTGGGCGCAACACTGCTCTAGTTGATGCGTTGTCAAGGCGCATACCGCTTGTCGCTGACCACCAACTATTATCTTTGGTGCTGATATGACCCATCCTCACCCAGGAGAGGATTCAAGACCCTCCATCGCTGCTGTAAGATTTTATTTACTAATCCACTCTATAGTTCACCCTTTGGTGACTCCTAAACTGAGAAATAGGTTAGGAACCTAAAGAATGTTTTGTGAGTTCTGCATATGTTAGTGTTATCTTATATGCCCTTTAAGTTCTAAATAGATATTGTATGATCTTTAATCCACTGAAAACTTAGAATTCTCATAAGTTTCCAGTCCATTGTATTACCTCAAAACATAGGAATTCTCTGAAGTTGTTCTTGTTGAAAGAATAAGACTAATTATTGTTGTTGAATGCGTGACTGATTTTGGTTGAATCGAATGAAAGATTTTACAGAAATTATTTTGAATTCCGGCATATTCCCGGGACCGAGATGCAGTGTCAAGGTTGACCGGCAGTAATTTTTTGTTGTTACAAAAAGTTCTGTAACGGCTCTAAGTCATTAAACAGCTTGCAAAAAAAAAAAATTGTAACGGCCTTGAGCTGTTACCACGTGGCAAATTCGTAACGGCTCAAGCCTGTTACGAGGGCCGTTACAAAAAAAATTCGTAACGGCCACAAAGCCGTTACAAAAAAAAATTCGTAACGGCCACAAAGCCGTTACAAAAAAAATGTAACACCCACTTTTGCAACAAAGTAGGGTCACATAACCCGTTTTTGTAACGGCCTGGTTCTGTTTCTAATCCCAGGATTTGGTGTAGTGAATTGACACATCTGAAACTTATACGTTCTCACAATTGGAAGGAAGGTTTTTATTGGGAAAACAAAGTCAATCGTGGTATCATAGCCTGGGTTAACCACATCAACCAGAGGATGGGTTTCTAACAACCGAACTTCTTTATGGACACAACTAGGTTCGGGAAAAAGTGTATGAAGATAATCTTGTAAAATGGTTGAGGCACGGATGTCCAAATCCTAAGTGAAGGGACTTTCTGAGAGTTAAAGGTAAGGAACTAGGAGAGTGATAATCACCCCCAAACTTAGAGTTTTCAAAGTCTCTAGATAGACTACTCACAATTTCCCTAATTTCTAGAACATCGAATCCACGAAAATGGTCAATTGATTCTTCTAAGTTATTATCGTGTAATGCATCCTTACTCATCTCTACGAGTTTATCATCTTCTAAGACTAGTGTTTCTAAATCACTAGACTATAAAACAAGATTCTCTGGGGTAAACTCTTTCCTCTACACCATCATCACAATCATATAAAGGATTATCAACAAAGTTTCTAGTAAAGGCTCGTTAACTAAGGTGTTAATCATAGTTACTTCCTCAGATTCACTTATAGGCACATCAAATAATGGATTATCCAACATATTGCAGGCTAAAGGATCATGAACTACATCGTCTAAAACGGTGGTATCTCTAGTCAAATCCTCGTCCTTTCGAATAGGTGAATAATCATTAAAATTATTGGGATTTGAACTAAAAATAGTACTATCATTATAAAGTTCAATCGGAGTAACAAATTCCTGATCACTATGCCTACATATTTAAATTCTTCATCAACACTATCCTCATCATAATCATAACATGAAAATGGTTGAACCTCATCTAAACAAGTAGTGTTACCATTTCTAACCTCGTCATTTTGATTATAAATGTCCTCATTTTCATGGGTATTATTGGAAACATCAGATTGGAAATTAAGATTATTTTGATCAAGTTTTTCGACAATCCTATTCAGTACTTTCAAGAAATTGCTTAAGAGTCTCTTCTAAAGACATCCTAGTTGACTGCTCCGGGGACTCATCTGGAATATTTAAGGTTTCCTTCACAAATAAGGAATGACTCTTGAAAAGCCTCTTAGAGAAATAGATGAATTGTTTTGCTCATAAGACTGACGCACGTGTGGATAGTAATTGGGCTCACCATGGTATGACCCATAACCTTCAAAAGGTTGGCATTCCCAACCACTATTCACACTATGGTCATAGTAGTAATGTCCATATTGTTCAGTTGGATATTCGTTGCATCGGCTATACCAGTTTGACATCCTAATCGCAAGGGAATTCTACACAAGCACAAACAAGGCTGACTCGACCACAACAAACCTACTGATTTCTAGCAAACAAAAAGCATGATGGCTCCACTTAGATTGTTTCTAGACCAGCTTCTAATCTTTCGAAAAGTAACTCGTTACAATCTGATCAAACCCCTCTGGAATCAATCCGAGTTTAAGTAAGTTGAATAGAGGCGAGGGAAGCTGCGTGGAGCTTTGATACCCAAGGCCTCACCGCATTACAAGGCGGCGCAGTCACGCATTCAACTCACAGAAACCATCATGAACTTCGAAGTATGCTTAATAGAGTAACCAATATTTTTCGAACGACTTTCCTATTAAGCACGTTACCCTATCGGTCTCGTTCTATTCAAAATTTTAGGCTTAGGTTCGCGCTTGGTTTTGTTTTCCTAAGGCGGGCAAGAAGCGAACGGTGATGAAATCCGAACCCTTATCTTGTATGGCCAGTCCTTGCCCTTTACTAGGAAATTAAAACAGCCGTATTCAAGACCTCAACATATATGCATACAAAATCATCCAGTAAACCCGCTGACAGGGGATTCGCGGGTGTTTAGAATTCTTACCTCCCGTTCCAGACGGGGGATGAATCGTTGAAGTAGACTCGGGCCACTGACTCCTATGTCAGTGTACGAACCCGAGGGGCCGAGACGATATCGTAATCGTCGTCCTTCCCTGTGCAGTTTATATTTAAATAACCCTTCCTTAGGGTTTAAAAAAAAAAATGTCCAAAAGTCCAAAAATAAAAATAAAAATTACAAAAATAATTACCTAATTACAATTTCTAAAAAAAAATAATAATAATAATAATAACACTATATACAAAATTTTCTTCTTCACTCCGTTAGGATCTCTCTTTTCTTTCTTATTTTGGCTTTGCTTTTCTTTTCAGCACTTTCTCTTTTTCTTCGCTCCACTCCAAATCAAAGCAAACGAAATACCAAAACGCGTAAAAAGAACAAAATAATAAAAATAAAAATAAAACCTAAAAACAAATCTATACACAAGTCCGCGCTTGTCAGCGCGCCAAAAATTGATCAAATTTTAGATAGTGGTAAGTAGAGTTGTCGTTCACTCGAACTTGTTGAAATCAATTTTAGGATTTAATAAAGAAAAATAATAAAAATAGCGAATATATTACAATTTATGTCACAAGACGAAGAGAGTTACTGGGACGCGTGATTCCACCAATTCTCACATTCATGCGGTTCATCTATTAATTCCGGACAATTAAAGATCACAAAATAACAAACATTGACTCTAATCCTTTGCCAAGGTAGATGTTATAAAGAAATATATGTAATTCACAAGCATGACGCATCTAAAGTACCTAAGACTAAGCATGCGACATCTAACGAATTCACAAATATTCAAGAAAAATCATAAATCAATTATAATAGTGCAAATAGTCATAAAGGAATTAAATGGAATTACCACATGGGTGCAAAACAGCTTCCTCCGTCGTCCCAGTGATGGGTTCTAGCTCATCATATTGGAAACACGCTCAAAAATCATTATTAATGCTCAAAAATGGTTTACAAATGATGAACAAGGGAGAAGAGATGAAAAGCCTGATTTGTAACAGTTTTAATTGTTACAAACGGACTGTTACAGAGAACGATACATGTAAAGTGTTGTTGTTGCTGAAATTTTAAGTCTGCCTTCCGTATTACGACCCTCGCCTAAGTGTCGTTGTCACCAGAAGAACGACGGTCCCTTTGCGTTGATGTTCTTCGTGTTCTTCAAAGAAAGAGCAGAAATGGTAGTTCCCTGTAACTCCAATTTCTGACTCTGTTGTTGCTCTGTACCTCTCCCTAACTCTCCATCCCCCTTCAGTGATACCCCAAGAGTTTATTTGTACTCAACAGGGCTGAGGATCTCTTCTCATTCCTCTCAAAATCTCCCCACAATGAATCAAATATACTCGGTTTATCTCCATGCAGATACGGGAAATTTCTTTCCCTTTTTCTCTTCTGATTTTTATTCTCACGCCTTGATAGGTGTCTAAAACACCTAATTTACTATCTAGTAGTTACGCTTTCTTTGCTATTTTTCTTGTGAATTATGTACTTTACGCGTGTTTTTGAGTTATTAGGTACTCTGGAGTCGTACGGAGGAAAAGAAGAAGAAATTACTCTAATTGAGCCAAAAGGACAGAATTATCATTTCATGGGCGAACACTATCCGGAGCCCACCAAGGTTAAGAGGCAACTCTATTGGGAGGAGTACTAAATACAACGAGCCGAGGTTAAGGGGTTGTCATCCGGTTGGCCCTTATCCGCTTCACTGGGTGGTGATATCCAACCTAATTTCCTACACCAAACCTAAAATCAGAGAAAATTCATTTCTCTTCGTCTGGTGTTATTTTCATCTTTGTCTGAATCTATGAGGGCTCAATAAGCTCTGAGAAAGATAGGCGTTGTTAATGGTGAGATCGGGAGAAGAAGATGAGGAACTTAAGAACTGAATAGCTCATGGAGATAAGAGTCCGCAGATGAGAAGAAATTGGGGCCGGATTGTTCTTGATTTGAGGTTCTATGAGTAACGGGTTCAAGTTTGTGTGTTCACCGAAGGAGATGATGTCGTTCAATCGGGAAGTCGAGAACAAGAGTATGGTGATGTTATTGTTGGTCTCAGGAAGAAGAACCAGAAATCGTGTCACCAAAATGAAAATATGCTGGTGAATCGAGAAGAAATTGAGATTTATGAAACTTAGGGTTTCAAGCTCAGATCTCAGAAATTGATAGAAGAGAGCAGGTAGGAATTGATGGTGTTTTGGGGGTTGTTAACAGAACAAGGAAACATGGGTTTGCTGGAAATGATCGAGACATGGGATTGTTGATACTGATTGAAGAGAAGATATAGGGTTCTGGTGCTAATGCCGTGATGAAGACACAGAGAAGATGTTGCATCTGGTGGAGTTGTAGCTTTCAATTGAAGCAACAGAGAAGGTAGCACTGGTGGTGGAATGAATGGCTTGGCAGGAGTGGAAGAGGAAGGATGGGTTCAATTTGTGGCCAATTGATGTTTACAGGGTGGAATTGAAGCTTGAAGGGCTAACAGGTGAAGGAGATGATTGAAGTTCTCTGTGAAGAATATGAAGAATGGGTTCTTGGGAAGATAGATTGAGAGGGAAGTCTTAGATGGAGCTGTTATGTGAGAATAGATGTATGTCTAGGCTGTATGACAGGGGAGAACGATTGAAGCTGGGATGGACCTGGTGATGACTGTGGAGATGCAATTGAGCTGAAATTGGATTGCGAAGGTTGGAAGTAATGTCGTTGCTGTGTGATATAAGTTACAGGGGGATATTGGAGCTGAAACAAGGTGGTACTGGTGATGATCCATAGACATTGCAGATGGCTTTAATTGTGCAGAGATGGCTCAATGGAGATGTCGCAGGAAGTTGTGAAGCTGCAAATGATACTGAGATGATGAGAGATGCAGCATTGCAGGGGGTATTGAGTAAAGCGGATCAGGTGGAATTGATGGTGGTAGTATGAGGCAGAGCAAGGGCATACCAGGAATCAGGCTGAAGTTACAGGAGTAGCAGAGGAGCTGGTACTAACTAATGGCTAGAATTGAATATAGATGTATGGTTAGGAAATGGTTGCAGAAATGGAGTGAAGTGTTGCAGGATGAAGCAGAGCCATCATGGCTGGCAGTGAAGCAATGAAGCACAATGATGGTGCATCAGTGGGTTGGCCTGGAAAGATGGCCTGCAAAGTGGCTTAGGCCATGACCACTCAGACCCTGATCTGACTCGTTCTCAACTCGCACCACGACTCGGATGCCGTTAGTGATCACCGTAGTCATCCGTTAGTCTTAACGGTTGACTGTTAGTTTGACTCCTGACCGGGCGGACTTTGCTTCTGTCCACCGAACAGTTTCGGCACTTCTCCGGCCGATTTCCGGCCATAATACTGATAGGTGTAGAATACACCGTATTTTCTATATAGAGTTTATGCTTTCTTTGCTATTTTTCTTGTGAATTTTGTACTTTACTCGTGTTTTTGAGTTATTAGGTACTCTGGAGTCGCACGGAGGAAAAGAAGCGGAAATCATCCCAATTGGAGCAAAAAGGCGAAGCTATCGGCGAAAGAACGAGGTCATTCCGGGTCCGTATGAGAAGGTTGTAAGCAAAGTCAACAATTAAGCTTGTCGATTCCCGGGATCGACAATACAAAGTGAATTATTGGTGGCCCATATCCACTATCCGGGTGCCTTAATAATGCCGTACAGCAACCTTATCATTTGGTCGAGAAGAGGGAATTTGTTCTCACCTCGAAATTGAGTTGTTGTTTCAGAATAACAATGGTCTGCTACTACCGAGAGAGAGAGATGATGCTTTGAGACGAATTTGGTCTGTGTCCGTGGTAACAAGATTGAGAAATTGAAGCAATCGAGAGCAGAGAAGACAGGAGTTGTTGCTAAAGAAGAAGTCGAAGTTGAGAACGAAAAAGCATTGTTGAGTAGTTGTGATGTGAAATTGAGCAGATCGAGATGAAGGAGTTGCTATTGAGATCGAGAAGATGGATCTGGTACTGCTGTGGAGGTCAATAATGGAGTTGTCGATGTTGCTGCTGTTGTTCAGCTGGATGGTACTGAGGAAAAAGGTGGTGGTTGTTATGGTTTGCAGAATGGTAGATGGGTCTCAATCTGTCTGAGTTTGAAGCTCAAGAGATGAACCTCAAATTAGGGTTTGCCACTTCTCTGGATTCATGAAGGATGCAAATTTGGTTGATGATTGAAGGTTGAGTTCTTAATGGCAGAAATTGATTTGAACTCAGGGAAATCAAGATGGCTGGAGGCTTGTGGTGGTGCCCTGGCTGAGGAAAATGAGATGCCTAGGTCAATGCTGTGCTACTATGGTGATGCTGCCATTGTGAGCTACAATTAGCATGAGAGCAAGGGAAATGGAGCTGTTGGTACAGGGCATGGTTGAGTTGTTGGTTCTTGGCAATAGGGGATTAGATGAATGCATTAGGTTGGCAAGTCTGTGCAGGTGGCCTGGGCTGAGCTTTTAGATTGAATTAGCAGCTGAGCTTGCTAGAATGTATGAGCAGCAGGTTGAGTTCTGGCTGTGACTTGGGATGGAGCCACAGGAGCAGTAAAACCAGATTTGAGTTGCAATCTGCAGTGAAGGAAGTGAGCTGCAAGTATGATGGGAGCTGGTGGTTAGGCTGAAGGAGTTTGCTGGCAAGATGTCATGGCTTGATATGGATTGGCTGAGTTTGTGTGTAGCCAAGGATCAATGATGGCGTTAACTAGTGCAGGTCATGGTGCTGGTGCTGGTGCTGGCGCTTAAA
This sequence comes from Papaver armeniacum, assembly GCA_023531295.1. Classification (NCBI taxonomy): domain Eukaryota; kingdom Viridiplantae; phylum Streptophyta; class Magnoliopsida; order Ranunculales; family Papaveraceae; genus Papaver; species Papaver armeniacum. The sequence continues at coordinate 368,914 of JAJJWW010006351.1, read as the reverse complement.
GCTTGGGCAGAATGGAAATGTTGTAGCCTGGCAATGGGGTTGAGAGTGAATGAGTTTGAGCAGGAAGGCATTGGTGGTGTTGAGGCAAAGGAGTCGGGCCCTGGGTTGAATGCCGAATAGTGCAGCCTTAGTGTACTCAAAGAAAGTCTGTGTCATGGTGGACTGGCATTGTAGTAAGCTGCAGCAGTGAAGCCACAAACTTGTAGTTGCAGTTAGGAATGGTCAGGGAATTCACTAGTCAAATGGGTTGGAATTGTGACACTGGTCCATGGGAAATGACAGATATTGCAGCCGGAGTTAAAGATGTTCACTGTGGAACTGTTGGCGGTTGAAGCTACAGAGTTCAGTGTTGGTAATGGAAATGGAAGTTGCAGATGCAACAGTGGCTCAGTTATAGGTGGTGCTGGCCTGGGAGTGTAAATAATGCTGGGGCTGTTGAGCATTGTGGAACTAATAATGCTGAGATAAGCTTGCTGAGGTTTTTCTGAGCCGATGCAGGCATTACAGAGTTATAGAAAATGGAGCAGGCTGAGGCATGATGGTTGCAGGTGATGGGAGTAAAGGAAAGGGCTAATGTTGCAGGTTGAGTCAGCTTATCAGTGGTGAAGCGTGAACCTGAGAAGATGTTTATGCTGCTGAATTGTAGATGTATGTCTAGGCTTGTTACAGGTGAAGGAAAGAAGCCTGAACTTAGCTGTGAGATGGCTGGCAAGATGGAATTGGTATTGCAGCTGTAGGTGAGGAAGCGTCTGAGGTTGGAGGGATTCTGGTGATGTGTATAGTCTGAGATGGTGTTGATGGCAGTGGCTCGAGCCGATGCGTCTAGTGGTATGCCTAGGAATAATGCAAGTGAGCTGAAGGTTGCAGGGTAGTATGATGCAGCACAGGGCCATTATGGCTGAACTTGATTATGCAGCAGAAGACTGTGGCCCTGAGCAAAGGCACAAGCCCGATCCTACACACCCGGCTTAGCCTAGTCAGTACTGATTATCCGACTCACGTCGACATGGTGATGACTCAACCGAAAGTTAAGCCATTGAGTTAACTCGGCCGACTAGGACCTGACTCAGTGTTTTGACTCGTTGACTTGACCCGATCCAACCCGTTGACCGGTGACCGGGCGGACTTTGCCGGTCACCGGAGCCGATTTCCGACCACTTTTCCGGCCAAATTCCGGCCACAATCCCAGTTTTCCGTCGAGCGTTTTTGGGACATAATTTCTACACTAAGTTTCTCTCCATGGTGGGCGGGTGAATTTCCAACTAATGGACTTTGAAGACAAAACCTAGTTTTGGAAGGAGAAAAATACTACAAAAGGGAAGACTTCTACAATTTTTAAAAGGGACCGCGTTTTATTATCTCTTCTACTTTATTCTAGGGTTGAGAACCATGAAGTCTTTTCTCTTTCTTCTTGTTATGAACTCCATGAATATGAGTACCTAGTTTTATTATTGGTTGAAGATGTAGTTGGATTTTGCAACCAAGTTATGATTTTTATGAATTAGTTTTCTCTCAATATTATCGTTCACTTTCTACGGGTTACAATAATTGCATGATTGATGGATTGCAATATGATTGAATGTTTGTTTAGTCGAGTCTAGAATTGATTGAACTCACATCCATATCTATAGCTATTTTAGGGTTTTCATCGAGCGATAACCTTGAATTCGAGTAGCATGATATGATTAGGGTTTGTAGTGATACATCCTCGTAGTCATATGTAGAAATTGACCTTTGTTCGAATTGTTTGCGCAATGTATTTCAATTGCATTGATTAGCTATTTCTGAAACTTAATGCTCCTAGGAATTGAACTTGATTAGCGCAAGGCGTTAGGTTATTCTTTAGGTAGAATTCACATACGCAGCTCTAATGTGTGTGTTGATGAACTTTGGAAATTTACGGAGTATTCTTGCAATAAGGTATTCTATGGCTTTTGATGATAGCGAGATTAAATACGAATTCTATTCATATATTCATAAACTTGTTTACAATTGAAGATGAAACCTTTACCCAATATTTCACATCCTTGATTTGCGTACTTTATTTGCTTTTTGTTTATTTTTATTTACACAATCGAAATTCTTTCGGGTGTTTTATATAGGAAACCATAACAATTTGACAACCTAGACCTCTCTCATGGGATCGATCCTTTCTTGCCCTTGCTATATTTATATTTTGAGTAGTAAGAAAGTGTAATTATATTTGTGTCGCCTACGACAGCGATCAAATTTTGGCGCCGTTGCCGGGGAGGCAACAGTTGTTAATTTTTTTTGGTTTCTTATTTTTGTTTTTAGTCTTTTTCTTATTCTTTGGTTTCTAACCGAGTTTTGAGAATCTCGTTTCAGGTACCAATTTCTATGGACGGAGCTTATTGGAGCAATCAATACGGCTTTCGACCTCAACAACATGAAAACTATCACCCTTATGGGGAGTACAATCAAAATCAACCCTTTGGTTATGATCAATACTCCACGTACCCTATGAGTTATTCTCATACATATCAACCTTCTTATGGTGGTTATGTAAGTGAGCAACCACAAGGAGGGGAGAATAGTTGTTTTCCTTATAATTTTTCCTCTAATTTGGTAGATGAAATGCAACAATTTATGGACAGCATGGAGTCAATTTGTGGACAACCCAGCGTGGAACCAATTTCATCGACCGGAAGTGCTCATAGTATGTTTGGCCCAATTTCTGATCGTAGTTATGATCATCCACCCATTCAAAGGGAATATAATTGGCCTAACAATACTGAAGTAAGTAATTCTACTTTTTCTTTGTCGAATGAGCTTTACAAACAAATGGAACACTATATTCAGAATTTGGATGGAACACTCCAAGAGCTTCAAAAAGGTGTTTCCACTTTAAGACAAGGCATTGAAGAGTACAAGGAGGAAATGAATAATTATGTTGAAAAAGGCGAACCTTCGGGGACTTTTGTTGATATTTGTGTAGTTAACTCAACTCTTGATCGTAATAATGATCATTCACCTATTCAAAAGGGTGAGTTCGAGATTAGCAACACTAAATTCAGCGAGGACCAATGTTATGATGACTATGATAGTGATGATGATTATTATGAAAATACATCGTTTGACCCAATTCATGGTGACATCCCCAGGAGTGTACAATGGAGTCTTTTGCGATCACGGTGAAGACGAAGAGGAATGTGATGACACTAGTGTAGCTTACTCAAGCATTGATCTTTATAACGATCAACAACCTATTCAAAAGGTAGAGCTTGAGGATGATGCAATGAGTGTTCTAAAGAAATTCCTTATGGATAATATTGCATCCGCAAAAGAGTATGTGCCTTACAATAAAAAGGAGTGTGTTGAGAATGAGACGGTTTTGACCAATATTGTGGAAGACCCAATTGAGCTTGCAAATGATTGTAATGATGATGTTTATGTCGAAACTTTGGTTAAGGCGAAACGGACGAAGAATGGTTGCAAGGTTTGATAGAGGACCATGATATACAAGAGGTGAATAATTCACTTGAGTTTTTCAAGGATGAAGATGATTCCGTAATACAAGAGATTGTGCAAGGTTTATCTAACCCATTGCCTATTATTTCTTCTCCTTTACCTCTTATTGGTTTGAATGTATGTGCTTCGAAAACATTGTTGAATGACTTTGTTTCTCGATTTCCTCCATTAGAGATACTTGATTCTCATATTATGCAGGTTATGGAACAAGAAACCGTGGAAGTCCCTGATTTCTATATTCTTTATACACTTCCAAGTGTGGACAAGAATAAGTGTGGGGGAAACTTTTATCGGTTCATAGCTTCGTTTCTGTTTTATATTACTAATATTTGTGCGAAGCTAGTGTTTGAAAATCAGGTTCTATGGAAGGATCCCCAACTTTTCAGATTATTGGTGTATGGGGAATGAATCTTACAAGAAGCTAAGTCGGGCCGTCGACTTTAAAACAAGCGCTTAGTGGGAGGCAACCCACCGGTTTTGTATTTTTACCTTTATCTTTTTATTTTTATGCATTTGCTTTTATCTTTATTTTCTTTATTTTTGCATATCATTTGCGGAATTTCCCACCTTGAACTCTCTTTGGAAGATTCAATTTTACATTGAGGACAATGTAAAGTTTAAGTGTGGGGGAGCATTTATATGTTTTAGTGTTTTAGTTTGTTTTATGAAAAAAAAAAAAAAAAAAAAAAAAAAAATCAGAAAAATAGAAAATCAAGAAAAAAGGATTTGTGCTTTTTGAACTCCGAGATCTAGAAACTTATGCCTTTAGGATGACACCATTAGTGGATGGAACCATTCTGAATGCAGGAGTTGAGGAACCAATTAACTAAAAGGGAAGAACATAGCTCAGAAATCACAATTAACATGATAGTTGTTACCATATCTCGGAATATCACCATATCACATTCTATTTTTATTTTTCCATATTTATCTATTGTTCTCTAAGTGCTTTGGTGGGTCACTAAAAATCGACGTGTTATTACTGCTAGGATGAAATAGAGTGGTTGAGTTACAAAAAAAAAAAAAAAAAAAAAAAAAATGAAAAAATATATATAAAAAAAAAAAAAAACCGATCAATTAGACCAAAACGGAATAAAAAGACACTTGGGAATAGCAGTATGTGTGAAACGTAGTCCCTGTCTCCGTCGCCTAAACAAGCGTGGAATGCAGGATCCAAGGCAACTATCATGTACTTGCTGACAAGAAGCATGCGCTTGGATCCAAAAGATCTAATCATGCCGTCTAAAAAAAAAAAAAAAGAGAAATTGGATCCAGTTTGATCCAATCTTATTTAAAAAAAAAAAAAAGAAGAAATTATTATTGTGTTGAATAAAGTCACTTTTGGTTCCCTTGTATATGCCAATTGATTTGATGTAGCATTCAGCACCAAGTAGCTCAATCCAATAGGATTAGGTTCATCTTAGCAGTGACCTTCAGACAGATATGGGAAACATCGAACACTTGTGAATATTCGCCAACATCTACATCTATATCCATCTTCTTAATCTTTTCATTGTGATTGTGGTTTGTTAGTTTCCGAGTATTGTGGCTTGTTCGACTATCTAATTAGAGTTTATTTACTAATATATGAATTGAATTTGCAAGGTACCTCCTCCTGTAGTCAATTTGGATTCGTTCATTGATTTGTCATAAATAGACGGAGTTTGAAATATAGGTTTTGTAGGTATATCTCTAGTAAACCTTCACGAGACTATAACTCGTCCACTAGGGACACCTAGGGGTTTAAAGGCTTGTTATTTATGCTAAAATTAACCGTAGCCTCGACGACACGGAGTTGTTGTATTTTATAGTTTTGTTTTGTTTGATTTGCTCGAGGACTAGCAAAGTCTAAGTGTGGGGGAATTTGATAGGTGTAGAATACACCGTATTTTCTATATAGAGTTTATGCTTTCTTTGCTATTTTTCTTGTGAATTTTGTACTTTACTCGTGTTTTTGAGTTATTAGGTACTCTGGAGTCGCACGGAGGAAAAGAGGCGGAAATCATCCCAATTGGAGCAAAAAGGCGAAGCTATCGGCGAAAGAACGAGGTCATTCCGGGTCCGTATGAGAAGGTTGTAAGCAAAGTCAACAATTAAGCTTGTCAGTTCCCCAGGACTGACAATACAAAGTGAATTATTGGTGGCCCATATCCACTATCCGGGGTGCCTTAATAATGCCGTACAGGCAACCTTATCATTTGGTCGAGAAGAGGGAATTTGTTCTCAGCCTCAGAATTGAGTTGTTGTTTCTGTAACAACAATGGCTGCTACTACCGAGAGAGAGAGATGATGCTGAGACGAATTTGGTCTGTGTCCGTGGTAACAAGATTGAGAAATTGAAGCAATCGAGAGCAGAGAAGACAGGGAGTTGTTGCTAAAGAAGAAGTCGAAGTTGAGAACGAGAAAAGCATTGTTGAGTAGTTGTGATGTGAAATTGAGCAGATCGAGATGAAGGAGTTGCTATTGAGATCGAGAAGATGGATCTGGTACTGCTGTGGAGGTCAATAATGAAGCTGTCGATGTTGCTGCTGTTGTTCAGCTGGATGGTACTGAGGAAAAAGGTGGTGGTTGTTATGGTTTGCAGAATGGTAGATGGGTCTCAATCTGTCTGAGTTTGAAGCTCAAGAGATGAACCTCAAATTAGGGTTTGCCACTTCTCTGGATTCATGAAGGATGCAAATTTGGTTGATGATTGAAGGTTGAGTTCTTAATGGCAGAAATTGATTTGAACTCAGGGAAATCAAGATGGCTGGAGGCTTGTGGTGGTGCCCTGGCTGAGGAAAATGAGATGCCTAGGTCAATGCTGTGCTACTATGGTGATGCTGCCATTGTGAGCTACAATTAGCATGAGAGCAAGGGAAATGGAGCTGTTGGTACAGGGCATGGTTGAGTTGTTGGTTCTTGGCAATAGGGGATTAGATGAATGCATTAGGTTGGCAAGTCTGTGCAGGTGGCCTGGGCTGAGCTTTTAGATTGAATTAGCAGCTGAGCTTGCTAGAATGTATGAGCAGCAGGTTGAGTTCTGGCTGTGACTTGGGATGGAGCCACAGGAGCAGTAAAACCAGATTTGAGTTGCAATCTGCAGTGAAGAAAGTGAGCTGCAAGTATGATGGGAGCTGGTGGTTAGGCTGAAGGAGTTTGCTGGCAAGATGTCATGGCTTGATATGGATTGGCTGAGTTTGTGTGTAGCCAAGGATCAATGATGGCGTTAACTAGTGCAGGTCATGGTGCTGGTGTTGGTGCTGGCGCTTAAAGCTTGGGCAAAATGGAAATGTTGTAGCCTGGCAATGGGGTTGAGAGTGAATGAGTTTGAGCAGGAAGGCATTGGTGGTGTTGAGGCAAAGGAGTCGGGCCCTGGGTTGAATGCCGAATAGTGCAGCCTTAGTGTACTCAGCAAAGTCTGTGTCATGGTGGACTGGCATTGTAGTAAGCTGCAGCAGTGAAGCCACAAACTTGTAGTTGCAGTTAGGAATGGTCAGGGAATTCACTAGTCAAATGGGTTGGAATTGTGACACTGGTCCATGGGAAATGACAGATATTGCAGCCGGAGTTAAAGATGTTCACTGTGGAACTGTTGGCGGTTGAATCTACAGAGTTCAGTGTTGGTAATGGAAATGGAAGTTGCAGATGCAACAGTGGCTCAGTTATAGGTGGTGCTGGCCTGGGAGTGTAAATAATGCTGGGGCTGTTGAGCATTGTGGAACTAATAATGCTGAGATAAGCTTGCTGAGGTTTTTCTGAGCCGATGCAGGCATTACAGAGTTATAGAAAATGGAGCAGGCTGAGGCATGATGGTTGCAGGTGATGGGAGTAAAGGAAAGGGCTAATGTTGCAGGTTGAGTCAGCTTAGCAGTGGTGAAGCGTGAACCTGAGAAGATGTTTATGCTGCTGAATTGTAGATGTATGTCTAGGCTTGTTACAGGTGAAGGAAAGAAGCCTGAACTTAGCTGTGAGATGGCTGGCAAGATGGAATTGGTATTGCAGCTGTAGGTGAGGAAGCGTCTGAGGTTGGAGGGATTCTGGTGATGTGTATAGTCTGAGATGGTGTTGATGGCAGTGGCTCGAGCCGATGCGTCTAGTGGTATGCCTAGGAATAATGCAAGTGAGCTGAAGGTTGCAGGGTAGTATGATGCAGCACAGGGCCATTATGGCTGAACTTGATTATGCAGCAGAAGACTGTGGCATGAGCAGAGGCACAAGCCCGATCCTACACAAGCCCCAGCTTAGCCTAGTCAGTACTGATTATCTGACTCACGTCTGACATGGTGATGACTCAACTGAGTTAAGCCATTGAGTTAACTCGGCCGACTAGGACCTGACTCAGTGTTTTGACTCGTTGACTTGACCCGATCCAACCCGTTGACCGGTGACCGGCGGACTTTGCCGGTCACCGGAGCCGATTTCCGACCACTTTTCCGGCCAAATTCCGGCCACAATCCCAGTTTTCCGACGAGCGTTTTTGGGACATAATTTCTACACGGGTTTCTCTCCATGGTGGGCCGGGTGAATTTCCAACTAATGGACTTTGAAGACAAAACCTAGTTTTGGAAGGAGAAAAATACTACAAAAGGGAAGACTTCTACAATTTTTAAAAGGGACCGCGTTTTATTATCTCTTCTACTTTATTCTAGGGTTGAGAACCATGAAGTCTTTTCTCTTTCTTCTTGTTATGAACTCCATGAATATGAGTACCTAGTTTTATTATTGGTTGAAGATGTAGTTGGATTTTGCAACCAAGTTATGATTTTTATGAATTAGTTTTCTCTCAATATTATCGTTCACTTTCTACGGGTTACAATAATTGCATGATTGATGGATTGCAATATGATTGAATGTTTGTTTAGTCGAGTCTAGAATTGATTGAACTCACATCCATATCTATAGCTATTTTAGGGTTTTCATCGAGCGATAACCTTGAATTCGAGTAGCATGATATGATTAGGGTTTGTAGTGATACATCCTCGTAGTCATATGTAGAAATTGACCTTTGTTCGAATTGTTTGCGCAATGTATTTCAATTGCATTGATTAGCTATTTCTGAAACTTAATGCTCCTAGGAATTGAACTTGATTAGCGCAAGGCGTTAGGTTATTCTTTAGGTAGAATTCACATACGCAGCTCTAATGTGTGTGTTGATGAACTTTGGAAATTTACTTTAGTATTCTTGCAATAAGGTATTCTATGGCTTTTGATGATAGCGAGATTAAATACGAATTCTATTCATATATTCATAAACTTGTTTACAATTGAAGATGAAACCTTTACCCAATATTTCACATCCTTGATTTGCGTACTTTATTTGCTTTTTGTTTATTTTTATTTACACAATCAGAAATTCTTTCGGGTGTTTTATATAGGAAACCATAACAATTTGACAACCTAGACCTCTCTGTGGGATCGATCCTTTCTTGCCCTTGCTATATTTATATTTTGAGTAGTAAGAAAGTGTAATTATATTTGTGTCGCCTACGACAGCGATTAAATACCAGTTTTCCGACGACGACTTTTTGGACATATTTTCTACATGGGTTTCTCTCTCTTATGGGCTTGGTGGATTTTCATCTAATGGACTTTGAAGACTTGACCTAATTTTGGAACAAAGGAAAAACTATAAAAAGATGAATTCTACAACTTTTGGGATACATCTTATTCTTGGGAACTTGGAGAGCCGCTTTTGTTTACGCTTCTAGGGTCTGCTTTTGTTCATCTTCTTCTTTATTCAACTTATATTTTTGGTGATGAACTCCATAGCTATGAGTAGCTAATTCTATATTATTGGTTAAGGATGTAGTCCTATTTCTAAAACTTGTGTTTGCTTTATGTATTAGTTTTCTCTCTTGATTATCGTTCAATTCTCTACTGTTTTTATGATCACATGATTGAAGTATTGTGATAGGATTATGATGTTTGATTAGTTAAGTGGCCAATTAATTGAACTTGCATCTTAGTCCATAGCTATTTTAGGGTTTTTCATCGAGCGATAACCCTGAATACGAGTAGCATGATATGTTTACGGTTTGTAGTGATACACTCTTGTAATCATATGTAGAGTTTGACCATTGTCCGAATTGTTATGCGCAACGCATGACAATTGCATTGATTAGCCTATTTCTGAAACTTAATGCTCCTAGGAATTGAACTTGATTAGCGCAAGGCGTTAGGTTATTCTTTAGGTAGAATTCACATACGCAGCTCTAATGTGTGTGTTGATGAACTTAGGAAATTAATAGATTATCTTGCTCTCTTGATTCTCTAGGCTTTTGATAACACAAGAGATTAAATCGTAACTCTAATCGTATATGCAAGCACATGTCTAAGATTGAAGATGAATTCCTTGACCAATATCTTTCTCCATTGATTACTTTCTACAATTTACTTTGTTTTTAATTTACTTTTATTGCTTACATAAAATTCAGAAATCCCCCCAATTGGTTACTTTAAGAAATTGATTACGAATAACTACAATCGCCTCTCTGTGGATACGAACTCTTTCTTATCATATACTTTAGGAAAGTGAAATTATTTTTGACGCATACGACAGCGATCAAATTTTGGCGCCGCTGCCGGGGAGGCACACGGCTAGTTATTAAGTTTTTAGTTTCTTTTTACAATTTCTGCTTTCATCTTTGCTTTTTGTTTCTTTTCTTGTTTCTCACTTGTGTGCGAGAATTGTTTGCAGGTACCTAATCTTTGGCTTCTAAGGATTGGAATTATCCAAGGTGCGGGATAGCTACTCGACGAGGCACAATACTCCAACCAAGTCAAGACACAACGGACGAGCACGAGTTGGAAGTAGGAGAAGAGATTTTCCAACAACAAGAAGAAGAAAAAGAGGTTCCATTCGTAGACGAACCACAAGTTGAAGAAGAAGAAGCTATGGGTGATGCAAATTGTTCACTCAAGGAGTTGGCTTCTCATATGCTAGATACACAACAGGGGTGTATTCAAACGGACTCTACTTTTGAGATTAAGCCGGGGTTGCTTAGAGAATTACCAAAGTTCCATGGCATGGTGAATGAAGACCCAAACAAACATCTTATGGACTTCCACACCATTGTCACGGCTATGCTTCCAGCGGATGTTGCGGCGGATGGTGCAATGTTGAAAGTTTTCCGTTTCTCTCTAATGGATAGTGCTAAGGATTGGTTATACTATTTACCTGCCGGAAGTGTCACAACATGGAATGGGCTGAAGAAACTCTTTTTAGAGAGATATTTTCCTGCATCCAAGGCTACTCAAATTCGCAAGGAGATTTGTGGGATGAAGCAAAATGCGGGAGAATCCTTATATGAATGTTGGGAACGATACAAGAGATTGGTGGCAAGCTGTCCTCACCACCAATTCAGTGACGCTATGATCATCAAATACTTCTACGAAGGACTGCAATCAAGTGATAGGAATCTTCTTGATGCTGCGGGTGGTGGTGCACTAGTGAACAAGACGGTGGCACAAGCTAGAGAGTTGATTGAAAACATGGCAGCGAACTCACAACAATTCTTGAGTCGTGGTTCGGATGTGATTCTAAGAAGGGTGAATGAGGTGAGCGAGGTTGAGGAACTTCGTCAACAAATGGGTAACATGAACGCAATGCTTCAACAAGTTGCAGCCGCGGTGATACCAAGTTCCTCTCAATCTTATGAAGACGAGCAAGCTAATGCGATCTTTCCAAATCAACAAAGACGGTATGATCCCTATTCCAACACTTACAATCCGGGATGGAAAGATCACCCCAATTTTAGCTATGCCAATAAGCAATGAGCGATTCAACAACCTAATTTCAACAACCCGAGTGGATTTCAACCTCAACAACAACAATTCCAGCCGAGACAACAATTTCAACAACAACAACAACCTCAAAATATGGGGTCTAATATGGAAGAGTTGCTGAAATATTTTATGCAAAGAACGGAGAGTACGGTTAAGGATTTGCAAACTCAAGTTGGTTCTATGGCTATGGAGTTGAATCAATTGAAGGCACAAAATGGTGGGAAACTCCCTTCTCAACCTATCAACCCAAAAGAGGGTGTCAATGCAATTACGTTGAGAAGTGGTACACAACTTGTGCAACCCGAAGTCACTGATTCGGGCGCGGTGGAAACACCAAAGGAACCTGTTTTGGAGGAGAAAACCGAGGATTCTCCCCAAACTTCCGAGGTACCTATTTCTAACTCTAAAACTCCTGTTTCTACTTATGTTCCTCCTTTACCTTTCCCTCGCAGATTTGCAAATTCCAAGAAGGCGGAACTAGAAAAGGAGATTTTAGACATTCTCAAGAAGATCCATGTGAACATACCACTCATAGATGCTATCAAGCAAGTTCCAAAGTATGCAATGGTGTTGAAGGACTTGTGTACCAATAAGCAAAGGCTCAAAGGTAATGAAGTGCTTAGTGTGGGGGAGAATGCTTCGGCAATCTTACAACACAAACTCCCACTTAAGCGCAAGGATCCCGGTAGCTTTGACATTCCCGTCACAATTGGTAACACCACATTTAATAAAGCTATGTTGGACTTAGGTGCATCCGTTAATGTCATGCCTGCGTCTATGTATAATTCACTTGATCTTGGTCCTCTTAAAAGTCTGGAATTGTGTTGCAATTAGCCGATCGTTCTAATGTCTACCCAATGGGTATTGTTGAGGATGTTCTTGTGCAGGTTAATCAACTTGTATTTCCAGCTGACTTTTGCGTGTTAGAGATGGATGAAGGTTCACCGGACTCATCTCTTCCATTGCTACTTGGGCGTCCCTTCATGAAAACGGCGAAACCATTATTGATGTTGACAAGGGAACGCTAACTATGGAGTTCGATGGAGAAATAATACGTTTCAACATTTTCGAGACGATGAGATATCCTAGTGATGTCCACTCTTGTTTCTCCATCGATGTGATGGACACATTGGAGCAACAAATGTTTGAGTTGAATGGTGTTGATACTTTGGAAACCGTGCTTACTACACCCATTGATAACGGTTTGGAGTATAGTGATGAGATTAAAGAAACCATTGGTTCTCTTGACTCATTACCGGAAAAATCAGCAATTAAGAATATTTCATATGCTTCTTTACCTTGCAATAACGAAAAACTTGTGCCATCTATTGTTAAATCTCCAAGTTTAGAATTGAAACCTCTTCCAAGTCACTTAAAGTACTTGTACTTGGGTGACAATGAAGACTTACCCGTGATTGTTTCTAACGAGCTTAATGAATTACAGGAGCAAAAACTTCTAAGGGTGCTAAGGAAGTACAAGATGGCCATAGGATGGACAATCGCCGATATCAAGGGTATAAGCCCTGCCGTTTATATGCATAAGATTCGTGTGGAGGATGATACAAAGCCTACAAGGGAAGCGCAACGCCATTTGAATCCTCCCATGATGGAGGTTGTGAAAAAGGAGATACTCAAGCTTTTGGACGTGGGTGTTATCTACCTCATATCCGAAAGCAAGTGGGTAAGCCCGGTACAAGTAGTACCAAAGAAATCAAACGGTGTTGGAGAATGATAAGAATGAACTTGTCCCAACTCGTGTGCAAACCGGTTGGAGGGTTTGTATTGATTATAGAAAATTGAATGCCACTACTCGAAAAGATCACTTTCCTTTACCTTTTATTGATCAAATGCTTGAACGTTTAGCTGGACACTCTTACTATTGCTTTCTTGATGGCTATTCAGGTTATAATCAGATTGTGATAGCGCCGGAGGACCAAGAGAAAACCACTTTCACTTGTCCTTTCGGTACTTTTGCTTATAGAAGGATGCCTTTTGTCTTATGCAATGCTCCAGCTACCTTTCAAAGGTGTATGGTAAGTATCTTTTCGGAATATGTTGAAAAAATAATCGAAGTGTTCATGGACGATTTTAGTGTCTTTGGTGATTCATTTGACCTTTGCTTGAACAATTTGTCTCTAATCCTTGAACGATGTGTTGAAACAAATCTTGTGCTAAATTGGGAGAAGTGCCATTTCATGGTAACTCATGGCATAGTTTTAGGCCATATAATATCTTCTAAGGGCTTGGAAGTCGATAAATCTAAGATAGACCTTATTCGTGCTCTAACCCCTCCCACTACGGTGAGGGAGATACGTTCTTTTCTTGGTCATGCAGGTTTCTATCGTAGATTCATCAAGGACTTTTCCAAGATAGCATCACCACTTTGTAACTTATTGCAAAAATATGTGGTTTTTAACTTTGATGAGAAGTGTGTGGCGGCATTCAATCGTTTGAAAGAACTTTTGATTTCAGCCCCTATCATTAAACCACCGGATTGGAGCAAGCCTTTTGAGCTCATGTGTGATGCAAGTGACTATGCGGTTGGTGCGGTGCTTGGGAAGCGTGTGGGGAAGATACCTCATGTCATTTATTATGCTTCTAGAACGTTAAATGAGGCCCAAAAAAACTACACAACCACTGAAAAAGAGTTATTAGCCATTGTTTTTTCTTTAGAAAAGTTTCGCTCTTATCTAATTGGTACAAAAGTTGTTGTCTTTTCTGATCATGCAGCACTTAGATACTTGCTTACAAAGAAAGAGGCGAAACCGAGGCTCATACGATGGATTTTACTCTTGCAAGAGTTTGATCTTGAAATCAAAGACAAGAAAGGAATTGAGAACACCGTTGCGGATCACTTGAGCCATCTTGCTGTGGACAAGGAGACTATCCCGTTGCGTGAAAGTTTCCCGGATGAGCAACTATTCTCAATTGCCTTTGGAGAACCATGGTACGCTGATATTGTTAATTACTTAGTTTCTAAACAAATCCCAAAGAACTTGTCTCGTGCTGAGAGGGACAAACTTAAGAAGTTAGGAAACCAATACATATGGGATGATCCATACTTATGGAAACATTGTAGTGACCAAGTAATACGTAGGTGTGTTCCCGAAATTGAATTTAATTATATCTTGTCTTTTTGCCACTCATATGCTTGTGGAGGACACTTTGGGAGCAAGAGAACCGCTCTCAAGGTACTAGAATGTGGTTTCTTTTGGACAACTTTGTTTAAGGATGCACATATATTTTGTACCACATGTGATAGGTGCCAAAGAACCGGCAATCTAGGTGCTCGAAATCAAATGCCGCAAACTATTATTCAATTTGTGGAGGTTTTTGATGTATGGGGAATTGATTTTATGGGCCCTTTTGTCAATTCTAATGGGAATTATTATATCTTGCTTGCTGTGGATTATGTCTCGAAATGGGTGGAAGCTAAAGCCACCCCAACTAATGATTCTAAAGTTGTTTCAGATTTTGTGCAAGCTAATATATTTGCAAGGTTTGGCATTCCAAGGGCGATAATTAGCGATGGAGGTTCACACTTCAAAAACAGGTTCTTGAAAAGCTTGTTAAAGAAGTACAATGTGTCGCATAGGATTGCAACACCCTACCATCCGCAAACAAATGGGCAAGCCGAAGTTTCCAACCAAGAGGTGAAATCCATTCTTGAAAAGACGGTGAATCCAACAAGGAAATATTGGATTTCGCGACTCAACGATGCTTTGTGGGCGTATAGAACCGCATATAAAACACCTATTGGGATGTCTCCTTTTAGGCTTGTTTATGGTAAACCTTGTCACTTACCCGTGGAAATTGAGCATAAGGCGTTTTGGGCTATTAAGCAATGCAACATGGAGTTGGATGGTGCTGGAAGGCAAAGGAAGTTACAACTTCAAGAGTTAGAGGAGATTCGCAATGATGCATTTGAAAGATCAAGGATTTACAAGGAAAAGACGAAAGCTTTTCATGATAATATGATTACAAAGAAACAATTTTGCTTTTGTTTAATTCTCGTTTGCAATTATTTCCGGGTAAATTAAGGTCACGTTGGATTGGACCTTTTATTGTGACTAATGTGTTTTCTCATGGTGCAGTGGAAATTCGTAGTTTAGCTACAGGTAATGAACTTAAAGTGAATGGGCACCTTATTGAAACCATATTATGAGAACTTCTCTCTGGATGTCTTGGAAGGAGTTAATCTTGTGGAAGTACTCCTCCGGAGGAGTCATAGAAAGCAAGGAGATAGTCGGGCCGACGACTTTAAACCAAGCGCTAAATGGGAGGCAACCCATCGGTTTTGTATCTCTTATCTTTTATTTTCTTTTCTTGTCATGTTTTTACTTTTTCCGATTTTTTTGTCACTTTTCCGCCGATTTCCCACCTTGACTTTCTTTGGAAGATTCAATTTACATTGAGGACAATGTAAAGTTTAAGTGTGGGGAGTGGTTTGCATTGTAAATTTTTCAAAATTTTCAACTTTTGTGTAACTAGTGAATAAGAAAACTCCAACTTGTAGTTAGTTTAGAGTCACATAGTATACATGTCGCTAAGATTACATCGAGAATCTCATAATAGTGACCGAACTTAGAGATGACAGAAACATGATCGGGTTTCTTAATTGTATGAGAGTTAAAGTTGGATTTAACCATGCCAGTGGCAAATAAGGTGCAGATCAAATTCGGATTAGAGTAGTGGTCCCCTATAGTGGAGACTACCCAAGTTACATAATGTGAGGCACCAACCTTCAATTCTTTGAACCTGTCTAAATTTGTGCTTTTGAGTGTGTGTCACCGTACGTAAATTCCGGGCAGAATGGTGAGCTGTCCAACCTCCCACCATAGAAGCACTATTTTGATATCTTGAGTGCTATTTTTATCAACCATGTTGGTGACATCGAATTGCTAACTTACATACCACTTGTAATCTTGTTCGCAGTTAGCACCATCCACCTTATCTCTCTCTACACCAACGGGTCCATAGAAACACCATCATCATCAACAAGAGGAGCATCACAAATTCGAAGGAAAGTTGAAGACGTTCAAGGTTTACAAGCAACGATACAAAAATGAGTAGATTTCAAATTTGAGTAAAGCAACAAGACAAGGAGCAGAATTTTTATAAGTTGAAGACTATTGTACAAGAGTGAAAATTATCAAGGATGAGAGTTCGAGAAGTTTATGATATCAAGACATACAACTTGTGAAGAATCAAGTGGTAAAATACTTACACCATGGCCTTTGTACTTACGTTTTTATTTTATCTTATGTGTATTTTGTTTTCTCTTGTCTCAAAAAAAAAAAAAAAAAAAAAAAAAAATTAAAATTAAAAAAAAAAAAAAAAAAGAGACAAGAGAAAAATGTTTAGGTTTGTTAATAGTTTTTATTATTTTGTTTTATTTTTATTTTTGTATTTGTTTTATTTCTTATTTCAAAAAAAAAAAAAAAAAAAAAAATTGGGTTTTGTATAGTTTGTTTTTAGTTTTGTATTCTTTCAATAAAGCCAATGGAAAGGAGGAATATCTATAATGAAGTTTCAAGCGACAAGGAATTAGAGGAAAGAATCATATTTTCAAGATTCTACGAAGTTCGAGAGTTATCATCAAGAGTTGAAGACCGCAGACGAAGATGAAGACACCGATAGAAGACCGAAGACGTTTCTATGGATGTTGTGAGAGTGGTGCTAGCTGCACGCCGAACGGATAACGAGGTAAGTAAGCATATTCCCACCTTCGTTAAATGGTTGATTTCCTTTCGAAGAGATCGTCAGAAAAATGGGTTTTCAAAATTATAAAAGATGTGGGTTTTCAAAATACTTCGGAGGGTTTTTACCTTCCTACCATTCAACGTGTTTCAGGATTCTCTCTTCATTCCAACCTGGACACATGTGTGACCCATAAAAAAGCTGTTTATTATTGAGAGCAATATCATAAAACCCTTTCTTGTGAGGCAGAGTCGAGACTTTTGATCACTCCGAACCCGAATTTTAGTCGAGAAGGGATGGTTATTTCTCTCTCAACTTTTAAGAATGAGATTATGTTCATTTATGTGTCTAACTTCTTATGACTAGTGTGCAGAATCTCTATGTCTTCTTAGCGCGTTGGATACTATCATTACAGAGAACTAGTAAGTTGGAAAAATAGGTTTTGTGGGTATATCTCTAGTAAACCCTCACGAGACTATAACTCGTCCACTAGGGACACCTAGGGGTTTAAAGGCTTGTTATTTATGCTAAAAGTGACCGTAGCCTCGACGACACGGAGTTGTATGTATTCTTTAAAATTGTTTTGTTTGATTTGCTCGAGGACTAGCAAAGTCTAAGTGTGGGGAAATCTGATAGGTGTCTAAAACACCTAATTTACTATCTAGTAGTTACGCTTTCTTTGCTATTTTTCTTGTGAATTATGTACTTTACGCGTGTTTTTGAGTTATTAGGTACTCTGGAGTCGCACGGAGGAAAAGAAGAAGAAATTACTCTAATTGAGCCAAAAGGACAGAATTATCATTTCATGGGCGAACACTATCCGGAGCCCACCAAGGTTAAGAGGCAACTCTATTGGGAGGAGTACTAAATACAACAGCCGAGGTTAAGGGGTTGTCATCCGGTTGGCCCTTATCTCGCTTCACTCGGGGTGGAAATATCCAACCTAATTTCCTACACCAAACCTAAAATCGTAGAAAATTCATTTCTCTTCGTCTGGTGTTATTTTCATCTTTGTCTGAATCTATGAGGGCTCAATAAGCTCTGAGGAAGATAGGCGTTGTTAATGGTGAGATCGGGAGAAGAAGATGAGGAACTTAAGAACTGAATAGCTCATGGAGATAAGAGTCCGCAGATGAGAAGAAATTGGGGATTGTTCTTGATTTGAGGTTCTATGAGTAACGGGTTCAAGTTTGTGTGTTCACTGAAGGAGATGATGCCGTTCGAATCGCAGAAGTCGAGAACAAGAGTATGGTGATGTTATTGTTGGTCTCGGGAAAAGAACCGAAATCGTGTCATCGAAATGAGAATCTGGCTGGTGAATCGAGAAGAAATTGAGATTTATGAAACTTAGGGTTTCAAGCTCGATCTCGAGAAATTGATAAGAGAGCAGGCAGAATTGATGGTGTTTTGGGGGTTGTTAACAGAACAAGGAAACATGGGTTTGCTGGAAATGATCGAGACATGGGATTGTTGATACTGATTGAAGAGCAGATATAGGGTTCTGGTGCTAATGCCGTGATGAAGACACATAGAAGATGTTGCATCTGGTGGAGTTGTAGCTTTCAATTGAAGCAACAGAGAAGGTAGCACTGGTGGTGGAATGAATGGCTTGGCAGGAGTGGAAGAGGAAGGATGGGTTCAATTTGTGGCCAATTGATGTTTACAGGGTGGAATTGAAGCTTGAAGGGCTAACAGGTGAAGGAGATGATTGAAGTTCTCTGTGAAGAATATGAAGAATGGGTTCTTGGGAAGATAGATTGAGAGGGCAGAGTCTTAGATGGAGCTGTTATGTGAGAATAGATGTATGTCTAGGTTGTATGACAGGGGAGAACGATTGAAGCTGGGATGGACCTGGTGATGACTGTGGAGATGCAATTGAGCTGAAATTGGATTGCGAAGGTTGGAAGTAATGTCGTTGCTGTGTGATATGAGTTACAGGGGGATATTGGAGCTGAAACATTGCAGATGGCTTTAATTGTGCAGAGATGGCTCAATGGAGATGTCGCAGGAAGTTGTGAAGTCGCAAATGATACCGAGATGATGAGAGATGCAGCATTGCAGGGGGTATTGAGTAAAGCGGATCAGGTGGAATTGATGGTGGTAGTATGAGGCAGAGCAAGGGCATACCACGAATCAGGCTGAAGTTACAAGAGTAGCAGAGGAGCTGGTACTAACTAATGGCTAGAATTGAATATAGATGTATGGTTAGGAAATGGTTTCAAAAATGGAGTGAAGTGTTACAGGATGTGATGCGTGTCGTAGGTGCAATCAAATTAATTCAATATTTCCACTCAATTAAAAATAATATAATGGAAGTCAAGTTCGTTCCCACGAGGAGCAAGAGATCTTAGTTGTAAAAGTTGTCACGAAAGGGGGGTGTAAAAAAACAAAAGAAAAATAAACAAAGCAATTAAAATCGAAAGTTGAAAGATGAAAACAATAAGAGAGAGAAGATCAAGGAATCCTTCTTCGTTATGAAACAATGAATCAAGTTATGTTCTTTTCTACTTGTTATTAGTCACAAATTATCACCAACCGTAGGTAAAGCAAAGCAGCTCAGCTAAAACCCCTAAATCCCTTGTATCACCGGGACACGGAAGTTCTCGACTCACCGGATTCTAATCACCAAGCCACCTAGAATTAGCTCAACCTAGATGTAACTTGGCTCATGCATTAGGTTTTGTGAATTTCTTAGGTTGATATTAGTAGTTAGACTCTTAGCTCAAGGTCTACTTGCTAACGTTGTTTCTACACACAATTGCTCCACGGAATCCCTCCGCAAGGTCTCGTGTTTGCTACTTATGTAAAGAGTCAAAGAACGATTACTTATCCCCTAACTTTCACTAGCTTTAGATCGAATTAACAAATCAATTTAGTTGGCCACCCAAACAATCTATCAATCAATCATGAATGTCTTTAAGATCACTCCTATTAGTAAAAACAATCGATAATTATGTGAAAAACTCCAAGATAGAATTTGAAAACAAAAACTTAAATCATATGTTTAAAAACTAGGAATTCATCCTCAATCAATAAAATTAACTACTCATGTTAAAGAGTTCACACAAAGAATAAGAAAAAAGAAAAGTTTGTTCAGAGAAGTAATTAAAAAGAAAAATCTTAGAAAAGCAAGCAAAACACAAGTGATGTGTGTGTAAAAGATAGAGAGGTGTGTAGAAGTTGTAGAAAACTTCTCTATTTATAGGCTTCAATATTCTCCAATTCTTCCAAGGATTAGAATCCTTTTCCTTTTGCAATTCAATTTCCAAATCAAGCTTTTCTCAACTCTTCCACCTTCTCTTTCCAAATTTGAGTCCAATTCTCCATCCAATTCCTAGCCCAAGTCTTCACACCCATGAGAGAAGTCCATAGAAAATTCTGGAATTTTTGGCTCACCGAAAATCGGGATTGTGGCCGGAATTCGGCAAACGTCGCCACGGCCACTGAAATTTCTCCGTCGAGAGAATATTCGACGGAATATTCCGTCCGGTCCTCCGTTAGGACTAACGGTCAAAGTGGTCAACCGTCAGTCAACGTTAGTCAAAGGTCAAGGATAAGGAGTGAGTCGACTTCGAGTTAGCTTCGACTCTGGCTTAATCGGACTCACTCACCTGAGTCGAATCGAGTTAGATGGAGTCGAGGGTACCCGCCGATGAATCGATTGTCTAACTGAGTTGAATCAGCTCCACTGTCAGATCTCTGAAACTGTCAGTCCATTTCAGGCTATTGCCAATTCATAGTCTGCACAGGCTTCATCCTGGAAAACCTAAATATTCATCTACCAGCTGCACTCCATTGCAATTCTGTTCATGGTTGTGCCAAGCCGAATAACCGACTAGCAACTCCTTCCTTTATTGTCCCAGCTGCACAACACAACCTCAAGTCAAAACATCAATCACTGCAACAACAGCTGCAATTTCTCATCCATGGCACACAACATCATTCCTAGTTCTGGCACCACCTATTCAACCACAAATAACCCCATCCACATTTCATACACACTCCCTTGTATGCTTATAAGCTTCACCTGCAATGCTTTCACTCATAATTCAACTACCATTCTCCGCATTCGTTGTAACTTAATCTCCATCGAACCTATTGCCATTTTGGCTCGTGAGTATAACACCATCGCTTCTTCTCATTTTGCGGCTGCAACATCATGGCCTGTGTACCACCTTGCAGCATCCTTCACAGCTACAAACTGCTCATCCCTCGCTATACCACCTGCCATTCATTACCAGGCCATATTAGCTCATACAAGCCTGCACCTTCTGTCATAGCATCAGCTGCAGCTCCCTGTTGCTTCAATTCAATACCCATGACAACCATTCAGCTGAACTACACACTCTCTACAAACCCATCTCCATGCCTGCATCTTCTAGCCATTCTTCGCAGCAGCACTTTCTTCTTTGTTATGTAGCTCTGGTTCATATCATAACCTGTAAAACCTAGGCATACATCTAACAAATCCAAGTTACCAGCCCCAGCAACAAATCCTGCAATCTTCCATCATTCAGACAACATCACTACCATCTTCTCTTGAGCTCAATCCAAAATATGCTGGTTAATTTCATCAAGACCACCACCAATTCCACAGACCCCATGAGCATCTCAATTCATTCATCTCCATTACCTGCAATTCCCTACAATTTTAATCCACCATTCCTTCAGCAGCAGTAACATCAATTTCTGAGAATAACGCCCTCAAGCACCACCTTCTTTCCCTGTTATATCCACCACCAAACTCCATTCAGAACCAGTAACCCATCACCTGCATCTTCATCTCAATTGAAACCCTAACTTCAATTTTAGAAGCAGATCTTCAATTCATCTATAACCCAATCATTCCCGGCTTCATATGAACTCAAATTTCAGATTCAACACCTTCCGGAACCCTAAATTCACCACAGATTAATTCAAGCTACAGGTAAGTTAATCCATCTCCTTGTCTGCATAATACAGACTCAAACCCTTGATTGCCTTATTCTAACACGAACCCATCTCTCATTTTTCTCTCGGCTTTTCTCAACAGTAGCAGCTATCAATTCCCATGAATTTCTCTCGATTTAGTTCTCTCGACAGTGAAACTTCAGGTGATATTGCAGCAGCCATTTCTCAATTTCAGAACTAAATGATTGAGATGAATATAGGGTTGTAATAATTTGGGTGAAGTGGGTTTGGATCTGGTTTCGGGTTTGGATCCGAATTCGGGCGTGGGTCAATGGGTTTGGGTTTCAACATCCATAACCCAACCCTTTTATCTACTGATAACAAGACAATATGTTTTGGATAAGGGCTACCTGGTTTGGCAGCCCCTTAACTTGAACTGTCCTTTCTTTAGTAATCCTCCAATAGAGAGTAACCCTTAACCTTGGCTGGGCTCCATATAGTATTCCTTCCTTGGTGAAATGACCTTTTTGCCCTTTTGGCTCAAATTGAGTGATTTCTTCTTCTTTTCTCCCGTGCGACTCCGAAGTAGCTATAAAACTCAAAACAAGCGTAAAATGCATAATTTACAAGAAAAATAGCAAAGAAAGCATAAACTACTAGATAGTAAATTAGGTGCATTCTACACCTATCAAATTCCCCCACACTTAGACTTTGCTAGTCCTCGAGCAAATTAAACTAAAAACTCACAACTTCAAAGCGTTCAAGTGTCGCAAGCATCCAAAGAGTTATGAGGACATAGAGTTTCTGCATGCTAGTAATGAGAAGTTAGAAATACTAAAGAACATATTCTCATTCTTAATTGTTGAGTGAGAAATAACCACACCATAATGAGAGAACGCGTGTTTGAGAAACGATCAATAAGCATTTCGCCTCGACTTCTGCCTCACCAAAAAGGATTTTATGATAATTGCACTCAAAAAGACGGCTTTTTTTTTATGGTTCTCACATGTGTGCAGGTAGGAATGAAGAGAGAATTCTCGCGACACGTTGAATGGTGGGAAGGACAACTTCCGAAATATTTTTTAAAAACCCACATCTTTTAATATTTTGAAAAACCATTTTTCTGACGATCTCTAAGAAATGAAATCAACCATTTATATCGAGGATGAGATTACTTACTTACCTTCACATCCGATCGCCAATTATGATAACACCACTCTCACGGCATCCAATAGAAACGTCTTCCGCTCCTCGTCTTTAACTTCTTGGTCTTCGTCTTCGGTTTCAACTATTAATGATAAACTCTTGAATTTCATAAATCCTTAACAATTTGTAACTCTTTTTACCTTAAAAATCCTTGTCGCTTGAAACTTCCTTATAAATTTTCCTTCCCCACGGCTTATTAACAAAACAAATATTTCTCTTGTTTTTCTTTTTTTTTTTTTTTTTTTTTTTTTTTTTTTTTTTTTTTTTCAAATTTTTTTTTTTTTTTTTTTTAATAATAACAAGAGAAATTAAATACAAAATAAACCATGGCCGTGGAAGAAGTATTTTACCGCTTGATTCTTCACAACTTGTATCGTTTTGAAATCATAAACTTCAAAAATTTTCACCTTTTAATTTTCTTCGCTTTCATGAATAAGTCTTCATACTTGAATATAAAATTATGCTCATTGTATTGTAAGTCCTCAACATATATGTAAAAATCCCTTTGTATGTTGCTTTACTTGTATTTGAAATTTGCTCTTTTTCTCGTTCCGTTGCTTGTAAACCTTAAACTTTTCCAACTTTCCTTGTAGATTTTGATGTCGCTCCTTGTTGATGATGAGAGTGTTTCTATGGATCCGTTGTTGTCGCGAGAGAGAATGGTGCTAACTGCAAATCGAACTACAAGAAGGAAGCTTTCATCCATGGACGCCACCCTCATGATTGACAAAATTAGCACTCAAGAGATCAAAGAGTAGTGCTTTTATTGGTGGGAGGTTGGGTAGCTCACCATTCTACCGGAATTAACGTACGGTGACACACACTCAAAAGAAGCTCTTTAGTAGATGGAAAATTTCTGGTCGGTGCCTCTCATGATATGAATACGGGTAGTCTCCACTAATGATTGATCAAAGAACTCTAATAACGCACTTCTCCCCGCACCAAATTCGCATCACCGCATGATTAAATCCATTATTTAACACTCAAACAAACAAGAAATCCGAATGTAGTTCTCTAACATTTCCAAGTTCAATTATGTCGGTCAAAATCTCTATGTAAACATACCTAGAAATATGCTAGTGACTCTAAAATCTTTAAAAATTGGAATTTTTAAGTAAAACTTTTTTTTTTTTTTTCAATTTTTTTTCAATTTTTTTTTGTATTTTTTGTTTTAAAAACATGCTTAACCACTCCCCCACACTTAAACCTTACATTGTCCTCAATGTAATTGAATCCTCCTAGTAAAGTCAAGGTGGGAAATTTTAACATGATAAGAAACAAGAAAAAGAAATAACAAAAAGCAAAAGGATAAGAAATACAAAACCGATGGGTTGCCTCCCATTAAGCGCTTGTTTTAAAGTCGACGGCCCGACTTAGCTCTTGCGGCACATTACTCCTCCAGAGGGAGTGCATCTCCAAATGAAAGTTCATCCAAATTCACATAAGCGATGTTCTCATAGTATGGCTTCAACCTATGGCCGTTGACTTTGGAAACCGAATTGTCTCTAAGACTAGTAATTTCAATCGCACCATGAGGAAAAACATTAGTAACAACATATGGTCCAATCCATCGGGACCTTAACTTTCCAGAAATAGTTTAAGGCGAGAATGATATAAAAGGACTTTTTGTCCCACGATGAAACTTTTACGAGAAATCATCTTGTCATGAAAAAGCTTGGTCTTTTCCTTGTAAATACGGGCACTCTCGTAAGCATCATTGCGTATCTCCTCTAACTCATGTAGTTGTAACTTCCTTTGTTTCCCCGCTTCATCATACTCCATGTTGAATTTCTTTATCGCCCAATAAGCCTTATGTTCAAGTTCAACCTAAGATGACAAGCCTTGCCATAAACCAACCTATATGGAGACATACCAATTGGTGTCTTATACGCCGTTCTATACGCCCAAAGTGCATCGTTGAGCTTAAAGCTCCAATCTTTCCTTGTGGTATTCACCGTTTTCTCAAGAATGGACTTTATCTCACGATTTGAAATTTCCGCTTGTCCACTAGTTTGTGGATGATAAGGCGTACCAATTTTGTGTGTTATGTTGTACTTCTTGAGGAGAGTGTGGAAAGCCTTCTTGAAATGTGAGCCTCCATCACTTATCACCACTCTTGGTGTTCCATGCCTATTGAAAATATTTTCCCTTACAAAATCACAAACAACTTGAGAGTCATTAGTCTTGGTGGCTCTAGCTTCCACCCATTTCGAAACATAATCAACGGCAAGAAGTATATAAAAATTCCCATTCGAATTGACAAAAGGGACCATAAAATCAATACCCCACACATCAAAAATCTCAACGGTGAGAATTGGTGTGAGTGGCATTTGATTTCGAGCACCTAGATTGCCCGTTCGTTGACATCTATCACACGATTTACAAAAAACATATGAATCTTCAAACAAGGTGGGCCAATAAAATCCACTCTCGAGAACTTTGAGAGCGGTACGTTTCGAACCAAAGTGGCCACCACATGCAAAAGTGTGGCAAAAGGAGAGAATGGATTGAAATTCGGAATTAGGCACGCACCTTCGCATTATTTGATCAACGCCATATTTCCATAAGTATGGTTCATCCCACACATATTGCTCAGCTACCTTCTTAAGTTTCATCTTTTGGAAATTAGACATTGTACTAGGTACTTTCCTTGTCACCAAGTAATTCACTATATCCGCATACCAAGGTGTTGATTCGTCCATGGAGAAAAGTTGTTCGTCCGGAAAACGGTCATGTAATGGAAGTTCCTCTTGAGACATAACAAGTCTACTAAGATGATCCGCAACGGTATTCTCCACACCCCTCTTATCACGAATTTCTATGTCGAATTCTTGTAACAATAAGATCCACCGAATTAATCTTGGCTTAGCTTCTTTCTTCTTTATTAAGTGTCTTAGTGCGGCATGATCGGAATACACAATAACCTTTGTACCCACCAAGTATGAACGAAATTTTTCCAATGCCAAAACTATAGCCAATAACTCCTTTTCCGTGGTAGAATAATTGATTTGTGCATCATTAAGGGTCCTAGATGCATAATAGATAACATGGGACAACTTGTCCACCCTTTGACCCAAAACGGCTCCAACCGCATAATCACTAGCATCACACATTAATTCAAATGGAAGATTCCAATCCGGTGATTTGATAATCGGCGCACTTGTCAACATCTCCTTTAATTTGTCAAAAGCATCCTTGCATTCCTTGTTGAAGTCGAAAGGTACCTCCTTTTGTAATAACTTGCACATCGGCATGGAGATTTTGGAGAAATCCTTGATAAAACCGCCTATAGAAACCTGCATGACCAAGAAAAGAACGGATTTCCCTCACCGAAGTGGGATATTGTAAGTTTCTTATTAAATCTATCTTTGACTTGTCCACTTCGAGCCCTCGAGAGGACACAATGTGACCAAGTACTATGCCGTGGTTTACCATAAAGTGACATTTCTCCCAATTAAGGACAAGGTTTGTGTCTATGCATCGTTTAAGAATTAGTTCAAGGTTATTTAAACAACCATCAAAAGAATTGCCATAAACACTAAAGTCATCCATAAATACCTCGATGATGCGCTCCACATAATCCGAGAATATACTCACCATGCATCTTTGAAAAGTAGCCGGCGCATTGCAAAGGCCAAACGGCATCCGTCTATATGCAAACGTTCCAAAAGGACAAGTGAAAGTGGTCTTCTCTTGGTCCTCCGGTGCAATAACAATTTGGTTGTATCCCGAATAACCATCCAAGAAACAATAATAAGAATGCCCCGCTAACCGCTCCAACATTTGATCAATGAAAGGCAAAGGAAAGTGATCCTTTCGGGTTGCGGAATTAAGCTTTCTATAATCAATGCACACTCTCCAACCGGTTTGAACTCTTGTAGGAACAAGTTCATCATCTTGATTATGAACAACCGTAACTCCGGATTTCTTTGGTACCACTTGAACCGGACTTACCCACTTGCTATCGGAAATTGGGTAGATTACCCCACACTTAGCAATTTGAGTATCTCTTTTTTCACAACCTCCATCATGGGAGGATTGAGCCGACGTTGAGCATCACGTACCGACTTCACGTTTTCTTCCATTAGAATCCTATGCATGCACATGGATGGACTAATACCTTTGATGTCCGCAATTGTCCACCAAATAGCCGTTTTGTGCTCTTTCAAGATTCTAAGCAAACGGTCTTCTTGTACCGGTGTGAGGTTCTTAGAAATAATCACCGGAAGCTCATCTCCATCTCCCAAGAAAGCATACTTCAAATGGTCCTAAGCGGCTTCAATTCTAGTTTGGGCGCCTTCACAATAGATGGTACAAGTATTTCATCATTCACGGGTAAAGAAATATATGAAACATCACCCTTTTTAGCCTCTTGCAATGTCGCAAAAGCACCACACATCTCCACCAATTCCTTGAGATTTCAACATCCAAGTTAGATAAGCCATGGACGTCCAATTCAATGCTCTTTTGCAACACCACATCAAGTTCATCCTCTTGGTTCAATTCCACCATTTGTTGCGCTAATGAATCAACCACATCAATGGAGTAAACGGAATGCACATCACTTGGGTAGCGCATGGCTTCAAATATATTAAAGTGTATTATCTCCTTGTCGAATTCCATAGTGAGTGTACCCTTATCAACATCAATCTTCGTCTTTGCGGTTTTCATGAATGGCCTCCCAAGAAGTAAAGAAGTAGATGCTCGGTTCTCATTATTGTCCATATCCACCACAAAGAAGTCCACCGGAAAAATAAGCTCATTTACTTGCACTAGCACGTCTTCTACAAGCCCCTTAGGATATATGTTAGACTTGTTTGCCAATTGGATAATAACTCTTGTCTCTTTCAAAGGTCCAAGATTCAAGGAGTCATATATTTCGGCCGACATCACACTAATGGAAGCTCCCAAATCAAGTAAAGCATGTTCAAACCTTTGTTTACCAATAGTAATTGGCACCGTGAAACCACCGGGATCCGTGCACTTTGTAGGCATCTTCTTCAATAGCATAGCCGACGACTCTCGCCAACTTTAGTAATTTCATTATCAAGCAACCTATCCTTCTTGATGCATAATTCCTTCATGAACTTGGCATACCTTGGAATTGTCTTGATTGCCTCAATGAATGGGATGTTGATTTCAATCTTCTTGAAGATATCCATAAGTGCCTTGTCTTGAGCTTCTTTCTTGGATTTAGCAAAACGACTAGGAAAAGGAGGTGGAGTAGTGAAAGAAGGCACCGGTTCCTTTGATTGATCGGTTGGTGTTGAATTCTCCTTTGGTGCGGTTTCCTCCTTGTCATGGACTACCTCTTCACTAACTTCCTCATGATGACTTGGTCCCTCCACTTGTCTTCCACTTCTTAAAGTAACCGCATTAACATTCTCTCTTGGATTCACAAACGGTTGTGAAGGAAGTGTTGTGGATGCTTGAGATTTCAATAAATTCACATCTGTCGCCAATTGTCCCATTTGGGTTTGTAAATCCTTGATAGCCGAATCGGTCTTTTGTTGACTTTGTTGGCTTTGTTGGAACATAGAAGTAAGACCTTGCAAACCTTGCATCATGACATTAAGCTTATCATCAATTGAAGATCCTTGTTCTTTCACTTGAGGTTGGAATTGTTGATAACCACCTTGTTGTTGAGGTTGGAATCGTGATTGTTGAAAACCACCTTGTTGTGCATATGGATTAGAGCCGCCGCTTGCTTGTTTGCATAACTAAAGTTGGGATGATCCTTCCAACCGGGATTATAGGTATTGGAGTATGGATCGTACCTTGGCCTTTGATTTGGATATAAAGCATTCACTTGTTCGGTCTCATCATCCGGAATAATTACCGCGGCCATTCTTTGCATCATAATCTCCATGTTACTTATTCTTTGATCAAGATGTGATGAAGAATCACTAACTTCATGCACTCGCCTAACCGTTGGTTCATCCCTTGTGTAGAATTGTTGCGAGTTCGCCGCCATGCTTTCAATCAACTCTCTAGCTTCGGTCAAAGTCTTGTTCATTAGTGCACCACCACCCGCGGCGTCAAGAAGAGACCTATCACTTGAGTGGAGAGCTTCATAGAAGTATTGGAGTATCATAACATCGCTAAATTGATGGTGTGGACAGCTTGCCACCAACCTCTTGTATCGCTCCCAACATTCATACAATGATTCTCCCACTTGTTGTTTCAATCCACAAATCTCCTTGCGAATTTGAGTAGCTTTGGATGCGGGAAAATATCTCTCGAGGAAAATTTTCTTCATCCCATTCCATGTTGTGATACTTCCGAAGGCAAATAATATAACCATTCCTTAGCATTACCCGCCAAAGAAAACGGGAAAGCTTTCAACATTGCTCCATCCGCATTAGTTTCCGGTGGAAGCATGGCCATAACTATGGCATAAAAGTCCATAAGATGTTTGTTTGGGTCCTCATTCACCATGCCATGGAACTTTGGTAACTCTCTAATCAACCCCGGCTTGATTTCGAAGGTTGAGTTAGTTTGGATACACCATTGTTGTGTATCAAGCTTGTGAGAAGCTAGGTCCTTTAGTGTACGATCAGCCATTGTTTCTTCCTCTTTGTCCGAATCACTTGATGAAGAAGGAGAAAGTGGAGTGTTAATCGCTCGAATGAAATCCTTTAATTGAGTGCCGGATCGAAGACGTATTGGACTCGGTCTACCCCCTTTAAGCATTCACCAAAGGTATAACACCTGAAACAAGATTCTCACAAACTAAGTGTTGTGTGTGTAGAGAGGTGTGTAGAAGTTGTAGAAAACTTCTCTATTTATAGGCTTCAATATTCTCCAATTCTTCCAAGGATTAGAATCCTTTTCCTTTTGCAATTCAATTTCCAAATCAAGCTTTTCTCAACTCTTCCACCTTCTCTTTCCAAATTTGAGTCCAATTCTCCATCCAATTCCTAGCCCAAGTCTTCACACCCATGAGAGAAGTCCATAGAAAATTCTGGAATTTTTGGCTCGCCGAAAATCGGGATTGTGGCCGGAATTCGGCCGGAAAACGTCGCCGCCGGCCACCTGGAAATTTCTCTGTCGAGAGAATATTCGACGAAATATTCCGTCCGGTCCTCCGTTAGGACTAACGGTCAAAGTGGTCGACCGTCAGTCAACTGTTAGTCAAAGGTCAAGGATAAGGAGTGAGTCAGACTTCGAGTTAGCTTCTGACTCGGCTAACTGGACTCACTCAGCTGAGTCAGAACTGAGTTAGATGGAGTCAGTAGGTACCAGTCAGATGAATCAGTGTCTAACTGAGTTGAATCAGCTCCACTGTCAGATCTCTGAAACTGTCAGTCCATTTCAGGCTATTGCCAATTCATAGTCTGCACAAAGCTTCATCCTGAAAACCTAAATATTCATCTACCAATTGCACTCCATTGCAATTGCTTTCATGGTTGTGCCAACAAATAACCGCAGCTAGCAACTCCTTCCTTTATTGTCCCAACTGACAAAGACAACCTCAAGTCAAAACATCAATCACTGCAACAACAGCTGCAATTTCTCATCCATGGCACACAACATCATTCCTAGTTCTGGCACCACCTATTCAACCACAAATAACCCCATCCACATTTCATACACACTCCCTTGTATGCTTATAAGCTTCACCTGCAATGCTTTCACTCATAATTCAACTACCATTCTCCAGGCATTCGTTGTAACTTAATCTCCATCAGAACCTATTGCCATTTTGGCTCAGAGTATAACACCATCAGTTCTTCTCATTTTGCGGCTGCAACATCATGGCCTGTGTACCACCTTGCAGCATCCTTCACAGCTACAAACTGCTCATCCCTCGCTATACCACCTGCCATTCATTACCAGGCCATATTAGCTCATACAAGCCTGCACCTTCTGTCATAGCATCAGCTGCAGCTCCCTGTTGCTTCAATTCAATACCCATGACAACCATTCAGCTGAACTACACACTCTCTACAAACCCATCTCCATGCCTGCATCTTCTAGCCATTCTTTGCAGCAGCACTTTCTTCTTTGTTATGTAGCTCTGGTTCATATCATAACCTGTAAAACCTAGGCATACATCTAACAAATCCAAGTTACCAGCCCCAGCAACAAATCCTGCAATCTTCCATCATTCAGACAACATCACTACCATCTTCTCTTGAGCTCAATCCAAAATATGCTGGTTAATTTCATCAAGACCACCACCAATTCCACAGACCCCATGAGCATCTCAATTCATTCATCTCCATTACCTGCAATTCCCTGCAATTTTAATCCACCATTCCTTCAGCAGCAGTAACATCAATTTCTGAGAATAACGCCCTCAAGCACCACCTTCTTTCCCTGTTATATCCACCACCAAACTCCATTCAGAACCAGTAACCCATCACCTGCATCTTCATCTCAATTGAAACCCTAACTTCAATTTTAGAAGCAGATCTTCAATTCATCTATAACCCAATCATTCCCGGCTTCATATGAACTCAAATTTCAGATTCAACACCTTCCGGAACCCTAAATTCACCACAGATTAATTCAAGCTACAGGTAAGTTAATCCATCTCCTTGTCTGCATAATACAGACTCAAACCCTTGATTGCCTTATTCTAACACGAACCCATCTCTCATTCTTCTCTCGGCTTCATTTCATCTACTCCATCTCTCATTCTTCTCTCGGCTTTTCTCAACAGTAGCAGCTATCAATTCCCATGAATTTCTCTCGATTTAGTTCTCTCGATAGTGAAACTTCAGGTGATATTGCAGCAGCCATTTCTCAATTTCAGAACTAAATGATTGAGATGAATATAGGGTTGTAATAATTTGGGTGAAGTGGGTTTGGATCTGGTTTCGGGTTTGGATCCGAATTCGGGCGTGGGTCAATGGGTTTGGGTTTCAACATCCATAACCCAACCCTTTTATCTACTGATAACAGCAATATGTTTCTGGATAAGGGCTACCCAGTTTGGCAGCCCCTTAACTTGAACTGTCCTTTCTTTAGTAATCCTCCAATAGAGAGTAACCCTTAACCTTGGCTGGGCTCCATATAGTATTCCTTCCTTGGTGAAATGACCTTTTTGCCCTTTTGGCTCAAATTGAGTGATTTCTTCTTCTTTTCTCCCGTGCGACTCCGAAGTAGCTATAAAACTCAAAACAAGCGTAAAATACATAATTTACAAGAAAAATAGCAAAGAAAGCATAAACTACTAGATAGTAAATTAGGTGCATTCTACACCTATCAGGATGAAGCAGAGCCATCATGGCTGGCAGTGAAGCAATGAAGCACAATGATGGTGCATCAGTGGGTTGGCTTGGCAAGATGGCCTGCAAAGTGGCTTAGGCCATGACCACTCAGACCCTGATCTGACTCGTTCTCAACTCAGACCCTGACTCGGATGCCGTTAGTGACCGTTAGTCATCCGTTAGTCTTAACGGTTGACTGTTAGTTTGACTCTGGTGACCGGGCGGACTTTGCCGGTCACCTGAACAGTTTTCCGGGCACTTCTCCGGCCGATTTCCGGCCATAATACCAGTTTTCCGACGACGACTTTTTGGACATATTTTCTACATGGGTTTCTCTCTCTTATGGGCTTGGTGGATTTTCATCTAATGGACTTTGAAGACTTGACCTAATTTTGGAAGAAAGGAAAAGCTATAAAAAGAGGAATTCTACAACTTTTGGGATACATCTTATTCTTGGGAACTTGGAGAGCCGCTTTTGTTTACGCTTCTAGGATTTGCTTTTGTTCATCTTCTTTTTTATTCAACTTATATTTTTGGTGATGAACTCCATAGCTATGAGTATCTAATTCTATATTATTGGTTAAGGATGTAGTCCTATTTCTAAAACTTGTGTTTGCTTTATGTATTAGTTTTCTCTCTTGATTATCGTTCAATTCTCTACTGTTTTTATGATCACATGATTGAAGTATTGTGATAGGATTATGATGTTTGATTAGTTAAGTGGCCAATTAATTGAACTTGCATCTTAGTCCATAGCTATTTTAGGGTTTTTCATCGAGCGATAACCCTGAATACGAGTAGCATGATATGTTTACGGTTTGTAGTGATACACTCTCGTAATCATATGTAGAGTTTGACCATTGTCCGAATTGTTATGCGCAACGCATGACGATTGCATTGATTAGCCTATTTCTGAAACTTAATGCTCCTAGGAATTGAACTTGATTAGCGCAAGGCGTTAGGTTATTCTTTAGGTAGAATTCACATACGCAGCTCTAATGTGTGTGTTGATGAACTTAGGAAATTAATAGATTATCTTGCTCTCTTGATTCTCTAGGCTTTTGATAACACAAGAGATTAAATCGTAATTCTAATCGTATATGCAAGCACATGTCTAAGATTGAAGATGAATTCCTTGACCAATATCTTTCTCCATTGATTACTTTCTACAATTTACTTTGTTTTTAATTTACTTTTATTGCTTACATAAAATTCAGAAATCCCCCCAATTGGTTACTTTAAGAAATTGATTACGAAATAACTACAATCGCCTCTCTGTGGATACGAACTCTTTCTTATCATATACTTTAGGAAAGTGAAATTATTTTTGACGCATACGACAGCGATCACGCCTCTGTTGTAGTTGACTCACTCCAATCACGTACCCAACACCTTCTGGATCACAGCCAGCTCCATCTACCCACGCGCCAACCATCCAAAAATAGCCGGAAGAATCCCGAGCATAACTATCACGTGTCTAATCCAATTCTGCCGAATCCAATGGACTAACTAGTTCTGATAAGGTGTAACAGGCACGATAAAACTCATTGGAGCGATTGAGTATCGCTGGAAATCTTCAAAAATCTTTACTTTCAATTCTCGGGTATTTAACAAACCAGTTTCCCGCTAAAAAACAAATTCAAACGAGGAAGAAAAGCCTTCCCCTTTGTAGTAGCAGGTTTTCCCACACTACACCCCTCACTATATTTTGGTTAATTAGTCTGTTGACAGTTGCATAATTGAGAATGTTTATGGATTAATTTCATGAGTTCTACACAGGAAAAGTAGAATTACACTTAGCAAGTAAAATACTCTTAAACTTTCTCTCTCCTAATGACTTGCCTCACAATTCTAAAAAGATCTCCCTCCACAACAGACTCACTCGACCCTTTATATAGGGTAATACATAGTGGATGACAGCTAAGCTATCCTTTATTTTCGGGAATGTCTCGCGAAGTGTCGCCAGTGTACAACTATTCAATCTCGCGACACTTCTTATCCCTCGCCAGGTTCCATGTCTTTCAGTTGTTTTATGTGTCGTTTCTCCCATCGCGTCGTTTATTTTAGTTTTCTGCGACTCCCTCGCGGTACCGTCATTTATTGATCCCGCGAGCCCTATGCATTGCGATATTATGATCCTACATCTTGCCTCTTTTTCCTTGAATATTGCTTGAAGAGCGATCTTGAAGGAAAAATCCGTTGTTGTAGTAATCTTTGATCTTTGTTGATGAAGGAACGAGCGAAGAATACTTGTACTTGAAAAAGTACGTACTTGCCTCTATTCTTTTGCGAAGTTCCTGGAGCTTTTTGAGATATATATGAAGTATCATCTCTTATCTCTCCTGCGAGGGAAGAGTACCATGAGATTTTTACAATATTGTTGTCGCGACTTCTTATCTTCAGTTTTGTACTTTTACACGGATTTTGATTATTACTATCATTTCTTGACACGTCTCTTTCAACCACTTTTTCTTGACCGTTCATGTCTCTTCGCATTAAATGACCTTGTTTTTCTCGAGGCTCTTTTCCCCTATATATAATTTTCTTTTCCCCTTCTTTTCATCTTTTAGTTTGTCTCTGCAACTTTTCTTTGATTCTCTCCTTCCGCAATTTGCGCTCCTGCTACTGCAAAGCTCTCCTTCATCCTTTCTAGCACTGTTTTTAATCTCCAATCTTTCATCCATTCCCATACTGATAAATGGCTTCCATCAGTCGTGGATACAAAACTTCTTTTGAAGAAGTTCAACAGAAGTTGCACGAGAAGGGTTTTACTCACAACCATTCCCGATCAAGAACCCTCATCCATTCTTTCTAGAATCTTTTCTCTGATCATCAATGTGATGATCAAAAGATTATAGTCTCGCTCGGTCAGATTCTCGCGGGACTTCCTATTCCCTTGTACAATCCTGAGTTGCCTTTATTTTATGAAATTTTGGCCCATGAAAAATTCTCTCGGGCTGTTTATCAATTAAGTGGCGATTGTATTCGCCGATGCTTGAGTTCGCGAACCGCGGTGCAGGCAAAGGATCTTTATACCCTAATTCCGCCTGTAAATCCCGACCCGCAAATTTGGAAATAGTCATTGAGAAATACACTGTGGAAAACTTTTTTGAAAATTACTCGGTGATAACTATGATGAATGCGAGATCTCGCTCGGGGCGTTAAATCTCAAGAAAAATAGTAATGTCTCTCAAGATAAATTACTCATGCAAGATATTGATTGGCACCTGTGTAATAATTCTCTCCCTCGTCATTCCAAAGACGAAAATGGTGGGTCGTACCCTTGATCTTAAATGGTCCTTACATCGCGGGCTCGCATATTCTTCCCCGCGAATCTCGCAGATATCATCCATGGGAATTCAAATGGCCTGAGAAGAAGAAAGAGGTATGTTTCCGACTTCAAATTTGGTTTTCGTAATTTTCTTTCTATACTTGCTGAGTTTGTGAAATCTTTCAGATAGCCAGGTTGAAAAGAAGCTACAAAAAGGATCCGTCGGAGGATACTTTGACATTGCTTCGATCGCTTACGGGTGAAGTAAGAATCATTTCCTTTCTTCTTATTTAAATAATACTGTTGCCTCTCTCTTTCTTATCTTTACGCGTATGCGAAGGTTGGAATTGAAGAAACTATTGCTGCGAAGACTAAAAGTAAGGGCAAAACTGTCGCTTCGCAAGGGTAAATCCTCCCCCCTTAACTAAGAAGCGAAAGGTCCAATCCTCTTCTCGCCTTAGTTCAAACTCTGAGTCTTCTGATGAAGATGACCACGATTCCAATCGCTCTCTCGCTACAAGGACCCCGTTAACCAGTTCTTCTATGGGTCAGTTGTCTAGTATCTTCTCCGATTCTTTCCAAGGAATGGGAGATGCTCCCCTAGCTTCTCTTTGCGGGACTCTCGCAAACGTGTGCAATGCCACTCTACTGGAGGGCAATGATTCTTTCAATGGAGTCTCTAGAACTATGTCTCCTGACTTCTTGAATGCGCTTGGATCCTTGGTATGTATACAATCATATCTCCCCATTGGCTTTATATTGTTGTATATGTATTAACAGCTTTTCTATCTTCTTTCATAGGTTGGAAGGTCTTCTTTTGTAGTTGCCTCAGATCTTGAGAGAAGACGCAACAATCTTGAGAAGAAGAATTCGCAATTGAGCAAGAAGATCCGAGAATTGAGATCGAAATCACGTTATCTCGCGATAAAGACGAGACGATTCAAAAGTTAAATACCGAACTTGTCTCTCAAAAAGAGAGGGTATCCACCCTTCAAAATGCTAATCAGCAACTTTATGGTATAATATTTGCCTTCTTTTATTATTTTTTATTTTATTAGTCGTGTATTGCCACCTAACTTACTACTTTCGCAGACGTATATAATCTCTCCGATGAAGCTATTCTTCTCCATACATTTCCTGAACCTATGGATAATAACCTTCTTCTCGCTCATCTCAACACTTCTTTAAGTAGTTCTTCGAACAAAATTAACTCTCTTTCATTAGATGAACTTCAGACCAAATATCGCCTTTTAGAGATTGAACATAGATCTGGTTTAAGTGCGGCCAACCAATTTAAACAAATGTTTCTTGAGTCTCGTAAAGAAATCAAAATTTTGAGGAAGAAAATTAGTGATCACATAGATGACAAAGACCGCATTGCTAACAATGGTGCTCAAGCATTAGCAACATTTCAAAAATCTCTTCTTGAGCTACAAATTGAGCGAGATGAATTGCTTCGCTGCAATTCCTTACTTAGTGAGCGAGAAGATCAGATTCGTTCGCTCCTTGTTATAAATAATGATGATGAATTCGCTCGGCTGCGAAAGTTTTAGATAACGCCGTAAATAACCTAGGTGTTGATGTTAGTCTTCACGCCGAGCATACTTCCTTGGTTAAAGATATGATATCCGATTGAAGGTTGCTTATTATACCTTACTGCTTCTTATTTCCGTAATATTACTTGTAAATTGTTAACTTGTTGTTTCTTATTTGCAGAATCTGAGAAGAGGCTTCAGGTTAGAATTAGAGAGCTTGAATCTGAAAAAGAGCAACTCGCCGGGAATTTTCCAAATGAATTGAAGAACTCGAAACCGAAAAGAACAAATGCTCGCAAAGAATCTCTTCCTTCGCGAGAATAGATATTCCAAGTTGAAGAAACAATTTCTAACGACAGTGGAGAACTTTAACAATGATGCTGTTCGCTTTCGCAATAGAGGCATGGAGTATGTTTGTAAGGACCATAATATCCTCTCGCATTCATATCCTCGGCTCCTTGAAGAGGTTCCCGAGAATCCGCCTGTCTCGGACGTTTCGATAGCGAGGCCGGCGAAGAAGAAAATTCGGCGACGAGAATAATCGATTGAAGAATCGACGAAGAAGAAGAATCGCCAAAGAAATAACTTTTTCGTTTTCTTTCTCTCGCTTGTAGTATCTCGTACATTTCTGTATCCTTATTATAGTATATTTCTTGGATTTTTCTGATTTTTCTCCTCTGAATTCAATCTTCAGTCCCCTTTTTTGGTAGTTCTTTCTTGTAATATAATCGATTAACATTATTGATGTATAATTCTTTCATCAGAAGATGAGTAGCAATATTTCATCTTTTCCATTCCCATACTTGCCTCTGGTATTCTTCTTCAGATGGAAGATTTTAGTTGTCTTCTTGTATTTGATAATAATCTTATTGTTAATTGAAATGTATCATCGCGACGGAGTCGCGGGTATCTTCATGAATTGAGTATTCGATCTCTTTTTGTGGCGACAAGGTCGCAGACCGCCTTTACATTTTCATGTGATGGCTCTCATTGACCCTGCCTTATCATTTTTGTGTGGTCTTCCGAGTTAGACCTCCCTAATTAGAGGTCCTCCCCGCCACCTTTTATGGCGACAAAATCGCAGACGTCTTTACACTTGCGTGTAAAGACCCATTGATCTTGCCTTATCATTTTCCAAGTATTTTTGCCTCTCGCAAGATGTTTTAGTTGCGACAATATGACAGGCCTAGATATCCTTGCGAACATAAAGCCCCATGACATTGCCGTCGTGCGTGGAAATCGCAGACGTCCGTACACTTTCGTGTAAAGACCCATTGATCTCGCCTTACCCTCGCGTTAGTATTATTGCCTCTGCAGGATCATTGCACAAATACGACAAGCCTAAGTCTCCTTGCGAAAACAAAGCCTCATGACATTTGCGTCTGTTTTGGCACTCCCCCTAATGGAGAGCACCGCCCTTATCATCTCCCCGGTTGCCCCTTCAAGGAGGCGAAACATCGGCCATACAAGACTAGCTCCTCCCATCCGGTCTTAACAACAACTAGTTGTTTTCGCAGTCTCTTATCCCTTATACCTATAGGGTTTATGGTTACGAGACTGCACCCTAAGTGGAGTTTTCTTCGGGCGAGTGCAACGCATGCCAAGACTTGCCAAGAATGGCCAGGGTAGGTTCATCCATCCCGGGCACTCTGGCTCAACCGTGTACCTCGGCGCCTTGAGCATACATCGACTCCTAGGAAGAGACCTCTCGGTCGCCCAACCAGTAT
This sequence comes from Papaver armeniacum, assembly GCA_023531295.1. Taxonomy (NCBI): domain Eukaryota; kingdom Viridiplantae; phylum Streptophyta; class Magnoliopsida; order Ranunculales; family Papaveraceae; genus Papaver; species Papaver armeniacum. Next base: position 330,111 of record JAJJWW010006351.1, on the reverse strand, counting down.
AACCTACATATATAGTTGGGAATCCAAGGTACCTCTTCCGGATAGGCTTTCATGGGCCCCAAATTTTCATGGTTCAAAGCTTCAGAGCGGTGTAACCTTCCCCGAACCACGGCGAGAGATACCCCTTATATGACGCACTTTAGGTCTTACATTTGCCTCTTACGAAATGTTATTCGCGAACTAGGGTGTACGCCATAAAGGTTCGTCCCATTCATTTGCGCATTTATATTTGTTAAATCATTCAATCATTCATGTTTCATTATTTGCTGATATTTGTTTGCGAAGTATTCGCACAGTTTTGTTTCACTTGTTGTATTTCACTTTTCTTTCTTAGTCGTATTCTCATTTTACTCTTGGCTGCGAGATTCTCGCACATCATTACTTCAATTTCATTACTTTGCATCCCGTTGTTATTGATTATTTACTTCTTATGCCTTTTGTTCCTCATATCTTTTGCTTCTTCATTGTTACAATATTGGTCTGTCTCCAAGCATTCACCTCGCGGGTATGTTCAGCCCTCACTTCTATAGCATCTACCATCGTTTTCCTTTCTCTGTTCATTTCTCACATGTTGCTTCCAACCCTTTCTTTTGGCATTTCTTTCTTCGCAGCTTTCTATATCGACCTCATGGCACTGTTGCGACTCCTTCCAATCTCCCTGTATGATACCAATGCCATTTGGGTGTGGAAATTTTATGCATTGATGGTATGTTGAGGCGATCCCCAAAATTTCATGAAGCCATGGCCTCCCAATTAGTGCATTATACGGGGGATTCCACATCAACTACACGAGAATAAAATATCAGTTGATAATCCTTGTAGAGGTATTCTCATGTGAACCTCTCCCTTCGGTTTGTTTGCAGTGCCATTAAAGCCATATATCTTGTATGTCGAGGGGATCAAATCCTCATCTTTTCCTCCCATCGTCTTATAAGTATGGTAGAAGAGGATATTCACCGAACTTCCGGTGTCGATTAGAATTCGGTTGATCGCCCAGCAAGCTTCTGCCTCATCATCTTCTCCATCGACTGGTTTCGGGTTAATCTCTAGTTTCACAACCAACGGGCTATCGTGTGTTTCCCTTCCTTTTGGTACTTCATCTGCGGAGAAAGAAATAGTCTTCAACTGCCACTTTTCTAACTGCGTCGTTCTCGCCAGACTCATTATTTCCTTATCATTAGCGTCTCTCGCAAAGACTCTACTAAGTACGTTGTCATGGAAATCTTCGATGGTGCGATAGGAGTGGACAATAGAGTTGCAGTTCAAATTCTTGGCTTTTGTTCCTACTTCTATCACAAATGTTTCTTTCCCTTCGCTGACACTGTTCTGTGCATCTCTGGTGGTGGTGGTAATGTCTGGACTTGTTTCTTCCCCCTTAGAAAGTGATTCACTTTCCCCGATCAATCATCCCGAGAATAATTCTCTTTATGTTTCTACAATCGTTTGTTTGATGCCCATGGAAGCGATGGTAAGAACAAAACTCATGACTTCTATCGCCCGGCGGTGGTTCCATTCCAACATTCCAAGGTCTGCTGGTACATTTTCCATCACAAGTATAGCTTCCCAAATCTTTTCAACGCTAGCATTCAATGGAGGCATATTAATCTGTTCCCATACTGTTTCTATGACTTCTCTCGCCCTCCACGGTTGTTTTGCCTTCGTCCACCATAAGTTTCTTGCACATGATCTAGCCTCTCGAATCTTATTATTGTCATTACGGTTGTAATAGTTCCTTTCACGTTCAAACTCTTCTTGATCGTGGCTTCCCATGGCTACTACCTTCTGCTGTCCCTCATCGCCTCTCCTTGCTCGCTGTCCTTGCGAAGTGCTCGCCACCGTATTTATGAATTGAGGTAACAAACTTGCGTTCGCGGCGTTAGAGCTTGTGTTCGCGATCGGATAAGAATTCATTTCATTTTGTCTTTCTTCTAAGGCAATATATTCTTCCTGTAATTCTCGCAGCTTCTGCCATTGTGATTGTATTTTTGACTCTAAAAATTTGAATGTATAACAAGTTAGTCGCGAAGAGAGCATTCACAAATGAGAGTATGAGATATCTCTCCTCAACCCGTCCTGCCATTTCGCTACACATGGTCCTCCATCTTACCATCAACTCGTCTTAAGCTCTCGCCAATCCTTTGTTTCAACCCGAATACATCTTCAATACCCGGGTCGCGAAGAGTTGTTACTTATGTATGCCCCCAGGAATGTGGCTTGTAAATGATTGAATGATGTGATTGTGTTCCTTGGCAGACCTTCAAACCATTTTAGTGCTTCTCCTATTAAGCTTGACGCGAAATATTTGCATAATATGGCATCATGATTCTCCCATTGTAACATACATCTCATGTAAGCTTTAATATGTTGTATCGCACAGGTTGTTCCATCAAAGATGTTGGTTAATGCAGGTAGATTGCACTTAGGAGGTATTCCTCCCATCTCGTACTTCTAGCGTGAAGGGGTTCTTCGCGGCTCGCGATGGCTTCGTCCGCTTGTCTCCTTCCTCCTTCCCTTCGTTATTCAAGAATCCTCTCATTTCAAATAGTTCTCTTAAGATTTGTTCATTTGCCTCAATTTGTTTCTACTGGTCTTTTTAGCTCGCTTCTCTCCTTCTTCGCTCGTGCCTATTTTGACCTTCCTGCTCATTATTTTCTCCTCTTCTCTCCTCGCGACGCTCTTCTTCGTCTCTTTCGTTAATTCGCACGCCATTATATCGGTTGTTCTCTCTTCTTGGTTGCCTCTCAGCTCTCATCATCTGCACCCTCTCATACTCTTCGTTAATATTTCTATTGGTACGGTTTTGTTCCCTCCTTCTCTCGCGGTTGTCATGGTTATTCTCACCGGATTGCTTCTTCCATCTCTTGATTTTCCATTTCTGCTCTTATTCTTTCTCTTTCGCGAGCTAGTCGCGCTTGTTCAATGTAGTGTCTCTCAATGTCATCCTCGATCTCTCGGTTTCTTCTCAATTCTTCTCTCCCGTGCAGGATTATTCTTCCTTCATGCAATTGGGTCATTCGGCCCTTGGAGTTGCATGTTTTCTTGATTTTCCCTATTTCGCTCATTTTGAAGATTTTCTTTGGTGAGGAATATAACGATCTTCTATTTCCCCCTCTCGCCATGCTCGTATTCGGATTTTGTGTTTCTTCCCGGCACTTTCTGTTGGTAAAACTCTCCTTCTTTCTTCTCTGTTCGATCTAGAACTTGATCTCACGCTACTTCTAGATCTCCTTCTTTGCAACCTCATATTTTCCATCCTCGGTTCATGATTTTGTCTTGTCAAGTTTGCTCGCTCCTCTCGCTTCTAATCGTCTCTCTTCGTGTATTGTTTGTCTCAATCTTTCTAACGCCGCCATTTCTTCGTTTCCCGGATTCATTTCTCCATTCATCCCTTGCTCTCCTTGTCCATTGTTCACCACCTGCCGCTTTGCTCTCTTCTCTCTCGTCTTCGAATCGATCTCCAAGTATGCACACTTACTCTATCATAATCCACAGCCCGTTTGCTACTCGGAGAGATTGGTGGCTGGTTTTGACCTTCTCCATCATTTCTCATATTCATCCTTGATGATTCTCCCTGTTTCATTCCTCCTTTCTCCAAACAAGTCTCCCACTTCTTCTTACAATCGTTGGTTGCTCTTGTACATTTCTTCTTCTAGCCATCTTTCTTTTCAATGAATTCTTGAGTATCTTTTCCAAATCTCTTCTCTGTTAATCCAAATTCTTTCCAATTTCCTCGTCAATCACTGCTCGTCCCTGTTTCTAGCGCATATGTAGTTGCAGGAAATCCCACACTACACCCCTTACTCAATTTCGTAGATCTAAATCTTATTAATCACCTAAATCTCAAAATATAAGTGCTAGAAATTTAAATAGACACATAAGATTTTTTACGTGGTTCGATCAATGTGATCTACATCCACGATTCTTCACTATGATTGTTGAGGTTACATTAGTATTACATTTAGAATCTCCATTAATGGATATTTTCTAAAGCCCTAGATCTAATTATCTGGGGAAGAAGATGAAGAAGATGATAAAGAAAATAAATCTCTCTCCAAAAATATTTCTCTCCTCCTAAAAGTGTTCCCTCAAAATTATTCCTCCCCTTTCTCTCTCATGCTCTCCTCTTTATATAGTGTTTACATAGTGGATGACAGCTCACATACAGCTCATACTCTCGAGAGCTCTTTGATAATTTCGCAGGCTCTCGCTACCTCCTCTCGAGACATTCTCTCGAGCCCTTTGATGATTTCGCAAGCTCTCGCTACCTCCTCTCGAGACATTCTCTCGAGCCCTTGCTACCTTCTCTCGAGACACTCTCGCGAGTCTTGCTACATTCTCGCGAGTTATGAAAAATAATGAATCTCGCATGCTAAGAAAATATGTTGTGCGATATTTGAATCCTACATCTTGCCTCTTTTTCCTTGAATATTGCTTGAAGAGCGATCTTTAAGGAAAAATCTGTTGTTGTAGTAATCTTTGGTCTTTGTTGATGAAGGAACGAGCGGAAGAATACTGGACTTGAAAAGTACGTACTTGCCTCTATTCTTTTGCGAAGTTCCGAAGCTTTGAGAAGTATATATGAAGTATCGTTTCTTGAATTATGCGAAGTATGAAGTATCCTTGAAGAAGTATAAGAAGTACTTAATCCTCTAAATATAAGAAGTATTGCGAATCCATCATGCGAAACTCCCGCTCCATGTTCTTTGCCTCATGCTATGCTGTAATGCAAATAAAAATTTAGATTAGTATTCAACATTTCTTTTATCAAAAATTTCCATTTAATTGCTAATTCAAATCATTTTTCTTTGTTTTGATTTCCTTTGTATAACTTGTTTCGTCTCAAACGATAAACATCTTTCATGGAAATGATCCTAATAGGTACCCCCTTATATGACGCACTTTAGGTACATTGCCTCTTGCGAAATCATAAGGTAAATTCGCGAACTAGGGTGTACGCCATAAAGGTTTGCCCGCTACTACTCTCCATGTTGGATATCATTCTCATTTGAAACAAATCAAATATTTAAGGGAAATATATAAATTGATCTCAATGCGAGATATTGTTCTCGAATTATTGTAATCGTGAAATCTTTGTAATTCCGCGATTGTATCGCGTTTTGTAAATCAAATCAAAAATCTTTTATTTTTTGTAAGTAAAATGTTTAAGGAAAGTGGTACTTAGCTTTTGTGGTTTGTTGTTGTTGATCTCGCGCAGCAAAAAGAAATGTGAGAAGTGAGACTTGAACCCTTGACCTGCCTATTGCATATTCTCGCAGTATACCAACTGTTCTAACCCTCTCTCGCGAAATTCATTTGCGAGATAATCATCAACTTTCTTCTTTGCGAGATAAGCAAAGTCTCGTAAGAAAATTTCGCATAACAAAATAAGTGTGCGAGAGCAAGAATTGATCTGCGACCTTCTGCTCACATTCATGCCTCCCGACCAATCAACAGCTAGCCATGCCTCTGCGAAGTGTTTCTGCGAGATAATCACCTACTTTCTTCTTGCGAGATACTGTTGCGAAAAATCCATGCAAAAATGGACGTTCAATGGGACTTGAACTCGCGACCATGAACTCATTAACCTCGCAGGTGACCAACTGTGCTGCCTCTTGTTTGCGAAAGAATGAAACAACCTTGCGAAATTATCCATTTTTTCCCTTCTTTGCGAAGCAAAAAATTCTTTGCGAGGTGGGAGATTCGAACCCGCGACCTTAAGCTCCTCTTGTTCGCTCGTGACCAATTGTGCTACTCCTCCTGTGCGAAAGGATCGCAGAATGCTAATACATGACTTATATTCACCCTTTGATATTCAAGGAAAAAGATGACAAAAATTCTTCGCGAAGGGTAAGACTCGAACTCGCGACCTTATGTTTATACTCTTCGCGGTGACCAATTGTGCTAGCTGCTTGTTTGTGAAAGAAACACACAATACTATAACTTTATTCACTTCTTCGCTCTCGGAAGTTCAAAAATATGTAAAAGGTGGGATTCGAACTCGCAACCCCAAGCTTATTCTCTTCGCGAATGACCATCTGGGCTACTTGCTGCTTGCGAAGGAAACACACAATGCTATAGTTTTATTCCATTTTTTCCCCTCTTGAAAGTTCAAAAATATTTGAAAAAATATGACTGTGGCGAGATTTGATCTTGCGACATCAAGCTTCTTCGCTCCAACTCAAACCATCTATGCGAGCTTCTTTTTGTGATAAAATTCACAGCGTTTTGTTCTTATCATTTTCTTCGTTTTTCCTTTATTTCCTTCAACAATTTTCCTTTTGATTTTTCTCCTGAACACAGAATTCTTTCATTCAAACTTTAATTTTCTTCCTTGAATTTCACCACAGCAACTAATTTTTTCTCTTCATCTTTTCATGTCTTTAAATTGCTGATGATGTTTACTCCCTGAAAGTGTGATTTCTTCCATAAAACTTCCATTTTTGAACCTAAATTTTATAGATCTAAATAAAAAGTATGAACAATAACTACTTTTCATGGAAACTTCTCTTAAAGTTTATAGATCCAATTGAATTCATCACCAACAGTAGCCGTTTTTTTCTAAACTTTCTTGAACCAACAAGATTAGGTCCCTGTTTCTAGCGCATATGTAGTAGCAGGTTTTCCCACACTACACCCCTCACTATATTTTGGTTAATTAGTCTGTTGACAGTTGCATAATTGAGAATGTTTATGGATTAATTTCATGAGTTCTACACAGGAAAAGTAGAATTACACTTAGCAAGTAAAATACTCTTAAACTTTCTCTCTCCTAATGACTTGCCTCACAATTCTAAAAAGATCTCCCTCCACAACAGACTCACTCGACCCTTTATATAGGGTAATACATAGTGGATGACAGCTAAGCTATCCTTTATTTTCGGGAATGTCTCGCGAAGTGTCGCCAGTGTACAACTATTCAATCTCGCGACACTTCTTATCCCTCGCCAGGTTCCATGTCTTTCAGTTGTTTTATGTGTCGTTTCTCCCATCGCGTCGTTTATTTTAGTTTTCTGCGACTCCCTCGCGGTACCGTCATTTATTGATCCCGCGAGCCCTATGCATTGCGATATTATGATCCTACACCCTTAGCCAAGTCGCAGGGGTGCAAATAGCATGTGGGTACCCCTAATCCATTGATATGCCCCTTATCCAAAATCAAGAGTCCGAATAACACGTCTCCTCCGAGGTGCCTTTTAACACTTTTTCGAGTCGAATTTTCCACAAATGTTTATTCACCAAAAATACCTACACACACATAAAACACCATAATAAGTCCAAAATCGAGTGCCAACAATATATAGTATTGAGATTAAATTAGACACAAAAATGTGTCTATCACCAATGTAGTCAATATCGTCGTATCGGACGATCTTATAGGTTTTTATTATTTATCGGGCAAAACCTTTATGATATCTGAGATATCGGCGATACAAGGATTGAACGATAAAAATGCTCATATAGGTCGGTACAAACCGATATATTAGGTTCATTGAACATTGATACACTGATAATATCGTTAAGGGTAATTTGGTAGAATAAATTATTAAGATCTGAAAATTTGTAAACATAACCCTTCTTCCTAATCATCTTCTTCTTTTATACCTTTTAATTTGTATTGTGAATTTTTTGATCTTGAGAACTAATGCATCATATGACACCAGTTTTATTAGATTGAAATATTTATAAATATTTATAATTATAGTCTTAATGATGTATCACCAATAAAAAATGATACAATCTTTTGTATAGGTGTACCGTACCCGGACGATACGATACCGATACATGTATTAACTACTTTGGGAATAACAAAGCATATCATTTTTATTGACCAAAATGTGCCAATAAGTGTTGTGAAAGAACTTTGAACACGATATATGCACTTGACTTTGACACTGTTGTAAGGTATTTTAAAAAAAGTCATTGTGGTACAATGGTAAAGTTATTAATGATGATGATACCAGCATCAGTATGACTTTTTTTCTTTATTTTATTGCATAGTTGCTTGGCTTGTAGGTAGTAAAGCGATACACAAGTACAAGTTATAAACGCAAAAGATAGACTTGAAGATGTCTCATTCGACATGGTGTAGTTGACAGTGAAGACCAAAAGTGTTATTACAGAGTCGTCACTCGTCAGGTTTATTTTTTCAAAACCATAATGACCTAAACCCTAAATTTTACATCGAAACATCAATGTTCCTATGATATCGAGTCGGCATGTTCTAAGTAGTCTGAATATGACGACCTAAACAATTATCAAAATTGGTCATCCTTAAAGGATAAAACCATGATGACCCAGGGTATTGGTCTATCACACACTACTAACCCCATCAAAAGGTGTCATGATCTTCATCATGCGACCTTGACGACCTCTAACAAATATTGAATATCGTCATGTTTCTAATATACTAGTACCATGACGATGTACACCATGGAAATCACCATTTTCAATAAATTAACCTAATATTACAATCGTAGTGCACAATAGACTTATGTGATCGAGTTTAGATCATCATCTATAGTTTCTTTTCACCGTTGATGGGATTTTTTCAGCATTTTCTGGGATTTTAAGTTTGGGTTCACTGGTTTCAACTTTTTTCTTACCTTTTTCTTTTTTATTTAGAGATCCTAATATCAAAAGTGTCATTAAGATTGTTACTTGATTGCTTTGGATCACTCTTTTTTTAGGAGATCGAAAAATGACGATTTTGAGATGAATAATGGAGGATGAAGGATTTGAAAAGAAGAACGTCTTTTTAGGCTTTAGGTTAATCGAGTTTAGGTTTAGATGATTTATAAAATGGGGGTTAGGTTTAATTCTAATCAGGTCAAGGGAAATAAAGGAATTTTTCCAAATTTTACAACCACTTAGCCACCCCTCTAAGTCCATCTAAATTTTGGTATATCCCAATTAGTTTGGCAATATGCCAACTTTAAACCTTTCAAAAACAAAAGGTATATTAATTTGAATAAATAAATTCACCACCTTATTAAGAAGCGCAGCACCATTTGAAATTCCATTATCATGTTGTACCTTACTGTACTTTTCTCACACTAAAGTTTACTCCAGACCCTAACTATCTACGCAGAACCTTGGGAGGCACTAAAGAATCTCCTTAGTTGGCATACAATCATTGACTATAGGAGGAATTACCCTGATGCGAAATTCCAATTGTTGTACATGAGTTTGCACTCAAGCATACTAAAATTCATATATAAGTCACAGAGCTCTACTCAGATAGTTTTTGTACATCATAACCGGAGTCAACCAATCACATGGAAAGATTAAGAAGATGGATGTAGAGAAAAACGTAGATGGTTTTGATATTGACTAGGGTGAACCTATCCTAATGGACTGAGATACCAGTCTGACTAATATCAACACAGCTGGCATATACAAGGGAACCAGCGGGTGATAATCCTAACTCTAGGTCAACACAACTGGCATATACAAGGGCACCAGTGGTCGACTTTATTGAATTTATTCCGGTTGGTCTGATGGTCTCAGTCTGGTCTCTATTTTATTTTATTTTTGGTATCTCAACCACTCTATTTTACCCAATCAAGAAAAGAAAAATAAAAACATAAGGTGAAAAGGATTCAACGAGATATGGCGAAGCTACCATTTTTTTTTCAATTCTAACATCTGAGCTCTATGCTTTTATGAATAGACTCTTTAGATGTTTCCATCTAATCAGATTGGTTCCTCAACTCCTACAACCAAGATGCTCCCATCCACTTAGATTGGTTAGTGCCAACCTTAATAAACATAAATTTCTAGACTATGGAGTTGATACTGCAACTAAAAAGTTTCTCCCATACCCCCAAACTTAAATTTAACATTGTTCTCAATGTTCTAAAGATAAAATTAAAAGGATGAACAAGGAGAAACTGTTACCATTTGAAGCAAAAGAGTTAGGGAAAGATATTACCGTGTTGCATGAGCATGGGTTACCTCCCAAGAAGTGATAAGTTTAAAGTCTTCATCCAGACATCAGAACGAATTAGTCACCTCGTAGAATCATAAAGTAATAGCCGGAATAACTGTGGATCACCAAAACCAAATAAGGCTATCACAAGTAAAGGGTATCTGCAACATGCCAAGAAAGTTAACAAATAAAACACACCCTTGTCTAGTTTCCTGTTTAAGACAACTACATCTAGCTGTGGTTTAGGTTCAGGTTCTATAACTGGGTCTAGATAACATATTTTCCTAGGTTGCATTTCCTCAAAAGTTAGATCCGAATGTTCAGGTTCTAGAGTCTAGAAAAACTCAAGTAAAAGCTTAGAAGCACATAATAATAACCTAAATATCTGCGGATCCTTAAATTCAATCATTTTTTACTTAGACAATTGACCACGATGAAAGTGATGGTCAATATTGAACAAATGTGTCAACCCTAATCTCCTAAAGTAATTAGGTTTAGTCTCAAAACTTAATAACTGACACACCTGTAACTCATATGTTCCCACATTTGGTTGAAATATATTTGGCGGGAAAACAAAGTCAATTTTGGTATCATAGCCCGGGCTAACCACATCAACCAGAGGATGGGTTTCTAACAACTGAACTTCTTCCTGGACACTATTAGGTTCGGGAGAGCTAGTATGACGGTAATATGGCACAATGGTTGAGGCACATATATCAAGTCCCAAGTGAGGGATCTCTGTAAGAGCTAAAGGTAAGGCACAAGGAGAATGATAGTCACCCCCAAACTTAGAGTTTTGGGTGTCTCTAGATAGACTAGCTACAATTTCCCTAATTTCTAGATCATCGGAATCCTGAAAATGGTCAATTGCTTCTTCTAGGTTATACTCAGGTGATCCATCCTCACTCATATTTAAAAGCTCTACGAGTTCATCTTCTTTATCTAAGACTACTGTTTCTAAATCGCTAGACTCGAAAACAATATTCTCAGGATAAACCCGCTCGTTTAAACTATCATCGGCTTCGTAAAAAGGAAATACTACATCGTCTAAAACGGGGGTATTCCTAGTCAAATCCTCATACTTTTGAATAGGTGAATAATTATTAAAATTATTTGGATTTAAACCAGAAATATTACTATCATTATAAAGCTCAATTGGAGTAACAAATTCCTGATCACTATGCTTAAAAACTTCAGATTCTTCGTCAACACTATCCACATCATGATCGTCACTATAATAACATGAAAATGATCGAACCTCATCTAAACAAGTAGTGTTACCAATTCTAACCTCATCATCTTGATTATGCGAATAACTATCTTCATTCTCAATGGTATTATTGGATACACTATATTGGCAATTCCAGTTATTTCGAGCAATACTTTCGTTCGTCTATAACTAAAGTATACGTGTCGACTCAGCTATCCTCTCAAGGCTCTCTTCCAAAGAAATTTCCCTTAGTGTTGGATCTAAGTTTTGAGTTAATCTATTGAGGATGTCTTCTAAAGAAGATTCAGTCATTGTTGCAGTCCTTTCATCCATAACTACGTTATTCACCTCAGCTAACTTATATGTCGTTTTAGCTAAATCCCTGAGGGACTCTTCTAAAGAAGGAGTAAGAACAGAAGGATCATAAAAAGGACTACTTTTCAAAAGTTTAATTGTATCCTCTAGAGACGAAGAACTAGTATTATAATCTTCTTGCTCGTATGACTGATACACGTGTGGATAGTAATTGGGATCACCATGGTATGACCCTTAACCTTTAAAAGATTGCGTTCCCAACCACTATTCACACTATGGTCATAGTAGTAATGTCCATATTGTTCAGTTGGATATTCGTTGTATTGGCTATACCAGTTTGACATCCTAACTGCAAGGGAATTCTACACAAGCACAAACAAGGCTGACTCGACCCCAACAAACCTACTGATTTCTAGCAAACAAAAAGCATGATGGCTCCACTTAGATTGTTTCTAGACCAGCTTCTAATCTTTCGAAAAGGAACTCGTTACAATCTGAGCAAACCTCTCTGGAATCAATCCGAGTTCAAGTAAGTTGAATAGAGGCGAGGGAAGCTGCGTGGAGATTTGATACCCAAGGCCTCACCGGCATTACAACGTGGCGCAGTCACGCATTGAACTCACAGAAATCATCATGAACTTCGAAGTATGCTTAAAAGAGTAACCAATATTTTTCGAATGACTTTCCTATTAAGCTCGTTACCCTATCCGTTTAGTTCTATTCCAAATTTTAAAGCTTAGGTTCGCGTTAAGTATTGTTTTCCTAAGGCGGGCAAGAAGAGAACGGTGATGAAATCCGAACCCTTATCTTGTATGGCCAGGCCTTGCCCTTTACTAGGAAATTAAAGCAGTCGTTTTCAATTCCTCAGCATATATGCAAATGAAGGAATACAGTAACTCGCTGACAGGGGATTCGCGAGTGTTTCGACAAACTTACCTCCCGTTCCAGACGGGGGATGAACCGTTGTAGTAGACTCGGGCCACTGACTCCTTTGTCAGTGTACGAACCCGAGGGGCCGAGACAGTATCGTAACTGTCGTCCTTCCCTGTGCAGTTTATATTTGAACTAACCCTTCCTTAGGGTTTTAAAAAAAAACTGAAGTCCAATGTCCAATGTCCAAAAAAAAAAAAAAAAAAAAAAAGTCCAAAAATAAAAGATTACAAAAATAAAAGCATATTTACAGTTTCTAAAAATAATAATAAAAAAAAATCGTATAAAAATAATTAACTATATACAAAAATATACTTCTTTACTCCTTTGGATTTCTCTTTTCTTTCCTTCTTTGGCTTCGCTTTACTTTTCAACACTTTTTCTTTCTCATAAGCTTCACACCAAATCTGAAAGCAAACAAAAAATACCAAAATGCGTAAAAAGGAACAAAAATAATAAAAATAAAATAATAACCTAAAAACAAGTCCGCGTCGGCGGCGCCAAAAATTGGTAGTTATTTTCAATGATGTTGTAGTAAGATGATTCGTTCACTCAGACTTGTTGAGAATTTGTCTTAAAACTAAATAACGAAAATAAGGAAAAATATATACAAATATGGTGACAGGATGAAGAGAGTCTGGGACTCAGGATTCCACTGTTTTTCATGTTCATGGGGTTCAGAAATTAATTGTACACATTTATAGCTCAAAAAAAAGGAAACATCAACTCTGTTATTTGCCAAAGTAGATTTCATAAAATATTACACGTAGGTCATAAGCATGGCGCATCAAAATTACCTAGAACTAAGCATGCTCCATCAAACAAAGTTATGAGTAGTTAATAGAAATCATAATTCATTAAAAATCAATGCAAATAGTAAATAAACAATTAATTAAGTTACCCCAATGGAAAAATCCATCTTCCTCCATCGTCCCAGAGAAAGGTTTAGCTCCACATAGTGAAAAACACGCTCAAAATATATTTTTATAGCTCAATTGATGTTTACAAAGAAGAGAAAAGGAGAATATCAAATAAAACTGGGAATTTGCAACATTTATAGTTGTTGCAAACCCACTGTTACAAAGAATAACTGTAAATTGTCGCAGTTGACAGTCTTATCTCTTATGCATATAAGACAGCTTTTCATGACCGTCTTTTGTCTCATGCATTCTTCGTGTTCTCGCACAATTTTTCTCTGCTCTTTCTTTGAGATTTCTCTGTAGCAATTTTCTCCACTCTATAGCCTCCCCCGAACTCTCGATCCCCTTCTATGAACCCAGACCACTCTTTATATACTCGTTTGAACCGAGAAAAAATCTTCATAACTCCAAATAATCTCGGCAATTACTCAAGATATTCTCCATGTAAGTCACGGGATTTAATTTCCTTAAATTTCTCTGTCAAACTTCAAAAAGCTGCTGGCACACTCCTAAACGATGCATAAAACTCCTAGATGGATTAGAACTCGTGTAGGGAGGATTTTTACACAATATCTTTACGAACAAACCCAACAGAGCCTCGGGTTCTTCTTACTCCCCCTGTTTGCCAGAAATCCACGTATCTATCATGTTTTCTCGATTCTAAAGGATTTACCACCCATGTTTAACCGTAACATAGAGATTACAACTCATTGGGGTGATTGAATCTCGCAAAAACTTCCCGAAAATTTTTCACAGAAACTCCCGGAAAAACATGTAACCCTGTTTTCCCCAAAACCGAATATCCAGCCAAACTGGATTGATTTAAACAACCATACCACGCCTGTCTTGATCAAACAGAGTAAACCCAAAGAGTTTCGGTGGTTGAATCTCCTTAAAACACACCCATATCACGAACCCTAAAATTCTGTTTTCGGTTGCACCCTTTTCCCGCCAGTTTTGGAATTTGAAGGTAGGGATGACCTCCCCCTAACAGATATGAGGCGCGAATAGTCGTTGGCCGCCTGGGGTGCAAATAGTAATTGAGTGCCCCTTATCCAAAGTAGGTTTTCGTTTAGCAAATGTCCTCAGGATGCCTTTAACAACTTTTCGAGCCGAATTTTTCCGAAAACGTTATTGCCCAAAAATACCTACAAATACATAAACACAATATTAGTACAAAAATCGAGTTCTAACAATACATACATCGAGGATAAATCAGACACAAAAAAGTGTCTATCACCAACCAATTAGCTCGCTCGACCTATTTTCATTTCAAAATCACAAACTTCGATACTTTTATATAATTTGAAAAGCTTATCCAAAAATAAATGATATAGTATGCGTACCATCATAGTAGAAACACAATATATTGATGGTTTTTAAGGTCCTTTCTTCTTTTAATTTTCTCGATTTCTAAAAATGGTACATAACTACATATATAAAAGAAGAGGAAGGCAATTCATTTTCACAAAGGCAGTAAAGGTTGCAATATACACGATCCAACTGTAAGATTTGAATAAGGGTATGAAACATTATATGGCCCAACTGTAAAAGTAATTTACGGCTATGAAACATATATAGGTTACGGTTGAGAAAAATACGTTTACTGAGGAAAAACTCTTAACCGGAAGATCAAGAAAATATTGAGTCTTCTGCTAAAACACAACAACTTACGGCCAGGAAAGTCCCGACTATAACGGTTGGGACTTGAATTGTCCTAACCGTAAAGTTACATTGTGGTCGAGATTTCTTATCTTCTCATTCCTCATTCGTGGTTTACGGCTACGTCAATAAGAACTTCCAGTCGTAATCGTCTTATATTTTTTTTTTCTTCTAAATCCTAACTCTATCATATAACCTATCTGTCCAGTCAAAAATCTAAAATAAATGGTGGATTTATCGATTTTTACCTAGTAGGATCCATCTCTAAAGGATTCATTGGTGTTTGAACAGAGCCATTCACCAAATCTTCATTAACTACATTAACAACTTAGCCTGCTTCAAAATAAGGATTTTGTCGGTTGATCATGTCACTCTTGACCTTGTATAGTCGTCTTGAGAATTAACGTGAGTTAGGAGACCTGATGAAGAAAAGAGAAAGAGAAATTCAAGTTGGGTTTTGCTTTTTTCGAGAAGAAAATAGAGAAAGAGATTAGTGATTTTAGGTTATGAATTAGTTTTAAGTGGTTTTGCTTTTTTCGAGAAGAAAATAGAGAAAGAGATTAGTGATTTTAGGTTATGAATTAGTTTTAAGTTATTAGGAGGGAAAAGTAGTAGGGTAAAAAGATTAATTTGAATTTTTAAACAGATTAAGTCCCCTGTCCAGGATATGAATCCCATGAAACCCCAGAACTAAAATGGTTACAGCCCAAACAATAGTTATAAATAAAAAAAGTTATTGTTTTCTTTTATAAAATAATGTCATCCAAGGCTTTTATTAAAAGAAACAAATGGTATTATTTAACATGGATGGGCGAGAGTCGGGCGACAATCTGAGCACCAACACTCTTCTGGATAACCAAACTTACCTATGAAAAAGCAAGCCACATACTTTGATATTGACATCGTAGTTAGTCTAGCAATTCTTCAATCTCTTGAGCAAGATAATGAATTATTCTCCAAGATCCCCTAAGGTGGAGAGTGTCAAAGCACAAAACTGGTACCCTAGAGATGCACATTTGTCTGAACATTTGTTGCGTTTACGAGTAACCGCCATAGAGATAGCATGTCCAGGTGTGAAACTGCGAGGTCCACCACTCGAGAAAGGCGAAACTCCAGTGATATCAAAACATGTATCCTTACCGTTTATCCAATTGTATATAAGGATTCAGCGGGCTTGAGAGCAATGTCATTGTCAGTCAAAAATCTTAAAGCTACTTCCTTCGCAGCAGCAACACCTAATTTGTAACAAATGTCCATGATAACATCCCTTACCAAATTATGTCTAAATTTCAGGCCAACTTCACTTGCACAATGGAGAGCATGGTTGCCAAAAACATTCATACCGCGTCCACAACAAGGGCATGTGCTATTTATTATAATTATTATTATGAAAGGATGCCACAGAGGCTTTTATTAAGAAGGCAAAAAGCACATATTACAATTACAAAGATTTGGCCGGAAGACGCGCAGCAAATTGCGCCTTAATTCCTTTCTGAATAATAATACCTAGCCTATGAAAAAGAGAACTACCTAAGTTCTTGTTGACATCATGTCAAGCCATGCAGTTCTTCAATCTCTTCAAAAAGACCGTAATATCATCACTCAACTCCCCTAAAGTTGAAAAGGCCAAAACACAGAAATCATACCCATGGGATGAACATAAATCTGCATATTTGTTTCGCTTACGAGTAATGGATGCGGCTATAGCATGGCCAGGGGTGAAGCTACGGTTTCCACCTTTGTAGAATGGTGAAACACCCGTGACATCAAATCACATATCTCGTCCATTCTCCCAATTATAGACCATAATATCCGCCAGTTTAAGAGGGGTACGCCTATCTGACATAAGACCAATGGAGACTTATTTTCTCGCAGCCACTCCTGCTTTGTAACACACCTCATAAAAGAAGTCTCTTACCATATCGTGTCCATATTTCTGGCCAACTTCGCTTGCGCAATGTATGGCATGGTATCCAAAACGGTCCATCATTCTTTTACAACACGAACAGGTGATATCTTCGGCAAGGGGTATACCCAACTGATATTGGAGTATCGAATTGAATTGGCGTGCACCAACATCTTGATTAAGTCTTTGGATAGGTACGGCTTTGAGATAGTCTTGTGCATGGTATTTTCTGTTGCACTGCCATAAAATGGAGTCGCGTTCTGACAAAGTGAAAGATGCAGGTATTTTCTTCTTGACAGCGTCGAACTAACGGATCGCTAGTTGATGCATAGGCTGTGGGGCGATGTCACTAAGATTGAAGGAATAAGTAGATAAGATGCATACTTGAATGTAGTTTTCTAGCGCTGTCTGAAAGTTATGGCCAAGATCAGTCGTACCTTGCAAGATGGTGTGTTGGAGATATCTGGTCTGATAACAAGACGCTATGTAGCAATAATGAAGGGTATCTGGCATTGTATATACACCCAGGCCTCCATCACTTATGGGAAGAGTAGCCAGGCGCTACTGAAGTAGTCCAAAACCAAGTCCATCACATGTAATTAAGTATCGCAGAAACTGCATTAGGTGATTGTCGAAACGATGTTGGGCATGCTGCATAACCTGTGGTCTGGTGGTACGCATCATAAAGTACAACTTGGAAACTCCAGCACAGTTACGGAGGAGCAGTAGTTCGCTTTGGGGGTCTCACAGCTTTTAATGCATTCTATAAGGTGAGTAGTTTTATCAACCCTGGACAATATAATATCACTACAGTATTGTTCGTCCAAACTGACGGGCCATCCCAATAACTTAACACCAGTTGATGGTCTCCCAACTTAACTTATTACAAGCAGCTTACCCGGTGCATACGCACCGAGAGTTTCAGGAAAGTCTATATCGAGAGTGGTTAAAATTGCATTAAAAGCTCACGTTCTAAATTTAGTTTCCCAGTAATCAAATTCAGATATTCTTTTATTTCTGGCCACATGGAGTTACATGTGAAAGTAATGAGGAAATATGGAGGTCATATGCATATGTGATGAGTGCCAAATAGTGCATATTTATACACCTTTTTATTGGCATTTTACTCATCTTTTGCGCTTAGAAATCAGATATTATCCCAGATTCTGTGTTTTCTTTGTTTTCAAGAATAAATATTTGTATTAATTAATTTTGTGTTTTTAGGTAATAAATAAAGCTCGGAGAATCTGAGGAGCCAAAAAAGCGAAGAATGGGAGACGAGCATCTATGGAGCAGATAGCCAAAGCCGCGCGCGCGTGTCAGTTTCAACCCAACAAGAAAGACATGGGCTAGAGCCACCCACGACCGGATCCGAACCCGCTCATCCCGAGCCGTTAAGATCTTCACTCGCCACATCCTACGCTCGCTCCGACTTCCTCATCATCTCTTGATGTCTCCGCTCAACACCAAAACAACTCAATTCTCTCTCAGCCGTTTAGATCTCCCTTAGCTAGATCCTACGCTCGCTCCGCCTTCCTCATCAAATCCTGATGCACCCGCTTCACAGCACATCCCATATATAAACTCCCTACACCAAAACCTAATCTCATTTCTCCTTCTTCTCCACCCGACCATTGCGAGACCCATCCCTCTCCTCTCTTCCTCCCTCTCCCCGACAAAACCAAAATCACCACCTCCATCACCTCCCCGACACACCACAACCACCCCGCAACAGCCCGCCTCAACAACTCGTCCATCACCCTAGTTCTAGCCATCTTTACCCGTAGCTTCTTCTAACTTAGAGGCTAGGGTTGAGATAACTAGTATTAGGGTTTCTCTAACATCAACATCAAAGGAGTTGCACAGCCGAATAGACAAGAGAGGAGTACGATTCAAGCAGTATGGGTGAGAGGGTATGACTTTAATTGCTGTTTTGAGAATTAGGGTTCGATGTTTTGGGATTTTCTTGCATGTATAAATAGAAGTGAGTGGAGGATGTTAGGGTTCATGCCTGGGCTAGCCAGAGCACCAATTAGGAGTAATTGTGTTTAAATTGTTCTAAATTATGTTTTAAATTAAGTTGCTAGGGTTTCAACTCCCTAATTCCTTGTTATGAATTCAATCGAGTTTGAAGTTTTCTTGAGTGCTTAATCATAAAGATAATCTCAGTGCTAGCATCCAATGTTCTTCTCTCACAATGCATGCCATGTATACATTGTAGTTAGGCAAAAATTACATTGATTATGCTTCAGCTCAAGCCTTAGAGTTAAAATGCTAATTCTTTTGACTAGTTGTGCTTAATTAGACAACTAGTGCTCTAGGTTAGTGCCTTAGCTGATAATTGAGTTATCATTAGGTGAAACTCCTTAGCTAAGTGATAAAATTGACACCTTATCCTTAACTGCCATAGAAACAAGAAACTCAACCTAGTTGAACACATACTAGGAATTTAGAGATGTTTATGTTTCGGCCTACTTGTGATAAACGCATGCACGGCGTTTATCGGAGACGTGGCAAGTACGGGTCGAACCACAGAGACTTGTGGTGCTCTGATTGATCTAAAGGCTTGCTAGACTGAATTCTAAGAGGGCTGTGCATAGCTAAACTTAGAGTTACACATAAACTGGGCTCTGCAACATAACTGAGCCCACAGTTCCACTGGGCTAGCTGATCCCAAACCTGGGCTACACTTTCAACAAACGCCCACAAAACCAAATTGAGCCCACACAATCCAAAGCTATTCACATACCTGGGCTCTCCAATTAACCAAATAAAAGCCAAATACAAAACCAAACCAGCCCGACAAACCAAAGCCCAAATAAACCAAATCCCACTTAAACCAAAATGCAGCCCATTTAAACCAAACTTTAAGCCCACATAAACCAAAACCCATTGAAACCAAAGCCCATTTTCATGTTATATTTGTAAGAATGTTGATGTTTCTGCACACCGTCTTTTGGGTTGATCCTCAACTCTTTAGATTGTTAGTGTATGGTAAATTTTCATTGTATATAATCCAGTAGGACTTGTTAAATTTTTCTTTCTTGAATCGGTTGAGTCTTCTTGTACATATATTGTGCTAATCCGATATGATCTCCTCTGAGAATGTTGGATTCTAGCCTTGATTAATGAAGCTCTAACCTTGCTCCGCCGACATCCGGTAATCTCTTCCCTTTTCTCTTATCAGCATAGTTCTCTCGGTATGTGACTGTTTAAAATTTTTCCTATCTGTCGACACATTGAGGACAATGTTTGATTTAGGTTTGGGGGTACATTTGCATTTGCATATAGAGTTTTTAGTCTTGTTATTTTACTTCATTTTAAAAAAAATTAAAAAAAAAAAAAAAAATTATTAAAAACTCTTTTTGTAAAAACCGCCAATTTTTAGAGA
The DNA here is from genome assembly GCA_023531295.1 of Papaver armeniacum. Lineage (NCBI taxonomy): Eukaryota > Viridiplantae > Streptophyta > Magnoliopsida > Ranunculales > Papaveraceae > Papaver > Papaver armeniacum. The sequence continues at coordinate 309,849 of JAJJWW010006351.1, read as the reverse complement.
TTTTAGAGTCACTAGCATGCTTCTAGCTATGTTTACATAGAGAGTTTTGACCGAAATAACAAAAGTTAGAAGTACCGGAGAACACAATCGGGTTCCTTAGTTGATTAGAGCGTTAAAGTTGGATTTAACCATACCGAGGGCGAATTAGGTCTTGTTTAGATATTCGGTAGTAGAATTGTGATCACCCATAGTGGAGACTACCCAATTTACATCAAGTGAGGCACCAACCTTCAATTTTTGCAACTTTCTAGAAAAGCTGTTAGAGTGTGTGTCACCGTACGTCAATTCCGGGTAGGAATGGTGAGCTACCCAACTTCGCACCACTTTCAGCACTACTTTTAATCTCTTGAGTGCTAGTTTTTGTCAATCATGAGGGTGACGTTTAAAGATGAAAACTCCTTCTAAATATCGATTTGCAGTTAGCATCACTCTCTCTCTCTCTCTCAATCAGCAGACCCATAGAAACACATCATCGTCAGCAAACGGAGCATTATCAGAATATTGAAAGAAAAGTTGAGATAGTCCAAGGTTTACGTACAACAAAGAAAAAGAAAAGAAATTAGGATGAGAATTAATGAAGTTTGTGAAAAATTGAGTTTATCGTTTTATTGTAACCCAAAAAAAAAAAAATTGTCAAGTTTTTGTAAAGTTCAGAAGTTCGTCATCTACAGTTGAAGACCGAAGATTGAAGACGTTTCTATGGTTTCTATGAGAGAGTGATATTAATTGCCGATCGGGTGAAAAGGTAAGTGAGTACTCCCATCCTTGCTAATGGTTGATTTCCTTTCTTAGAGATAATCAGAAAAGATTCTTTTTGTCCACACCTCTGTGGAGTTTCCAGATTTTATTTCGGAAGGTTATCCTTCTTACCTACAACGTGTGCAGGATTTCTCTCTTTATTCCCGCTGCACACGTGAGAGACTAAAAAAGCAATCTTTTTGAGTGCAATTATCATAAAACCCCAATAGTGAGGCGAAGTCGAGGCTTATGATCACAATCGAATCCGAATTCTTTCATATGGTATGGTTACTTCTCGCTCAAAGACTTAAGGATGAGAGTGCGTTCTTTGGTAGTTCTAACTTCGTGTTACTAGCATGCAGAAACTCTATGTCCTCATAGCTTCTTGGAGGCTTGAGACTCTTTTACACTCTGAAGTTGGAGAAGGTTTTGTGGGTACACATCTGGTAAACCCTCACGAGACTACAACTCGTCCACTAGGGACACCTAGGGGTTTAAAGGCTTAGTGCATACGCTAAATGCATTCGAGAGACCAGCGACAAATGGTATAGTTAGGATTTCTAATTTCTGTTTCACTTGAGGACAAGTAAAATTCGAGGTTTGGGGGTATTTGATGAGTGCCAAATAGTGCATATTTATACATCTTTTTATTGGCATTTTACTCATCTTTTGCGCTTAGAAATCGATATTATCCCAGTTATTCTAAGTGTTTTCTTTGTTTTCAAGAATAAATATTTTTATTAATTAATTTTGTGTTTTTAGGTAATAAATAAAGCTCGGAGAATCTGAGGAGCCAAAAGAGCGAAGAATGGGAGACGAGCATCTATGGAGCAGATAGCCAAAGCCCGCGCGCGAATCAGTTTCAACCCAACAAGAAAGACATGGGCTAGAGCCACCCACGACCCGGATCCGAACCCGCTCATCCCGAGCCGTTAAGATCTTCACTCGCCACATCCTACGCTCGCTCCGACTTCCTCATCATCTCTTGATGTCTCCGCTCAACACCAAAACAACTCAATTCTCTCTCAGCCGTTTAGATCTCCCTAAGCTAGATCCTACGCCGCTCCGCCTTCCTCATCAAATCTGATGCACCCGCTTCACAAAGACATCCCATATATAAACTCCCTACACCAAAACCTAATCTCATTTCTCCTTCTTCTCCACCCGACCATTGCAGAGACCCATCCCTCTCCTCTCTTCCTCCCTCTCCCTGACAAAACCAAAATCACCACCTCCATCACCTCCCCGACACACCACAACCACCCCGCAACACCGCCTCAACAACTCGTCCATCACCCTAGTTCTAGCCATCTTTACCCGTAGCTTCTTCCAACTTAGAGGCTAGGGTTGAGATAACTAGTATTAGGGTTTCTCTAACATCAACATCAAAGGAGTTGAAGAGCCGAATAGACAAGAGAGGAGTACGATTCAAGTAGTATGGGTGAGAGGGTATGACTTTAATTGCTGTTTTGAGAATTAGGGTTCGATGTTTTGGGATTTTCTTGCATGTATAAATAGAAGTGAGTGGAGGATGTTAGGGTTCATGCCTGGGCTAGCCAGAGCACCAATTAGGAGTAATTGTGTTTAAATTGTTCTAAATTATGTTTTAAATTAAGTTGCTAGGGTTTCAGTGAAACCCTAATTCCTTGTTATGAATTCAACTGAGTTTGAAGTTTTCTTGAGTGCTTAATCATAAAGATAATCTCAGTGCTAGCATCCAATGTTCTTCTCTCACAATGCATGCCATGTATACATTGTAGTTAGGCAAAAATTACATTGATTATGCTTCAGCTCAAGCCTTAGAGTTAAAATGCTAATTCTTTTGACTAGTTGTGCTTAATTAGACAACTAGTGCTCTAGGTTAGTGCCTTAGCTGATAATTGAGTTATCATTAGGTGAAACTCCTTAGCTAAGTGATAAAATTGACACCTTATCCTTAACTGCCATAGAAACAAGAAACTCAACCTAGTTGAACACATACTAGGAATTTAGAGGTGGAATTGAAGACCCTAGTATCCCATTGTCACCACTTGTATTTCATCCTTAGCCCATTGTCACACTACAACTCAGCCGTATCGGCAACTACACCATCTGTTGTTACTCACACCTCTTAGAATTCAGTCTAGAAAGCCTTTAGATCAATCAGAGCACCACAAGTCTCTGTGGTTCGACCCGTACTTGCCACGTCTCCGATAAACGCCGTGCACTTGCGGTTTATCACAAGTAGGCCAAAACATAAACATCTCTAAAGGCCTACCAATATGGATATTGCATCTTGATAGTGTTGTAACATGTATCTTGGCCCCTAGTAAATGAAAATGGTAAGCCAATCCTTTACCCAACAGACTTGACCGATGTGTCGCCTGACATTATTTCATCTTTAAAACCATTGTAAAGTTTAGATTTGATTTTGGGTTGGTTTTGGTTTAATTTGGACTCCTAAGTGTGTATTTGCATCAGCCAAATATTGTTGGAGCGGACGACTTCCTTGAATCTTCGTGAGGCCTAAGTGTATTATCTCGTTGCCCGCATACTCCTGTATTGTAAGTTTCTGACATTGTTTTCCTCTATCTTGTATGATATTTTTAGGGTATATCACTATATCTATCTTCAACATAAAGAAAAAGTAAAGGGTAATCCTTTTTAACCAGATCCTTTTTCTTTCGTTGTAATAAAAATTTGATGAAATTCGGGTAATCTTTTTTAACCGGATCCCTTATTTCAACTATAATATCACTGGGATAACCTTTTTGCCATAGGAATATATGGTAGGCTTAAATTTATAAGGTATCCAGAAAAAAAATCATAATAACCACGAACCTAACATAACAATGATCCTTGAGCATAATTAACAAAATCCTCAAACGTCGATTTGTGACTCCATCTGTCGATGACCTCTTCAGTTAATCTTATAATCTGCAAATCCAGAAACCATTTTTGTATGCATCTACTTTCACTACGGCTGTAATTATATTAGGCTACAAACATCCCTGATCGGCTTGGATTAGAAAATGACAATTGATTATTTCAGAACTTATTCTAGTTCCAACGTGAACCTATTACATTGTATGTTAAAGAGCAGAAATTTGATACCAAAGTAAAAGTGGTGACAAAATTGTTCCAAGATCTAATAGTGAAGCGGAAATCAAGATGGGGAGAAATTATACGAGCATTGAGTTGTGTAAGAGGTCTCAGTGTTTATATACGTCGGCTTTAGGAGTGAAGAGTTGTGACCCTAGTATGCACATAGCTTTTCATGAAAATTCTCAAGGAACAACTGTTGAGAAAAGTGAAAGAACGTATCTCCTGTCATACAGGATTACTAAACTGGCAGTTAAAGAAAACATAAACCAAAAGACGTATTTATTCGTATTATCTTTTGTAAACGTTCCTTCCACGTGGCTTCTTAAGCATTAATATGAATCTTCCACATCGTTTAAAAATGTAAGATTGTATGTTGATGGGGTGCTACGATAATTTCGAAACCCTGGGAGTTAACATGGAGTTGACACATATGTTTTCACTTGTGTAATATCTCCATATACCATTTCTTTTTTTGCAGCATTTTTGCGGCATGAATGGCTTTTTATTTTTCCTTTGATGGAATTGCAATTCCATGCTCAATTACTCGAAAAATTGCAAGGCGTTGTGCAATTGTGATGTCGGTGTTTGCAGTTTCATATTGTTCTCAAAAGATAAGATTTGGTAAAAATCAAAACTTTAAAACGACTGGTGTGTCCTTTCCAAGATTTTAAGTTGAAAATTGATGTATTTTAAGAAAGTTGTGCGGATCATGACCATTGGAGTTGGAGTTGCCAAATAGATTGCGATGACATGGAAAGATTGCGATGACATGGCTTCACCAAAATCAAGAGCGATTGTGGTGGCGACATGTGGCCATTTGGGGGTCCCTTATTATAAAGAAAGATTATTATTAGTTTAGATTAGTGGTCCCTAAACTACTTCCAAACTCTCTAGGATTTGAGCGGATTCCGGCAATTACGGGATTCGAACCCCTGCCTCCGTAGTGGGAGGGGGAGCATAAAAACCCTTGCCACCTGGCAATTCTGGAGTTCTAGTTTAACTAGAACATCGCTGCCACAGTGGGGAGGGCTGACCGAACAGAAGACAAATAGGCCCAATTGAAAAAAAGTGAAAGTATCATTTTTCCTGAAATGGAGGGAGTACATTGTTTTATTAGTTGCAACGGAAAACTAGTTGATGCATAAACCAAAATATGGGTGCATAATGTGTTACGCATCTTTTATGGTGGTTTACATAATGGCTAACTATTCAATTTTAAAAAATCGTGCCTAAAAGGATAAATACTTTCGAATTTTTTGTAAAAACTCTAAACTTTATATTATTGTTTGTACTCATTGTCTAGATCTATTTAAAATCTTTTCAACGAGATAAAATGTGTAAAATTCCAAGGCATGAATTTTTTTTATATGTTATATTTTAGTTTTGCTTGCGAATTGTATTCCTGAGAAAATATGATACATAAAGAGTTATGATAGTTGGAGGGAGAGACAATTTTATTCAGTGAAAAAGTAACCAAAATTTTAATCATGCCATTCAATCTTTTTATCAAATTGCACATTTACGTTTAGACTTCATTTTGCAATCTTTTTATCAAATTGCACATTTACGTTTAGACTTCATTTTGCAAAAAGACGACCATAAAAGAGATTCGCTCCATTCGGGCCCTTCGGTCGGCCCAACTAACATGTGGAATACACTAACACTGCTGCTCATTTTCAAAATGGACTCATGTTCTTGAATCAAAAACAAAAGTTTCAGAATTAGTGGTTTGATAGAAGACATGAATTTAGCTCGCTGTCATAAAAACCTGAATAGCCATGAGGCACTGGATGTAGCCTTTAGGAGCAAGTTGGCAAGTAGGGGCACTTGCCCTCACTTGCCAATTCTTTTTTCATGAAGGGAACTTTGGCTGCCGCATTTATGTCAAAAGGCAAAATGCCCCATCAAAATGCAAAACAGCCGAGGAATCTAGTTTTTGCTATCTTTTAGAAAGAAAAAAATATCAACACAGAAACAGCATCCATTTCTGAAAATCTATTTTATTAATCTAAAATCTACATAAGAAATAAACTTATGCAAAACATCTAATTACCCAGGATGAAACTGCCGATATGAGCGAAACCGAACATATCTCTAAGCTGCTAAGCTTTTTGAGGCTATTTCAAACACATTCTCAGAAAGTCCATTGGTTGACAGTATCATCTCCAGCTGTGCCTTAGCAAGCGCCTGTCTAGCCTCATCATAACGCCTCCACCTCGACAAGCCAGAAATCATACGCGAGGCACCCTGGGGGTTTAGTTTGTCAAGTTGAAGTACAATCTCTGCTAAGAATTTGTAGCCTGATCCATCCTTTGCATGGAAATTAACTGGTGACGCGCAGAATCCTCCAACGAGTGAGCGCACCTTGTTTGGATTGCGCAAGTCAAAGGCAGGATGCTTTAGCAGCTTGCGCACATTCTCGACATTTCCAGGAATATCTGAAATGGCCTGAAGACCAAACCATTTATTTACAACCAAATAGTCATGTTCCCACTTGCCATAGAAATCAGCAAGAACATCATCACGGGTTTTGCCAGGGTTTTGAACCAAGGCTGTTAGAGCTCCAAACTGGTCGGTCATGTTTGTCGCGGTCTTGTACTCACCCAGAGCAAATTCGGTGATCTGGGCATCCTCAAGAGTAGCCAGATAGGAAAGAGCAATGTTCTTCAAAGCGCGTCTTGACTTATTGGAATGGTCGAAGACGTATTGATCGGAGCTTCTATTGTTTTCAACCGTCTTCAAAAATTCTTCTTTGAGTTCAGATGCAAGATGCTTCCTGATGAAAGATCGGACAGCATGAACAGCATCAGGATCAGCAATATCCATCATGTCCATGATTTCCCCTACCCCAGGCAGATCAATTGCCTTGGCAATGAATTCTTTATCCAAGGTAAAGTCAGTCAGTATGCTTTTGAACCCATGCACAAAGTCTGCTTTCAGAGCCAATGGTTTGTTTTGCTGGAAATCACCAACTAAGCTCAGCATCAACTTTGCAGACAACACTTGCCCAGCCTCCCAACGATTAAACTCATCTGAATCATGAGCAAGTAGAAAAAAGAGATCAGCATCAGTAAGATCGGACATGAGGCGAACAGGAGCGCTGTATCCTCGCAAGAGAGATGGAACTGGGCGTTCAGATATTTCAACGAACACAAATTCTTCTTCCTTCTTAGTTATCTTAAGAACTGTCGTATAGGCTGGTTGGCCATCTGTAGAAACCACTTGAAGCATACCATCACGATACACGGATGTGAGAGGCATATCCTTCCCGTTAGAATCAAGCAGACCAACCGCCACAGGTATGAGCATTGGTTCTTTTACTGCCTGGCTTGGAGTAGGAGGCACCTGTTGACTAAACTTCAACGAGTATGTCTTGGCTTCAGAGTTGTAGAATGATGTAACCTTCACAGTTGGTGTTCCTGCCTGAGAGTACCAATGCAATAAATTTGCAAAGTCTGCATCATTTGCATCTCGCATTGCAGCATAAAAGTCTTCACAAGTTACAGCTTGACCATCATGCCTCTTAAAATAAAGATCCATCCCTCTTCTGAAACCCTGACTACCCAACAAAGTTTTGTACATTCTGACAACTTGAGCTCCCTTTCGATAAACCGTAGAGGTGTAGAAATTGTCCATCTTAATATAGGAATGTGGTCGTACTGGATGAGCCATGGGACCAGCATCCTCTGGAAACTGATAGTTACGAAGAAACGAGACATCTTCTATCCTCTTAACTGAACGGCTTCCCATGTCAGAAGAAAATTCTTGATCCCGAAAGACGGTAAGACCTTCCTTGAGAGTCAGCTGAAACCAGTCACGGCATGTCACCCTGTTTCCAGTCCAGTTATGAAAATACTCGTGACCGATAACCCCTTGAATTCTAGCATATTCTCCATCTGAAGCAGTCTCAGGTGATGCCAAAACAAGCAGCGAATTGAATATATTTAAACTCTTGTTCTCCATGGCTCCCAGGTTAAAATCTGCAGCCACCACTATGTTGAAAAGATCCAAGTCATACTCAAGACCAAAAACTTCCTCGTCCCACTTCATAGCTGCCTTGAGAGAAGACATAGCATGAGCAGTTTTTGGTAAATCCTCTGCGGTGGCCCAAATCTTAAGTGACACATTCCTCCCCGACCGAGTGACGAAAGAGTCATCCCTGCTCTGCAACTGTCCAGCAACCAATGCAAACAAGTAGCATGGCTTCTTGTGTGGATCCTCCCAAACTGCATAATGCTTACCACCCTCGAGGTCTCCTTGTTCTATGAGATTTCCATTCGACAGCAATACTGGATATAGCGCCTTGTCGCCTTCAACCCTGCAAGTGTACTTAGCCATGACGTCAGGGCGATCCTGGTAATATGTGATCTTCCGAAAACCCTCAGCTTCGCACTGTGTAACAAAATTTCCAGAAGATTTATAGAGTCCCTCCAGAGATGTGTTTTTCTGAGGTTGTATCTCTGTAACAATCTGTAAAGTGAATCTTGCAGTAGTTGGTGGTGATGAGATTGTCAGATGTCGTGCATCCAAGTGATAATCTTCTCTCTGCAGTTCCTTGCCATCAACTTTGATTGATACTAGCTTAAGATCCACCCCATCTAACACCAATGGAGGAGGTGGAGAAGAGTTACCTTCAATTCCAGGGAAAACAGTTATGTTTGAAGAAACAATTGTGTGCTCCTCACCCAAAGAAAACGTCAGATCAACCGTATCAAAGTAGTAATCAGGCTTCTTGTAATCCTTCAAGAAAATCTCCTTAGGGGTTTCCATCTCTGCCCGGCTTGGTTAAGGTTATGTTGCTGCTTAATCCTAGAAGTTGAAGAAAAGAAAAGATAACTGGAAAAGAGTAGTGGATGAATCTGCTGACACTTTAATTGGTATATATAATAATCTTCCTTATCCTTTTCTTGTTCCAATTGGTATTCCTACTCCCAATGCTTTTCTAAAACCTTTTCCTATACTAGGAAGGACATATACTCTAGTCTAGAATCCTCCTTAGCAATGTAGAGACATTCCAACACCAAAGAGATACCTATTGAGTAAGAAACAATGTCGATGGTATATTCCCAAAATTAGTACATAAAACTAAAACAGGTTTAATCAATAATCTCTATTTAGGACATTTCGATTACTCGAAACACCAGATTCATTTATTTTTACCTAATCAGTTGCAGGAAAAATAAAAATAAAAATCATGATTATAACTTTGAAATTTTCTAATCCAATACTAGTGTTTTGTGTAGTAATTCAATAATTTTGGAAATGACCTAAAAATGGAGAAGAAGTATGAACTTAACTGATCAGTTTCACCTACAGAATACACAAGCAAATTATTTATCTTTGACGGATTAGAAGAAAACTACAAGGAAACTATAAGGAAATCCAAACAAACAAGTTAGAGAGACATAAAATTAGAAGAAAACTTGATAGATTTAGTGATTGAGAGAAGGGGAGAAGAATACCGGCGAGAACATCAGCAGTGATGAGTTTATTATTAGGATTTGAACCTAGCATAAATGGCAATTACTTCTAGATTACGAAATTATTGACGAATTCTTGGGTTTCGATGTTAGTTTCTGATAAAGATTTTGCTGGAGATGTTGATTTTTGAGGTTCAGAGATTCCAAAAAAGGGCCCCCAACTCTGTCTCAGACTCTCAGTCGGGACTTATCTGCAGGACCAATTGCGGTTCTCTTGGCATTTTTGTAGGACCACATTTGTGACACGATAATTTGCCTACCGACTTGTGTTGAAGACTAGGCCTTAGAAAGAACTGCAAGAGCGCACACCATAACTAAAGAAAGAAAGAAAAAAAAAAAACTAAAATTGGGTTTAGTCCGTGTTGTAACGCAGTGGAGGGAGACTAAAATTTGGTCGGCGCAACTTTGAGTTACGCCCAACCAAAGCAATTCCAAATCTCGTCCCCATTTCTTTCTTTTTTTTTTTTTTTTTTATTATTGTTGTTGGCGTGACTCAAAGTTGCGCCCAATTTTTTTTTTTTTTTTTTATTGTTGGGGCGCAACTCAAAGTTGCGCCCAATTTTTTTTTTTTTTTTTTTATTGTTGGGGCGCAACTCAAAGTTGCGCCCCATTTTTTTTTTTTTTTTTTTTTTGTTGGGGCGCAACTTTGAGTTACGCCCATCGTGCGCAACTTCAATTTACGCCCGACTAAAGACCGTACTAAAGACTAAATATGGTCTCGGGTTTTGGTTATAGTCCGGTCTTTGGTCTTTACTCCGTCTCCACTGCGTCTGTTTTTTACCAAAAAATTTGGTTATACTCCACGACCGTGGATGCTCTTAGAGCAACTGCTGCGGGGAGACTATAACCAAAGACTAAAAACCAAAAAAATTTGAAAAAAATGGGTTTACTCCGTGGTGCGACGCTACGGTGGGGAAACCAAATTTGGTGGGGCGCAACTTTAAAGTTGCACCCCAAATTTTTTTTTCCAGGCGCCCCATTTTTTTTTTTTTTTTAATTCGGGCGTAACTTTAATCTTCGCCCCACCAGGCGCATTCTTTAAACTTCGCCCGACCAAAGACCAAACCAAATACCAAATATAGTTTGGTTTTTGGTTTTAGTATGGTATTTGCTCTTTACTCCTCTCCGTAGTGTCTGGGTTTTCGACCAAATTTTTGGTTTTAGTCGACCACTGTGGTTACTCTTACGGAGCTTCCCACCTCATCTAGGCTCTCAAAATACATCATCTTGGGAAAGTATCAGACTGGGTCTTATGGAGCTACCCAATTTCTACCCGGCTGAAAAACCGTGGCTTAAACCTCCTCTTTCTTGGTCTGTGGAAATTTCAGTGGGAAGAATCTCGAGACGGGCAATGGTTAGTCGTTCCCAAGAAGGTGAAAACGGATAATGATTGTCCATTGTATTCTTAAAACCCATGTAACTTAGAGGGGTCAAGAGAGATCTTAGCATAAAAATCAAACAACTTATATGAACCGAATAATCATTATCCGCTTTTGGTGAAATTTAGTGGGACCAACTGAGAATTAAATTAAGTGGGGTTTCTTTATTTCGTGGACCCAACATTTTAAAAACTGGACAACCATTATTCGTTCTTCTCTTAAAAGCAGGAACAACCATAAGGACTAGGCTATTCCCAGGGTGATGTCTAAAGGCATTTGGGAAGGAGCTAAGAAGCTCCATAAGACCCAATCTTAGGTGAACTTTCAATGGATAGTTATTTTGTAAATTCACAGAAGTAAACTGTGGATGAGTATCCTGTCTAGAGAAAATCGGTAATCATTATCCTCGTGATTAATTTGACTGGTCAATGAGTTCTTCTCTTTTTTTCATCGTTTGTTGTTTTTCTAGAAATGGATAATGGTTAGCCTTTTTTTTTCCAGAAATGCATAATGATTAACCGTTCTTTTTAGCGAGATCAGTATAATGGTTATACGTTTTCTTCTTTATTTCAGTAGATAATAATTGTACACCTATGACCTTTTTCCGTAGTAATTCTCTACGCTGCAATTTTTTTTCTTGGGAATAGGCTGGGATGACCCTTAAGACCTAGTCTAAAACCATAAGAAGTTATGATTCTAGAGATAGGACACACACACCACCTAATGTCATATCATGCGAAGTATTTCGTGGTTGTAATATTTGAGGGTGTTTGGATACCATTTAAAAGGTTACTTTCCGATATAATCAAATCGAATAACAAAAATTTTATTTGGGAATATAATTTCAGAGTAACTTCTAGAAACAAAAAAAGTCTATCTTTTGAGTATGTTTCAATACTAGTAGTAAAAGTGCTTCCATTAGTCTGGAAACAAAAGTCAACCAGGGAGTCAGAAGTGTAAGAGCACTGCTTGGTCCAACTCGCAAGTTTTGGTATCTCAAACTTGTTGTTAATATTTGATGCACATAGCGATATGTTGATTTCTAGTATATTAAAGTCGACGATTTGACTATGATTATGGTATGGTAGTTGAATATCGGACATCACTGAATAAGACTCGAAGATTGAAGACTGAAGGTCACATGAAGACATTTAAAGAACTTCATACAAAGAGGTGTGTGAATAATGAACCATCCTTATTACTCATGGAATTTACCATTTTATCTTATGAGACTATTTCATATGATTTTAGTATATTTAATGTTGCAAAGAAGAAATTTTAAGTCAAGCTTGAGTTGGTAAATCTCAAAATATGACTCAAGCAATGGATGTTCTTGATCCTTGAAAATCTTGTTAAGATCAATTTATTGTTCATGGACTATTATTGTTTCAAGTTGACCATTTGGAAAGTGCCAAGCAATGATATTCATTATATGGCGATTGGGAATCTTCAAATTGTTTAAAAAGAGTTTTCAGAAATATTGAAAATTCTGGATATAAGGTAAGTACGCATACCCAGTACATAACCCTAAGGTTCTGAGTTCGTGAATGGGAGGGATGTACGCATACTTAAGTTCGTGAAGGGTACACATACCCAATATGTGTACTCCAACATCCTGAGTTCACGTACTGGCATATATGTATGCACACCCCTACACATACCTACCAAGTATCGAACTAAGCAAATGCTCATAAACTATTTTCACAAATATGTTTTGCTTTGCTACAACTCTGAAAACACTTGTAAGACAACTTTGTTCACTAAATCACTGTGTTTGTGGGTCATGGTTTAAATGAACACGATTATACTTTTAAGTTCATAAGGCATATTTGACATGAACTATCATTATACACGGTTCCAGAATCTCTGGACCATAGTGTATAATTTTCGGTGTAATTTCAAGGAGAACTTCTCACATGCTTTCATGAATTTCTAATAAGAATTTCATCTAAACTGAGAAAGTATTTACATGAATCTCAAATTATCTTAGCTTGAATTTAAAGCTTCCTAGAGCCTTGAAAATATATAAATAGAGATACCCATAAAACGTGACTTCTCTATCCCTAACACTTTTGTTTCCCAGTTTCTTGCTAGATTCATCCTGTAGCTACTAATCTAGGTTGCTCTTAAAAACATAATTAGGTTTACGAATTGAAGACTTCATTTTGGGATTCTTGAAGCCATGTACGATTATATTTTGCTTAGTTCTTGTATCCCGATCTTTCTCTTATTGACTGTTAACGTTTTCTTAAATCTCCAATCAGGAACGAGGTGGATATAAACCGCAAAGTTCTCTTCGTCTTGTACTGTTTGATTCCTCAACAAAGGTGTATAAAACTCTCTTTTATTTATTTTTTTTATATATTGTTCTTAAGAGGTATTTAGTAATCTAGGCTTCTCAGCTAACTGACTGTGAGTGTTCCCGATTTGTGAGGTTTGTTGTTCTTTTTTAATTATAAACAGATTTCCAAACCTAGATCAAAAGGGAAATCAAATAAGCTTATCTATAAGAGGTAGCTTGGTATCAAAAGTATTCGCTAGGTTGAATCAATTCTTAGGATTTAAAGGACGTCAGCTAACATAATCAATTATGTACATCCTTGCGAGGTTTAAGCGACGTAAGGAGAACGAATGCGACTAAATTTCTTGGAGGGATACTTTTGTAGCAACTAAATTCCAGTCCAAAGTCTAATAGTAGTCTAGTGTCTGTAGCGGCTTAATATAATTTGGTGTGTTTAAAGATGGAAGAGGTCCCGAGGTTTTTCTACAGGTGTAGTTTTCCTCGTTAACAAAACTTCTGGTGTCTTGTGTTTTTCCTTTTCCGCATTATACTGTTTTATCTTTGTAATAGTAATAACACAAGTAGTATGTATTCAACTTAGGTAGTTTAAGTCCTCATTAATTGTGATAATATGGAAACTTGTTCTTCTTATTTCGTATCTAGAAAGTTAGCTTACAAGTTTCATACTTGTCAGAATTTGGATCTTTTTGATTTAGATGTGATTAGATTGATCTTGGATATTGATTTGTGAGATCGTCCAAAAACTCTTTTACATAATCAGGTTCACAAACTTCTTAGTCTATAACTATTGATTGTGGAAGATAAAGACAAAAGTATTATATACATATCGTTCATGGATCTTTCACTAGATCTACCATGGCTGCTAATGGGGTACCAGATTACTAGGAGGGTACAAATTCTCATATAGGAAAAACAAAAAAGTGCTTTTGTCCTATATGGGATTTGGTACCCTCCCCAGTAATGTTGTACCCCATATTAAAATTGTTGCATTTATATAGGACCACACACTGACAATAGTTTAGCAACTGACTTCTATAAGACTCGGTTTTACGGAGTTTTCCAACCTCTTCCCATCTCTTAAAATGCGTCAACTTGGGAAGATATTAGGTGAACTGTCAAGGGATAACCATTATGTAGCTTCACAGAAATAAATGGTGAATGACTATCCAGTTTACAGAAAATGGCTAATCATTATATGTGTGACTAGTTTGGCTGGTCAATGAGTTCTTCTCTTTTTCCTCATTGTTTGTTATTTTTCCAGTAATGGATAATGGTTGACCGCTTTTTCTTCTTCCAGATATGCATAATGGTTAACAATTCTTTTTAGCAAAATCAGTATAATGGTTATATGTTCTTTACTTTATTCCAGCGGATAATAATTGTATATCTATAACCTTTTCCTGCAGTAATTCTCTATGCTGCAATTTTGTCCTTAGGAAGACCCACAAGACCTAGTACAAAACCAAAAGAATTCATAAATCTAGTGTTGGGATACATTTCCAATACTCAAATAATCTTAAAAGATTAATGCAATCTTGGATAATAAAATTTTATGGCCACCTAACTACATTAGATCATTTCCTTGTATCGCATCCACCATATTCCTACTGTTAAGTTATAAGTGCAGGTGCGTAATCCTCAACCTTTCCCCCCAAATTATAGCATGTAGAGCTCTAATCGCCTCACCCTGCTCCTCATCCGCTACTGCAACTAGGATACATGTTGTCCCCTTGCACCTGTAAAAAACCTATAATTAGTCCCACTCCACCAGATTTATTAATTTTATTATATCTAGCATCGAAGTTGACTTTGATTTTTGTTCACCTTGTCCTGCATAATTTAAGAAATGCTTTTGGCGTTAGTGTTGGATCTCACCCAGTTAACTATGATGTGATTTATCTGATTCATCAAATTTTTTACTCCATCCTCTTGTTTTCAAATACAAGTGTACATCTTTATTTCCTAATGTTCCACATGGAGATACCTAGCTGCTGAATAAATTTTTTCTCTTGATCAACACTGCTAATATGGTTTCATAGACGATGTTTAAACCATTCATAAAAAACCAACATACTAAATTGTACTCACTATACTAAGATCCAATAACTTCCATAATCCTCTAACAAAACAACATTCAAAGAAAACATGTGGTATAGTTTCATCATGCTTATTACACAAAGGACACAGTCTATCACCATATATCCCATATCTAGAAAGCTTATCTCTAACTGGTAAACAACCATGGATACATTAAAACATCATAATTTTAGGAGGAAAATCCATTTTACAAAAACTAGACCAAGGGAACTTGCTATTAAGAATAGAGTTTAAGTCCACTTTATCATTAAGAATTGCGTTGTAAGGGGACTTTACCGAGAATGAACCATTGCGACTCTTGTTCTGTATAACCCTGTCTTTTTCATGCATAGGTATCCTAATCCTAAGGATGTTATGTATTTGTTCTCCATTGAACAAGGCTTTGAATAGTGTCACCTTTCAAGTTCTAGTTTCTTGATTAATTAGTTGATCTACAGTCCTCATATTGGTAGAATACATTCTGCTGGAGGGGGCATAATTCATTTAAGGAATCCAAGTATTGATCCAAATGGATATTTTAGTCCCATCACCAATGTCCTAACAATAATATTTCTTAATGATTTTTAAGCCCTCCCTTTCAAATCCAAGAGCCATATTTTGTAAGACTACAAACTAGGGGGTCAAAATATGGAAGTATCAATGCGTTAAAATAGTAACTCACAAAGCATCAGGTTGGTCTAACATTCTCCAAGCTAATCTAGATAAAAGGGTTAAGTTCAAAATTTCATTCTTGATTGAAGTGTAGTTTTTCATATTCTTTACCTGTCGTTAAACTTACCTAGAAGGGTTCAAACGATTCAAATTTGTTTCTCTGCAAGAGCAGTGGGACACTAAGATATTTATCTTGTGATCCCATTTTCTTGATACCTAGAATATTAGAAATCCCAGTTCTAATCCTATTTTCTTTTTTAGGAATAAAAGATATACAACTTTTAAAGTTGATGGACTGACCTGATAACCTGCTAAAAATTGATATAATATTATGTTAATGCTTAGCTTCACCGGACCTGACTATTAGAAAAATCAAGTAATTATCTGTGAAAACCAGATGAATGATAGATGGACACTCCTTAGTAACCTTGATTCCATGGATCAACCTTTAGATTATGCGACAACCAAATTTTTAGAAAAAACCAAATTTTCATAAATAAAATGAATTAGTAGGGAGAAAATGGGTCTCCCTGTCTGAGAACCCTTTCAACAAGAAAACTCTCATCTGGAGCACCATTAAAAAGAATAGTAATAGTGCATGTTGTTATGTATTGTTCGATATTCAAAAGAATAGAAATAATGTCAGTTGTTATGCATTGTTTTATAATTTTGCAAAGATCTTCATGTAAACCAAGTTTTTTTTAAGAGAATGCACAACAAAATTCCATTCTACCCGGTCGAATGCTTTCGACATATTTAGTTTTCCAAATTTTGACATTATATTAAGAGATTTCGGAAATATTGAACAAACATTTATTCGAATTAGGAAAACTGAATTTTTCCATTCATTGCAAATCTTGAGAATATTTTCGGTTTTGGAAATTCCTTGATGTCCAAACATCCTTGGTCTACAAATACCTAAGTTTGTATTTCTAGAAAACTATCCTAAGAGCCAGGAAAACTTCATTTCGTGTTGTTTATGATGGGGTCGTCTATTCAGAGAGAAAATTATCCTAATTAGGTGAAATCTCTTACGACCGCTCGTTTAAAGATTTCTATGGGATCAAGAAGCTCTACGAGTACCGTTGGTGGGAAAATAGATAATTGCAGTGTTATTTCTTTTCGATTGATTTGATTGACCAACGGTTGTTGAAACTTTGATTGCACCTAGTTTATTTATTCTTGAGAATATTCTCTTCTGATGTAAGATTCACTCAAACTAGATTGAAGTATCGACGGGATCTTTAGAACTGTTATTAGATCTAAAGACATCTTCTGATAATCTATTGTTAACAGACTACATTATGTGTGTGATTGATCACAAGAGATTCAAGTGGTGTTGTGTAGGTTATTATTGAAGATTAAAGAAGATTTGAACACGAAGAAGATTTCTTATTAGTTCATATATGTTTGTGTGTGCACAAATCTTGATCGGCTGGGATCCAACTAGAATCGGCATCGCTTTATAGTTTATCATTGAGATTTATACTTATTGATTGTGAATCTAAACTTAACTTCTTTGGTAGTTATTAGATAGATTGATCTAACCAGGCAAAGGAGTTTATTAGATTAAACGGGAGAGCCTTTGCATAAGACTTGAGATATCTTTATCTTGGAAAGAATCAATAGAGTTGTTACCAAACAGATTCGTTGTTCCTTTGCTATTTGGAATACGATCCAAAGGAATTGTACCAGTGCGTTACCTTCGAAGTCGGAAGCATAGGATACTGAGGAAACTAAGTGAACTAGGTGTAGTTTCTTAGTCTCAACTATACGAAGTTGGTTTAGATTTTGTATAGCGGATTAATTCTGAGAGTATTCAATTCTGGACTAGGTCCCAACGTTTTCTGCACTTGCAGTTTTCCTCGTTAACAAAATCTTGTTATGTGATTTACTTTTGTTTTCCGCAATTATATTTGTTTATATAATTTTTTGTAAATTGCACTTTATGTTAGCTTCGATATACTTGATAGTGATCCTATAAAGTTTGGTTAAGTCCGAACATATAATTATCAAGTATCAAACTTTGGTAGTCTCATTGTCTCGATCTCGTATCCATAGACAATCACACAAAGTGTGAATACCTAAGTTGTTGTATTGTCTCGACTTTGTCCATAGACGATCACACTTGGTAAGAGGACTTAAAGGTTGAAACAAGAAGATTGTGGTGTATTTGGGTACCCTCGTATTTTCAATATTTACCAATAATGTTTTCAACAATTCATCTATTTGAATTTCAACACATGAGTTCATAACAATTAGATTTCACACATGAGTTAACGGTATGAATTTCCTTGGTTCATACACACACCTATCGTTTTCCGGCACAGACAGCCTCCATCAATGGTCAGGAACATAAGTTCTTATGCGGATCATTACCCATTTACTCTCAGGGATTATAACCCGTTTCATTCTCGTTATCCGGCATGAACATCCACCATCGATGGTCAGGAACAAAAATTCTTACGTACATGGGGATCATTACCCATTTAACTCTCGGGGATCATTACCCTCCGTTAGTATGAAACATGTTCCATCTACCGCTAAAACATGAACTCATTTCGTGATATCATTTTCGCAAACAATAGAAGCAACCATGGTTTAACAACATACGACAAACAAATGGCTATTTAGTTTTGCGCTTGCTACTTGCTTGTTGCCCAAAAAGAGAGCTTCAGGATACATACTGTTAAAGTTCATAGATGGAATGATGAGAGATGAGAGATGACATGAGAGAAGGCTGTGAAAGCTAGTCTCTGAAACCTTATAAAAACACATGAAAAATCAGATCTGTTTTGTCTCTTTTCTTGTCTGTTTTTTTGTTATATCGTGTTCTTCCCTTTTATTTTAGATTCTTCCTTCTTTTATTTTTTGTTTTGACTATGATTTGCTAATTGCAGGTCTCGTTGTTCATCAAATCATGGGAAGCATTCAGTTTTGGACCTTTGTTCTCACCAGTCTCCTCATTCTAACTATATTGTTACAACCAAGTATCATTTTTTCATCATCTTTTCCAGCAGTATTGCAAGCCTCCAATGTTGAGGAGGATTTTATCAGTATGAACCAGTATAATTTTCTTCATCATGTTTATGATCTAAATGTCGTTTTCGATCCAAGGTTAATCAATACAGGGACAGTAACCGAGTTCACCCGATTCGATAATTTGAATTTCAAAAAATTCAACTTTCCCCCTTTTAATTCCCGTAATGCTAGGATCACTATTATTGTACCGCAATCTTCTCAATTGATAGTCAACTTTCCTCTTATAAGAAATATTTCGTACACTGAGGAAAATATTTTCTTTAATTATCTTAAAGGCAAAAATATTTCTGGTATAACTAATTTTAGTTATTTTAGCCAACTTCTTCCCAATATTAATATCTCTTCAAACCCAGTAAACAACTTTCATCCATACTATCTCACAGAATCCCCAAACGCCGAAGTTTATCTTGAAGATCATATGGCTTCTTCTTCTAACAGTCAGATCTCGGCTATCACTGGAAAGATGCAGCACACCCAAATAAGAGACATTTGTGCTCGTCAGATGAGAAGGGCAGTCGGTACCAAATCAGCTTTTGTCAAAGTTGTTGAGGATCATAGCAAAACCCTTATTGGGAAGCTTTTCTCTAAAGATAATTTTGATACTGATGACATAAGGAAAGAAGTGCAAAAAGTGTGGAACAAGTACAGAACAAAGGAGGTCAGAGCTATTGGAAGAAATATTTATCTTTTCAAGTTTCACACTGAAGAAGTCTTGAATTCCATTCTCAAAAAAAGTCCCTGGAATGCAAAAAAATGCCACTTGAACCTCTTAAAGTATGACCCATCTATCCCAGTAGATCAATGGGTTTTCTCCCAACAAGAATGGAATGTGCAATTCAAAAATCTTTTATTGGAACATCACTCAAATGAAATTGTTAATGAAGCCATCGAAGAACTGGGAGTTAAAATATCAACAGATCCAGAAGACTGCACTCAAGTTTATGGCAGCACCATTTCAGCTAGAATTAAAGTTGATCTAACCAAACCACTTCACAGGGGAGGATGGTGGAACAATGCAGCTGGAGGAGTTACTTGGATCCGTTTCCACTGGGAAAAACAACCCCATTCACTTTGTCCCAAATGCTTCGTAATTGACCACAAAGATGAGGAATGTGAAATAGTTGCTGATGAGTTAAGGATAAGGAGATATACCAATGAGGAATATATAGCATACATTCATGAACTTGCTGCTGCTTATGGTGTAGAAATCATTGAAGACTTGGATCAACTGATTCAAAATATTGCTGAAGCAAGTCGCTTTCAGAAGGAAGAAGAAGCCAAAAATCAGGAGGAGATTAGAAGCAATAAAAGATCTAGAACGGATGACACTGAATTAGTTGATGCGGATGAAAATGACATGGAAAATAACGCTGCTAATAATCCTTCTGCAACAGAGGCTGATGAAATGGAACATGACTTGGTTGAGGAAGGAAATAAAGAACTGAAGGAGTCTTCCCATGAGATGAACAACACTCCGCCTAAATTGGTAAATATCTTCATTTGCTCTTTGAATATTTCCTCTCTTCATTTTCATAACTGCTATTACTTAGATGTTAATAGCTTTTCTTCTTCATTTAATTATTTGCATGATTTTCATCCGTACAAGATCTTGAGTATCAAGTATAGTAATTCTATCAATTTCAACCATGAAAATAATGAGTTGGAACTGTCAAGGTTTCTTAGGTAAGGAAACTAGGGAGCATCTTTTGCATCTTAACAGTTTGCATTCTCCAGACATTATCTTTCTATGTGAAACCAAAATAAATGATGATAGAATTCTGAAGCTTACAAATTGTCTTAAAATGCCAAATAAATAATATGTACCTTCTACTGGTCAAGCTGGAGGAATTATACTCTTGTGGAAAGATGGTTTCTGTCTAGAAATTGTTAACTCCTCCACAAATATGTTTCATGCCCTAGTCACCAATGATCCTGCCAGAGGTGAATGGTTTCTCTCCTGTGTCTATGGCACACCATATAGAGATGATCAACCAACTCAATGGCAATACATTAATAATCTCAGTAAAGTGGTAAAAATCCCCTGGGTTCTAATGGGAGATCTAAATATCACCTTTGATCTGTCTGAGAGAAATTCTAATACCATTCCTACTTCTGATGAAGTTATTGATCTCATTAAAGATGCTGATCTTCATGATTTAGGTTTTAGTGGTAACCCCTACACTTGGACTAGTAATAGTCATGGAACCGGGTAGAATCAAATCTAGGCTAGATAGATCTCTAGTGAACAATGATTGGCTTATTACTTTTCCAGATTCTAAATTAGTACATATTCCTATAAAAGGCTCAGATCATGCCCCTATATTGTTGTCTTTATATACTAATTTTACAGGATCAAACAGAACTTGGAAATTTTTTGAGCATTGGCTT
This sequence comes from Papaver armeniacum, assembly GCA_023531295.1. Taxonomy (NCBI): domain Eukaryota; kingdom Viridiplantae; phylum Streptophyta; class Magnoliopsida; order Ranunculales; family Papaveraceae; genus Papaver; species Papaver armeniacum. The sequence continues at coordinate 288,688 of JAJJWW010006351.1, read as the reverse complement.
CAAAATGAAACTTGCTTAAATAAAATCAAGAATGCCTGGGTTTCTAATACTTCTGGTTCTTCAGCTTTTATTATGAATGATAAACTGTCTAATACTAGACATATCTTATCAAAATGGAGCAAAAACATCTATGGGAATATTCAGGGGAGAATTACAGCTCTACAAGAACAAATAAGTCAACTTCAGTTCACAGACATTCAAGGCAGTAATACTGAAGAAGTCTTAAATCTTGAGAAGCAAATTGATTCTTTAAATGATATACAAGCATCTTCTTATAGGCAGAAGTCTAAAGATCATTACTATAATGATATGGACAAGAACTCAAAATTTTTTCACATCAGAGCAAATCAAAGAAGGGTTAGAAATAGAATAGACGCTTTACAAGCTCCAGATGGGACATGGTGTCAGGATAATAAGTCAATACAAGATCTTCTAGTCACTCACTTCAAAAGCATTAGTACTTCTTCAAATCCAGCTGACAGTGAAAATTCTTCAATATATTCCCTCTTGTATTTCAGAAGAAGAAAATATGGCTCTAATTGCCATTCCTTCCACCAATGAAATTCATGAAGCTCTTAAGTTAATGGAACCATGGACCTCCCCGTGACCGGGATGGTTTTCCCCCGGGGTTTTATCAGTCTCAGTGGCACCTAGTCCAAGAGGATGTTTGCAAAACAGTTCAATCGTTCTTATCTCTGGTTTTCTTCTAAAGAAGCTCAATAACACCTTTAATTGTGTTAATTCCCAAAACTTTAGCAAAGACACAAGCCGAGAAGACTTCGTGCCAATTGCTCTATGCAATACTACTTATAAGCTAATCTCTAAGATAATTGCCCTAAGGCTTAAGAAACACATGGTAAGAATTATTTCTCCAATGCAATCTGCATATGTTCTTGGGAGACTTATTTCTGAGAATGTTTGTTTAGTTCAAGAGCTTGTGAAGGCAATGAAGAGAAAAAGAGGAAGAACAGGTCATCTGGCACTTAAGATGGACATGTCAAAGGCTTTTGACAGACTTGAATGGTCCTTCCTTCTAGATGTGCTCAAAAAATTTGGCTTCTGTGATAAGTTCTGTCATCTCATTATGCAGTGTCTCAGTACTACACAGGTGGAAATAATGGTAAATGGATCTCCCTCTCCTTCTTTCAAACCAACAAGAGGTATTAGACAGGGAGATCCACTATCTCCTATCTATTCATTCTTGCTATCAAGCTTTCTCAAGGCAGATGAATCATTGTGAAAATGTGAACATGTTAACTGGAATGAAAATCTCAAGAAATGCTCCAAAAATTAATCACTTGTTGTTTGCAGATGACTGCTTACTTTTTTGTAAAGCAAATCAGTTGCAAACAAACAAGCTTCTCCAATTGATTCAAGATTTTAGTTCTTGCTCTGGTCAGCTGATAAATTTTCATAAATCTGCAGTATATTTCAGTAATAATATGAGTTCACATTCTTGTCAGCTAATCAGTGGGTTACTTCAAGTCAGACAACTAAACATTGAAGAAGAAAAATACTTAGGACTCCCTTTCTTTGTTGGCAGAAACAAGAAGATTCCTTTCTCTAGTCTTATTACTAAGATGGAAAATAGACTCTCAAGATGGAATGGTTTTAATATGTCTGAAGCTGGCAGAGGAGTGATGATCAAGAATGTAACTAATGCTGTTCCAGTTCACCACATGATAAGCTTCAAGCTACCAGATGATACAGCTGATCAACTCAACTCAATTCAACAAAAATTTTGGAGAAATAAAAAGTCTAACAGAGGCAAACACTACATAAGCTGGAGAAATGTAAATAATGCTAAAGAAGAAGGGGGCCTTGGATTCAGAGATCTAAAATTGTTTAACAGAGCACTCCTTGCAAAATCTGCATGGAAACTATGTTCTGACACAACTTCTATATGTTCTGCTTCTCTTCAAGCAAAATATTTTCAAGATGGCAATTCTTTCAATGCTACAGATAATGATAACTCCACTTGGTCTTGGAAAAGTATCAGCTCAGAATTTCCCTTCATCAAAACTCACAGTTGTTGGTGTGTAGGAAATGGAAAAAAATATGATATGGCAACACAGGTGGATTCCTGAAATTGGTCTTCCCCCTAACCCTAAAGCTGGTGCTTCTCATTATCAGAATTATACTTATATTCATGAACTATTCTCTGCAACAAATGATGGTTGGAATTCTGGTCTAATCTCTTCCCTATTTGATCCACAAGTTACATACTTAATTCTAAAAATCTCTATCCATAAGTATCAAGAAGACAAGCTGGTGTGGACTCTTGAAAAAAATGGAAGCTTTACAAATCAAGTCAAAGATATAAATGATTGCTCAAAGAAAGAAAAACGAAGATAATTCAGTTGGTTTAAGAATGCAAGGCATATTTAAAAGGCTGTGGAAATTACCTATACTTCCAAGAACCAAGCAATTTATGTGGAAATGTCTCAAGAAAATTCTACCTACAAGAGATACACTTATGGTAATTATTCAAGACAATAACTTCAGTTGTCCCCTATGCTCTTATGAACTGGAATCTGCTTCTCACATAATCTTTGACTGTCCCATTTCTAAGGCAGTTTGGTTTGCAGTAATGGGTTTACACATTGCTCAAGATAGCGTGTTATCTGAATGGATTTGTGAATGGTTTGATAAAGTCATAGATGGACAGATTAAAAAAACTGATCTCTGCAAGATAGGAATCATAGCTTGGTGTCTATGGAATACCAGATGTGACAAGGTTTTCAAAGGTGCGTCTTTTACACCTGAAAGCATTATTCAGAGATGCAGAAGAGAATTCGCTGTTTTAGATTATAAACCAGTTACAAACTATAGACTCCTTGCTCCTCAGAATAGAATCAACATCCACTGGCAACCACCTTTACCTGGCTATCTTAAAATTAATTCTGATGGTTCTTTTATTTCAGAGAATAATACTGGAGGCGTAGGACTAATTTGTCGAGATTTTGCAGGTGCGCATAATGGATCAAAGTGCATCTATTTAATGACTGCGACTAGTTCAGAGCAAGCGGAGTGTAAAGCTTTATGGGAGGCAATGCAATGGGCATTGGAGAAGAAGCTGGAGAAAGTGATTTTTGAGCTGGACGCAAGGCTTGTAGTGGATGCAATTTTGAAAGACGCTATTGGTATTGATTGGAGATTACACAACTTAATTTTAGACATCAAAAACTTATTAAGTATTCATTCCTCTTGGCAATGTTCCTATGTGCCTAAAGAGAAAAATAAAGTAGCAGATTCCGTTAGCTAGAACTCAATTTATTAGTGGTGTTTGGTTTTTAGATCCCCCTGATGAAATTATTCATCAGCTTTAAGAGGACGCAAACAATGTAAACTCTATCTAATCTTCAATTCAATCTTTCAGTTTCAAAAAAAAAAAACATACGACAAACAACATGAGTTTATTTTGAGCATTTATGCAAAATAAGATGCATACAATTATACAGATAAATTTTAGAAACCTAATGATATAAGATTTAACTAAATTAAAATCAAGTATGACAAACACAAAGAGAAGGGGATTTAGAATTCTACTTCAATTAATTGATCCTCTAGCGATTCTCCTAACTAAGATTTATCTTCAAGAACCTTAACTTCACCTCCTTCTTCTTTCTCTCTAGCTTTTGGTTTTTCTTTAACTTCTCTCATTTTCTTCTTTCTACTTTAGTATAAAATCCATATAAATTAATACTAATACTGATTAATACCACAATTATATAAATATTTTATTTATTTTATTATCTTTTTTATTTTCCTCAAATTCATTAACTCATCTAACAATAATTAGGTGATTATATTTACAGCCTAACCTTTTATTAAGTGACAAGAGAATGTTTTTTAGATATCTAAGTGATCAAGTGCATAACCTACTACGCTAAGGCAAACAAAACAACTACACAAAATCCCAAATCACAAGGTTTGCTAGCTATTCGGGTAAAACCCGACCCAAAACCATTTAAAAAAACACCGGATATTATGAGTACTACTATGGGATGTTGCAGATGCACATGCTACCGGCCATGAAGAAGAAAATTGGTAACAAAGAGTAATAAGAGAACATAATTTTTCCCAAATTTTTTGATTTATCAGATTCTTGTAAATAACTAAAGTCATATTTAAAAAGAAAAAATATTATTTATATGCTAAAAAAAGTCCATATCACGAAACATTGTGTTTTTATAAAATGAATGCGACAATATTAATACACAATAAATACACTAACGAGTTTTGTCAAAGACTTTGGTTGAGGGTGGATAGAAGAATAATGGTGGAAAAGTCGTTTCTCTCGTGTTCGTAGAGAGTTCTGAAGCCTTTTATGAAAAGTTAGACTATCTCGATGGTATAATTTTCGCCCAAAACACTTCACTCTAGGATCCCATTTACTATAATCGGGTGAAATTAATATTACTCCCTCCATTTCTAGAAAAGAGATACTTTCACTTTTTCAATTTGGCCTATTTTTAGGCTAAAATGAAAAAGTGAAAGTATCTCTTTTCCAAAAACAGAGGGAGTATTACAAGAATTATTTGGAATAAAAAACGACGGAGGTCAACTACTCTGAATCGGCTTAGCATGCTATATGATTAAATATCGTCTTGGAAAACATGCAATGGAGTACCTGAGTAACTAGTAGAGAGGTAATGAGCAATGTAATTCACTTCTCAATGAGTGTGTTTGAATATGGTTGCATAATTAAATTCGAACTTAGCTTCATTCTTCAATCTCAACTTGTATTCATCCTTGAACTTTAGTTTTTTATCTTGAAAAACTCGATGAAGTCGTTCCATGATTTGTTGATACATACAAACATTTATAAATTATATAATGAGTAAAACACTTCAGTCATAAAAATAGATTTATTGGTGTGTTCTTTATAAAGGGACGTGATGTTTGTAATGTGTTTCGAATTTACCCGCAAAAGTTGAAAAAGGATTTACGAGGTGATCAAGTCTTCATGTGTCACCACAGCAAAGTCCCACTGGATTATATTAATTACATATCTTCTTTTAAGAAGGAGATAGTTCCAAGTTCATCATGTTAAAAGAAAAATTATGGTGAAGGGTAATAGTCAGCAAAAATTATTTTAAAGTTTACTATTTTGCACTTAGTTTTCAAGTTTTTTTTTGTTTAGACTTTAAAACCTTCTTTATGATCTATATACTTATGCATTAACATAATACTCCTAGTAAATATATATGCATATACACAAAATAAGAAAAAAAAATTATATAAAAGATACTCCAACATGTAAACAAGGTGTTTATTTGCAATATGTTAAAAAAAAGTAATCATACTAGGAATATCGTATATACAAATAAAAATTTAGTATATTGTTTTCTTTCTTCAAACATTTGACAAGAAATATCCTTGTTGTGTGATATGCTTCTTAGGGATGTCTCATTTGGGATTGTGACTCTGTCTCCTAAAATCATGGACCTAGTAAAGTTTGATGACGTTGTATTGTATTATGAAGGTAAATGTCAGTTGTTGATGTTACTCCAAATGAACCACAGATAAAATATACTGCAAATTTGGCTGCTTGCTTATGATTTTGAATTCATAGTATACTACTGAAAGTTTAGTCAATGTTGGGTTCCCTGGTGCAGAGTTGCTCCTTGACGTGGTTTTTGGCATGGCCATTGTAAGAATTACACCGAAAGATTTCTTGTTCTAGTTTCGATCTCGCACTAAAAAGGAAGTTAAATGAGGAGGATCTAAGCATCTCCTTAAAGATAAAGATAATGATGGAAGGATGCACCCTAGGTCATCATTTAAGACTTCCCTTGAGGAAGTAAAACATAAGAGTTTGCGGTGGGAACTTTTGTAAATAAATGCGATTCACTCTCTATAACTGATCATGCGAGGTCAAAGTGGTACTAGTATGAAAATTGGGAGGAACATGATAACTGGAGGGGTGGATGAATTAGATCTGTGGAATCCAAGATGATCATTCTGATTGAGAATTCTATTATCTCTGTTATTGATGTAGATTATGATGTTAACGTCAATGGATGGAACACCAAAGTTGTTGAATTGACAAGGTAACTAGATACTTGAGCTTTGGGTAAATCCGTTAGGTTTTTGTAACTTTCAACTAGCCGTTGTGTATTCGATTTATTGTTATTAAACCTCTTTTACGAGTGTGGTCATTTTAGCCACTACACAATCTTATCACTAAAACTTATGTAACCTCTGATTGTTTTTCGCAAATCTGGTATACAATTACTAAAACATAAAAATAGAATATGTGTTGATATGAAATAAGAAAAAAAAAAACGATTTAAAGATCATTATTTAGGTTTATTATTCCTTCTAATACTTTTGACTCATATTGTTTAAATGAAATGGAATAGATCAAAACTTACTTTAGCTGTTTTAGAATCCAACTTTGTTGCATATATAATTTCTTATAAGATTGATCGATCTATATCTATTTAAAAAAGATGTGTCATTTTTTGGTTTGTATTACACCAAAGATGGGTAAATGATATAATTTCAAAAATATGATATATATACATGATGTTGGGTTTGTAGTAAACATGTAAGTGTGGTCTCATCCAACATCAATATCGAGACATCGGTCTAAACAAAAGCTTTTCATCTTCGTTATACCAATGAGCTTGATATATTGCATTAAATATCGTAAAATGACTTCCACGTAGAAAAACTAATCAGACTGTTTAAGTTTTGATTTCTCAACGGGTTTGTTAAAACAACTAAAGATTCTTCTAGTTAATAGACTGATAATAGTGGATGTACGTTTTTCTTCCAATTGATTGTGATTTTTTAGACAAATCTAGTAGATAACCAAAAAAGTTGGCACAAGGAGGAATGATAGTAGTCTGAAGATCATCCAAAAATTGCATTAAAAAAAGTCGAACTAAGTGTCGAGAGTAAATAAGGTTATTGATTACATTAAAACACTAATAATAGTCTCTATGTAATATTATGATTAACCGAGGAGACTACTCATCAAGGGGAGTAAAACCATAATAGACCATGGGTTAGGGAACCTATGAACATCTTTGACTTTTACACTTTGTATTCTTTAACCTTAGTCAAGTTTTTTTTTCTATTTGGTTTTTCTTATCAAGGTTTTGATAAGACATGTGAGTCCATTGTTATTCGCATCTCGAAATACGGTAATTTTCCCTTTCTTCATGGATTTTATCCCATCATGTTTATCTAGACAAGGTTTTATTGAGGCAACATCTGCAGATTCAAGATTGTTCAGAGTACTCATATTTTCCTACATTCAGGTTTTCTCCTTCAGGAATTTCCTAATAATGTTCTTAATGACATAATTAAAAATATTATAATGGTGATCATCATCTAATGAGATGTATGCTTATATATTTTGTTGAAAAACAATGATCAAAATACATATTGTATTATTCAGTTCATATTTTTACCGTACACGGTATTTCCTGACAAGAATTTAATAATGTTACATGGACATGGAGATTTGAAGCATTGTTCAGGTTTCACCCAAGTGGTTTTTTCTAAATATAAAAGCTCAGCAAGTATTACATTCTTTTTCTTTCAATCCGTTTTTATCTTAATGAGTTTTTCTCTGGAAATTTTTTGACAAATCAACTTATCAATGGTGGACATACAAGGAAGAGTATTCTATGATTTTTTTTTTTATGGTCGGTATACCATCACCGCATATACATACATGTGGCTTGGTAATGCAACCTTTTACCATGAATCAATAATCTAAGGAAAGGTAGTGTCTATAATGGACAAAAAAACAGTCGAGATCTTTGGGGATTTGGACAACAAATATTATGCCTCGGCCCATCAATTTCTATCTTTGAATACAACCATATTGAACCCTAACACTGCCCCGTCCCCCATCTATGCTTCAGTCCTATTTTATGAAAATAAAATCTATACGTAAACTTCTCTGGTATTCGATTACTACCACTTATGCATCCTTATAAACACCATAAATGGAACTTCATTGATTGAATACCTCAGATTCGAAACTCGTATCCTACTAATTGATTTTCTTAAAACTTACAAAGGTAAAGGAGGAGATTGGGAAGTGTTGAGTGTTTACATAGGACTATATACAATATTCTCAGACTCGAATTGACACCGACAAAAGGTGAGATATATGAAATAAAAAAATCAACGAATTTAGAAAACCCTGTAACTTGATTCTCTCTTTTAATCTAATCCTATATAAACTCTCAGTGGTAGTAATAAGCGAATCAAAGGGTTGATTCTCATAAAAGAAAAATAAACTTCTACGTCAAAGAAGGCATGGCTCTCTTCATTACAACTTTATTTTTTAGTGGGTTCCAAATCCAAGTGGGAGTACTATCAAGGCCTTTAGCTATGGTTCTTGATAAATTCCCTTCGTTGAGGTCTCGACGGTCTCAGATAGTTTGAATCCAATGTGTGTAGCGATTTCCAATGGAACGTTCTACCTGGGTGTAACGTGTTCTAGGTGCTAATCCATATTATAACTTCTCTATACGAGTTTCGATAGCTTGGATTCCACATATGAACTTCAAAATTCTTCCAGGATATGATCTTATAGTGCATCTGTGTTCTAGAAGGCTTTTTGAAAAGTGGCACTCTCACGTCATACGGCTCCGTCCCGGAATCAGGACCTACTTTACTTTGACCAAGGGTGCTCGAACCAACCTGTGCAAGAGAACTTCTAGAGAAGGGAACTTAACTATTGATTTAGATAATTCTTTTTGAGGGGTGGATCATCCATAAAAAGGAGGAAAAATCTCCCTAATGAAGAAAGTCAAGTATGAATCTGGTCTTTCCACTAACAACCCACAAAATAAGAAGCTTTTCTTTCCATTTCCAAACACAATTAGATCCTACTCCTTGCACTTTTTTTGGAGTCAACTTTAGAAAGTTGCTTCCACTTTTGGAAGTAACTTGTATTAAGTTGGCTCCACTTCTGGAAACAACTTGTGTGAGTTGCATCCACTTTTAAAAAGTAAGGGTACTACTTTTTTTTTTTTTTTTTTTTTTTTGCAACTTGCCCATAGGCCCAGACCTTCCCCTGGCAGTCGAAGCCACTAAACCTACTCCTTTGATGATCGAAAATGTCTTCTTTTTCATGTGCCTGTAATACTTTTTTTTATCACAAAAAGGACCTCTGCAGGGGTAGTAATGGCAAGACAGATGATATAGTGGGTGTCATAAAGAAGCCATTAATTAGCATATACACTTGTTTTTTACTACCCAATTGCTGGTAGGCTTAGAGAATTTCTCGGAGGTAAGCTACTTGGAATGCACCGGTCAAGGTGTATTGTTCGTTGAGGCTGATGCTTATGTTAGTCTCAATCAATTGGGTAGTGATTTTATAAAACCTCTATTTCCTTGTCTGGAACAACTTCTTTACACCCCATTTAATTCGGAAGATATTCTCAGTTGCCCTTTGTTGTTCATACAGGTGAGATGGTTTCACAATTTAATTAATATAGGAAATTGTTTGACGATCATGTAAATTTCTCGGGTGACAACTAACATCCATTCTTATTTTGAATGGTCATAGGTGACTCATCTTATATGAGGATTAACCATTGGTTTCGGATACAACCATGATATTTCTGACGCTCAAGGATTTTACCAGTTCATGAAAGATCTAGATGAGATTTTGCAAGGCGAACTCTCTCCATCCATTCTTCCGGTTTGGGATAGACATGTACTCAATGCTCGAGACCCACCACAAGTCTTGTTTGCATATCGAGAGTATGATGCCATATCGAGTTATCAAGAAAAACTTTCATGCCTTGATGACAAAGTTCAACATTCCTTCTTTTTTAGCGCAAAAGAACTAACAGCTCTAAGACAACACGTACCTCCTAATATGCAAGCATGCACCACCTTTGAGTTGCTTCCTGCCTGGTTATGGATATGTCATAAAATTGCAATTGGATATGATCCCCAAGGAAGAAGTTCATATGGTAATGGCAGTTAGTACATGTGGGAAGTTTCACTCACCATTTCCAGCAGGATTCTACGGGAACGCAGCTGCATATCCTGTGGCGGTATCAACAACAGAGAAGTTGATTCAAAATCCTTTAAGTTTCGCGTTGGAGTTGGTGACGAAAGCGAAAAATGAAGTGAATGAAGAGTATGTTAGATTAACATTGGATCTAATATCAATATTCGGCCGACCTATCATATTTCCGGTGTGAACCTACTTTGTGTCAGATAAGGCATATGCATAATGCTGATAAGGTTTATTTTGGGTGCAGCGAACTGGTGTACGCTAGGCCAGCAATAAGTGTTAATCTGATTTATTTTTGGATGTCAAGCCCTTATATATCTTACACGAATAACATAGGAGACAAAGGTTTGTTGGGGAATTACCGAAGTATTTAATAAAGAATTAGTTATCCATCAATAGTGGTGAGTAGAAAACGAGGGAATTGTTATCCAGTGCTATATTCACCTTAAAGTTGTATGAAACCCCAATTTGGGAGATATCGTTTTAACCCATTATTTGGCATAGTGGAAGTTTACCCTTAATCTTTGGTATTATGTGATTTGTATTATTTTCGTCGTATTGCGTACTATTGAAAAACATAACAGAAGAAAGATTTAAAAAATTGTGAAGTCTAGCTAGTCGTGAAAACAAAAGATGTAGAGATCCTTTTGTGCGGCTAAGAAAAGAAGATAAGGAGGGGGGAAAAGAAGTATCCAACATTAAAGAAGTTTGGTGAAGATTTTGAGTTGTGAGTTTGAAGAAGAAGGGTGTTTTAGTGAATGACTGGTTTGGTTGGTGATTATCCAACGCATCCTATATCTCTTCAGAGGGGTACTTTTAGGGTTTGTTCAAATCCTTGTAGTAAGTTTGTCATCTTCCTTGTTTTATTATTGGTTGAATCTACCTAAGTATTTGATAAAGAATTAGTTATCCATCATTAGCGGTGAGTAAAGAAAGAGGGCACTGTTATCCAACTGCTATATGCACCTTGAAGTTGTGTGAAACCTCAATTTTGGAGATATCATTGTAACCCATATCATGGTAGAAGTTTGCCCTTAATCTTTGGTGTTGTGTGATTGGTATTATTTTTGTCGTACTGCATAGTATTGCTTGTGTAGGTTCCATATTATGCATACGTCTAGGATCGGTAATATCCCCAACAAGGTTGTTAGGTACCAGTAGTTTTTCCAAGGCTCGCCGTGAAAAAGTTTGTTTTTGAGATGGATAGAATTATGAATAAAACCGCAGCTGTTCAGGACATTCAGCCAAATGCGGCCAAGTTTTCGTCGACTTCGTTCCACAGAAAATCTACCTTGTAGCAGGAAGTAAGCATCACACTAGTACCTTGGATAATCACTGCAAAACTTCATAGCAGTGGTGCAAAGTTGAAACTGATAGTGTTTAAGTAAAACGTTTTATCTTGGCTTTAGTCATGCAATCCCCTACTTTTTAAAGACAATTTGTGATAGATGACTCTCCATTCCCCAAGTGTAACGTTTGTGTAGTTTATGCTAAAAAAATCTTTAGCAGTTAACTCAAAAAATAAGTCGCCTATCCGATCCATAAACTGGAACAATATCCACTTGCTGATCAACAACTTCCCGGAACAATGACTCATAAGAAAGAAACCAAGATATGTACAAAGGATATTTGTTTTGAGATATGGGTCGGTGGTAAGAATTCACATCCTTACTGGGATGACTTCATTTAATTTTCTTTGAGAGATGTAAAAAAGTATTAATGCAAGTGAAAGAGTAATTCTATTTTTATTTTTATTTTTATTTTTGAAAAAGAGGATAACCTCACTGTATTGATAGAAAAGAACTGCATCCTCCGTAGGGAGAGTTACGGTAAATCATTCCAATTTTGAATGTTTAAAAAAGTTAAAATAGCACATAGGCTTTGATCTACCCAATTGTGCTTAATGGCATATTTGTTATAAAATAAGCTTTTTTTCCATCCCAAATAATCTGAGATCGCATAACTAAAATGAAGTCCTTAGCTATGAAATCTATGTCAAATTTATTGTTGTTGCCAAAGTCTACACTGATCTTTGTATCTTTGTTGTCTAGCTTCCGCATACTTTCCAATTAGCAACAATAGAGTTGGATGAGAATCACTTCTGAAGGACATGATGTGTCAACTCCATTTCGTTGCCATTTGAAAGCCGCATCCGCTCCAACCTTTTCTAGCTCATCTCTGGTAGTACAGTCTGCGTGCAGTCCTCTGGCTTCTTTGATTCTCCCTGTATGATCAAATAAAGTTAGACCAATTCCAACCTTAGCTGTAGAGTTCATCATTGTTAGCGCAATATTAATTTTCATGTTCATGGATCCAGTACATTCATCCAACTGATCATTAGTGACCTTAAGCACCTCATCATTTTTGAGGTTATAATACAATGATTACATAACATTATAATATGTTTGATTTACAGACTTATATCCATTAATGAATTTAATTATGTTGTTTGCAGTAATGGCACTGTTTTGGCTTTTCTTTTGGAAGGTAATATCACATCTAGACTTCCGTATATGCCAAATGATAACACTGCACAAAACCTGCCAATCTATATCATACCCTCCTCTATCTGGATTTTCAAAGCAATTGTTTAACCAATCATGAAAATTTTTTGTTCCATTTGTAACATAACAAAAACCGTGAGAATGAACTAAAAAAAAAACTGTGAGAATTCTATACAACCGTGAGAATGAACTAAACAAAAACCGTTCACACACAGAAAACGGATGGGCCCCTCCTTTGGGGAAAAACAGGGGATCCCATTAAAAGGTTGGATGTGTGTATGCGGTTTTAAGGTGTTTATTTTCACGGTTTAACAAGAAGTTCATTTGTAAAACCCAAGAATAAATAGATAAGCAAATGTTGGGAGAGTCGAGACTTGTAACTGTGGGTTCCCAAAAAATTGAAGTTCGTGCACATGAAAATGCATTGAATTCTTAATGGGAAAGAAGCAATGAGATAAAAGCTGACTTGCATTAACACCGTGTCTTGGTAAAAGGGTCTTGGTACATAATTTAGGTTCATTAAAACAACAATTTTTTGCATTGGAAACAAGAATTGTTTGTTTTATTGCATTGAAAACAGTAATTCTTTGCATTGGGAACGAAAATTTTTGTTATTAGTGCAAGAAAAACCAATTTCTAGTAGAATAAGACAAAAACACACAATTTTTAAAGAAATAAAATAATTCTTTATTAAACCTTAACATGTTTATGGGTATACAGTTAACAAAAGCCCAGAATTTATACTCCGATAACATTTGTGTTTTTACAGACGGGAGAGAGAGAATTACTAGAAGGAAAATGGTAGATAGAAATTGTTTTCATATACTTCTATCTTCAAATTCACATGGAAATTTACATCTCATTCTCGAAATGAGTTCTCTTTTAGATTCTAGAATCAAAACAAAAATTTTCAGAATTGTGTATTCAGTAGTTTAATAGAAGACATGAAGCTAGCTTGCTTTCAAAAGTCTGTAATAAAAAACTTGAATAATGAGAAGGACAACTTTACCGGTTATTTTGGTGAAAACATAGACGAGTAAGTTTTAGGAGCAAGTTGGCAAGTGAAGGAGGTCAATTTAACCTTGTTTAATTGGGGGACCCAAAAAACAATCCAGATGTATGCAATGCTATGCAAGATTATGCCTTTTACAATTCAATGAAATGATTCTATGAAATCAAAAATTATGATAATCCAGTGCAAGAGTCGTTAGACCATATAACTATGGCACCTAACGACTCTACATAAAATTTGCAATGGCTAGCTAGGATCGTCATTTCATATGACTACAAATATGACGACCCTAAGTGTTATATTTTTCAGGGAGTTTTGGTTTTAGAGTCGTTCTTGTGTAAACAAAACAACATAATGACTCTAAGTGACCTAGCTAAAAAGGGTCGTTAATGTTTATCACACTACCCTAACGGTTTTTCATAACCTGGAAAAGTTGCAGGTTTGAGTCGTCATGGTAGTTTCAATAAAGTGACGATATTAGAGAGTCGTTTGGGTATACATCCCCCGACTTTGACGACCCTTACACTGAGTTGTTCCATAGTGTGGATGATTCGACCACTTGGAGCAACAAACAGACAAATCGAAGGGTATAAGATGTTTACCTGATTGTTTTGAGCTTCGGGTTCCTCATTTTAAGGGTTGGTTCCTTCATTTTGAGCAATGAGATCTTCACTTGCATCATTATTCATGGCTTCCTCTACTAACATGTCTTCATCATATATCCAATCCAAATGGGAATGCAATATAATCTCACCATCAACTCAATCATGTTTGTTATTTAAAGCTTCACCAACATCATTTGCTCCACTAGAATCACTCATTTCAAATAACCCTAACTTTTCCCCCAAAACTCAACTTCTCCTTCTCCACAACACAAAAACACAATTTTTCTTTTATCAAAAATTTATCCCCAAATCTGATTTTAATCTAACTAAACTAATTAACAACTTAATTAACTTTATTAAATTAATTAACTTTATTAAATTAGAGGGAGGATCCATGGACACTCTTAGATGGACAAGGTCGGACAAGATTTGCGCCATTTTCTCCGGCAAACTCAAACGAGAATGAATTTAAGTCTAATATTTTAATGATATGTTCCTATTATAAGACTTTATATTCCTACTAAAAATGAATGCAATTCGAGATAGCAAACCTGACCATCTACCGATCTTAATTTCAACCGTTAATTTTGAACGGCTGATATTCAAAGGGGTATATGGTGGTTTTATACACCTCGAATTGTGCTCATTTTTTTGTAGGAATGTAGAGTCTTATAAGAAGAATATACCATCAAAATATTAGACTTAAATTCATTATCGTTTGGGTTTTGCGGAGAAAATAGCGCAAATCTTGTCCGACCTTGTCCATCTAAGAGTGTCCATGGATCCTCCCTCATTAAATTAATTAACTTAATTAACACTAATAATTTAGGGGTAGTTTAGGCATTCAAAAAAAAGGAATAAGGGATAGCCACCAATTGCTATTTCATGACCCTTTTGTCTATTAGTGTGAGGCCCCTAGTTGTTTTTTTGGCCCAATAAAAAAAAGGCAATTTAACTGCAGCCTTCATAATGTCAAAAAGCAAATGCCCCCTCAAAATGAAAAACAGCCAAGAAGAATAGTAGTACTGCCGTCTTTTTTAAACCTGGCGAGATTGGGGTATACCCAAACTAATTGGGGTATACCCAATAAGACAAAATAGGGTCATTTTGAAGTAAAAGAGGTTACCCCTTAACCAAATATTTTCAAAATGGCAAAAATGCCCTCGTTTAATTAACACTAAAAACTGATTAGGCTAATTAATTGAGTTTAGATAAAAATTTTGAAAATGAAAATTTAGTAGATTAAACCTTTAATCCGTCTTGTGAGTTCGATTAAGATCAAAAAAATTGGTTTTCAAAAATGTCAAAGGTCAAAGGTAAAGGTTTGAAGAAGGTGCCTGCTATATATGGCCTAATGGTCTTTGTTTGAATAAAATGCCGACCAATTTTAGCCTGGGCAAGGTATTTAAATGAAGAACATGCCGACTTTTTTTTTTTTTTAACACGTAAGATGGCTATTGAAAAATATTAGTCGGCAAGGTCTGAAAAAAACCCCCCCGCCTACCGGGTGAAAATACCCGCCTGGCGGTTGAAAAATCCGCCGGCAGATAAGCTCAAGAAGGTATTTAAATGAAGAACATGCCGACTTTATTTTTTTGACACACGAGAGAGGGCTATTGAAAAATATCACGGCAAGGTCTACAAAAAAACCCGCCATAGCTTGAGAAAAATACCCCGCCGTGATAAGCTTCAAAGGTCTTCAAAAATACCCCCGCTCAACTGTTGAAAAAAATTTACAATCGTCGCCATGGATGTTATGAAAAGTCTCAAGATATGCATGTTACGACCTTACCGACCCAAAAACACGAAATCAAAATTTTCGATTTCCAACCTAACATAACAATCAATCACACAACACAATGATGGGTTTGAGTTTAAACATCATTTGTAGTCTCCTTTTCATTTGGTAGAGTCAACAATTTTTTTGGAAAATCAAAGTTGAAATTTTTTATATGGCTTTGGTGGATGGAAGATGAAGATGGAGAAGAAGAAGAGAATATTAAGAGTTGTTTAGTTTTTTAATTTTAGGGTTAATGAAATTAAGAAATGAGTTTATTTTTAAGATTTAATTAGTTCAAGGGTATTAAAGTAAAATCACCCTTTTTAATAATGACACACCATGTCCCCTTGAAATTGGGTATACCCCAATTAGTTTGGGTATACCCCAATCTCGCCAGGAGTAAGTTCTTTTTTTTTTCTAGAAAAGAAAACAGAATCAATTGCACATGAATGTTAAATAAACATAATAAACATGAATGTTAAATAAAAACTGGTACTGCTATTTTACTACTATTAAGTTATTTTTGAAAATCTAATTTATTAATCTAAAATCTACATAAGAAATAAAAATAAGCAAAATATCCAAGTACCCAAGATGAATCTGCGGATAAGAGTGAACCTGAACATCACTAAGCTGCTAAGCTTTTCGAGGCTATTTCAAACACATTCTCAGAAAGCCCATTGGTTGACAGTATCATCTCCAGTTGTGCCTTAGCATGCGCCTGTCTAGTCTCATCATAACGCCTCCACCTCGACAAGGCAGACACCAAACGCGAGGCACCCTGGGGGTTTAGTTTGTCAAGTTGCAATACAATCTCTCCCAAGAATTTGTAGCCTGATCCATCTTTTGCATGGAAATTAACTGGTGACGTGCAGAAACCTCCAACGAGTGAGCGCACCTTGTTTGAATTGCGCAAGTCAAAGGCTGGATGCTTTAGCAGCTTGCGCACATTCTCGACATTTCCAGGAATATCTGCACTGGCTTGAAGACCAAGCCATTTATTTATAACCAAATAGTCATGCTCCCACTTGCCATAGAAATCAGCAAGAACATCATCACGGGTTTTGCCAGGGTTTTGGACCAAGGCTGTTAGAGCTGCAAACTGGTCAGTCATGTTTGTCGCGGTCTTGTACTCACCCAGAGCAAGTTCGGTGATCTGGGCATCCTCAAGAGAAGCCAGATAGGAAAGAGCAATGTTCTTTAAAGTGCGCCTTGACTTATTGGAATGGTCGAAGACGTAAGGATCAGAGCTTCTGTTGTTTTCAACCGTCTTCAAAAATTCTGCTTTGAGTTCAGAAGCAAGATGCTTCCTGATGAAAGATCGGACAGCATGAACAGCATCAGGATCAGCAATATCCATCATGTCAATGATTTCCCCTACCCCAGGCAGATCAATTGCCTTGGCAATGAATTCTTTATCCAAGGTATAGTCAGTCAGAATGCTTCTGAACCCGTGCACAAAGTCTGTTTTCAGAGCCAATGGTTTGTTTTGCTGGAAATCAGCAACTAAGCTAAGCATCGACTTTCTAGCCAACACTTGCCCTGCCTCCCAACGGTTAAACTCATCTGAATCATGAGCAAGTAGAAAAAAGAGATCAATATCAGTAAGATCAGACTCGAGACGAACAGGAGCGCTGTATCCTCGCAAGAGAGATGGAACTGGGCATTCAGATATTTCAGAGAACACGAATTCTTCTTCCTTCTTAGTTATCTGAAGAACTGTAGTATAGGCTGGTTGCCCATCTGCAGAAACCACCTGAAGCACACCGTCACGATACACGGATATGAGAGGCATATCCTTCCCGTTTGAGTCAAGCAGACCAACAGCCACAGGTATGAGCATTGGTTCTTTTACTGCCTGGCCAGGAGTAGGAGGCACCTCTTGACTGAACTTCAAAGAGTATGTCTTGGCTTCAGAGTTGTAGAATGATGTAACCTTCACAGTTGGTGTTCCTGCCTGAGAGTACCATAACAAGAAATTTGCAAAGTCAGCATCATTTGCATCTCGCATTGCAGCATAAAAGTCTTCACACGTTACAGCTTGACCATCATGCCTCTTAAAATAAAGATCCATCCCTCTTCTGAAACCTTGACTTCCTAACAAAGTTTTGTACATCCTGACAACTTGAGTTCCCTTTCTATAAACCGTAGAGGTGTAGAAATTGTCCATCTTAATATAGGAATGTGGTCGTACTGGATGAGCCATAGGACCAGCATCCTCTGGAAACTGATTCTTGCGCAGAAGTGACACATCTTCTATCCTGTTTACTGAACGGCTTCCCATGTCAGAAGAAAATTCTTGATCCCGAAAAACGGTAAGACCTTCCTTCAGAGTCAGCTGGAACCAGTCACGACATGTCACCCTGTTTCCAGTCCAGTTATGAAAATACTCGTGAGCTATAACCCCTTGAATTCTAGCATATTCTGCATCGGAAGCAGTCTCAGGTGACACCAAAACAAACTCTGAATTGAATATATTCAAACTCTTGTTCTCCATGGCTCCATCAAAATCTGCAACCACCACGATGTTGAAAAGATCCAAGTCATACTCAAGACCAAAAACATCCTCATCCCACTTCATAGCTGCCTTGAGGGAAGACATAGCATGAACAGTTTTCGGTAGATCCTCTGCTGTGGTCCAAATCCTAAGCGACACCTTCCTCCCTGACCTAGTGACAAATGAGTCATCCCTGCTCTGCAACTGTCCAGCTACCAATGCAAACAAGTAGCATGGTTTCTTGTGTGGATCCTCCCAAACTGCATAATGTTTACCACCCTCCAGGTTTCCTTCCTCTACGAGATTCCCATTCGACAGCAGTACTGGATATAGCGCCTTATCGCCTTCGACCCTGCAAGTGTACTTAGCCATGATGTCAGGGCGATCCTGGTAATATGTGATCTTCCGAAAACCCTCAGCTTCACATTGTGTAACAAAATTTCCAGAAGATACGTAGAGTCCCTCCAGAGATGTGTTTTTCTGAGGATATATCTCTGTAACAATCTCTAAACTGAATCTCGCAGTACTTGGGGGTGATGAAATTGTCAGATGGCGTGCATCCAAGTGGTAATCTTCTTCTTTCTTCAGTTCCTTGTCATCAATTTTGATTGATAGAAGCTTAAGATCCACCCCATCTAAGACCAGTGGAGAAGATTCTGCTGCACCTTCAGTTCTTGGGTAAACAGTTATGTTTGAAGAAACAATTGTGTGCTCCTCACCCAAAGAAAACGTCAGATCAACTGTATCGAAGTAGTAATCAGGCTTCTTGTAATCCTTCAAGAAAATCTCCTTAGGGGTTTCCATCTCTGCCTGGCTTGGTTGCTTCTCAGAATTTTGCTGCTTAATCCTAGAAGTTAAAGAAAAGCGAAAAGAACTGGAAAAGAGTAGTGGATGAATCTGCTGACACTTTAAACCTTTGCAATTGTATATATATACAATAATCAATTAGGACTTTTCAATTACTGGAACACAAAATTCCTAGACTAGCAAGAACATATATTCTCTATTTAGGACTTTTCAATTTCTGGAACACAAAATTTATTTATTTTGACCAAATCAATTACAGGAAAAAAATAAAAATAATCAAGATTATGACTTTGAAATTTCCTAATCCAATACTAATGTAGTAATTCAATAATTTGAGAAATGACCTAAAATGGAGAAGAAGTATGAACTTAACTGATCAGTCTGAGCTAAAGAAGACACAAGCGAACAATTCAATCTGTGAATTTTCATTTCCGCCTACAAGAAAATTCAAGGAAACAAGTTAGAGAGACAGAAAATTAGAAGAATAGATTTCTAGTGATTGAGAGAAGGGGAGAAGGGATTTATTTACGCTGATAAGTTGAGTGAGAAGAATACCGGCGAAATCATCAGCAGTGACGAGTTATTTATTAGCATTTGAACCGGAAGAATGGCATTTACGTCTGAATTGTGAATTTTTTTGATGAATTCTTGCTCTGCGAGAAACTTTCGATGCTAGTTTCTCATAAAGATTCTTGATTTTGATGTTGGTCTTAATTTAGGACTTAAGGGCTTGTTTGTTTTGTGTGTACTATTTAAATCAGCACATCCAAAAAGCAAGGAAGAAGGGAGGGAGGCCAAGAATTAATTAAATCCTTATCCAAAACCAAAAATGTTTAAAAGCGAGGATTATTTAATTGGGGCGAAGGGACGGAAGGGAGGGAGTCCTTTTTATGGTCATTTTTTTTTTTTTTTTTTTTAAATTGAAACGTAAAAAAAAATGTTCAATTTGATAAAAAGAGTTTGGTAGTGTGCACTTGATAATACCAAAATATCCCTCCATTTTAGTCCAATTACTATGACTCCTCATGTATCATATTCTTTAGGGGTATAATTGGCAACCAAACTTTAATATAACATATCTAAAAATTCGTGCCTTAGAATTTTACAAATTTTATCTCGTTGTAAAGGTTATAAAAAAATCTACGCAATGAGTACAAACAACAATATCAAATTTATAGATTTTGCGAAAAAATCGTAGGTATTTATCATTTTAGGCATCATTTTAAAAAATTATATGTATATCCATTATGCAAACCACCACAAAGGATACATAATACTTCTTTATGTAGCCATATTTTGGTTTATGCATCAACTAATTTTCCGTTGTAACTAATAAAACGATGTACTCCCTCTGTTTCAAAAAAAGTGATACTTTCATTTTAGGCACAATTCTCGAAAATTGAATGCATAGCCATTATGCAAACCACCACAAAGGATGCATAACACATAGTGCAACCATATTTTGGTTTATGGATAGACTAATTTTCCGTTTCAAAAAAAAAGTGATACTTTCACATTCCGTTTCAGGAAAAATGATACTTTCACTCCGTTTCGGAAAAAGTGATACTTTCGCCCGGTTTCGGGAAAAGTGATATTTTCGCCCCGTTTCGGGAAAAGTGATACTCTCGCTTAGTTCCAGAAAAATTGATACTTTTTCTGAAACAGAGCGAAAGTACCACTTTTCCCGAAACGGGGCGAAAGTATCACTTTTTCTGAAACGAAACGAAAATATCACTTTTCTGAAACGGGCGAAAATAATCGCAGACAAACTACATCTTCATATTCTTCTTCGGTCGGCCCTCCCACCGTGGCAACGGTTGTACTAGTTTAATATTACATAAAATCAAAAGAGTCTGATCCATTTCTATATTTAAAAATTAATTAAAACTTCAAAACTAGAAACATTATTCTTTTTTCTAAACCAGCGAGGATTGAATTCTCGCATGTCGCCTAATCTAATTTTCCCTACCTCACCGCTACACTAAGGCGTACGTACCCCTGTGACCCTGTCCTATGTGGCATCAATGTACATGTGGATAATTGTCCTACTGGTTAATGAGTTCTTTTCTTTTTCTTCGTCATTTGTTGTTTTTTCAACAATGGATAATGGGTAACCGTTTTTTTTTCTTTCGGAAACGCATAATGGTCAACCATTCTTTTTAGCAATATATCAGTATAATGGTGATATGTTTACTTCTTAATTTCAAAGGATGACAATTGTACATTTCATGAATAATCTCTATTACCAGTTCAACAATACCAATTACTCTCAAGAGAACCATAGTCAACACAGACATATATCTGATAAATTTGGAATCACTATTAGCATGCATATTGATCCAGCTGATCTCTACCAGGCTAATAGTGAAACACATTCTTTTACTAACTATTCTCTTGTTGCTATGTCCTATTCAGGTAAATGTATGGGAACCGAAACTACAAGGACTTTACAACCGGAATCGGCAGAGCGAACGGTCAAGCGGAGAGGAGCCGAACTAGCACTCTCATGGGGAAAAACAATGCAAAGAAGCCAACATCACCTTTGTCACTTGAGTCCAAGACACTCTACAAATCATCAAAGCACATTACCAATGGGAAGTTCAGCAAAGATTCACAGGTCAAAGTACTCATCAACCAGGCAGCAATACCAAAAGCCAACCAATTACTTTTGTTCTAGGGAAGCTCACTAGAGTCACTACTCAACAAAACTATGCAGCAATTAACTGTTGGGTGCAATAATCAAAAACAAGGAAAAAATCAAATAAGCAAAAGTTATTGATACTTAGCTCCTTTATAGTGGAAGTGATCGATTTGATGAAACGGACGAGCTCCCCAAATCTCCGCAACAAACAACAAGGCAAAAATTTGGAAAAAGCAGTGAGTCACGTGTTCAACACGTTGCCCTTAAGACATTAGCGCCCATTACACTCAAGAGTGATGCTATAGCCCTCACAGGACGGATATCTCCAGGATAAAACACCCTAATACACCTACTACTAGCATATGTAGTAGATGCTCAACTTGATCTTGGCAACTCCGAAAAAACCGTTAAGGAAAATCATGAACGCTTAAGAAACGCTATAAAATAGTTTCCCTTAGAGGTCCCTCTAAAATATAGAGCAATCCCTTTCCCATAGATTTTACAAAAGTAGTGAATTTGTTTATTAATTGACAAATACAACTTAAGAAGAAAAACTCCCCGACGTGGGACTAAAATGCTTATATAGTCTCTTAAAACAACTAAAACGTGGAAACTCCACAATGTGGGACTAATAAGTTTTTTCATTCACAAAAGAAAACAATAAATTATAATTTTATTAAAACCTTGAAAATTATTTTTAGTAATCGTTTTCCAACAATCCCCACATGAATGAAAACTCAATAAAACACGAAAACACAGATAGATTTTGGTAAATCAACAACCCAATCTCACGACCCGAACTGACTGAACAGACAGAAAGATCGTGCATGTTGAAGTCATACTAGCCATTCCAACGTCATCTCCCTCACACAACAAACTGATGACCCCGATATCATACTATGGATTTCTAAAATCATATAGTATAGAGAGATTTCATCTTTAGTTCCTCACAAGTGAGACTAAAGGTTCCTTTCACCAAAGTGAAAAAGCATGAACTAGTGAACCCTTAGTGACCCTTAGATCCTAAGTTCCAGAATACAAAACCATCAAAACGAAAATCACATAAAAAGCGCAGAAATACCATTTTAGGCAGAGGTGTCCATGAGGTCTTGAACCTTTTGCTTAGTGAGATATTACCTAATTACTTGCTAGAGACAGATGAACTATGTCTTGAATCGCTAGCGTTTGATGTAATTGCGATAACAACCACGGATGATATCTCCAAGGGTGCTTTTGCCAAGCTCGTGCCGCTTTGTCCAATTTGGCCCTGGACATATCCTGTTTCTCGAATGCTCTAAAGAATCAAAGCTCATATTCTCATAGGAAGCGGCCCCACTTCCTCATTCGAGATAGGTGAGTTTCCATAAAGAGTGCTACTGCTACACCCCACTTCAATCTTAAATTGAAACTATAGAACTCATTAAGACTACTTAAAAGTCATCCTTCACATGCAACACACTATCAAGTCTACACCATAGGAAGGGACAGAATGAAATTCTCTGCGATAGTGTTTACCTTTACCCACCAAAAATTAGTTGTCTCATTCAAAACCTTGATCATGGGATCTCCAAATGACAAGGTTGAGTATCCTTCATGGCAAGTTTAATTTATGAGCTTAAGCCCCATCCCCCTCGATACATTTCTAACTATCTCTTTGGATAAACCTTTCGTCAAAGGTTGCGCGATATTCTCCTTGGACTTTATCCAATCAATGGAAATAACGCCGATTGAGATTAGTTATTTTTAGCTTTAGCTATTATAGCTTGGCTAACACAATGTATAGATATAGCTGGCACAGGCCTATGCCGAGAGGAATGTCTTCTTCTAAAGCATCTTAGGCACTCGGCCCCTCTCGTGCTTTATCTAACGCAATACTCTTAGATTCCATAATGAATTGAGCAATATATGTCTGTTTGGAAATCTTCCAAAAACAAACCCTCATGCTAGAGTGAACATACAAGCATACAATCACACATGCATCCTTAACAAGTTACTTATAAATATACTTGTCAGATTCATTAACTTAAATCCACTACACATTATCTCATGATCAAATTTTCCATGTCATCACACGTGCTTATTTGAAAACCATACAAAGATTTGTTCAACTTACAAACTTTGTCTTCATAACCTTTCACTACAAAATCCTCAGGTTGGTCTATGTAAATTTCTTTATCTAATTCACGATTTTAGGAAAGCTGTCTTAACATCCATCTGATGTATCTCCAAGTTGTTTATGGCAGCAATATCAATTAGCATCTCAACAGAAGTAATTCTCGTCACAAGTGAATAAGAATCAAGGAAATTTACACCTTCTTTTAGTTTATAGCCTTTAGCTACCAACTTAGCCTAACATTTTTCCACAGTTCCATATATCTAACGTCTCGACTCATTTTCATCCCATGGTCTTACTCCCTAGAGGTAAACTAGCAAGCTCTCAAGTCTGGTTCCGACGGACTGAGTCCATTTCAATAAATGAAGCTTCTTACCAGAATGGGGTTTCAATAGATGTTATGGCTTCTTTACGAGTCTGGAGCTCAGATTAAGCTAGGCTTATTAAGAAGTCAGGTCCATAAGAAGTCTCAATTCTAATCTTTTACTTCTCCTAGGATCAACTCTAATTCATCTTCCTTAAAGATAAGTCCTGAATATTTGAAAATAAATCTAGGGGATCAACATCACATCTCTAATGAGGTACATGATTAAGAATAAACATATTCAAAGAACTCAGCATCCCTAGATTCCATAATAGTATTCACACCAAAGTCCGAAAAAGCAGAACTCACAACCAAAAACAATATGCAGTAGGGTACTCAGGATATCTTATCTAAACACCCCCACACTTTGACGTATGCATAAAAAGGTTGTCTATCTTTCATAAACATATGGAGTTTTATCTAATCCTTTAAAGGTTACTCTATTCAGGATATAACAAAATCAGAGGACGACCTTCCCACCACAAGTTGGCGGTTAATCCTTTAATCAACATGGCATAAATCATCTCCTTAATGGTTTTGTTCTTACGATCAACTATACCATTAAACTACGGTGAATAAGGAGGAGTGATCTCATCAATAATGCCATTTAACAAGTAAAGTTCTCCTATATGAATTTCATACTTGCCATCAATTCAGACCTAACCCTTTTAGTGGTAACATATACTTTACTTTCAATTTCAAGTTTATACTCTTAAGGCTTCTAAGGCATCATCCTTACCCCTAAGTAAGTATACAAGATAGTACCTCGTACAATCATCTATGAAAGATATAAAAACACCTTTTACCACCTTAGTTTGGGTTGATTTCATGTCAACTAGGTCTAACTGAATTAATTCTAAGGGCTTAGAATTACTCTGAGCAATTTTGCTAAAAGGTTTTATAGCATATTTTGATTCTATGAATATTTAACTTTTGTGTTCAATATCCAAACTAAATTTGGGTATGCAGCCTACGCTTCCCAGTTTATGCATTGACTTATATAAGTTTACGGTTCCATGTCTACCATGCAAAACATTCAATCACACAAAAGAAAACACAAGAATCAACTACTTCATCAATTTTTTCGTTAAGCTTATATTGACCTTAAGTCTTATAACGTTTCCTTCAAAATCACATGCCCTTAGGTATGACAAGTTTTCCACATTCAATTAATATCTTAAGTCTTTTACTGTGACGGACCGGAAAATTACGCCTTTGGCGCGTTGCCCCGCAGGCCGTAATCTCCCCGGTGCGCCATGATGAAGCTACGATCCGGGCCTTTAAAGCTAGGCAAATGCACGTCCATTTGCCCTTGCAAGCATGCTCGTGGAGCATGACGCAGCTAACTTAGCTTCCACACCGTTCCAACTTACCCTTGTCCCGCAAAAAGGGTTTACGGCCATAAGGCCAATGCCAATGCATTTTTCATGCGTCTCTGGCTTTGCCTTTACGTAGGGAATTCATCACTGAATTCCCTAGCTAGCTGAGCATCCGTCATTGTCCAGGTATAAGCCTTGGACTTTAGCGTAGGCCGCACCATCAAGCCCTTGCCATTTCCCACGTTACCTCGCTTACCAACTCTTTATAACTTGATAGGAAGTATGAGCATCCACTTGCTGCATGCAACTAAGCCTCATCAAGTCTGGACACAATCATCTCTTGCGTCGAGCTACCGAGCTTAGATGATATGAGGGCCAACGTCTTTGGACCGGCAATCTTTGCAACTCATTGCGGCTGCCTACGTACCCTTCCCTACTCTAAAGGGATCAAGCACAGACCGTAGTTCATCCTCGAAGGACAGAAACTTAAGCCAAATCGTTTGCAAGGCCGTGGCCTAGCAAAACGGTAATGGCTTTGGTCCGTATAGGCCATTCCGCCAAGATGCATAATGATTATGCATCATCGGGTCCTGTTTGTGGCATAGCGATGCCAACGCATCAAATACCCTCTTTGAAAGGCTACGCAACTATAAATGAGCCTTAGGCATCATTTATACCCTTCCTAGCTAAGCTATGTAGCTTACTTGGTACATAGTCCGCATATGCACCTTCAACCAACTACCCCTCCCTATATATGTCTTAATGGAATTTCTACAAGTATGAAAAGGGAGCATATTGACATGCTTCACTATTCATGGCCGTTGCCATGAATTTACAAGGACCGGCAATGATTGCCGAGTCTCCGTTCTATTGAACAATGATTGTGCACCACTCGTTCCGTCTGCTGCACAATGATTGTGCACCAATTGTTCTGTCTTTGCACAATGATTACACACAACGACTGCGTACAATGATTGCGCACCACCCGGTCTTTCCGATTTGTTTCATTTATTGCACAATGATTTATTTGTAAGATCGAGCCCACCTACCCAACTGGCCTAATGCATCACGATGATGCAACATTGGCCCTTGGCCAAATGCCAAACATAATGCGCCATTTTTGGCGCGGTATTACCTTAAGCCAATCCACCTTTTTCACGCTGCGGAAGCTTTGGATGAAGCTTCATCACAAGCAAATGGCGCATCTTTTAGCAGGCGCCATGCAAAAAAACACAGGGTGTTACATTATCACACCCTTCAAAGATTTTCGTCCCCGAAATTCAAAACCAAAGCTATTGTGGACAATCTCTTGAGTTGGATTCCATAAGCAAAGTCCCATACCGATGCTCGAAATCACGGGTTTCTTCAAGTTGTCATGAACAACAATTTAGATCTTCCGAGCACATGTCCCATACCACCTGCCCGAGGATCCAAAAGTGCCCACAACTAAACCAAGAATCGCAATTGGCCGAGTGCCAGAGGATATCTCGACCGGGTATCCCGAATGCGCATCCCATACTACGCACTCGAAGTCCCTAAGGTTCACAAGTTGAAAGGTGTCATCAAAATGACAAAATTTTAGCACAATCTTGTGTGGATCGGTATCCGATTGCCACCGGTCACGACGGTCATCCAGGTGCCACTCGTAAGTGGGATGCTAGCCGGGCGACAACGCACACCCTTGGCCGGTGCCAACGTGTGGGGATGATCGGTCCCATTGTCTACCCACCGTCCCGCACGGTCTTCCGGATATCCACTCGTAAGTGGGGTGCCACTTAGGCCAGGCAAACTCACAGTACTTATACAAGCTCAACTCGATTCGCAAAAGTTGGCATACTCTCCAACTTAAAGTTTTTCCGTTAAGGAAAATACTCGCTAATGAGTCCACTCCGCACAAGTCCCTAGAGTTTTCTCGGAACTTGCTCTGATACCATCTGTGACGGACCGGAAAATTACGCCTTTGGCGCGTTGCCCCGCAGGCCGTAATCTCCCCGATGCGCCATGATGAAGCTACGATCCGGGCCTTTAAAGCTAGGCAAATGCACGTCCATTTGCCCTTGCAAGCATGCTCGTGGAGCATGACGCACCTAACTTAGCTTCCACACCGTTCCAACTTACCCTTGTCCCGCAAAAGGGTTTACGGCCATAAGGCCAATGCCAATGCATTTTTCATGCGTCTCTTGCTTTGCCTTTACGTAGGGAATTCATCAACTGAATTCCCTAGCTAGCCGAGCATCCGTCATTGTCCAGTATAAGCCTTGGACTTTAGCGTAGGCCGCACCATCAAGCCCTTGCCATTTCCCACGTTACCTCGCTTACCAACTCTTTATAACTTGATAGGAAGTATGAGCATCCACTTCCTGGCATGCAACTAAGCCTCATCAAGTCTGGCCACAATCATCTCTTGCGTCGAGCTACCGAGCTTAGATGATATGAGGGGCCAACGTCTTTGGACCTGGCAATGCTTTTCCACTCATTGCGGCTGCCTACGTACCCTTCCCTACTCTAAAGGGATCAAGCACGGACCGTAGTTCATCCTCGAAGGACGAAACTTAAGCCAAATCGTTTGCAAGGTCAGTGGCCTAGCAAAAACGGTAATGGCCTGGTCCGTATAGGCCATTCCGCCAAGATGCATAATGATTATGCATCATCGGGTCCTTGTTGTGGCATAGCGATGCCAACGCATCAAATACCCTCTTTGAAAGGCTACGCAACTATAAATGAGCCTTAGGCATCATTTATACCCTTCCTGGCTAAGCTATGTAGCTTACTTGGTACATAGTCCGCATATGCACCTTCAACCAACTACCCCTCCCTATATATGTCTTAATGGAATTTCTACAAGTATGAAAAGGGGAGCATATTGACATGCTTCACTATTCATGGCCGTTAAGCATGAATTTCTCAAGGACCGGCAATGATTGCCGAGTCTCCGTTCTATTGCACAATGATTGTGCACCACTGCGTTCCGTCTGTTTGCACAATGATTGTGCACCAATTGTTCTGTCATTGCACAATGATTACACACAACGATCGCGTACAATGATTGCGCACCACCCTATCTTCCGATGTTTCATTTTATTGCACAATGATTTCGCTGTAAGATCGAGCCCACCTACCCAATCGGCCTAATGCATCACGATGATGCAACATTGGCCCTTGGCCAAATGCCAAACATAATGCGCCATTTTTGGCGCGGTATTGGCCTTAAGCCAATCCACCTTTTTCACGCTGCGGAAGCTTTGGATGAAGCTTCATCACAAGCAAATGGCGCATCTTTTAGCAGGCGCCATGCTAAAAACACGGGGTGTTACATTTACCATCTACAACAGAACAAGATACAAGATTCTTGCATATGCCCGGAACATGAAAACTTCATTCATGTGAGAATATTACAGATATGAGCTTCTGCTCGACCTTTCCATTTTATGCAACCTCTGTCGCAGGTGAGTTACTCATATAGAGTTTCTCGACATCTCCTATCCTCGATAGGAGGTGATCGTGTCTCTGTTTCAACAAACATGCTTGGTGGCTCCGAGTCCACCTCTTTGGTCTCTCACATTGGTTATTAAAATAACTTCCGACATCATGCCACTGAACTCGTACTAGTTTGTTTCAACTAAATTAGCATTAACTATCTAATAATTAAGGTTTTTATGTTGCCTACAATTTACTTCCGTATGGCTAGGATGTTACAAACATAACAACCACCCTTAATTAAAGTAATGCCGGATTCAGTTTTACGAAACATACCTTTCTTATGAAGACTACACTTAGAGTTGTGTTTGATGTTCTCGCCTTTGTCAGCTTTGGAAGACTTGTGTTCATGCACATGCGCCTGGTAGCCATTTCCTTTTCAATTTCATGTCACAATCCTCGTTTATACTCTGACCACGGACACGGTAATTTCCCAATCACCTAATACACCACATCTCACAAACCTTAGTTCCGAATCGGAAAATAAAATATGAGTTTTGAAGATAACATCTAGATTTACAAACTTCGTTTGAACCACCATATTAAAAACTCATGGTTACCCCATAAAAACTACTTTAGTTAACAAAACATTTCTGCCCGTCAGAATTTTTCAGGAACGTTTCTCTGTTTTGTAAAATATCAAAAAAATACTTTTACAACTCCAAAAATTCTGAAATTTTACGTGGGTAACTATCAGGATGTCCACTACGTTGTGTCAAAAGGGTTCATCGAAATTCATTCTAGGTTGAGAGATAAATTCGAAACTCTACAGCTGACCAAAAATCCGTTTTTTGTTTTTTCACTCCATAATTCACAAACCAATCAACCGTTCTTGATTATTACAAATTCTAGTGTCTTAAGATTGTTGGGTGCAATAATCAAAAACAAGGAAAAAATCAAATAAGCAAAATTTATTGATACTTAGCTCCTTTATAGTGGTAGTGATCGATTTGATGAAACGGACGAGCTCCCCAAATCTCCGCAACAGCAACAAGGCAAAAATTTGGAAAAACAGAGTGAGTCACGTGTTCAACACGTTTCCCTTAAGACATTAGCGCCCGGATACACTCAAGAGTGATGCTATAGCCCTCACTGGACGGATATCTCCAGGATAAAACACCCTAATACACCTACTACTAGCATATGTAGTAGATGCTCAACTTGAGCTTGGCAACTCCGAAAAAACCGTTAAGGAAAATCACGAACGCTTAAGAAACGCTATAAAATAGTTTCCCTTAGGGGTCCCTCTAAAATATAGAGCAATCCCTTTCCCATAGATTTTACAAAAGTAGTGAATTTGTTTATATAATTGACAAATACAACTTAAGAAGAAAAACTCCCCGATGTGGGACTAAAATGCTTATATAGTCTCTTAAAACAACTAAAACGTGGAAACTCCACAATGTGGGACTAATAAGTTTTTTCATTCACAAAAGAAAACAATAAATTATAATTTTATTAAAACCTTGAAAATTATTTTTAGTAATCGTTTTCCAACATTAACTTAGCCAAACTGGCCAGACAGTCACCTTTCTTCACTGACTCTATATGGAGAAGAGAGAACTTATCTACTATCATGCATGCTTTACAAATTCCTCAAAATCAGTTTGATTTGAATTTCTGTAAAAATACTACTTCTATTTTGAGAAATGATCCTGTTGCTAGAGTTAGCACAGGTATCACAACGGATGTAACCGGGGGTGGGCATTCCTTCTAGGAGCCGATGCTCTCTTTTTCGTATAAAAAAAAAAAAACAATTGTACATTTCAAAGGATAACAATTGTACATCACAACAATTCGATACGCTACGATTTTTCCCCTTGGGAAGAGGCTGGGAAGACTCATGTCCTCCTTGTCGAAACCATAAGAAGTCATGCTTCTAATGATTGGATACGCACAACACCTAATTTCATATCATGCGAATTCTTTGGTGGTTGTAACATTTGAGAGTGTTTGGATAAATTTCAAAAGTTTTAAAAAAAATTCAGCTAAAAGTTAAGCCCCGTTTGGGATTGCTTTTTTTCAACCAAACTCCAAAAGCATTTTGTAACAAACTTATAACTAATTTTTACCAAAAATTGTGTTTGGTAAAAAAAATTCAAAGTGCTTTTGGAGAGAAGCACTTTCATTTTAGGTCTGCTTTTAAAAGGAACGCGCAATTGGGGGATACCAAAACTAATTGGGGATATAGCTACATGACAAAAACTGGATCCATATATCAAATCTGGGTCACCCCTTATGTAATTATTTTTTTAATTCCTAATCTAGCCCTCACTAATCAGGTTTAGTGGTTAATAATAATTAGGAAAATCTTAAGTATTTGGAGGATAGATTAGTGTGTATTTTTATTTGAATTTGTGTGAGTGAGGTGAGAGTAGGAGGGAAAATATTTTTGGGTGGAAATTTTTTTGTGAAAATGGAAGATGACTGTGAGGAGAGAATTGATGCTAAGAGGTTGAAATTTTGATTTTTTTTTTCTTTGAATCCACCATTTTGCAAAAAAAAAGCTC
Organism: Papaver armeniacum; assembly: GCA_023531295.1. Lineage (NCBI taxonomy): Eukaryota > Viridiplantae > Streptophyta > Magnoliopsida > Ranunculales > Papaveraceae > Papaver > Papaver armeniacum. Next base: position 257,056 of record JAJJWW010006351.1, on the reverse strand, counting down.
CTGTGCCGCCATGGTATTCAACCAAAAAACCATGCCGGCATTTGTTGCAAATTTTCGTAAATGTTTGCCACTATCCCGGGGTCCGGGACAAAATTTTCTAGTTTTGATCTTCAAAACTTATTTTTTTTTGGTTTTAATCACCACTTTGCCAAGACAAGCAAGCATTCTCGAGCATGCCGGTACCTATGCCGGCATAGTATGATGCAAAAATTTCTATGCCGGTACATGATGTAAAGTATCCAGAAATTGATTTTTTTTCACTTGACTACCGGCATTGATAGATTTATATCGAGCATGCCGGCATTTAGTTCGGGCATGGTCTTCATCACTTCCGGCGTGGTCTTCATCACTTCCGGCGTGGTCTTCATCACTTCCGACATGATCTTCATCACTTCCAGCATGGTCTTCATCACTTCCGGCGTGGTCTTCATCAGTTCCGACATGGTCTTCATCACTTCCTGCGTGGTCTTCATCACTTCCGGCATGGTCTTCATCACTTCCGGCGTGGTCTTCATCAGTACCGGCATGGGCTTCATCACTTCCGAATGTGAAAAAAAATAAATCGTTTTCAAAGTGAGGAGCCGACAGAGAAGGAGAAGAGAGTTTGAAAGGGAGTGGGGAAAATTTAGAGTTTGAAAGGGAATGGGGAACATTTGGGTTTCAAAGCTTTAACCCTAAAAGAGATTAATAAGAAGTGGAGATGGAAATGGGGATATGTTTTTGTTTTTTGATTTTAAGTTTTTTAATTTTTATTTTGAGGGAAGGGTGTTTTAGTATTTTCGCCCCAAAAAACACCCCTTAGCGGACACCTTTGGTTGGGGGAAGTAATTCATATCCCCTTGATATCCCCCAATTGTGGGTTCTTTAAAAGCTACCCAACACTAGCTTTTAAAAGCTGAAAAAGCAGAAGCTGTGGACCCACATAATTTTATTTAACTGATTCTCTCTTTTAACCTTGTTATTTTATTATAAAGACAAGTTTTACTCTTGAATATTGTACGCTTATCATTATATTTCTAATTTCTATTTTATTTCTCTATTTTTTATTTTAAAATAATAAATTATAATTATAATATAATAATATTTTTCTAAGCAAACAAATTACAATTTTTTTATTAAGTAATAAAAATAAATAAAATTATAAAATTATTTTCAAAATTATTTTAAAAAATATACATATATTAAATAATATTAATTATATTTTATTAAATATATTAGAATTAAAAAAAAATATTTATTAAAGTTTAAAATAATCAAACAAAGCTTTTGGTTGGTAACCTAGCGACAAGCTGGGCTCCAACTCCTCTTTGAATAGCAATGCCTAATCTATAAAAAATGAATCTACTTACTAGCGTCATTGCTAAATAAACAATGCTTCAGACGCTTGAAAAAAGCTAAAGTATCCTCACCAAGTTCTCCTAAGGTAGAAAAAGCCAGAACACCCAACCCATACCCATGTGCAGCACACTTGTCCGAATATTTGGTATGTTTACGTGAAACAGCACCAGAAATAGCCTTACCAGGGACAAAGGAGTGGACACCATCACCAATGAACGGGGAGACACCTGTAACATCCATGCAAACATCTTTCCCATCTTCCCAGTTGAGAACAAGGATATCAGCGGGCTTCAGGTCCTTGTCATCATCTGACCGAAGACCAAGAGAAACCTCCTTACGCGCAGACACATTGGCTTTGTAACAAATATCAAAGACAACATCACGAACGACATCATGACGAAACTTATATCCAATATCCTTAGCACAATGAAGCGCATGATCTCCAAAAGCGTCCATAGGTTTGTTGCAACTGGGGCATAAACTATTGTCAACAAACAGGGGATTACAAGACGATAACAAAGCACATCTCTAAATTGTCGAGGTCCGAGGCATTGATTAAGCCTACTAATGGGCACCGCCAAAAGATAATCTTGGGCATGCTTGACATGGTTGCATTTCCATAGTGCGGAATCTCTTGCAGACATATGAAATTGGTCTAGGATTTGCTTCTTGACTGCATCAAAATAAACTACTGTCAGGGAATGCATGGAAGGGGGGGCAGAATCATCGACGTGATAAGTAGACGGTAATCCACATACTTGGATAAAGGTCTGAAGAGCCAACTGATAAGCTGAACCTCTGTCTGTTGAAAATAAATCACCAAGGATCACTTTCTGCACTGAAGTAGTCTGGCTCTGAGAAGCAAGAAAACAGTAAGCACGAGTGTCAGCCATGGTATAAATTCCAAGTCCACCATCTTTAATAGGCAAGGTAGCTAATCTCTTCTGTAAAGGACCAAAACCCGCACCATCTCCAGTAATAAGAAGCCTCAAATACTGATATAACTTGTCATCATAAAGATCAAAACCCGCACCATCTGAGAATTAAAAATATAATTTATTATAATTAAAGTGTATTTAAAACTAATTTTTGAAATATGTCTATTTTCGTCATTAACTACATTACCAGCACTTTAAAATATAAGTTTACCAAACAGAATTTACAGTTTTTTAATTTCACAGTGCTTTTCAAATTAGAGTTTACCAAATGTCATACCCATTTATTTTCACAGCACAGCACAATAACGCACAACACGGCACAACAAAAAAGCACTTTTCTAAAATCACAACAATGCCAAACTAGCCTTTAATCTGGGAACATAATTTCGGAGTGACTTCTAGAAACTAAAAAGGTATATCTTTTGAGTATGTTTGAATACTAGTAGTAAAAGTGCTCATGTTCCTTTGGAAACAAAAGTCAAACTCAGAAGTCGGAAGTGTTAAACCACTGCTCGGTCGAACTCGCATGTTTTGCTATCTCAAGCTCGTTGTCAATATTTGATGTACAGGACTATATCTTGATTTCCAGTCTACTAAAGTCAACCCTCGGACTAGGATGAGGGTATGGTAGCTGAGTATCACACATCACTGAATAACCTCAAAGATTGAAGACTAAAGATCAAACGAAAACATTTGAAGAACTCCATCGACAAAGAGATATGTGAAGATTGAACCTTCCTATTTACTCACGGTGTTTACCATTATATCTTATAAGACTATCTCATATGATTTTTGTATATTTAATATTGCAAGAAACAATTTCGAGTCAAGCTTGTCGTGATAAATCTCTCAAAATATGATTCAAGCAATAGATGTTCTAGATTTTTGGCTATATTGGTTAAGAACAATTTATTGTTTATGAACTATTTCTGTTTCAAGTTGATCATTTGGAAATTTCCCAAGCAATGATATCCAATATATATGGCGATTGGGAATGCTTCAAATTGTTTAAGAGAATTTTAAACTATTAAATTCTGGACATATGGTAGGTACGCTAAACCCAGTATGTGTACCCTAGTGATTTGAGTTCCGAAATAGGGTATGTACGCATACCGAATATGCGTACCCTAAGCTTCTAAGTTTGTGAAAGGAGGGGAGGTACGAATACCCAGTGAAAATGCGGGGGTACAACAACCACACCCAACAATTCGTTTGGTAATCTGAGAGGACTTACTCCAATATACTTTAAAGAGAATCAACTAGACAGTCAGACTCAATCTTTAGAAAAGTATATCAAAGAGTTTATATCTCTATCTCTTAATTCAATCTGCAATCAGCAAATAGAAATTTGCGAGTCCGATTGAATATACGAGAAGTAACTAGAGCGGTACTAAAAACCAATGTTCAAGGATCAATCAATTTCAATCAACAACCAAAGGTTGGATTTTCCAATTGATTGATTCAACGCACAACCTGTGATATTTCAATTATATAACAACATATAATGCGGAAAAGAAATAACACAGACACCAGAATTTTGTTAACGAGGAAAACCGCAATTGCAGAAAAACCCTGGGACCTAGTCCAGCTTTGAGCACCATACTGTATTAAGCCTCTACAGACACTATCCTACTACCAATGAACTTCGGACTGGACTGTAGTTGAACCCTAATCAATCTCACACTGATTCAAGGTACAGTTGCGTTCCTTACGTCTCTGATCCCAGCAGGATACTACGCACTGGATTCCCTTAGCTGATCTCACCCACAACTAAGAGTTGTTACGACCCAAAGTCAAAGACTTGATAAACAAATCTGTCTCACACAGAAATCCCTATCAGTTTTGTTCTGTCTTTTGATAAATCAAGGTGAACAGGAACCAATTGATAAACCGGTCTTATATTCCATAAGAACGAAATTTAGTATTATCAATCACTTCACAATAATCTAAATCGTATGGAAGCAAAACTAGATATTGTAGAATCACAAAGGATGAGACGAAGGTGTTTGTGATTACTTTTTATCTTGCCTATCGGAGATTAAATCTCGAGCAAATCTTAGAGAAGATAGTACTCAGACGATAGAATCGGGAAAGATCAGAACACGCAACTACAGAGAAAATAGTTGGGTCTGGCTTCACAATCCCAATGAAGTCTTCAAGTCGTTAACCTACAGAGTCTCGTGAGAAACCTAAGGTTAACGGAGAATCGACTCTAGCTATGCAACTAGTAACACACAGAAGTGTGGGGATTAGGTTTCCCAGTTGCTAGAGTTCTCCTTTATATAGTTTTCAAATCAGAGTTTGCAATCTAAGTTACCTTGGTAACAAAGCATTCAATATTCACCGTTAGATGAAAAACCTGATTCAACCAAGCTAATATCTTTCAACCGTTAGATCGAACTTAGCTTGTTACACACAAATGAAATGTACCCTCATTTAGGTTTATGTAACCGTACCTAAACGTGTACACCATGTTGGCTCAACAATAGTTAATCAAGTCAGCCATATGAACACTCTCATATCAACCTTATTCATCTTAACTATAACTAGTTCAAAAGAATCAAATGAAACTAGTTAAAGAGTTGTTCAATTGCTCTATTCTCATAGAAGTATATAAGAACACAATTGAAGCAAAATCGGTTTGATTCACTCGAATCAATTCATGAACATTATAGCCACGATTTTCAAAGATTGCATTCCTTATTATATAAATGTTTAAGTTCATGTACACAACCGATTTTAGAACTTTAACCTTCAAGTATGCAAACATGTACACATACTTGAAATATCCGGACCAAGATTGGGTTTCGCCAGTACGCAAAAGGGTACGCGTACTTCCAATCCCAGCAAAAATATTCGGACATGAACCTTACGCCAGTACGCGAACGGGTACGCATACTTAGGTTCCCAGATTTCTCAAGCCAACATGTACGCATACGGGTACGAATACTATGGTTCCCGGACATGGATTACATATGTGCAAGAGTACACAATATGTCATATCCAATAATGGTTAAGTTTTCTAAACTCTTATTTCAATCATTGAAACTTTCTTAGAGGATGACAACAGCCGTTTTCACACACTATTAGCATCAAAGCAATTTTCAAGTTATTGAAATAATCATAATGAAACATTCCAAGTCTACACCATTGTATCACACAAACCATGTAAGATGTTACTCGGAATTTTTCACATGTTCATCTTTTGACTTGTGTCAAGAATATAAGATGAACTTGGTTGAAGCAAAAGCTTGCCAACACATATTCCGAGAAATATGTAAGCGAGTTAATCTCAGCTCGAAATCTCAAATGTGTATAATAGAAAACTATATCGTAACACGACTTATGTATCAATATAGGAGATAGAGTAGAAATATACTTTCCAAGTGATAGATGAGTTTCAGTCTCCACATACCTTTTGTTGATGAAGTTCTACAAGCTCTCCTTAGTAGTTCTTCGTCTTCAAATGATGAACGTCATGAAGTCTAAGGCTCAACTACACAATCTATGTCCTAGTCCGAGACATCTATAAGTAGACTAGAAATCAAAACTTATAGTTTTGATCACTAACATTGACTATCATGCTTGAGATAGCAACGCATGCGAGTTCGACCGAGCAATGCTCTAACACCCAGTACGCGTATCTCAAGTGCCTGAGTTTGTGAATGCTAAGGATACACATACCAGTATGCGTACACCAACAACTTGAGTTCACGTATTGGTTTATAAGTATGCTTACATACCTACTAAGTATCAAATTAAAAAGATGCTTATAAACTATTTTCACAAATATGTTTGGCATTTCTACAACTCTGAAACACTTCTAAGACAACTTTGTTCACTAAATCACTATGTGTTTGTGAATCAGGGTTTAAGTCTTGAATGTTAATGAACACAATTATACTTGTAAGTTCATAAGACATGGTTGTAATGAACTATCATTGTACACGGTTCCAGAACCCTGGACCATAATGTATATTCTTATATGTAATTTCAAGGCGAACTTCTCACATGCTTACATGAATTCCTAATAAGAATTTCATCTAAATTGAGAAAGTGTTTACTTGAATCTCAAGTTATTTTAGATTGAATTCAAAGCTTCCTAGAGCCTTCAAAATCTATAAATAGAGAGACTCATGCAACGCGACTTCTTAATCCCCGACACTTCTTGTCCTAGTTGCTTGCTAGAGTCGTCCTCCATTAATCTAGGTTTCCTCTGAGAAACATAATTAGGTTTATGACTTTAAGACTTCACTTAGGGATTCGTGAAGCCAGGTCCGATTATATTTTACTTGATAGTTCGATGTATCTTGATCTTTTTCTTATTAATTGTTGAGGTTCACGTAAATCTCCAATCAAGAATGAGATAGATGGGGTTTTTCTTATTTCTTGATAGTCTATGATAGTACTTTTCGTCTCAATTTTTTTTTCCCACAAGATAAATACATAAACCTCTACTCCATTGACTTATTTATATTGTTCTTGATAGGTGGTTAGTAATACAGTATTCTCAGCTAACTGAGTCTAAGTGTTCCGAATTTGTGAGGTTTTTCGGATTTTTTTTTGTTACAAGCAGATTTCCAAGCCTAGACCGAAAGATTATAAGGGAAATCAAATATGATTATTTGATAGAGACAAATTGGTATCTAAAGTCTTCACTTTGGTTGAAGCAACTCTTAGGTTGTAAAGGACATTAACTAACAAAATAGATTGTGTAGAGCTTTGCGAGGTTCAAGTTACGTAAAGAGCACGACTGCAGCTGAACTGATTGGATGGATAATTCGGTCTCAACTACATTCCACTTCGGAGTATAAAATTAGGCTAGTGACTGTAACGACTTAATACAGTTAGGTGTTCAAAGTTGGACGAGAGGTCTCGAGGTTTTCTGCAGGTGTAGTTTTCCTCCTTAACAAAACTTCTGGTGTCTTGTATTTTTCCTTTCACCTTTATAAAGTTTTATCTTTGTAATATGAATAACACAATTGGTACATATTCAATTTAGGTAGTTTAAGTCCTTATTAATTGTGATCAATAACGAGACTTGTTATTGTTGAATTCGTATATCGAAAGATAGCTTACAAGTTCCATAGATGTCAGAATTTGGATCCCCTTGATTTGGATACGACTAGATTGATGTTGGATATTAATTTTCGAGGTTGTCCAAGAACTCTTCTTTTACACAATCAGGTTCACGGACTTCTTAGTCTAGGCATATTGATTGCAGAAGAGAAAGAGAAAAACTTTATATATACATATTGTTCAAGGATTTTTAATTATATCTACTTGCAATTGTATTAGGTTTTGTCCGTACAGGTTGCCGAACGAAAAAGTTGGTGGTGCACTTGGTACCCTCTCATTTTTTCAGGAAGTAAAAAGAAAAATCTAACTCTTTCATTCTAGAAGTCATTTACAAATTGTGTTGCCAAACTTATTATTTTTTCAAAATTTCTAGGAGTGACGCAAACCGCTTTTTGTTTTGACTTCTGGAAAAACGGATGCACTTCTGGTTCTAATAACCAAACCCTCACTTAATTTTATGTTATAATATTATAGATGTGCTGAAGACACACCCTTATATCTAGCATAATTTTCTAATTCATAAAATGCTACATAAACCAAGTAGAACACACACCCTTACACCTAGCATGATTTGCTAATTTATGCGTACATCCATTGCCTAATCTATTTGTGTGAATATAACTCCAGCTAGTAAAAAAACTTCGGAATATATCCTTCATATTACTCTATACTCCTATGGAACAATAAAGTTTTTATCTCCAAATCATTAAGCAAATTAAGAAAATCAGTTTCTTGTTGTATCTTCCTGTAGCCTAGAGAAAACGACTAGCTTACTGCCTCCGAAACCGCAAGACACCCAAAATGCTTTATGAAGACAGATTATTCATAAGGATTGGAGGTAATCCTAACTATTTCTTTCATATATACAATTCTAAGCCTGTGGGATATAGTTTGTGGGTTGACATTCTCACGTGCAGAAACTATGTTAAAGACAACATTAGGTTTTTGCTGCATTTTGTCATAAGCATTTAATTATAGACAGATAAATGGACTGGTGACAATAATTAAATGGACAGTTTTTCGATTATTTTCAATCTTTCAAGATCTAAAGCTTCTTCTGCAAAAGACACAGTCTCTAGTCAAGGTGCTTGGGATCTAAGATTATGAGGATCTTAAATGATCATGAAGTGGATGCAGTTGCAAATTTTCAACACCTACTAGAAAGATTGGTTCTTTGGCATCATAATTCTTTTCTTAAAGATGGGAGAAAATTGGAATTTGGTTATGAATTTTCAGTTACAAGTTATTATTCCTCTCTTGATGTGGCACTACAAGAAAATCTAGCTATTGCTACACCATATATTGCCACACCTTCAATATAGGTGTTGCGAAAGCAAATTTCTAGCCACAGTATTTTTCAGCTGCAGTTAAAAGCTATAATTTACTGCTGCAAAATGAAACTTTTGTCACACAACTGTAACAACAATATAAAAAGAGTGTGGCAAAAAAGTATAATCTCTTGCTGCAGCAATAAAAATTGGATGCATCAATAGACTCCTTGCTACATAGGTTATCACGACACTAATAGGGGTTTATGCCATAACCATTGGGTGCTGCAGTATATTAAGTTTCTTGTAGTGTGGATTGATTTTAAACTTTTCCTTACAAATGGATTTGGAACCCAAAAATTCTTTTGAAGGTGTCTTTTCTCGTTTGTACATTTTGTTACGGTGCTTCAACTTTGGAAATATTATAGAGAGCAAATAAAGTAAGTTTGAATATTTGCCTCTTAAAGCATCGAACAAGAAACACGGTACTATTTATTCTTGCATTGCCCTGAAACCAGATAAGCATGGCATTACTTATTAAATTTTTTGATGTGAATTGGGTTTTCGTAAAAGACATTCAGACTAATCTTGGAATAGTTAAATAAAAAGAGCAGCGGTATAATAATGAAAATCTTGGGTATACTGCCTCTTGGAGGGTAAATGGAATATTTGGAATGAGCCAACTATACAGAGTGTCACAGGTTCGCACAACCCAAATGCAACTGACAACCTTGACAATGGAACTATGCTCCAGAACACAGTTCAGCTAACTCGCACTTAGCCAATTTCTTCACTTCTTGGCCAAAACTCTATTCATCCCGTACTAAACAGAGGTTCCGTTCACAATCTTTTCAAACCAACAAACCAGCACACACACTCCGCTTGATGCATAAAATGGTAAGCCAAAACAAAGGGGAAATGCACCAACAGAATATAATTTTAATCTTGGCCGAAGCCTTATTATTACTGCACACTTAGGGTTACACAACTCTTCTTGTTCCGGATTACCCAATCCCTTCACAAGATCTGGCTTATATAGCCTTACAAAACTATATACAAGTAATTGTTAGGCAGTTACAGATTTACTTTACCCAAGACAGTTGGCTAACCGTGCCAACTTTCCTAACTGCTCCCATAAATCCAAACATGCCATTCCTATCCTTTAAGAAAGCATAAAGCAAACATTCCTTCCGTGTAACCAACTCATAACCGTCAAGACCATGTGCCCGACACATGTCATCCAGCCTTGCACAATGATTGCATTTAGCACCCAAAGTCCCGCAATCATTGCTGAGCATCATTCTATCATTGATGCAAGTGTGCCATTGCAAGTCCTGCTCAAGGTAGTTAATATCGTGTATCGGTCTCGTATCCGTCGGGTCATATACACCTATACAAAAGATATTACCTGTTTTTATCGGTGATACATCATTAAAATTAGAATTTCAAATATTTATAAGACCTTAGAAAAAATAATAAGAATCATACACGTATCTCAAATTTCTAAATCATAAGGTGGCAAAATCTTACGCGCTGTGACTGTCGTCCAATTTTGCCGGTAAAATCTTTCTTATTATCCTTGCAAAACAATCACAAATAAAACTAAGTAGTCAATAACAACCGCTCAAATTCTCCACTATCTTCTCGCCGTCCACAAAGAAACCCAAATCCCATTCAAATTCATCCTCGAGTATATATGGTGTCCATCTTATATCCTACTATAGTCATTGATTTTATATCTTAAATATATTAGATATTTTTTACATTCTATAATTGACGTTGTACTTGTCTATAAAGACTAGATGCCTGTTGCTCGAAAAACTTATCACTACACCAAATTCTGGAATTAGAAACAGAACCAGGCCGTTACTAAAACGGGTTGCAACGTCCCTCGCATGTTGCAAAAGTGGGTGTTACATTTTTTTTGTAACGGCTTTTGTAACGTCCCTCGTAACAGGCTTGAGCCGTTACGAATTTGCCACGTGGTAACAGCTCAGGGCCATTACGATTTTTTTTTACAACAGAGCTGTTGTAACAGCTTGTAGCCGTTACAAACTTTTTTGTAACAACAAAAAAATTACTGCCGGTCAACCTTGACCTGGTCAAAATTGACCAATTTTGACCAGGTCAAGGCTGACCAGCAGTAATTTTTCCGCCGGAAATAAGCCGAAATTCTAAATTCAATACATTCATGACCACACTCAACAACAATTTCTTCAATCTATGCAAAAGAACATTTATTCAATTCATAATCACATTCATTCAATTCATCTCATGTTCATATAACAAAGAAACTGAACATATAACAAATAAACTGAAATTTCTCTAAGTACCAAATTTCTCAAATAAACTTTCTAAAAGAATACATACAAATACAAACTTACTGCAAGTGAGGGAATCTTTCTATGTAACGAACTCATACAACTTGAAGCGTAAACTTAAACCGAATATCCAAATGCCAGACACTTACATAATCAAACATAAATAGTAAAAGTCTACATGCTTATCCAAAAAGCATAAGTACCTGAAATGGGAGGGACATGCGGCCAATCTACACAGTCATTATCATTAACACAAAAACACCGACAGTATAGTGCTTCCCGATCTGACAATTGCCACAGAGATTTATCGTTCAGATTTGTAATCATCTTGTGGTAGATATGGAGAAGGAAACGAACATCATCAGTAGCAACTCGGACCATTTGTTCGGTAAATGATCTATATGTCCAAAATTTAGGATCCTGGAGAAAACCAAGGCATTCTACTTCAGTATCTGACTGAAAGAAAGAGAGGTAACTACACTACCAAAATTAAAAGACAGTTGGCAGTTAACACCGACCTTCCTTAATAGAACTCGCACTTCTTCCTTCTCAAGGTACGATACGCCTGTAATTACATATAGAAATTAAAAACCAGAAAGCTATAAGCCCTAGAAAAAATGCTAAAAGCCAATAAGGATACAACTACTATCATAAAACTGATATAGTACCACAATAACGTGGATCTGCAAGGAGGGTTACAAAAGATATGTAATCATCTGGTGTCCTCGCCTTTCCCTCTTTCTCTTCAATCGAGAATAAGTCGTCCTAATGAGAAGATCAGAACTAATGTCATTTTATTATAAAGCACAGAGATCCCTTAAACAATAGATCAAGAGGTCAAGATTAAAAACTGTGTCGACAGAAAATTGAAACGATGCTCCAGTTTCAATGTCAATCAATGTTAACTAAAGTCACAGAAACACAAGTACAAATGGATTGTTCTTTTACCTATTCAATATCTTTGTTTCACCTAACTTTTTAAAATTTTGGCAACTCACACAAGCACAACATCTTCAACTAGGAAGCAATTGGTCCGATGATTTCTACATTCCCGCAATCACATAATGCCCTGCATAATAAAAGAATTGGTAAAGGCATCAGCCGATTTCACTGCAGTACAGTGATAAAGTCGTTGGGGAGATGATACTAATGACCTGAGTTAGAAACATGTCAACACTAAATTCTTTATTGATCAAAACAATAATAATAACAGAAGAATTGTGTAGAATGAAATTGAAATTTTCAAACAAGCTTATCCTAGATTTCAACCACTATGTTTTTAACAAGCTTACCCTTCCATGTCAGTCCGACCATATGAATCCTACTACACCACAAAGTGAAGAAGGAATTCGAACTGAGCCTGGATATTAATAAAAATTGCATTCTGAATAAGAAGAATATTCTTAATACGTGTCATGCAGAAAGCCAATATGTTACTGGTCCAACCTCCACCATCAGTTCCAAGTGCGGCCGAACATAATCCAGAAGCTGCAATTGCTGCTGGACCCGAGGAAGATCCACCAGTATATCTGTCTAGGGATTCAGGGTTTCTCGTTGTTCTGTAAGGAAGAAGTATTGAAAAATATAAATATCATAATCACCAAATGTAACCATAAAAGAACTGTTAAATGCTTATCGTGTTTATTTTATTTTCTTAAATCAATAAGAGCTAGTTAAAAAGTTATCTACATAGCTTAGTGTGTAACTCACAGGAAACTCAAATCCAATCTTCTCCAACTGAATCTTTTGAAGTGTGTTGCTGAAATCTTCCTTGTTCTACAGACCGATTTTTTCTTTTTTTTAAATAATGAAATTTTACAAGAACAATAATGTAATGCAATTGAAGAAGTTAAGATTTTAATTGATTTTTTGGATACTTACTGATTCGGTGGAGTATCGTTTGCAGAGAGCATAAACGATTGCTTCTTTAGCCTTGTAACTTTCAGTGGAAACACCATTCGTCGCCATTGTTGGTTTGGTTCCTCTGCTTCGAGTTCGTTTTCCTTTCATCATCTTAATCATTCACTTCTGATTTTGATTTGTTGGATTCATCTTCATTCTCATCCTCTGCTTCAGAATCTACTCAACCCCCTACAGAACCACCTCCACCTAAAGATGCTACAGCTCCTACAAATCAACTAAAAAACCAAATTTTCAATTGATAACTAAAACCCAGAAAAATAAAACAGAGGCAAACTAAAATTAAACTAACCTCACCTAATTTTGTTGGTATAGTTCCAACATAATTCATGTTTTAAACAAAATCCCTAATTTTCAAAACCCTGAAATCAATTTTACAAAAACCCTAAATTTCAATGTTGCGATTAAACCAATGTTGCGATTAAACCAAAATTTAAAAACATAGAAAAATGATGTTTGGGTTTGAAGAACTGACCCATTTTGACGATCCATGATCTTTCTTCAAGCCTATTTCTCTCGATTTGTATGGTCTAAAAAACCAAATTGGGTCAATGAGTTATCTTCATCTTCCTTCAATGATATCAAATCATCTTCAAATCAGCATACATGACAAATCGAAAAAACTAAAACCCTACAGATGATGAAAAACTTGTACAGATCTATGAAATCAAAAACCTAAACTAGATTAACAGACGATGAAAAACCCTAAGAATGAAAAACTGATTATGATAAAAGAGAGAGAAAAGATATGAAAACTGAGAAGAAAAGTCGATGATTGAAGATGATTGAGAGGTTTCTGTGATGTTTCTCGGTACAGATTAACAAGATGAAGTTCGCTAGGGTTTCAAAGAAGAGAGGCTGGAGTAGAAAAAGAGAAAAGAGAAATGGGAAATGAAAAATCGATATGTCGATTCTCACTAAGGCATGGGATGAAATGAGGCATGCATGTGAATCGCCCACGCAGGGGAGGAAATATCCTCTGGTATTATTCATCTTGGGTGGAAAAAATAATAGCACGCATGTGAATGGCACACGCAAAATTGCAAGTGTTACGACCCAGGTGTGACCAAGCGTGTGGCTGGCATGCCTATAAAAAATTCGTAACGGTCTATGCCTGTTACGATTTTTTTTGTAACGGCCATTTGTAACGGGAATTTTGTAACGGCTGCGAAGCCGTTACGAATTGCTGTTACTAATCTGGGAATTTGGTGTAGTGTATCCACTTTATTTGGTGGTGATTTTGATAATTGATTATACTTGATGGTGCCTATTTTTCCATTTATAGAATTCATTTTTACCACAAATAATACTGGAATGCCTAATTTTCCCTTCATAGGTTTCATTTTAACCAAACATGATATTGGAACCGATATTATCGGTGTATAGGTAAAACCGATATATCGGCCTGTACCGGCCTGTATGAACATTTTTATCGTTCCATCTTTGTATCGCCGATATTTTCGATATCGTATAGGTATTTTCCGATACCCGATAAAAGCCTATAATATCGTCCTATACAACCGATATTGACTACCTACTCCTGAATATTCTGCTTGATGCTAATTTCGCATCATTGGTCATGTCCAAACCCTATTTGGCACATGCCTTTGCCTAGCTGCAACTCTGAATGCGCCACCACATTTCTGGCATATGCCATGTTGCCAATAATGCACAACTGTTGCGCATTATTTCTAGGCCACTTGACCGCCTGGTCATACAAAGATACTATTATAAGGAATATACAACAACTAATTGTCTCTGTTAGATGCACGTGGTTTAATTGTTCTTTATATTTTAGGCGATTTACAGGATACTTCTTATTTTTGGGTACCTTGATTTGTAACCGGAACTCATCACTAATTACAATTAGCTCTTTTAAATTTTTTTCTTATAATATTTTTTTTTCGATGGTTTGGAATAATTGGTTTTGGACTACATCCAGGGGCGGAGCTACTTGAGGACTGGGGAGGACAGTTGTCCTTCCTAGAATCTCAAAATTGCCTATTTAGCCATTGTGTTCTAAGATTTTTTTTGTATTTGTCCCCCCTTAAATGTTCTAAAATTGCAATAATAGGTCTAAACACTAATAAATTTTACAATTCTTGTTATAATCTGTTTTAAAATGTACTAGTAATTGGTTTGAACGGTATAAAATCTCTTATAAGCATCAAATGTTTCCGGTAACTGAATAGAAGTTCATAAAATTAAAGCATTTTACGATTCAGGTGCCATCTATTATAGGAAAAAGACATCAAAAAAATTTGTGCTTGTTTTCGTATTCCCATTTGTCCCCCAACCATAAAACTCTGGCTCCGCCACTGAGTCTACATCCTTGACCCCTTAAAACGTTATTTCTACTCACCATCTACTATGTTCATAGTGGGAGGGAGAAAGCCACACCACCGTCTCCCTCCGACATGAGACGGCCACATTTAGGAGTACCACCCGGTGGGTCCTACTCCAAGGTATGAGCCGGCGGTTTTGAAAGTCTCACTCACAGTGTCTGTCAAGAATCATCTCTCCCTAATTAACTTCCCGGAGAAACATCATTTCCCGATCAAAAACTTCTAGGAACAAAGACTTTATACGAACGAAACCAAGAAAAGGCAATGCCCTAATTTTTAATCCCAACAAATGAAGAAAACTAAAATTACATCAATGGGTTGTTCTTCATCTTCTTCAAATCCAATCACTCAATTGAATTTAACAGAAGATATCTATTCAGAGATCTTTCTTCATCTTCCAATTGATTTATCTTCAAATTCAGATGTGTTTCTAAGGTATGGTTTTCACTTCTCTCAGACCCTAATTTTATCAAAAAACTGGAATAAACTAAACCCTTCATTAGTACTTTAGACAAACAACATACCCAAGATAACTCATTCATAAGATTTTTCACATTTTCATATTCCAAATTGCTCTCAGAATTTATATCTCATCATCATCAAAATGGGTTTTCATTTGGGTTCTTGAATCAAAAATAGAATTTCAATCAGGATGTGAACTTAATAGATGGATTGTTCACTATTGGGTCAAGTAATTGATTGATTCTCATCACAATAGACTATTTTAATCAGAGGAGTTATTATGTTTGTAATCCAGTCACTGAGATATTACTTCCTCCGCCACCACCATGAGAGGATAATTGGGTTGTGAGTCTTGTGACTGGTTTCATGTGATGTGTAATGATGAATGCTTTTTGGAATTTACGAGTTATAAGGTTATCCAAATACCACCCATGTTTAGAGCTGCAAAAGAATTTACAGTTGAAATGGTTTCTTCTGATCTGGGTGATTGGAGTATTATGATGTTTCGTGTCCTCCGTATGTTACTTGGGCATTCGGAAATTATGACAATCTTGTTGCTTTATAATGGTGTTTTGTACTGGTTTCAAAAGGAAAGTTGCAGAATTCTAGCTGTCAGTGTTGATAGAAACAGCTACAAGAACAACGGAACTCGTGGTAATGAAGAGTGTAGGTTGATTAATTTGCCTGGCCGAATAATGGATGGTGCAGGCAAGAATAGAATTGGGGAATCAGAAGGATTCATCTGTTACGCTATAATCAAAGGAAATGGAGAGGACTTTGAGTGTATGGGTGCTCCAGGAATCAGGCTGGTGTTTGTTGCACAAAAATATCATATTTCATGATATGTTAGCGGAAGTGGAATCTCTGTTGAACGATGAGCAGCTGCGGTTGATCTTATAAAAGGAATTCAAGTGGTTACTGCTGTTCCTTATATGACAAAAGAAGAGGATGATGATTAACATTCCAATGGATCAAGACACATTGGCAGATATGAACTTAGATTTGCACCTGATTCATTCACTGTTATGTTTTAGCCCCCCCGAATCATTTTTTTGTATCTTCAATGGCTACTTTTACATCTCGTGTTCAATATCAGACAAGAAGGTATGATGTTCTACGTAAGCTTTCTTTCTTTTTCCTTCTCATTTTTTTTGCTCTTCTTTTGGAAGGAGATACCATTCAGTTCATCCACAATATTTTCAGTTTATCTGGTAGTTAACTATCATTGGTTTTCATGTGGAATGCTTGCCCAATGCGCTTGTTCGGCCAATGAACCATGATGCAACTCAATAGTTTGTTACATTTGGTCATTTATCGGATCCAAACCATGTCAGAGTTGTAGGAAAATGTGCTCTAGAATTCACCACAATACTAACACTTGCATTACAGATAATTTAGTTATGACTTCTCAAATGCAGGAATTGAAATTATTTTTATATATTAATGAACCTACAAGCAATAGCCAAATCATCCAGTAATATATGGTTAAATGCTTAATTAATTGTGATAGCCTTTGCTGTCAAAACTGTCGTAAAGTTCTTGGACCTTCTTGAGGCACTAGATGGTAGAAGGGGGAACAATTTAGCAAGTAGGCTTTGGGAGCAAGTTGGCAACTATTAAGATTAAAAAAAAAAACTTGATTTTACTTCTTTTTACCTTGAAGTCCGTAAACCCCGGCCCTAAGGTCTTACTAGCTGTGGTCTGTCTTTAGTAATGGCGAGGCACTGACATATGCTTCTCTCATCTAGTGCTAATACTAACGATGTTGTTGTCTTCATGAAAATTTTTACAGTGATCTTTATACTTTCTAAGAATAAATTTCTGTTTTAGAATTCCTTTTACAAGAAGTGCAATTTGAGTGCCACATTCATATAAGAAATAAAGTTATCAACAATGTCAAAATAGAATCTAATTACTAAACTAAGCTGCTAAGCATTTTGATGCTATTTCAAACAGATTCTCAGAAATCCCATTAGTTGACAGTATCATCTCCAGTTGTGCCTTAGCATGCGCCTGTCTAGTATCGTCATAATGCCTCCACCTCGAGAAGGAAGTTACCATACGCGAGGCAACCACGGGGTTTAGCTTATCAAGTTGCAGTAACATCTCTCTCAAGAATTTGTAGCCTGATCCGTCCTTTGCATGGAAATTTACTGGAGACATACGGAATCCTCCAATGAGGGAGCGCACCTTGTTTGGATTGCGCAAGTTAAAGGCAGGATGCTTTAACAGCTTCTGCACATTCTCAACATTTCCAGGAATATCAGAAATGGCTTGAAGACCAAGCCATTTATTTACAACCAGAAATTCATGTTCCCACTTGCCGTAGAAATCAGCAAGAACATCATCACGAGTTTTACCAGGTTTTTGGACCAAGGCTGTAAGAGCTGCAAACTGGTCAGTCATGTTTGTGGCGGTCTTGTACTCATTCAGAACAAGTTCGGTGATCTGGGCATCCTCAAGAGAAGCCAGATAGGAAAGAGCAATGTTCTTCAAAGTGCGTCTTGACTTGTTGGAATGGTCGAAGACGTATGGATCAGAGCTTCTGTTGTTTTCAACTGTCTTCAGAAATTCTGCTTTGAGTTCAGAAGCAAGATGCTTCATAATGAAAGATCGGACAGCAAGAACAGCATCAGGATCAGCAATATCCATCATGTCCATGATTTCCCCTACCCCGGGCAGATCAATTGCCTTAGCAATGAATTCTTTATCCAAGGTACCGTCAGTCAGTATGCTTCTGAACCCATGCACAAAGTCTTCTTTTAGAGCCAATGGTTTGTTTTGCTGGAAATCAGCAATTAAGCTAAGCATCAACTTTTTAGACAACACTTGCCCTGCCTCCCAACGATTAAACTCATCCGAATCATGAGCAAGTAGAAAAAAAGAGATCAGTATCAGTTAGATCGGACTCGAGGCGAACAGGAGCGCTGTATCCTCGCAAGAGAGATGGAACAGGGCATTCAGATATTTCAGAGAACACGAATTCTTCTTCCTTCTTAGTTATCTGAAGAACTGTAGTATAGGCTTGTTGCCCATCTGCAGAAACCACCTGAAGCACACCGTCACGATACGCAGATGTGAGAGGCATATCCTTCCCGTTTGAGTCAAGCAGACCAACAGCCACAGGTATGAGCATTGGTTCTTTCACTGCCTGGCCTGGAGTAGTAGGAGGCACCTCTTGACTGAACTTCAAAGAGTATGTCTTGGCTTCAGAGTTGTAGAATGATGTAACCTTCACAGTTGGTGTTCCTGCCTGAGAGTACCATAACAAGAAATTTGCCAAGTCAGCATCATTTGCATCTCGCATTGCAGCATGGAAGTCTTCACAGGTTACAGCTTGGCCATCATGCCTCTTGAAATAAAGATCCATCCCTCTTCTGAAACCTTGACTTCCCAGCAAAGTTTTGTACATCCTGACAACTTGAGCTCCCTTTCTATAAACCGTAGAGGTGTAGAAGTTGTTTATCTTAATATAAGAATGTGGTTGTACTGGATGAGCCATAGGACCAGCATCCTCTGGAAACTGATTCTTACGCAGAAATGAAACATCTTCTATCCTCTTTACGGAACGGCTTCCCATGTCTGAAGAAAATTCTTGATCCCGAAAGACAGTAAGACCTTCCTTCAGACTCAGCTGGAACCAGTCACGGCATGTCACCCTGTTTCCAGTCCAGTTGTGAAAATACTCGTGACCGATAACTCCTAGAATTGCAGCATAATCTCCATCTGTAGCAGTCTCAGGTGATGCCAAAACAAGCCCTGAATTGAATATATTTAAACTCTTGTTCTCCATAGCTCCTGCATTGAAATTCTGAACGGCCACAATGTTGAAAAGATCCAAGTCATACTCAAGACCAAACACATCCTCATCCCACTTCATAGCTGCTTTGAGTGAATACATGGCATGAGCAGTTTTTGGTTGATCATTTGCTGCAGTCCAAATCTTAAGAGCAACCTTCCTGCCTGACCTAGTGACGAATGAATCATCCCTACTCTGCAACTGTCCAGCAACCAATGCAAACAAGTAGCATGGTTTCTTGTGTGGATCCTCCCAAACTGCATAATGCCTACCACCCTCCAGGTCTCCTTGCTCAACCAGATTTCCATTCGACAGCAGTACTGGATACTGCGCCTTGTCGCCTTCAACCCTGCAAGTGAATTTAGCCATGATGTCAGGTCGATCCTGGTAATATGTTATCTTCCGAAAACCCTGAGCTTCACATTGTGTAACAAAATTTCCAGAAGATTTATAGAGTCCCTGCAGTGATGTGTTTTTCTGAGGATATATCTCTGTAACAATCTGCAAAGTAAATTTTCCAGTATTTGGGGGTAACAAGATTGTCAGATGGCGTGCATCCAGGTGATAATCTTCTTCTTTCTTCAGTTCCCTGCCATTAATTTTGATTGATACTAGCTTCAGACCCACCCCATTTAAAACCAGAGGACAAGTGTCTGTAGCACCCTCAATTCTTGGGTAAACAGTTATGTTTGAAGAAACAATTGTGTGCTCCTCACCCATAGAAAACGTCAGATCAACTGTATCAAAGTAGTAATCCGGCTTCTTGTAATCCTTCAAGAAGACCTCCCTAGGGGTTTCCATCTCTGCCTGAGCTTGGTTGTGCTGCAACGGAGAAGCGGATAAATCTGCCGACACTTTCCTTTCTGGCTCGTATATATAATTCTCTTTTCAGTTTCCTTTTCTTACTAAAATTGGTATTCCGATTCTCACTCCTGTACTTTTTCTCCAAGGAGCTAGGGTTTTGAAGATTCCTTATTAGGAAGCGGCGGTGCACAAATAAAAGTGGTGTCTCTTGACATCCGCCGCACACCAAGAGATACGATCATGGCGGACACAAAGAAGATGGTAACCTTGATGAGTTGTGACGGAGAAACTTTTGATGTTGATGAAGCTGTTGCACTTCAATCTGGCACGATTAAGCATATGATTGAAGATGGTTGCGCTGATAATGCTATACCTATACCAAACGTGACAAGCAATATCTTGGCTAAGGTTATAGAGTATTGCAAGAAACACGCCGAAGAAACCCCTGAAGGAGATGCTCGGCGTCGATATACTGTGGAAGAAGATCTTAAGAATTGGGATGCTGAGTTTATTAAGGTAGATGACTATATCCTGTTCGATCTTATATTAGCCGCAAATTATCTGAACATCGAGGGCTTGTTGGATCTGACTACACAGAAAGTTGCGGATGCGATCAAGGGTAAGACACCAGAGCAGATCCGCAAGTATTTCTACATTAAGAAGGACTTCACCCCAGAGGAAGAAGCTGAGATTAAGAAGGAGTACGGTTGGGCTTTCGAATGAATTATCAATAGTTTGGTGTTTTTTTTCTTTTCCGAATGATTACTTAATTTGTTACAAATTTGAATGAACCCTGAATATATTTGAGATTCCCATTCCCATTCTTATTAGATCAAGTTTGTTACTTCTTGTTCCGATTGGTATTCCGATTCCCATTCTCATTCTTATTAGGCAGTGTCGGTGTACAAATCAAACTGGTGTCTCTTGACAAGTATAAAAGGACTTCCACACACACACCCTGCAAGAAACGCAATTTGATCATGGCAAACAGAAAGATAACCTTGATGAGTTCTGACGGAGAAACTTTTGAAGTTGATGAAGCTGTTGCTCTTCAATGTGAAACCATTAAACATATGATTGAAGATGGTTGTGCTGATAATGCTATACCTCTACCAAACGTGAAAAGCCAGACGTTGGCTAAAGTTATCGAGTATTGCAAGAAACACGTTGAAGGGAATGGTCGTCGTGAAGATCTTGAGAAGTGGGATGCTGCTTTTGTTAAAGTCCATCAGTGTACCCTGTTCGAATATATCTTAGCTGCAAACTATTTGGATATCAAGAGCTTGTTGGAACTGACTTGTCAGAAAGCTGCCGATGATATCAAGGATAAGACACCAGAGCAGATTTGCAAATATTTCAACATTAAGAATGACTTGACCCCAGAGGAAGAAGAGGAGGAGGAGGTTTGGAAGCCTTTCTAATGAGTTATCGACATCAGACTATCAGTACTAGTAATCGTATTGGAGCACTCGTTTATGCCTTTATCGTAGTTTCTAGTTTGATTTGATTGTGTACAAATTTGAACGAATTTTTGAACAATATCATTCAAAACTTAATATTATCTTTTAAACATTTTCTTGTGTACTACATTATTGAACTCGTAGAGATTTTGAAGCGGTAAGATAAACAATGACTAACGAGGCACTATACCTGCAACAAGAGGTGTCTTCATCCTTAAAATAAAGGAAAGATCCTCAGTCAAGTCAGGGAATTTCCCTCCACTGACACATGACCAGCGAAAGGTGTTTACCAAATTGGCCAGAGTTAATGGCGCGATTGGTTTCATTCTCAAGACCTCTTTTACAACTGCATTCACATACTTTAACTTGCTCACTTCCTCAATTGTCACCATTTCTTCTCTTGGCTGACCGCATCCAGTTAATTCCTGCACTTCTGCATAAACCTTTTCTTGAATCTTCTCGTTGTGTATCAAATACGCGAGCGCCCATGAAGTTGCGTTCGAGGTGCTATCAGTTGAAAGCAAGAACTGCTCGAAAAGATTGAAGATGACTACTTCTTCACTGTAATCCTCCTGGCTGAGGAGAAACTGCAAGAAACAATTTGTTGACGATTTGTACCGATGGATATACGGACGGATAGTTTCTTCGATTTTACGCTTCAATTCATATGCCTCTTTGAAGAGAAGCCTGAAACCAGGCATGTACCGAGTGAATTCGAATACATCTACTAAACGAGCATGTCCACTTAGTCTAATAGTCTCCTCCATCACAGTATCTATGTTTTCTACAAATCCGTCTTTATCTTCAAATTCGACTCCGAAACAAAAACGTCCGATGAGCTGAATCGTGGTTCTTCGAAGTGGAACCATTGGTTTTACAATTCCACCATTCAAAGAAGCTTCTTCTTTGAAATCAAGAATCAAATTTGCAATATCTTTCTCTTGCAAATGAACTTGAGCAGCAAAAGTATGAGGATTAAGAGTTGTAGTTTGTAGACCTTTCCTTAGATTTTGCCAGAACGGACCAAGATTACATGTTGCAAGGGTATGCCAATCTGAACTTTGACATATACGGAAGCGTTCTTGAGGAGAAATCCGACGCTTTAGTCACCAGAACCTCCCATGCTACTTCGTGGTGGCTCACCACAATTGATGGTTGTTGACCGCCGAACCAGACTGTCATGATTTTTCCATGTTCTTGAGCCATTTTTGCTAAAGTCACATGAACTAGTTCCCCACTTTTGTTTAGTTGGTGCAGGTTACCGATAATCGGTAACTTCCGTGGCCCTGGTGGCAAATCCATGATCTTTACAAACCATTTCTTGCATATCATCAGTACTCCAACCAGTATGGAAAGTAAGATCCATTGAATTCCTTCCATAGTCTTTTTGGAATTCTAGCTTTCTTTCTCTGTTTTTGTATCCTTCCTGTTTGAAATTTCAGTTTCATATAAAGCTTCAAAGTCCTTGAAAAACATTGGGGTCCATCTCATTTATTTAATGGCTGCATTTTTCAGCGCTGTCTTTTGGCCGTTGCTGAACATTTTTGACTAAAAAGAAAGAAACCCCACAGAGTATGTCAGATATCCACAAAACAAGATTTTTTGATTATATAAAGAATTCTTTTTCTTTATCAATTTCAATAAAAAAAGAATTTCAGACTTGACTTTTCATATACCATGATGTAGTGAAGTGATCATCATATTGGTTTGTCGGAAATATTATTCTTTTTTAATCTCATGTTTGATAAGTATTTGTTTTATTGTTTTGATAATTATGTAGGTGTAGATTACGAACATTTTCCTTCATTGTTCATAGAAAAGAAGGCGTTGAAGTGAATAAAGAATGGACTAGCGCTCAACGAAGAGGATTAAAATACAGAAGTTTCATAAGAGACAGTTGTTAGACATGCGGCAAAGTTTGGACACCATGACAGACAAAGATGTAATATTTGATCTTTACGTGGGAGGGAGAGCTGATATAGGGAGAGACGTTTCTTTTTACAATGGCCGTTTGTTTCACCCCAGGAGGACTCTCAATGTATGACCCGTCGAGAGTAAGGCGGCAGCTTGGGTATATCCAAGAACCACATGAGAAGGATTATAAACCAAAATTCTAACTCAAAGTTAATCAATGCAAGTACGACGTTTCTAGCATTGAGGTGGTTTATGAACCTCTGCCGGGGACAAGTGATATAGTTGTAAGTTCGAAAATCGGCTACATGAGTCTTATTGTCGATACAAATCAGATCAGTCCCATGCTTCTTCATTTGTCATGACATCCCATAACCCATCGTTTGCTAGAATCAGGCACTCATATTCTTTGTTTCGAGGAACAAACATGACTTCTGGGTCAGCAATGAACACAAAAGTTCATTAAGTCGGTTATAATTATTGCAAGCACAAGTTCAAGAAAACACACTACGGCAGCCAACTGAACTAGAAACCACATAAGTAGGAGCTAAAAACTACACAAAATTGGTCAAAAAGACCAAAATCAATAATTCCTGGGTGAAAAAGACACTTAGGTTTTGATACTGTTTAAATAGCCAAAAATTAAAAAGATACTATTTAAATGGACAAAAATTTAAAAATATAGGCGGGATGTAACCGGTTTAAATCCTGTCCCATTTTCAAATAGTTTTTCTTATTTTTATTTTACACAGGATGCATCCAGTTTAATCCTTGATATTTTTAAGTATAAGCGGGATGAATCAGGTTTCATCCTTCTTTATTTTGTTTTTGGCTATTTCACCCGTACTTTTTTTTACTCGTCCATTTGAACCGTGTTTTAACTTTTTTTGGACAAATGACCCATTTTCTCTAAAAACTATGAAGACACATTCCCTTGATCTAGAATAATCAGTCGAAGCTCAAAAAGGATGGATAAATCAGGTCTTAATTCCTATTACTGAACATTTAATGGATAAATCGAAACAGATTACAGCTTATTTCAATTCTATCATCGAAGGAAAAAAAAACTGTGACAGAGCTATTGAATCAGGTGCATGAAACTTCTAACAGTTGACACTCCTTAATTAGCTTGAACGTACTTATCTGCGGTATCTATAACGGATGAAGTTGAAGTAGACATGTAAAATTCCTCTCTCAAAGGTACACTTGAAACCTTTTTTGTGCGAGTACTCCCACTCTTTATTAACAATCTTGAATGCAATGTCCTCGTACGGGGGTCCTGCATGGAACCTTATAAGACATGTCTCACCATTGCTACCTTCCACCTTTTCTATGGTGTAAGTAGGTGCTTTTGTTTTGTCTACAAGGTCCGGGTAAAATATGTTAAACTTGTAACCTTGCACAGTCTTGGGAGGCGGGTTGTCATGATCATAGTGGGTTTGGTTGTACTTGTTCCACTCATATCCAGTATGTACACGGTTGAAATATTTAGGTTTTCTGGGACGGTATTTGTCATGCCACCAATAAACCTGGGAATCTTCTAGGTTTACTTCAGCCCCCGACCCAAATACTGCATCTCCATCCACAACATCTCCCATAACTTTATTGGCCTTCAATTCCCAGTTATCGTCCACTGGAGCCGGTTTTGATGCATTTGCTTCTCGTCTTTTATGTTCTTCTTTGACAGCCTGACGTTTACGTTCCAGTTCAATTCTATCCTCTTCGGGGTCAATTGCTTCTTCGTTTTCATCATCATGCACAAGTTCTGGAGAAAATGATCCAGCCTCTTCGTCTTCCTCTTCGTCCGCATTATATGATTCCACATCATGCATGATATCCTCCTCAGCTTGGGTCTTTGGATCATCATGCACATCTTCCAAAATATTATCACTCTTGGGGTTTTGCAAACGCTTACGCAACAAATTGGTGTGAATTTCTTTTAGACAAGCCTTGGCCTTGAATATATGAAGTCGTTTCACAATAGCCTCCCAGTACTCAACTACCTTGGCAGTGCCAGAACGCATCTGTGACTCAATCTGCGTCTGTAACACTTGTAATTCCTTGTAAGTTTTACCGTGCAAGAGTTTTTTCACGTCTTCTTCGATGCTCGAGTGTATGCCCCTTTCTTCAGCAAGCAACTCGGGAGGTGGTTGGTTTCCACGTAGCCTAGCTCGAGCAAGAGCATCCGTTTTTCGAGCTTCTGCTAGTTCCCAATCACAAACCACCAGTAATGCATCCCAATACTCTATACGTCTAGGTGTTGCTCTGTCTAAATCTAGATGCATTTTTATGTCCACGCGAAGCTCTTCGATATCTTTCACCGTCAAACCTAGGAACACCATGCATGGTTTAATCTCGAACTCAAAATCATCAAGATGCTTGGAGAGTATGTCGATAGGCTTAATCCTCCCTTCCCGCAATCGAATTCCTGATCTGATCTTGCTTTGATTAAAATGAAACTCTTCTTCCCTTTTCTGCCAGTCCTGGGATTCAGCTCTGTCACGTTCTCTAGCCAACATTGCCATCTCTTCTTCATGTTGTGCCTTTTGAGAAGCCCTTTCTTCCCTTCTCTTTTTTGCTTTCTCAATCTCCACCATGCTTTCTTTCATTCTCCTCTTTTCAGATTTAACTGAAATTTCATCAATGGATTCACCTTGAGACACCGATTTTTCTATCTTCTTTTTCCACACAAATGGATTCGAATCGTTAGCATAACCTGTCTTCAGTTTCTTCGCAACTTTAATTAAATTTTTCTGAGCTTTTTTGGCTAAATGCTCAGTGATTTCTTCTTCTGTGATTCGCTTTGAAGAA
Source organism: Papaver armeniacum (assembly GCA_023531295.1). Lineage (NCBI taxonomy): Eukaryota > Viridiplantae > Streptophyta > Magnoliopsida > Ranunculales > Papaveraceae > Papaver > Papaver armeniacum. The sequence goes on along the minus strand of JAJJWW010006351.1, from coordinate 230,600 downwards.
CTTTTCTTTCGTATTCTTTGATCATCATCACTACGTGAATAGTCTCTGCGTTTTCTATCACCGTCTCTCCCCATTGATGAGAAGGAGAAGATAAACTTAATTAGAACGGAACTATTTTATTGATTAAATTCTTCACGATTATACACAGAGAGGCTTTGTATATATATATATAATACAGAAGGATCTTGGTCAGCAAGCTAAAACAGTTTCCTAATCTAAAACGGTCTCCTAATCTATAACAGGAGTATTACTAAAGAGAACAACTTCTCAATTGAGAAACTAACCTTGTCTTATCAAAAATGGATTTCTGTCGTCAGTTAGTTCCAACTTATGAATGAGTCTTAAGAATCTTGAGACGTTAATGTGGATTGATGAGAGATTGTTAAGAGATGAACGCAATTCTGAAATTGCAGAGATGAGAAGGGTTCCTTTGTATAATGAGACTACTTTGTGGGTGCTTCAAGAAGCAGAATGGTGTTTGTTGCACAAAGATATCTTATCGAAAATGGAAGTTTTGTTGAATGAAGGAGCCAATGTTGATTTTGGGGAAATTCAGGTTTTAGGCGTTAATCCCATTGACAAAAATGTCGTTATACTCAGGAGTCACCCAGTACATTTGTGCTTACAACATTTAAAACAATGGATTTGAGAAACTCGGGCATCCATCTTTCTTGAGTCACAATGGTTGTGTTCCACATTTTGGTGTCCTAACATGTGCTTATCAGCCGAGGCCGACAATGCTTCCAGGCCAGTCTCTTGGAGGGACCAGAGCAGAGATTTGCAAGTATTTCAACATTAAGAGCGAGCTCACCCTAGAGGAAGAAGAGAAGGTTAGGAAGGAAAACCAATGGGAGTTTATGGCTTTATGCTCTAATGAATTTTGGTGTTAATTTCTGATTGTTACAATTTTAAATGAATTTTTGATGTTGTCATACTATCTTTGTTTTGAATTTTTGATGTATCAAGAGTGCGTTCATCCTTGAGATGAAGGAAAGGTCCTCAGTCAGGAGGGGCATGGAAACTAAACTTCTGTGATTTCTATCTATTTTCTTTTTGTCAGATGCACCGTGGAAGTAACATATTATACTCGTCTTTACTAGAGGCAACAACCTTGCAGTTTGAAGTAACATAATATAGTTGGTTTGTTTCCATTCCTGGACCTAACTGCAATTTCCTCAATAGAACTGTCACCATTTTTACCTCTCAAAAAAAAAAAAAAAAAAAATTGCATAAGTTATAAACATCTACTTGTACTTTCATAGTTGGCAGATCTAAAATGCTTACAAATACCGACTCTCTGGGGGAGAAATAACGCAACAAACATGAAGTTCCACACATAAATATATTTGTATCCCCCAAACGACACTGGACACAATGAGAAACCCAAGACCTTCTTTTGCTGAGAAAAGAAGCAAACCAAAATCAAATAAAATCTGAACACCACATGAGCAGGTATAAATTAAAAAGAAAATCCATCAATGAAAGGACTGACCAACCAAGACTGACCAACTGACACTAAGCCAAGTCCTCCCAAAATAACTCAAATTACCCACTTGATCTAGTAGTTTATATATGCTTTTCGGGTTTTGACACTCGATGGGAACATTTATATAAGATGTGGACCAAAAAATAAGAATCAGAATCCTAGCTCTCCACCTATTCATCCTTCTTCTCCTTCTCAGCAGATGATGCTTCTGCTTCAGGCTCATCCTTCTTCTCCTTTTCAGGTGTAGGCACATCTTCTTTCTTCTCACCAACAGACAACTTCTCAGTAAGATCATCTGCTAATGATGCAGCACCTTCTTTGCTCTCTGCAGATTTCTTCACTTGAGACTCAGCAACCTCTTCAACCATCTCCTTGAAAGCTTTAGCATCTGTGTGGCAGGAAGCACACAAGTCAGGAAGTCAGAAAAGGAAAGTTTGACAAAACACTCTTTAATACAATGTTATAAAGTAGGTCAACTAATAGTGGGACGGAGGGAGTATTACTTTCTATCAGTAATTCCCTTCTTCCAGACAAGCAATGTTCACTAACGGTGCATGTTGATAATGGATACTCTCACCTTTCAAAAGCATAGAAAAAAAAAGTACGCTCGAATATTCAATAACTCAAGTCAAAAGTCATCACCAATTTTGATCTTTACAGATACAAATATGTACAACCAATTGATATATATATTCCACATGTTACTCAAATTGAGAGACTGTATTCTTCTAAATACAAAGTGTTAAAGCAACTTGCACAGAACTCCCAGAATAAACATTAAGTTATCTCTAATTTCAAAAAGCTGCCTTGTGAACAAATTGGCAAACTAAATAAGTCCCTATGGGCATTTCAAAACACCTGTCCCTACTACCAAACAATAAGACAGCTCACTTGTACAATTCCCTACAATGAACAAGCTGGCCAGATAACTTTACAAGTGTTTCAACATGAATACAGGTAAGCCAATCTACCAATAGCGACAAATTTACAGAAATTGATTATAATTGTCAGCATATATCTGAACAAAAGTGTGATATCCTTGAAGACTTGGAGCTTGTTCAGGTTAATATTTAACCCAAATTATGAGTCGTTTAGAATGTCTAGATTTTAACTGACGACATGCGACTGACTCGACATAATTCACAGACTATTATTGGGTCTTACATTCCTTTCCGAAGATATATCTTTGATAACATTGAAATTACAACAAAGCAAACATCATAACATCACATCATATCGGTAAGCCAAACACATGATACTCTAAACTCATACATCAACTGTAAATCGTGAAGCAAACTGAACTCTGCGTACATATGCAACCTATTGGCTATTTCCTCACTTCCCCCTTTCTCTGTCCTCAACAACAGCATATACTGAAGTTACTATCACTAATAATATGAGCAACCAAACAACAAGCAAATACAAGATATCCAAATAGTAATCAACAGATGATATTATACTCATGATTGAGATACAATACGAACAACAATATCAACAGACTCAAATCTCAAGCAAAATACTTACTCTCAATGGATGCAAATCGGATACAGAACAACTCTTCTTTCAATTCACCATCAGAGAAATCAGCTGCGTGCCATACACACGACTTCTCATTGCCGGCATGTTCTTGCATCGAAATTGTTGGTAAAACTACAAATCAAAAATCACAAAAAACCCTAAATCAAATCTCAACAAAAAACCCTAAACCAAATCTCACAGATCAAAATCCAAACAAACAAAAACTAAATCAACTCAAAAAAAACAAACCTAGATGATTAGCACAGATCTTCAATGTCTTAGATTGCCTCATAACCAAACGAACTTTTGAAGTCTGTTTATGTTTAAGAAGCTTCACAGTTCCAACTCCTCTTTCTTTCCATTGATTTCCATCTTTATCAAATCGGTACAGTTTCGCCTTTCTACAACAGAATCAAATCAAAAAACCGAATCGGTTCATCAAATCAAATCGAAAAAGCCAAAATAAAAAAGGTAAAGAAATTGAGATTTGAGATTCAGATAAGAAATACATACAGATCGAGAAGAACATCTTCTTCTTCTTCACCAGTAGTAACAGCAACTTCTTCAAGTTTAATGATAGGAGCGATTTGAGCACCAGTATCTTCTTCTTCACCACCAGCGGTTGTTCCTTCAACTTGCTCTTCCTCTTCTTCTACCTTACTGTGTTCTACATCCTTGCTTGCCATCGCTACTACAGAGAGATGATACAGAGACTGTGGCTGTGATGGCGGTGGTTGTGGCGGTGGAGTGATGTTTACGGCGGAATATCTAGAGAGACAGAGAAAGGGGGAAGTGTGTTGTGAAATATAAACTAGGGTTTTCGCTTTTTCAACTTAAAAAATATATGTTAGCTTAGGATTGAAGCTGACTGGCTTTAACACGGCTTGGAATTGAAGCTGCCTGCCTATAGCCGGGCGTGGCTGCTACGAGGAAAAATCAGACTGGACATGACTTTTTCAAACAGCGTTGATTTTGGTCATAGGCGAATGTTTGTTCTTGCGATTTGTAATTTTGGCCAAGTACGATGAAGCTTCATTTTTTCAAGCCGTCCGAACACGATGAAGCTTCATTTGGGTAGAACCTCTGCAAAATTTTACCTTGAGACTTGGTGAAAAGATAAAGTTATGGACATTTGGGAAAATAAATTCATAATAACTTTGACGAACGGAAAAGATGATTTTTTATGAAGTAAATAACTTTTTACTTTTGAATTTTGGTACTGATATCCGATTCTGGTCTCCAACACCGACTTAATCACGTTAGGAAATGAAGTTGACGGTCTATAGTCAGGTGTGACTGTTATATAAGAAACAAATCATACGGGGAATGACTTTTTCAAATTATTTTGACTTTGGTCATAGGTGAATGTTTGGAAGTAAAATAAAGCAATGGACATTTGGATACAGCTTGAAAAGTTACTTATCTGACTTAATAAAGTCGAAAACCTAGAAGCTATGTTTGAAAAATAATTTCAGAATGATTTCAAATGACAGAAAAGATATTTTTTTATGGAGCAAAATTCTTTTTCTTCTGAATTCTAGTATTGATTTTCGATTCTGGTCTACATGCACCCTCTTAACCACCTCAAGAATGAAGTTGATTGTCGATAGTCGGGCGTGGCTGTTATAAGAAAAATAAGATGGGACATGACTCTTCCAAACTATTTTGACTTTGGTCATAGGTGAATGATTGGAAGTAAATAAATCTATGGGTACTTTGATACTGCTTGAGAAGTTACTTATCAACTTGATAAAGACAAAAATACAGAAGCTAGCTTGGGAAAACAATTTCAGAATGATTTCGAAGGGAAGAAAAATGACTTGTTATGGAGCAAATTATTTTTACTTCTGAATTATAATATTGATTTTTGTTTCTGGTATTTAGGCACCCTTACCTCAGGAATTGAAGTTGGCTTCTTATAAGAAAAACTCAAATGGGGCATGGCTTTTTGAAACTATTTTCACTTTGGTCATAAGTAAATGTTTGGAAGAGCGAAAACTATTTTGACTTTTTCAAACGCATTCGTCGATTTTCAGTCTTCGAGGGTGATGTCGATTCCCAACTTCCGAATTCTAACCTAGTCGAGACTTGACTTAGTAGACTAGAAATCAAGAAATAGTTTTGATCATCTAACATTGACAACAAGCTTGAGATAGCAAAACTAGTAGGTTCAACCGAGCATTGGTCTAAGGATTCTTCAAATTCAAAAATTTGAGAACGCAAAAACACTTAGAATCAAATATAACATATACAATTCATTTAACCTTTTTCCTTTACAATCAAAAGTAACAAACTCACCAAAACCTTTTTTCTTTACAACCAAGAGTGTGCGAATGAGAGAGAAATGAAATATATAACCAGCAAGAGTCTTTTTCATCATTTTTATTGTATGAACTGATGGCAACAAACTCACTAATACCTAATCTCTCTCACTCTCTCAAGAGAGATTATGCATTAAAAGAAAAAGAAGAGAAATCAGGGTTCTTTTGAGCGAAGAGATAGATACAAAGGGGGTATGAGTCGTATGATGAGAAAGTGAAATATGGTTTTTATGGTCTGATTTTTTTTTATTTTCTTAAATTTTTTGGTTTGGTGGAGAAAGAAATGAAAGACGAAACTAGGTGGTGGAAGAGAAACTTATCTCTTCGATAATTAGAGTTAAGGTTTAGAAAATATCATAAGGGGTGGAAAGATCTTTCTTCACAATTCCTAGCTATGGATGTTTGACTGGGAAAGAAAATAACACGAAATGTTCCTGACACACACGAACTGGTAGCATACATGAAATCCAAGTTGTGTTAGAGCTAGCACTATGGTGCTAGCCATCCCTTCCCTATCCCTCAAATAAAGGGAAGGGATGGCACTCGAAAGGCAAGCCTGCTATGGTGCTTTGCTATCCCTTCCCTACACTATACGCGTACTCAGTCCGCGTATGAATAGTGCCAAACGGGTACTCAGTACGCGTATTTGTCAACTCGTTGACTTGACTAAATACGCGTACTCAATACCCGTTTGATAGGTTTAAGTTCACAGAACTCAGTTCTTCCTCCCATTTCCTCTTCTTCACTTAAACTCTTCCTCTCATAACCCCTCTAACCCCCCTTCGATTTTTCTGTTTACTCAAGGCGATTCCATTGCTAAGATTAAATGGGTTTGATGGTTACTTCAAGGTGAATGTAATCCCTCAATCAATTTCGAATTTCATCAAAAAAAAACATCAAAGGTGAGTGATTATAATGTTAGGGTTTTCAAATTAGTTTGATTCTTGTTAGATGAAATTGTTGATACTAGGTTGGTTGGATATGTAGTATGCAATTAAATAACGTTATTAAAACATATATTTAGTAAAAAATGCATGATTATTTGTTGTTTGTATTGATTTATGTAGAATGAAATGTTTCATGTAAATGCATATCAATGTAGAACCTTGATATACTTGTGTTTATGTATGCTATACATAAATTGATATTGTATTTTTGGTTTGCTAAGGTGCACAATGAGTCTAATGTGTTCTTATGTGAGATACAAATATGGAATCTATTTGGATACTTCTAGTGATAGTGATGAAGAAGAGAAAGACTTGCTTATATTTACACAACTATGTTTGGATGAACGGTTCACTAGTCCAGAAGGGGCTATAAATCACGTTTTTAAATGACAGATTAATTGTGTGATTATGGTATGACAAACAAATTATGTCATATAATATAAAAATAGTGGGACCCATTATTTAACACAAAAAAACCGTTATTTTCAAATGTGATAAATCTTTAGGTGTGTGATTTTTCAAGAACCATTAAATCACGGATTAAAATTGTTGGATATTGTAAGTTTTAATACGCCCCACTAAAATTCTGTTGCGCACCATAAAAATGGCTAACCACCGGCTGAGCAAAGACACCGGCTTACTTGCCATAGGTCTATAGAGCCGTATCGGTTCCGGGTTCCATTCTAGCAAACCCCAACATCAAAAAGGATAAAACTTCGTAGTACCAAAACAGAAGTTCTAAGTTCTTAGTTCATCTCTTCCGGCCGCCGTCTGTTTTTCTCCCTCCAGAAACCTAACTACCTGAGGAGATTCTAACTTAGAAGAAGAAGATAGGACGATATTAAGTAAGTTTCAATTCATTTGTATCTGGGTTTTTTTTCCAGTTTCTCTGTTCCTTAAAAAATTGATTTTTGAGACCAAACTTGTATATGCAAAGATTTTGATTTGATACATTGGTTAAATTAGAAATTAGGAAGGAATAATTTTGATTAGTTTGATTGCATGATAGTGGTTTCTGAATTCAATTTGTCAAACCATTCTCTCTGCTATTTTGCTAGACAAAACCTAAATGGAGATCGAAGAAGAAGATATCAAATTAAAGTAAATTTCAAATCCCTTTTCATCTTTCATTCAGTTTTTTTGCTTAAGCTTCTGTCTGGTTAATCAAAAGTTGATTTTTGGAGACCAATTATTATCTAATAAGATCCATAGATTTTGGTTAATTTAAAAGCTTCTGACTAGTTAATTGGTTAATGTAGAAATTGGAAAGGAATGAATTTGTTAAGTTTTATTGCATGAATTGGAAGGGAATGAATTGGGTTTTTAAATCTCTATTAAGAATCGATAATTGCAGAGATTTTGGTTTGATAAACTGGTTTGATTTATACGGGAGAATTGAGTTTCATGACTGAGTACTCACAATAGGATGTACTGAAGCTTTACTGCTTGCTTGCTTTTTAGTGGGATTGTAAAGATCCCCTTTAACCCATTATGTCATGTCGTTAACTCAGAAAATTGCCTTCCCATGAATCCCATCCTACCTATGCTTATCAGAATTTCCATATGATATCACATGAGATTCTCAGTGGATATTACTATATTCTCTGCGTCTTCCACTTCACAAGCTTCTTGAGCACCCATGGATCGTACAAAACGTTGATCCTTAAGGAATCTATCGAGGTTGACCTTTTGAGATGGAAATCCTGTCCATTGCTTGCTATATAGTAATTACTCTTTACATATAGACAGAATTATTACATTCTTTTTAGTAGTGTACTGTCTACTGTTTAGGTTTCGTTTCAGGGACATAGTGTTGTTCCTGTTAGTAACTTTCTTGTTGTAATAGCATTTTGAAACTGTCATGGAAGTTCTAATTTGGATATCGATGTTGTCTTCCTCACTGGTAAAATAGTAAGCGTGAATGAAGTTCTCTTGTATTATTTCATTACATTTTGGGAAATCATTGTGGTTAGTTTATGCATTTCAACTGAGCACTTTGTATTAACTCGTGAAAGATACTGCAAAATGTGATGTGTTTAGGATTTTGTAAGGCTTTCTTCCGAATGATTACGAACTACCACATGTAGCATAGTTATTTTTTTGGTCATTTCTGGAAGTTAATGTCGTCCGTGCAAAAGGAAACCTAGCGCCTACAAGGACTAGTCGGGGACTAGGAAGATATCATTCTTACTGAGAGAACAAAACTCCATGAAGATGGCAATTAGGGGATTACGGGGAAGTTCCAATCGATTGTGTGTAGTCATAGTCAATAATGGGCATGTTAATTGGTTTGTGATACTCTCTGGTCTGTTTTGTAATGTTGAGTGCCTTATTTTAACTGACCTTTGTAATCATCAATTATTGTCTTGGGTGCTGTGTGTTAATATGACCCTTTATTGCATAGTATAATTCTAAATTCGAATCTTATACTTGAATGTGCACTCTCATCCATCGGTTATATTTTAGCGCCTTTGCTTTTCGGCGAGGCGGCGGTCCTTATAGGATCTTTGTGTAGCTAGTTTGGGAATATATGTTAAATTTGCATCGGATGCAAGTCGCTAGTGATGTCTGTTTTATTCTTCTAATTTCTTCTTTGGTCTTTCAAAGAACTAAGTTTCACTATTCACTATTCGCTGCTCCTTTAGCTTTATCACTTCTATTTTTAACATGTGTTGCGTTGTAAGAGAAGCTGGCTGTGTTATTTGTCTTAAACTTTTCCTAGTAAACTATAGAGAAGAGAACTTTGCCTAATGATTTAACATTACTTCTATTAAATTGTTGATTCCATCACTTCCTTTTTCAATAGAGTGTCAGGGTCGTGGTTCTTAAGCATGGAACTTTATCAAAGATGACAGAGACCTCTGTAGGTTTAAAAAAAGATAAGATGTAGAGGCTTGAAAAGGTAATCATTGCTTTATCACCTCTTATTAAATTGATTGTCGATAGTCGGGCGTGGCTGTTATAAGAAAAATAAGATGGGACATGACTCTTCCAAACTATTTTGACTTTGGTCATAGGTGAATGATTGGAAGTAAATAAATCTATGGGTACTTTGATACTGCTTGAGAAGTTACTTATCAACTTGATAAAGACAAAAATACAGAAGCTAGCTTGGGAAAACAATTTCAGAATGATTTCGAAGGGAAGAAAAATGACTTGTTATGGAGCAAATTATTTTTACTTCTGAATTATAATATTGATTTTTGTTTCTGGTATTTAGGCACCCTTACCTCAGGAATTGAAGTTGGCTTCTTATAAGAAAAACTCAAATGGGGCATGGCTTTTTGAAACTATTTTCACTTTGGTCATAAGTAAATGTTTGGAAGAGCGAAAACTATTTTGACTTTTTCAAACGCATTCGTCGATTTTCAGTCTTCGAGGGTGATGTCTGATTCCCAACTTCCGAATTCTAACCTAGTCGAGACTTGACTTAGTAGACTAGAAATCAAGAAATAGTTTTGATCATCTAACATTGACAACAAGCTTGAGATAGCAAAACTAGTAGGTTCAACCGAGCATTGGTCTAAGGATTCTTCAAATTCAAAAATTTGAGAACGCAAAAACACTTAGAATCAAATATAACATATACAATTCATTTAACCTTTTTCCTTTACAATCAAAAGTAACAAACTCACCAAAACCTTTTTTCTTTACAACCAAGAGTGTGCGAATGAGAGAGAAATGAAAGATATAACCAGCAAGAGTCTTTTTCATCATTTTTATTGTATGAACTGATGGCAACAAACTCACTAATACCTAATCTCTCTCACTCTCTCAAGAGAGATTATGCATTAAAAGAAAAAGAAGAGAAATCAGGGTTCTTTTGAGCGAAGAGATAGATACAAAGGGGGTATGAGTCGTATGATGAGAAAGTGAAATATGGTTTTTATGGTCTGATTTTTTTTTATTTTCTTAAATTTTTTGGTTTGGTGGAGAAAGAAATGAAAGACGAAACTAGGTGGTGGAAGAGAAACTTATCTCTTCGATAATTAGAGTTAAGGTTTAGAAAATATCATAAGGGGTGGAAAGATCTTTCTTCACAATTCCTAGCTATGGATGTTTGACTGGGAAAGAAAATAACACGAAATGTTCCTGACACACACGAACTGGTAGCATACATGAAATCCAAGTTGTGTTAGAGCTAGCACTATGGTGCTAGCCATCCCTTCCCTATCCCTCAAATAAAGGGAAGGGATGGCACTCGAAAGGCAAGCCTGCTATGGTGCTTTGCTATCCCTTCCCTACACTATACGCGTACTCAGTCCGCGTATGAATAGTGCCAAACGGGTACTCAGTACGCGTATTTGTCAACTCGTTGACTTGACTAAATACGCGTACTCAATACCCGTTTGATAGGTTTAAGTTCACAGAACTCAGTTCTTCCTCCCATTTCCTCTTCTTCACTTAAACTCTTCCTCTCATAACCCCTCTAACCCCCCTTCGATTTTTCTGTTTACTCAAGGCGATTCCATTGCTAAGATTAAATGGGTTTGATGGTTACTTCAAGGTGAATGTAATCCCTCAATCAATTTCGAATTTCATCAAAAAAAAACATCAAAGGTGAGTGATTATAATGTTAGGGTTTTCAAATTAGTTTGATTCTTGTTTGATGAAATTGTTGATACTAGGTTGGTTGGATATGTAGTATGCAATTAAATAACGTTATTAAAACATATATTTAGTAAAAAATGCATGATTATTTGTTGTTTGTATTGATTTATGTAGAATGAAATGTTTCATGTAAATGCATATCAATGTAGAACCTTGATATACTTGTGTTTATGTATGCTATACATAAATTGATATTGTATTTTTGGTTTGCTAAGGTGCACAATGAGTCTAATGTGTTCTTATGTGAGATACAAATATGGAATCTATTTGGATACTTCTAGTGATAGTGATGAAGAAGAGAAAGACTTGCTTATATTTACACAACTATGTTTGGATGAACGGTTCACTAGTCCAGAAGGGGCTATAAATCACGTTTTTAAATGACAGATTAATTGTGTGATTATGGTATGACAAACAAATTATGTCATATAATATAAAAATAGTGGGACCCATTATTTAACACAAAAAAACCGTTATTTTCAAATGTGATAAATCTTTAGGTGTGTGATTTTTCAAGAACCATTAAATCACGGATTAAAATTGTTGGATATTGTAAGTTTTAATACGCCCCACTAAAATTCTGTTGCGCACCATAAAAATGGCTAACCACCGGCTGAGCAAAGACACCGGCTTACTTGCCATAGGTCTATAGAGCCGTATCGGTTCCGGGTTCCATTCTAGCAAACCCCAACATCAAAAAGGATAAAACTTCGTAGTACCAAAACAGAAGTTCTAAGTTCACAAGCTACCTATGCTTATCAGAATTTCCATATGATATCACATGAGATTCTCAGTGGATATTACTATATTCTCTGCGTCTTCCACTTCACAAGCTTCTTGAGCACCCATGGATCGTACAAAACGTTGATCCTTAAGGAATCTATCGAGGTTGACCTTTTGAGCTGGAAATCCTGTCCATTGCTTGCTATATAGTAATTACTCTTTACATATAGACAGAATTATTACATTCTTTTTAGTAGTGTACTGTCTACTGTTTAGGTTTCGTTTCAGGGACATAGTGTTGTTCCTGTTAGTAACTTTCTTGTTGTAATAGTATTTTGAAACTGTCATGGAAGTTCTAATTTGGATATCGATGTTGTCTTCCTCACTGGTAAAATAGTAAGCGTGAATGAAGTTCTCTTGTATTATTTCATTACATTTTGGGAAATCATTGTGGTTAGTTTATGCATTTCAACTGAGCACTTTGTATTAACTCGTGAAAGATACTGCAAAATGTGATGTGTTTAGGATTTTGTAAGGCTTTCTTCCGAATGATTACGAACTACCACATGTAGCATAGTTATTTTTTTGGCTGTTTCCTGGAAGTTAATGTCGTCCGGCAGCAAAGGAAACCTAGCGCCTACAAGGACTAGTCGGGGACTAGGAAGATATCATTCTTACAGAGAACAAAACTCCATGAAGATGGCAATTAGGGGATTACGGGGAAGTTCCAATCGATTGTGTGTAGTCATAGTCAATAATGGGCATGTTAATTGGTTTGTGATACTCTCTGGTCTGTTTTGTAATGTTGAGTGCCTTATTTTAACTGACCTTTGTAATCATCAATTATTGTCTTGGGTGCTGTGTTAATATGACCCTTTATTGCATAGTATAATTCTAAATTCGAATCTTATACTGAATGTGCACTCTCTGTCCATCGGTTATATTTTAGCGCCTTTGCTTTTCGCAGCAGCGGCGGTCCTTATAGGATCTTTGTGTAGCTAGTTTGGGAATATATGTTAAATTTGCATCAGATGCAAGCTGCTAGTGATGTCTGTTTTATTCTTCTAATTTCTTCTTTGGTCTTTCAGTAACTAAGTTTCACTATTCACTATTCGCTGCTCCTTTAGCTTTATCACTTCTATTTTTAACATGTGTTGCGTTGTAAGAGAAGCTGGCTGTGTTGCGTTATCTGGCCCCTGTGGTACATAATTTTTGTAGTATCTGTAGTTGCTTTTTGTAGGATGCTCTTGATAATAAGCTTGCTGCATCTTGTTTGCCAAGAAATCATTGGCGTAAGTTTGTGTGCTTGTACTCTGTATCCTTGTGTTCTAAGTCAGATTCCTTGCATTACGTTGAGTCAAGCATCATTGGTTTTTATTGAGGCTGGTTTATGAGTGTGTCTGAGAGTTTTATTTGATTTGATCCTTCATAGTCTTACAGATTATCTAAATCGGAGTAGTTATGTCCAGTAATTCACTATTGTCTGCTCCTTTAGTTTTATCAATTCATTCTGAAGCAAAATTTATCTGATTTGATCCTTCGCAGACTTACAGATTATTGAGTAGCATTATTTTGTTTTTTATGTGTTTTATTTAGGTACTTGAAATGATGTCTATTCCAAGCAAAAAATGGATGGATGCAGAACGGCATTCAACTGAATTTCGGGAAGGAGTTCAATCATTTATCAGGTTCACGGAAGATACTGTAGGAGCAGATAAATTATTTCTCTGTCCATGCTCGAAATGTAAGCTTTTTGCAGCAAGAAAACAGTATCCTCTAGAGGAAATACATTTGCATTTGATCAAAAATGGTTTCCTTAAGACATACAAAACTTGGATACATCATGGAGAACAGCCCCGTACAAATGTTGTCAATGTTAATCAAGCTACTAATTTACCAGGTAATATAGTTCATTGTGAAAATTCTGGTCGAGGATTGGTCAACATGTTCAGTGACCTACAGCGACGTATTGACCTCGATAACCACATGGAAGATTGTTTCAATGATCCTAATCAAGAGAGTGGTGATAATGTTGAATGTGATCAAGGTGATGATATAAATTACAAGAAGAGGATTGAAGATTCACTACAACCCCTCTATCCTTCTTGTGATGGGCAGCATACGAAATTGTCTACAACAATTGAGTTGCTAAGTATGAAAGCAAGACATAATTGTTCCGATGCTTTCTTGACTGAGTTATTGCAATTTATGAAGACTATTTTACCTGCTGGGAATACATTACCGGCAACAACCAATAAAGCCAAGGCTATGATTGAACCTTTTCGATTGAAATGTGAAATTATACATGCTTGCCCGAATGATTGCATTCTTTACCGGAAGGATTATGCTGACATGGATGAATGTCCTAATTGTAAAGCAAGTAGATGGAAACCATTTGATAAGAAGAAACCACATGCCAAAAGAGTGCCAATGAAAAAATTAAGATATTTCTCAGTTGCTGAAAGGTTGCAGCGCATGTTTAGTATACCATGGATAGCAGAGCTGTTGAATTGCAGTGGTAATATAGAGGAAAGCAGCACACACATGCGGCATCCTGTGGACTCTCCTTGTTGGAAGTTTATAGATAGCAAGTGGCCTGAGTTTTCTGCAGAGAAGAGAAATGTCCGTTTAGGACTGGCAACCAATGGATTTAACCCTTTCAGAATGAATTATCCCCATAGTTGTTGGCCCGTTATGCTTGTGCCGTTGAACCTGCCCCTATCACACTGCATGGCTAAAGAATTTACAATGTTGACACTATTGATTCCTGGTCCAACTGAACCAGGCCATAACATCGATGTTTATTTGCAGCCGTTAGTCGACGAGTTGAAAGAATTATGGTCTGTTGGAAAGTTGACATATGATGCTCATACAAAGAGTAACTTTACGATGAAAGCAATCTTAATGTGGTGTGTGCATGACTTTCCGGCCTATGGACATGTTTCTGGTTGTAGAACATCGGGAAGATTTGGTTGTCCTGTGTGTGGTGAAAAGACAGATGCAATCTGGCTAAAGAATGGACGTAAATTCAGCTACATGGGTCATAGAAGATTCTTACCAGCTGACCACCCCTTCAGAAATGTAAAAGCAAAATTTGATGGAACCGAAGAACATGGAGATGCTCCATGCCGTTTTACCGGAGCCCAATTGTTGACGAAGATGAATAGTGTGCGAACAGAATTTGGGAAGTTCACAAGTAGGAAGGAAAAAACATCAAATTCTACTTTGGGAAATGGCGTTTGACGGTGTCCAACTGTTGAATACTATGAATCGTGTACGCACTGAATCTTGTCGGGCAACAAGTAAGAGGAAACAGACGGTTGATACAAGGATTCCGCCAAATATGAAGAAGCGATCAGTTGATACAAGCACTCCGTGGTCAAAAAGATCAATCTTATTTGATTTACCTTACTGGGAGGTAACTAATTTAACAGTCTTATTATTTGATTTGCTTACTTTGAATATTATTGCGGCACAATACACATGCTTCTTGAACTGGCATACAAACCATTCACCTTTGATATTTTTTTAAGTTACTTCTTTCGATTTTGTTTTGGTGTCATTTTTTCTCTTCCAACTATTGATGTATGGATGTTGTTACTAACTGTCCTAGTTTACTCTAGGATCTGCTGGTTCGACACAATTTGGATGTAATGCACATTGAGAAAAATTTTGCTGAGATTTTTTTGGAACTATAATGGACAATAAGGATAAGACTAAGGATGGGATTCCGGCGCGTAAGGATCTGCAAATCCTTAAGATAAAGAGGAATTTGTGGTTGAAGGAGAGAGGACCTGGCAAGCCTCCAGAAATGCCGCCAGCACCTTATCGTTTGTCTATAGAAGAGAGGAAACTAGTGTGCATGTCTCTTAGTAACCTGAAGGTTCCTATTGGTTACTGCGGGAACTGGAAAGGCAAAGTATGTTTGCGTGATTTTCAGTTAAAAAGCATGAAGTCACATGACTACCACATCCTAATGCAGGGTTTGCTACCTGTTTTTTTGATGTACTGTTTCAAAGGGCATCGTCTATTGATTGAGGCCATTCGACAGGTGTCATTGTTCTTTAAAGTTCTTTGTTCTAAGGTTATTGATATTGCTGAGCTTCGCATCATGCACCAACGTCTCGTGGAGTCTATATGTGTTTTTGAAATGTATTTCCCGCCGGCTTTTTTTGTTTCAATGATACATGTCGTCGTACATTTGGCAGAAGAGGTAGAAACATTGGGTCCTGTTACAACTCGATGGATGTATCCTTTTGAAAGGTAATTCAGTTGATTCAATAAATTTTTTGGTTTAGTTTTTCATGGAGGTAAATTGACTTATTATTGTTGTTGTGATTACACTACAGGATGATGAGAACATTCAAAGTTTTTGGTCGTAACAAAAACTATATAGAGGGATCTATTACAGAACAATATGTATTAGATGACGTATTGAGACATTGTATGGAGTACATTCTGAATGGTAGGGATAAGTGTTACAAGAAAAAGAGAAGGATATCTAATGACGATGACATTCAGGAAGGTCCATACCCGCCAAATATGTCTGAAGGAAAAAGATATCATATACCTAACCCACAAGATATTTAACAAGCACGCAGATGGGTTTTGATGCATTCTCAAGAAAATACTGAATGGGAAAAGTAAGTACTACTTTCAGACTTTCTTATCATTTCTTAGTATAGTAACTTACTTCCTTGTTGAGACTAGAACTAGTTAGGGTTGAATGAACAAACAAATTTGTAGAGTATGGTGGTAATCGTATATGTTGATTACAGGAAGTATGACAGATTACATGTTAGAGGAAGAAGGAATTCAAGGAATCCTGATGAATACATGAAATGGTTAACGCAACAATTTCATGGAAAAGACATGACAGATTTTAAGCGGCTCGTTGATGGTCCATCTAGATATGCAGTATCACATAATGCATATGCAGTAAATGGATATATCTTTTATACAAATGATGCGAAAAAAGGTATGTCCACCCAAAATAGTGGAGTGTCCATGAATGCCACAACCACATTCAGAGCAAGTGCCAGAGATCAGAACACGGTGGACGATGAAGTTCCGTATTTCGGAATTGTTAAACAAATTCTAGAACTGGATTACACCACCTTCAAGCAAACTGTATTTTATTGTGATTGGGTTCGTGTCGAGGACAAGGTGAATGGATGGTATGTGGATCCGGTTACAAGACAGATTTATGTAAACTTCGAACGGTTTATGGGAAACAAAAAAGACACCGACGAGCCATTTATCCATTCTTATCAAGCTACTTCAGTTTTTTATTGCAAGGATGAGAGTAGGCCTGATAGGAAGTGGCACATTGTTTTAGAATCTCCAAAACGACGAAATCCTTATGTGAATGCTTTTGAGGATCCTTTTGTCTTTACCGGCATAGCTAAAGAATCTTCCCAAACGGCAGCGAACTTAGATGATAATCCTTTAGATATTCAATTATGATAAAAATGTTACTTTGAAATTTTTCCTAATGTACTTCTTGAATTTAATCCTTTAGATATTCAATTATGATAAAAATATTTAGTTTAATCCTTTTTAATTTTTATATTTCATAAAAAATTACATTTATATTACAATTGAATAAGGGATTTAATATTATAATTACACAATTCTGATGTAAATTGAAAATCTCCACAATCTCGAAAATTGTCTAATTCGAAATATCGACTCTTTCCAGTTTCTTCAGTTTTGTTCGAACTCGTTCCAACTCGGTCAAATTTTTGACTGAAGTGTCGAGTCTTGATTATGTAACTAAATTTTGACATAAACGTCTAAATTCGAAAGGATGGAGTTCCGGTTTCTTCAGTTTTACTCGTACTCGTTCCAACTCGGTAAAATTTTCGACTGAATTGTCCAATCTTGATTATGTAACTATATTTTGACCAAATCGTCTAAATTCGAAAGGATGGAGTTCCGGTTTCTTCAGTTTTGTTCGAACTCGTTCCAACTCGGTCAATTTTTTGACTGAAGTGTCGAGTCTTGATTATGTAACTAAATTTTGACATAAACGTCTAAATTCGAAAGGATGGAGTTCCGGTTTCTTCAGTTTTACTCGTACTCGTTCCAACTCGGTAAAATTTTTGACTGAATTGTCCAATCTTGATTATGTAACTATATTTTGACCAAATCGTCTAAATTGAAAGGATGGAGTTCCTGGTTTCTTGATTTGTTCGAACTCGTTCCAACTCGGTCAAATTTTTGACTGAAGTGTCGAGTCTTGATTATGTAACTAAATTTTGACATAAACGTCTAAATTCGAAAGGATGGAGTTCCGGTTTCTTCAGTTTTACTCGTACTCGTTCCAACTCGGTAAAATTTTTGACTGAATTGTCCAATCTTGATTATGTAACTATATTTTGACCAAATCGTCTAAATTCGAAAGGATGGAGTTCCGGTTTCTTCAGTTTTGTTCGAACTCGTTCCAACTCGGTCAAATTTTTGATCAAGTGTCGAGTCTTGATTATGTAACTAAATTTTGACATAAACGTCTAAATTCGAAAGGATGGAGTTCCGGTTTCTTCAGTTTTACTCGTACTCGTTCCAACTCGGTAAAATTTTATTTGAATTGTCCAATCTTGATTATGTAACTATATTTTGACCAAATCGTCTAAATTCGAAAGGATGGAGTTCCGGTTTCTTCAGTTTTGTTTGAACTCGTTCCAACTCGGTCAAATTTTTGACTGAAGTGTCGAGTCTTGATTATGTAACTAAATTTTGACATAAACGTCTAAATTCGAAAGGATGGAGTTCCGGTTTCTTCAGTTTTACTCGTACTCGTTCCAACTCGGTAAAATTTTCGACTGAATTGTCCAATCTTGATTATGTAACTATATTTTGACCAAATCGTCTCAATTTGAAAGAATGAAGTTTCGGTTTCTTCTGTTTTGCTCGAACTCGGTCAGATTCTCAACTGAATTATCGAGTCTTGATTAGTCAACTATATTTCAACTCGGTCAAATTCTCAAATCATCCCAATTCGAAAGGATGAAGTTTTGGTTGTCTTCATTTTTGCTCGAACTCGTTCCGACTCGATCCAATTTTCGATTGAATTATCCAGTCTTGATTATGTAACTATATTTTGACCAAATCGTCTCAATTCAAAAGAATGAAGTTTTAGTTTCTTCAGTTATGGTCGAACTCGTTCAACTCGGTCAGATTCTCAACTGAATTACCGAGTCTTGATTATGCAACTATATTTAAACTCTGTCAAATTCTCAATTCGTCTTAATTCGAAAGGATGAAGTTTCAGTTTCTTAAATTGAAGTATCGAGTTTTAACTATAATCATGTAATACGAGAGAACTTTTAATGATAATATGTGCGAAACTCGACAAATATTCAGACATTGAAAAATATCATGTAATTAAAAGTCAACATGATTATCACCAAGACCGTAAATTATTCCAACGACTGAAATTTTTTATGTAACTTTAATATATAATTTTAATCAATTTTGTGTAATTTGGATATGCTTCACAAATTAATTTAACAATTTTTTTTCTTTTTCTAATTGGTAAAAGTCAACCCTGGTCAAGGATCATTTTAAAAATAAAAGACCAAATCTTTACTTGTGCTGTGGTCCGTGACTCCGTGGATGCCAACTAAAAGTATCCCAAACTAAAAAAACTAAAAAAAGAAAGAAAAGAAATGGACGCGTGTGTTGATGTGAACTATGTAAACTTCATTTTCTCCTCAAGAGTCAAGTTCAGATTTCATCACTTCATCCCCATCTCTATCTTAGGTAGAGAAGATTTCTCCTCATCTGATATTTTGGCTGAAAATTAGGTGTTATTCATTGAAGTTTTGTTCTACAATTTTGGAAATATCTCTGTATCGCCGTTGGATGATGGCGTTGATTATATTGAGAAGAAATGGGAGATGAATATCAAGCGGTAATAATCTCGGTCAAGAAACTTTCGATTTGAACCCTAACAATTTTTGGGCGGGATGAAAATCAAAAGAAAATACTTTTGGGCGGGGATTATTCCCGCTTGGTGTTTTGGAATAGCTATAAATCTAAACCCTAACTCAATTCAGAGATGTTAAGAGATTTATATTTTTTGAGGAATTATCAGAGATCAAAAATAGCAAGGTATATCTTTTTTATGCTTCTCTATAGCAGAATAACTTATGATTTTTGATTTGGAAGATGCATGAGTTCATATTAGACTCTTTGATTGAATCTGAAATTAGGGATACATAGGATTGATCTCTAGTTTGTAATAATACAATTTTATTAGATTATCTTAGATTGAAAAGAGTCATTGGTTACATATTAGATTACCTTTGATTGAATCTGAACTTAGGTTAAATAGGATTGTTATAGTTTAATAATCTAGGATTGTTATCTTTGATTGTCTCTACTCTCTAGCTTAATAACTTTTGACTTTTGATTGAAAAGATTCAGACCATCTTTGATTACATCTGAACCTGGTTACACAGGATTGATATATAATATCAAGTGGTATTTGGATTTGATTATCGTGTATACTGGGTGTTTGTGTTTGTGTGATATAACATCATATTTTCCATTACCATTATTCATTAGCTACTCCATGGTTAAAATTCTCAGACATTTAACAGTTTTCGACTTGAGAACCAGATGCAAAGGTGTGTTACTGTGTTTCCTCGGTAGTTCATTGGTGTCTACATCAGTATGATTTTTTTTTCCATTGGTGTCTATACGACGTATAAGAGCTGCTACTATACCTGCTAATCTGAGCATTGCTGCAATGTGCAACACAGTGTCTCCTTCCAAATTTTGTTTAATTATTAGTATCTCAGGCTGCGAACATCTCTTGCATATCGCTGTACTACTTAATAAATATCTTTTTCTTATGTTAAACGGCAATATGTAGAGGTGTGTTCTTCTGATGAGTGTAGATTGATGTATAAGATACTCACTAATATCATTCTTTGTAGAATCGTAGCGGAAGCTGATCCATGTGAATCGGAGTTTGTATATGAATTATCCAAAGATATTACACATACTGCGGTACTGCCGCTAATGTTACTTAAATTCTGTAGGAGAATGATTTTGATTTTGACCATTCGTCACTAATGCTAGAAGAATGTTTTAAAACATATATTATTTAACCAAAAAAATAAATTCTGTTGGTTATATGAACATGATTGTCATAGTTAGTGTTCTAGATTTGCTATTAGCCGCCTAAGTATAGATAGCAAACCTGGATTCAAGCAGCATTATCAATAATATAATTGTATTGAACCATAAATTTATCATTACTTTGCTTGATATATAAGTTTGTTTACATAATCATTATGTTTATATTTCAGATGTCCACTTCTTTTTCAAGGGAAGGAAGCCCCACATTCAACTGGCTTTCCTCGCCTCCGAGACATAGCCCCATAGTATCTGGATCAAGTCATGGTGCACATAGTTCAGGGGGCCAATCTGATGAGATTGTGTTAACCCATGAATCAGACTATGCTCTGACTTCTCAAGACAATGAAATTGAGAACACTGGTAATGTTAAATATCTTTTCATTGATTTCCACTAGTCCAGAAAGGCTTATAAATGACGGAAGGAATCCGTTATAAAACGTGATTTATGACGAATTTCATCTGTCATTCGAACCGTTATTTATTTGGTGTGACTCTTTCTAAATGACGAATGTAAAACGTCATTTAAGTATGACAACCAAAATTCGTCATTTTTAGTGACGAATAAAGTCTCGTGATATAGAATCACGCTTTCGTTTGTTAATTATAATAACGGTTGGGATCCATGATTTCCTAGAAACCGACTCGATTTTGGTATTGATTTGGTGAATCGAAGCATATTTTGATTTAGCTAAATCGAAAACTTACTACGTTTTGACATTTGAATATACAAATGCATTTTCAAGATTAACTATATATTAATTACTGAAAATTACATCAAATATCTGAATACGAGATAAAATGTATATTCATCATACAAAGATAAGCAACTTGAAATTACATACAAATATTAAAATTGATCTTTTTCACCGAATTCGATTTACTAAACTGTTACCTAGCTTCACCACTCTAATTTGGTAGCTCTTCTATAAGATTTACACAAGTTTTTGGGCACCTAACCTCTTCAAACATATCCAAGTATGCCATCTCTATTGTGTAACATTGCACTTGCATCCACAATTTCATCAACTTTGGCAATCAAAATCGTCATCGTTTGGAGGCTTTGCGCTATCAACACCGCCTTTGCAACTGCCCTTTTCCTGAAGTTCCTCAAAATGCAATAGTCATAGGAATGTGCGGGGAACCCACTCTCCTGTATAAAAAGATACCAAGTTAGTGTTAATACTTCCTGATGTGAACCAATTCGAAGGAACAAAACTAATCCCACTTTGAAAGAATCATCATTTGTAAGGGGACAAGACTAATTGTGACCCCCATGAGTAATATTTAAGCAGGGGTGGTAACAATAACCACAACAAGAAGGTGATTTAATATCAAAAGAAGAACACAATTTAAGGTAAAATTCAACCTCAAGAGACGAAATACGACAAGTTCTGCATTCATTAGGTGATATATTTAAATGTCCGGAGATATTACAAACCCCTAAAACTTGTGAAGAGTCCAATTAATAAATTATGCATTCATTCACTATAATTATCAGGGGAGAAATTTGCAATAACGGAGATGTTGTGCAGCATGAACAACAGACATATGTAATCCTATACAAGAAGTGGTGAAAATCAAAAACAATACCTCTAGAGATTGTGCATTAAGTAAGCAGATATCAAGCAATAATACAAGGGTATGAGATTTAAGATAAAGAGCTAGAGGAAAGAAGCTGAGGTGTTGCAGGGTAAAGCTATTACTTGCAAATCCATTCCCTGCTGCTCGTGGCAACAAATAGAGCATAGACTAACATTAATTAGCCAACTATAATTATTATATTATTAGAAATGGATAAAGACAAACAAAGAAGAGAAGTATTGTACTAAAACTAATATGCATCAAAAATTAATGAAGAAACAAACCTGTATACTACTCTAATATTTGTTGTTAAAGATTGAATCTTTTGAACCTGTAAAAAAAACAAATTACAAAGATCACTATCTGGATGTAGAAATGTACAAACAAAGAGGAACCAATCTAAAGTGATAAGAAAATGAGGCTGCAGGACTGGAAGAATATTTGTGAGCGGCAGGCTACTTGTTGCACTTGTGTAAGTTGAAGATAAAAGATCATATGTGATGAACCTTATACTTTTATTCTCGAAGGTCCGTCATCTATCACATTATAACTGTCACCGCCAACGGCTCCATTAACTTCTCCAGAAAAGATGTGCCTACACAAAAACGAACCAGTCGGACATGTAAAAACTCCCGATCAAAAACGTCAAACAACAAAATGTATGATAAAAAAAAAAAAAGTTCCAAAGAAACGAGAATGAAAATGAGAGCTTACCTTGACTTAGATTGAAATGAATAATACCATTCGAGCACGTTGTACTACCCTTCACCAACCTATCTACAGATTCGAAGTTCAACCTACAACTGCCACAAAAGATATAGGGACGTGCATAGCAGTTTGTTAGGGTGACCTCTTACAGGTCTAAACACAAATAATTAACTAAACCTGGTAATATTAATTGTATAAGTTATATTATAGTATGGAAGTTTATACATACATGCTAAAGGATTGAATGAACTTGAGAAGTGCCAAACTCGAGTCCAAAATCGACGCCCTTTTGTCCACTCTGTACACAGTATACACCACCTGAAATAAAAAATGAAATTCTCATAGATGTCCTGGCCACAAGAGATGAATTTAATTCAATATTTAGCATACCCTTCTGTGCGGCAAGAAGAGCTCTTACTAAATTTTATCATGATATCAAAAACCCAAAGATCAACACCCCGGAATCATTGACATAACCCAAATCAACATTATCTCACAAAATAAAAAATAAAAACCCCTAAACGGAAACATATTTTCAGAAACTCATAAGTCCTAACCGATACCAATAATATTCCAAGCTAACAAAAATAAAATCAACTTAAGGTGAAAAGAAATTATACCAAAGATCTGCAAGGAATGCTACTGATGTTGACGAAACCTGAAGTCGTTGGTGATGAATCCATATCTTGAGGTCGATTTAAACAATACCAATCAAATCTAATCGAATCAAATAACAATAATCTTAAGTAAAAACTAAATCATAGTTGAAAATGAGTTTCTTTCCATTACTCAAACCCTAGGATTTCAGGAGAAAAACAACTAGATTTAGGGTTACAAAAAAAGGGTTTGCTTTTCATTACTGCTGATACAAGTTTTTGATTTTGAGATGAGGGTGATGATTAAGCTTCATTGGTGAGAGTGAGAGATTTCCTTTTCAAAAAATAATTAGGGAGAAAAAAAATTGTTCGAAGAGAAAAGAAGAACGAGATGGGAAAAATTAGAGTGCAGGCAGGCTTGTCAGTTTAGATAGAGATGGACTCTAACGTTAGCCTTACTACCTCCGAATGGATTGTGGGGGGCAATTCAAGCCTAGGCCTAACTATACCGGCCCAATTACTAGTGGAACCAATATCGTACTATGTGAAAGACTTATAGCTAACCATTTTGATTCTTCTGGATACGTGGCTAGCCACTTTTGGGCACACAATAAAAAACTAGTGATGGGCGTATAAAACCTATATATATATGTGTCGGATTTATTACGTAATATAATGGTTCATCATTAAATCACACACCTAGTAATTTATCACACTTGATAATGACGGTTTTTTTACGTTAATTGATGGACCCAACTATTTTTATGTTATATGACAGAATTTGTTTGTAAAATCCTATTCACATAACTAATCCGTCATTTAAAAACGTTATTTATAACCCCTTCTGGACTAGTGTTCCCTAGTTTTTAAGTTATATGAACTACAATTTATTTGCTTATAGTAAGTTTTGTTCCTTCAAATACATTCTTTTCTAAATCACAGATGGTTCATTACTTATTCTAATTTTGGTTTTTCAAACCTAGATGACCGTTTGCCAATATTCTTTAATGAGCATGGGCAATGGAACGGGCCACCAAATTTTGTAACCTTGATCGGAGAGATTACAAGATCGAAAATAGGGTTGGGGTATGCAAAATGGAAAGAAGTTCCTTCAGAAGACAAAGAAGATATTTGGAACTCTGTTCAAGTGAGTCCAATTAGCTTTTTTCCGCTTATGCTTATGTTCATATATATTTTCTTGGCTTTATATAACCTTTACCAAGTGCTGAAATTAAATGCTTACACTGCATAATTACGTAATATGTACCCGTAATGACTATCCATAAGAAGTATGTTTTAGCAAAAGCAAACAGTGCTTGGAGAACTGAAAAGTCAAATAAAAAACGATCTCTCAATGATGTTACATCTGTGGAAGAAAGGAAAAGGAAGTTGCCAGCATACAATAAGAAAGAAGACTGGGAGAAATTTATCGATAACATCAGCGACCCAAAGTGGATGAAAAAATCTGAACAAGCCGCGGAAGCACGGTCAAATGTGAAGGCTCAATATACAGGTGGTAGGAAAGGTGTCCCTACAAGGTGGAATGAATTGGTAAATTCTTAACACTGTATTGCATTTTAAGCTATTATTCTTATGTTATTTCATTTGTTTCCCTAATTGGATAGCATAGGATGTTTTTGGTATGCCTAGAGTCCTTGTTTATACTAGTTTCATTGGTTCTTGTTCATTCCTTGCATTATTGCTTCCGACTGAAAGTTGTTAGTTTCAATCCATTTGGTTTTTAAAATGCAATAATAGCTGAAGAAACCCAGCTGGTTAGATTTCAAGGCTTGGTGTTGTAGGATAATTGCTTACCTTAGCAACTAATTAAATTTTGATGCACTTATCTTGTGTGTAAACCTCTTCTTTATTATGGCTCACATATATTGTCTTGTGATGCAAAATTTTGCAAGTATATAATGTATTGTTTTGTCACAGGAAAAGGAAAGCCCCACTGGTCAGATATATAGGCCAGATGTGTTTCCGAAAACACACACAGCCACCCCTGATGATGATCCCTCGTCTTCTAAATCACAGGCAGCTGCAAAACTTGTAAGTTCTTATATTTGTATATTGTTTATTGATATTGATGATCTCAGTTAGTCTCTGAATCTGGTTGGCTTCTGTTGATGTGTAGGCACTAGTGAAGGAGGCATATGATAAAGATCCTTCAGCACAAAAGTGTTTGGGCACCGACGCTGTCACCGAGGTTAGTGGTGAATTTGTTGTTACATGAATCTTTTTACTTCTTGAAATTTCATATTGGATGGTGGTAGTGATTACGTTGCTTTCTTATAGTACTGCATCTATATTCAAGTAGTCAGCACCGCTATGTAGGTTTCACTAGGTTTTCAAGTAGTATCCTTGACCATCTGCATAGTAGTAGTCTACAAAATTCCCTTATGTTACATTAATTGTTTGACCGAATTTCAATAAATTTGAATTTGATTCATGTATATGGCTAGATATATGGCGCTGATCAAAAGGGATACATACGCGGAATGGGTGCTGGTATTTCTAAATCTCAGTTTCTTGCTGCTGAGTTTATGAAGGCCAAGTTGCAGGAAGTGAGGAACGAATTGCGGAAAGTGAGGCAGAAAAACGAAGCTTTGAAAGCACAGTTGGATGCTGAAAGACAGAAAAATAGCACAGTTAGCTCTTATCAACAGGTGACCTCGAATATCTCTTAGTAATGTATAGTCAGATGTATAGGATGCTGCTATTATGGTATCTTAAAGTTTGTCCTGTTACATATACAGGGTATTGGGATCCCTTCGTCCTTTCCTTCGTCGTTTGGTCTTTGTTGTTTGAGGAACTTCAGAAAAAAGGTTGTTGCACTTGCATATGTTGATACTAAGCTACTGATTGATGACCACTACGACTGCATGATTGAGGAAATTATTGATCCAACTGCGATGTTGTGCGATAGAGATGATGATGCTGTACTTGGGAATGTTAAAAGAAGTGATTTTGTTAAGTGGCCCAAGGCCTATGTGACTACTGTAGGAGATCCATCAAGTTAGAATGGTAGCGAGTAGATTGATTAGTTTTTTAATTTTCAGGATGTAACTTGGAGTTGCTAGGATATGTCTGCCAATCTATGTTTGAATATTATATTCTCTTTTAATAAATAATTAATAATTCTTCAACGTCTATTTTCTTTTCTTTTTTTAATCTAGTTGGATTTCTGATACACTAAATATAATTCTGAACTGATTTCATTCAGATCCCATAATCTGAATCCGTAGCCAGAAAATGACGAAATAGTCTTGTTAGAATTGGTAATTTTTTTTTAATGAAAATACCTCCAATTATAACGGTTATGAACCATTGTTTTATTTCACACCTAATATCCGTGTTTTTTTTAATGGCATGCATCAACCGTTATTATATTTCACATATATTAACCGTGATTCTTATATGACATAAATCAACCGTTATTTAATGTTACATACAATAACCGTGATATTTAATAACAGATTATGTATGTGATTTTAAATCACGAATTTTAGACGTTGTATTTAATAACGTCTCCTATTTGTCATTTTTAAAAAGTCACACCAAATAAATAACGATTCTAATAACGTATGAAAACCGTGATAAACTATGTTTTATAACAGATTTCATGCGTGATTTATAGCCCCTTCTGGACTAGTGGTTGCGTATTATTAGACAACCTGTACCAAGGGAGGTACAGACACGTAGTGTAATTACGCGTGATCGTGTGTGGCATGATGCCAAAATGATGAATGATTATTTTACGCCTGGAACCGGTTATACCTCTAGACAATTCAAACAACGTCTAGGCATGAGGGAAAGGTTATTCGAAATTTTTTTAGGAATATTGCTTGAAGTGGATCCTGAATGGCATCAACGTCCGGATGCAACTGGTACCATGGGGCATTCTCCGCATATGAAATTAGTTTTTGTGATGAAATGTTTATGCAAAAGTACGCCAGCTGATAGTGTTGATGATTATACTCGTATGGGTGCTACTACAATATACATGTATTTAAAAAGATTTTGCCACACCATTTGCATGACTTTTGGAGCCAGATATTTGCGTGAACCCACTCCTGAAGATGTTCAGAGGTTGCTAGCTCAGAATGCCGACCGAGGTTTTCCAGGAATGCTTGGTAGTGTTGATTGTATGCAATGGCGATGGAAGAATTGTCCGGTAGCTTGGCAAGGAACTTACCGGGGTAAAGATAAAGAGAGTAGTTTGGTATTAGAGGCGGTTGCTTCATACGATTTGTGGTGTTGGAATGCCTTTTTTGGAATGCCTGGATCAAACAACGATTTGAATGTGTTGGCACACTCACCCCTTTTTTGATAACATGCTAAAGGGTGTAGCACCTACATGTAATTATGTCATCAACGGTCACCAATACAATAAGGGTTATTTCTTAGCAGATGGTATCTATCAAAAGTTGACTACAATTGTACAATCTTTTTCTCAGACATTGGACATTCCCGACTATGTTAGGTTCAACAAGTATCAAATGGCTAAAAGAAAGGATGTCGAGCGTGCTTTTGGAGTGCTTCAGGGTAAATTCAGAATTATCGGATCTCCTTGTAAGTATTGGCACTAATCTGACTTGAATCTAATTATGAAATGTTGTCTTATTTTGCACAACATCATTATCGAGCATGAGCGTCGGGATACGGATTGGGGAAGGGTTGTTCCTGTTCCACTTCCGGAACCTACCGTTAATGGTCGTGTATTTATGTCATCTTTGAAAAACCTAGAACTGCTCCTACAACTAAGAAATGATCTTGTCAAGCACATTGTTGCGCGTCCTGGTAGAGGAGCCGCGACAGGGGACTTGTCTAGTCTGGAGGGTTCAGATATGGACTACGTGGTACTTCCATCGTCAGAAGGAGATTATGATGATACAGACATAGAAGAAGAAGTTGTCCCAGGCCAAAACGAGGATGGAGCATTTCAGTATTATGGAGATTACAATAATCAAATCCCAGATGACTTTCCTTATGGAGATGAACATGTTCATGCATACGGACATGTGGGAGACGAATATGAACACGATGGAGATGAGGATGATGATTCTGATGATAGACAGGATAACGACGATAAAGAGGAGGATTCGAGGATGAGGAGGACGGTGTTGAAATTAACGATGACGTTGATGCGGGTATGTATGATGATGATGATTCTGAGGAATAGGATGTATTTCACTTTTCTGCTTTAAGTTTTCGAATGTTACACACACTTGTAATAACAAATTTCAGTGATTTTTTTGGATTCACTTTATGTTTTTAAATTATGAAGTTTATATTTGTTTGCATATGTTTTAAAATTAAGATAATCAGCGAAATCATTTACACGGTATATGGATATGTATACATATCCTTGAAATCTAAATGTACAGTATATGGATTAGTATACTTATCCGTGAAATCTCGTTCAACAGTTGTTTATGGGTAAAAATCATTTCTGCCGATTTCGGTAAATTCGGTAGATGAGTGAGAAACTGGTTCAAACCCTAAACAAATGTGCTTTGCACGTGAGCACTTTATAGATTCGAGAGATCAATCTGCAAGTCCGGCCTAAACCAAGAAATGGCCGTTCCCGGACTTGCTTCGGTCACAAAGTGGAGGAGAAGGGTTGATTTGGGGAGGGAAGCAAAGAAAGGTGTTGAAACTAGAATAATTCTGGGAGAGTAGTATCTCGACTTGTATCAGAAAGTGAAAGCTTGGAAGCTTGCAAGAGATAAAAGCTTTTGGGAGAGCTTGCAAAGTTGCCTTTCTGAGAGTGTAGTATTTTTCTCCTGACCGAGACTTGTTGTCTGGTGGAAATAGGTAAGACCTATTTATACAAGTCGAGATTGAAACGTACCCTGGCCTCATGAAGGAAGAGAGTAAAGGGTGAAATAATGGGAGGAGGTGGTAACCGTATGGTGTTAATGGGTGAAAACGTTTTCACCATTATTTCCTCTTTTATTTGACCGCTTTATTCCTTTTCACGCTTTCTTAATGTGAGCGTAGTGTACGCTGCAAGCTGTGACCGCCAAACCAAAACCCTGGAAAGCATCCCCCAGTTTGAGTTGATATCTCGAGTGTGGGTTGCACTTTGAGTGCAAGTGGCGCTGCTAGTGGCGCGCGTGGCATGTGCCAATGGCATGTGCGGAATGCCTTGGTGGTAGGTTGCATGGTTTGCAAGTTAAGCTACCAGCGTGTGTGTTTGGCATGTGCCAATGGCATGTGCGGGATGCCTTGGTGGTAGGTTGCACGGTTTACAAGTTAAGCTACCAGCGTGTGTGTTTGGCATGTGCCAATGGCATGCGTGGCCGTTAGGGCCGTGGCTTTGGTAAGAAAAGCTACCTGCGAGCATGTTGGCATGTGCCAATGGCATGCGTGGCCGTGAGGGCCGTGGTTTTGGTAAGAAACACTACCTGCGAGCATGTTGGCATGTTCCAATGGCATGTGTGGCCGTTAGGGCCGTGGTTTTGGTAAGAAACGCTACCTGCGAGCATGTTGGCATGTGCCAATGGCATGCGTGGCCGTTAGGGCCGTGGTTTTGGTAAGAAACGCTACCTGCGAGCATGTTGGCATGTGCCAATGGCATGCGTGGCCGTTAGGGTCGTGGTTTTGGTAAGAAACGCTACTTGCGAGCATGTTGGCATGTGCCAATGGCATGTACGGCCATGTTGACCTAGTTGCACGTTTTGCAAGCCTAGGGCGCTATATTTGGCATGCGCCAAAGGCAAAGCGACTTGGAAATATGGCTTGTGGTACGTGTTGGCATGTGCCAATGGCACGTACGGCCATGTTGACCTAGTTGCACGTTTTGCAAGCCTAGGGCGCTATATTTGGCATGCGCCAAGGGCATAGCAACTTGGAAATATGGCTTGTGGTACGTGTTGGCATGTGCCAATGGCACGTACAACCATGTTGACCTAGTTGCACATTTTGCAAGCCTAGGGCGCTATATTTGGCATGCGCCAAGGGCATAGCGACTTGGAAATATGGCTTGTGGTACGTGTTGGCATGTGCCAATGGCACGTACGACCATGTTGACCTAGTTGCACGTTTTGCAAGCCTAGGGAGCTATATTTGGCATGCGCCAAGGGCATAGCGACTTGGAAATATGGCTTGTGGTACGTGTTGGCATGTGCCAATGGCACGTACGGCCATGTTGACCTAGTTGCACGTTTTGCAAGCCTAGGGCGCTATATTTGGCATGCGCCAATGGCATAGCGGCTTAGTGTGGCATGGTTGCCAATGAGTGCGATATGTAGTTTGGTTTTAGCGTCGCTGCCATGGTGCGCGATGTGCGGCCTGGTTTTGGCGTTGTTGCCATGGTGCGCGATGTGCGGCTTGGTTTGGCATCGTTGCCATGGTGCGCGGTGTGCGGCTTGGTTTGGCATCGTTGCCATGGTGCGCGATGTGCGGCTTGGTTTGGCATTGTTGCCATGGTGCGCAGATGTGCGGCTTGGTTTGGCATTGTTGCCATGGTGCGCGATGTGTGCGGCTTCGTTTGGCATCGTTGCCATGGTGCGCAGATGTGCGGCTTGGTTTGGCATCGTTGCCATGGTGCGCGATGTGCGGCTTGGTTTGGCATCGTTGCCATGGTGCGCGCATGTGCGGCTTGGTTTGGCATTGTTGCCATGGTGCGCGATGTGCGGCTTGGTTTGGCATTGTTGCCATGGTGCGCGAAGATGCGGCTTGGTTTTGGAATTAGGGTTACGTGTCGAAAACCCTAATCTGGTATTTTGAAAAAATACCCTATTAATTATTTACACCTGGGTTAAATGCTCTTAGTTAATGTGTTGCGGGTAACACTAGGTCATGGGGTTTTACGATTTTACCCCTTGTTTAAAAACCACCATCAACATTAAGTCCCCTGCTTAGCTCGGAACAGGGGCTTTGTTGCGAGGTAAGCATAAGATGGTGACAAACTATCAACGATGAACCGTAAAGAGAATTGAGGAGGCTTGTCTGACCTTTTATAAATAGGATTTGGAATCCTTGCCTCTGGTAGTTTTGCACAAATTGGGAGGCGGGCACAATTAGCGGGGCCGGTGCAGCTTGGGCGATATCGGGAAGTTGGGCGCGCTTGTGGGCGTGACTTTGGAAACTGAGCGTGCTAGCTGGTGGGACCGGCGCAAGGTGTGGAAGTTGTGCGTGCTTGCAGGCGTGACTTGGGCGGCACTGGGAAGTCGTTGCGAGTTAGGAAACTGAGTGTGCTAGCTGGTGGGACCGGCGCAAGGTGTGGAAGCTGTGCATGCTTGCAGGCGTGACTTGGGCGGCACTGGGAAGTCGTTGCGAGTTGGGAAACTGAGTGTGCTAGCTGGTGGGACCGGCGCAAGGTGTGGAAGCTGTGCGTTCTTGCTGGCGTGACTTGGGAGGCACTGGGAAGTCGTTGCGAGTTGGGAAACTGAGCGTGCTAGCTGGTGGGACCGGCGCAAGGTAGGGAAGCTGTGCGTGCTTGCTGGCGGGACCGGCGCAACTTGGGCGGCTTTGGGAAGTTGGGCGTTCTTGTGAGCCCGCACGATTTTTTGGAAATCCTTCCCTATTTCAGAATCTTCACGCCCATATAAAATCCCTTTCTCTCATCTTGCACTTTATTCCTTTCATCCTTTCCTACTAGCGGCAAAGAGAAACCGGCTTCCAGGTATGTCTTCCAGTACTTTTCTTTTTTCCTTTTCACGTAGGTGTAAACCCTAAGAGTAGGCGCTTTCACAATCCTTGCATATGATTTCTTGGCGTGCCTCTTGTAAAAAATATTGTATGTATGCGACCAAGGGAAATACTGCATATATTATTCGAACCCGTAGGAAATATTGCATATATGAATTTTCGGTCCTGAAAGAAATATTTGAACCCTGAAGAAAATATTGCGTGTGTATTTTGAACCCGTAGAGAACACCGTATGAATCCCGAAGAAGAATATTGTGTATATGCTTCATATGACTTCGAACCCGCAGAAAATATTGTATATATGATTTTTCGGTTCCTGAAAGAAATACCGCGCGTGCAGTTTTGAACCAGTAGAAAAATGTTCCATATATAATTTTGAACCCGAAGAAGGATAATGTAAACACACTTGAACCTGTATAAAATACCGCGTATATAGTCTCGAACCCGAAGAAAATACTGCGTATATAGTCTTGAACCCGAAGAAAATACTGCGTATATAGTCTTGAACCCGAATAAAATACTGTGTATATAGTCTTGAACCTGAAGAGAATACGCCCTCCTCTCTTCTTCTTTTTTTGTTGGGTGCGATTATGTGTCAGGGAGATAACTTCGTCTTTCTCTGTTTGTTTTGTGCAGATATCTTATTACCAAATTGTTATGAAAAAATCTGATAAGATGTTACCTGAACCAAATTTCACTTCGTCGAAGGATGCTCATAATTCCAAACCGAACACAAATGATGAATTCTTCGCTAGAGCCCTCGCCCCTGCTCGGAAGAATCACCCAGGTTTCGTGCCAATTTTGTTAACCGGTGGTGAAGATGAAAAGAAGACACGTTCGGTTCGCCCGAGAGCACCATACGGTTCTCGTCTTCACAAAGGGGTATATTCTTCTTCCAACATTGATTTCGGGATGTGTCAAAGCCCATTGCGTTCTTTTGATAGATGGGTTGAGTTCATGGTGAGCAAGGAGCACATAAATACCAACTTGACTCGAGCGCGAGTCATTGATGCTTTTGCTCGGGGCTTCAATAAATCTCCAGATTAGGAAGGATATCCCGGGCTTGGTTGCTTTCGTCTCCGGATGGTGTTCGGACACCCATACAATCATATGTAGATGGGGTGAGATAACTTTCTCCTTGGAGAGTGTGGCTCTCTTCTTTGAATCTTCCGAATCGGGAATCTTAAAATCCAATTATCTCGAAAGTGAGGTGAAGATGCGGGATGACCTTGCCGCTAAGTTGGGGGACTTCGCTCGGAAAGACTCCATTGCGAAGCCGAAGGACTCTGCCCGGAAAGAGGATGAAAGGTGTCCTTACGGTTGGTGGATATCTCAATGGTTTCCGGACGAGTTGGAGCCTGAACAGAAAAGCAATGATCTTCATGTCGCAACATTTTTGGCTATCTGGTTGTCTAGAGACATTTTTGATGACGGTTCTGGCAAGAAGGGAATAAGACCAGAGTTGCTAGCGATTGCTGTGAAGTAGGCAAAGGGTGAAGTTCTTCCCATTGGCAAGCTGTTCCTTGGTTCCCTGTATGTGCATCTGGATCACCTAGTTGCGAACATGCAAGTTTCGAATGGTTTCATGAAAGTGGATTCATATGTGCACGTTGCTTTTCTGCAAGTCTGGCTATGGGAGCACTTTGAGAAGTATGCTCTGAAACCGTTGCCTTCGCTTCCCGTGAGTTGGGGAGGCTCCCGAATTCTTCGATGGGTGAACAGACGTCCAAGAGTCGGCATGAGCTTGGTTAGTCTTCTCGATAAGTCGCATGAAATCAATTTTCGCCCATGGGAACCGGTCCATAGGTCAGTGACTCAAATTGACACCTTCGCTTCTGCTCCGATCATGTCTTTGTCTTCTGATGGCGATTTGAGCGTTGGTGAAAACTTGTTTATTCAAAGCTGCATGTCCGGTTATATGCCGTCTTTCTTCATGGGGTCTTTCCAGATAGCTGCCTACAATATTAACCGCGCTGCTCGTCACATGGGTTTCGATCAAGGGGTGCCTCTTGTTTACCAGCCGGTGATCCCTAAGGATTCATTGCGTGTCGCCCTTAACGCCAGTGCCCTTGAGCCGGGTATCCGCCTTCCCTTTTTTCAAATGGGAAGAGTAACTTCGACGACCTTCGGCTACAATAAAATCTGGTGCGACGAGTTTATTATGATCCGAGATTTTGTGAATAACGTGGTGGAGAACGTTCGTTGTAAACCTTCCCTAGCAGTTTTGAAGAAGTATCCAATGTTAAGAGATCCCAAGCGAAAGTTGCCTAGCAACTCGGAAAGTCCCAGTGCCAAGGAACGGAGAACGAAGAATCGTCTTTGGCGGGTTCGGACGGTTTCAAAAGATCCTCCAACGGCTCTTGTGTCTTTCAGTTCTTCCAATAACCAGGTATGTGTCGCCTCTTCACCGATTTGTCTCAAAACACGTGAATTTCGGCTGAAAACATGTGTCTTGTTTCCTTCAGGGCTTTGGTAGTGTTAATGCTTTCGCTGCCCTTGCACGTTGCCAGGAGACGGGAATTTCTTCAAAGAATTCCAGCAGTACTGAGCCTTCTCATAGTGATGATGAATCAGAGAAAGAAGAAGGTTCGACAAGTGAGAGTGATTCCTCCGACAGCACTGGTTCTGTTTCGGGAAGTGGTTCGGTGAGTTTCGCGCTTCTTTTCTTTCTTCTTCTGTTTCCTCTTTTGGAAAATATCTAACTCGAGTTCGCAGGAGGAATCCGGTTCGGAGGATGATCCTGAGGTAGAGCCGCACGAAAACTTGCCTTTGGTGACCACCGTTGGTGACTTGGAGATGGGAGCTAGCCGATTGCCGGGCACAGATGTGGTTCAAATGGTGGATGATTCTCGGATGATTGTTGCCGTAGACATGGAAGAAGACCCTTTGCGAGTCGTGCGGCCCGTTGCAGGCGCCACCTTTGATCCCCCGTACTTGGTTCCTTATCCAGGTCATGTGTTGGTCGGTGGCTTCAGCGTGCTGGCCAAGTATGAGACGTTGTATACCAGGATCTGGGAGAAATACGGACATATGGCCACAACCAAGAAGGTCACTAGTCGATTTTCTCTAGTTAAGCGTGTGGAGGAGGCTTTATCTTCCATCGAGGATATGCGCGAGGTGACTGGTCACACTGTTTCTGAAGACGTTATTGCCAACTGGGAGCACCATCGCGACGTGTGTGTGGCAAAGGAGTTCAACACTTCGTGGTTCGTCGAAGGCATTGCTGAGATCCAAAAGTTGAAAGATGCAGCAATCGAAAGCCTCTCCGCCGAGGAGATTGCACGACAGGAGGTGGAACTCGAAAAGCTTTCCAAGATGTTGACTATGAAGAGAGCGGCTCTTGAAGATGCAAAGTTGATTTTCTCAAGAAAAGCGGACCTGTGGATGATTTTCCTTGAACGTTTCTCTGTTAAACTTTCATTTAGGTTCTTTTCCCTTTTTTTTTTGAAAGACATACTGGATGTCTGATTCAAAGTTTGACCAGTTTTGGTAGACAACTGGTAGCTTTTGAGGATATTGGATTATTTCTGGGATAAATGGTTTTGATAATATGACTCTGATTATTTTTGGGAAAGGAATATTGTTTTATGAAAGTGTGTGCTAGCAATAGGCACAAGACTCAATCTAAATTTACTCACTTCATAGGTTTTTGCGAACATGCCTCTCCCCATGTAAAAGGCGGTTTTGCTGGTAGCATCGCCAGCAAGTCCCCAATCGCTGGTAACATCCTCGGCGAGTCCCCAGTTTTCTCGTGTAACCTTTACAAATGGTAACCGGGTCGCCTGGCAGTCGAGTCGGATCGAGTGGTAGCATCTTTAGCAAGTCCCCAGTTTCTCGTGTAGTTTTTACAACTAGTAACCGGGTTGTCTGGTAGTTGCGTCGGATCGAGTGCGTCAGATCGAGTGGTCTTCCCCTACCATCTTGACATCTGGGTCGAATAATGAGATCGACAGTCTGACATCGTAGCCGATAGATCAATCCTCCCGCTGTGGTCGCCAATTGTTTATGGGTAAAAATCGTTTCTGACGATTTCGGTAAATTCGGTAGATGAGTGAGAAACTGGTTCAAATCCTAAACAAATGTGCTGCACGTGAGCACTTTATAAATTCGAGAGATCAATCTGTACAAGTCCGGCCTAAACCAAGAAATGGACGTTCCAGACTTGCTTCGGTCACAAAGTGGAGGAGAAGGGTTGATTTGGGAGGGAAGCAAAGAAAGGTGTTGAGACCAGAATAATTCTAGGAGAGTAGTATCTCGACTTGTATCAGAAAGTGAAAGCTTGGAAGATTGCAAGAGATGAAAGCTTTTGGGAGAGCTTGCAAAGTTGCCTTTCTGAGAGTGTAGTATTTTTCTCCTGACCGAGACTTGTTGTCTGGTGGAAATAGGTAAGACCTATTTATACAAGTCGAGATTGAAACGTACCCTGGCCTCATGAAGGAAGAGAGTAAAGGGTGAAATAATGGGAGGAGGTGGTAACCGTATGGTGTTAATGAGTGAAAACGTTTTCACCATTATTTCCTCTTTTATTTGACCGCTTTATTCCTTTTCACGCTTTCTTAATGTGAGCGTAGTGTACGCTGCAAGCTGTGACCGCCAAACCAAAACCCTGGAAAGCATCCCACAGTTTTTGTTGATATCTCGAGTGTGGGTTGCACTTTGAGTGCAAGTGGCGCTGCTAGTGGCGCGCGTGGCATGTGCCAATGGCATGTGCGGAATGCCTTGGTGGTAGGTTGCACGGTTTGCAAGTTAAGCTACCAGCGTGTGTGTTTGGCATGTGCCAATGGCATGGTGGTAGGTTGCACGGTTTGCAAGTTAAGCTACCAGCGTGTGTGTTTGGCATGTGCCAATGGCATGCGTGGCCGTTAGGGCCGTGGCTTTGGTAAGAAAAGCTACCTGCGAGCATGTTGGCATGTGCCAATGGCATGCGTGGCCGTTAGGGCCGTGGTTTTGGTAAGAAACGCTACCTGCGAGCATGTTGGCATGTGCCAATGGCATGCGTGGCCGTTAGGGCCGTGGTTTTGGTAAGAAACGCTACCTGCGAGCATGTTGGCATGTGCCAATGGCATGCGTGGCCGTTAGGGCCGTGGTTTTGGTAAGAAACGTTACCTGCGAGCATGTTGGCATGTGCCAATGGCACGTACGGCCATGTTGACCTAGTTGCACGTTTTGCAAGCCTAGGGCGCTATATTTGGCATGCGCCAAGGGCATAGCGACTTGGAAATATGGCTTGTGGTACGTGTTGGCATGTGCCAATGGCACGTACGGCCATGTTGACCTAGTTGCACGTTTTGCAAGCCTAGGGCGCTATATTTGGCATGCGCCAAGGGCATAGCGACTTGGAAATATGGCTTGTGGTACGTGTTGGCATGTGCCAATGGCACGTACAGCCATGTTGACCTAGTTGCACGTTTTGCAAGCCTAGGGCGCTATATTTGGCATGCGCCAAGGGCATAGCGACTTGGAAATATGGCTTGTGGTACGTGTTGGCATGTGCCAATGGCACGTACGGCCATGTTGACCTAGTTGCACGTTTTGCAAGCCTAGGGCGCTATATTTGGCATGCGCCAAGGGCATAGCGACTTGGAAATATGGCTTGTGGTACGTGTTGGCATGTGCCAATGGCACGTATGGCCATGTTGACCTAGTTGCACGCTTTGCAAGCCTAGGGCGCTATATTTGGCATGCGCCAATGGCATAGCGGCTTAGTGTGGCATGGTTGCCAATGAGTGCGATATGTAGTTTGGTTTTGGCGTCGCTGCCATGGTGCGCAGTGTGCGGCTTGGTTTTGGCGTTGTTGCCATGGTGCGCAGTGTGCGGCTTGGTTTGGCATTGTTGCCATGGTGCGCGAGTGCGGCTTGGTTTGGCATCGTTGCCATGGTGCGCAAAGCAGCGGCTTGGTTTGGCATCGTTTCCATGGTGCGAGCATGCGGCTTGGTTTGGCATCGTTGCCATGGTGCGCGAGTGTGCGGCTTGGTTTGGCATCGTTTCCATGGTGCGCAGTGTGCGGCTTGGTTTGGCATTGTTGCCATGGTGCGCAGTGTGCGGCTTGGTTTGGCATTGTTGCCAAGGTGCACAGTGTGCGGCTTGGTTTGGCATTGTTGCCATGGTGCGCAGTATGCGGCTTGGTTTGGCATCGTTGCCATGGTGCGCAGTGTGCGGCTTGGTTTGGCATTGTTGCCATGGTGCGCGATGTGCGGCTTGGTTTGGCATTGTTGCCATGGTGCGCGATATGCGGCTTGGTTTTGGAATTAGGGTTACGTGGTCGAAAACCTAATCTGGTATTTTGAAAAAAATACCCCTATTAATTATTTACACCTGGGTTAAATGCTCTTAGTTAATGTGTTGCGGGTAACACTAGGTCATGGGGTTTTACGATTTTACCCCTTGTTTAAAATCCACCATCAACAACAGTATATGGATATGTATACGGTGCATGTATAAAGGATTCACAATCTCTTTAGCAATGAACACATTAGTTCGACCAACTCTCTTCTCGATCTTCAAAAAAGATTATCTTATTTTAGTCATAGTCTTAATTATGGTGGGTTATAATCCGGAGGAAGACGAATTGATAGTTCGTTTCTAGGTTGAAGTTCATCTAGAGAATGAAGTAGAAGATGAACAACTAAATAACACCAACCTTTTGGAGCAGTTGCTGCAAAGGTTGACTATACATAACGGGAATCCGAATGAACGCACGGTTACGTATCTGAAAACAAGGTTAAACGTTATAACTTCAGACATGAAAGTATATATAACGACACATAGATCGTTATATTTATGGAGGGCTCTAGTACCTTAAGAAATCGTAAGAAACTTACCGGTTACCTATCAAACAATCTTTTGAGTATGTTTACCGAATTGATTGTTGAATAATTTTATTGTAAATTGATATTGTTTTATTTTATTGTAGGAGCAACATGCTTTGGAAAGTTACCAAAAAAAGAAGGGGAAACCTTTTAGATTTTTTTTAACTCCTATGTCATTTTGAAAAACAGCTTCTCAGAGTATGACCCTTCCCCCTTTTGAAGATTCATCATCTAAATCATCAAAGGAAGAGTAAAGAATTAAAATGAAGATAATTTTTGTGGGTATATCTCTCTGTAAACCCTCACGAGACATAACTCGTCCAATAGGGTCGCCTATTGGTTTAAATGTTGTTTGAACGTGCTTAATGTAATAGTTAATCTGAATAAGAAAATTACTATTATTATTTTTTGTAGACGCATACTGCTAAATGTTCTCGACATTCAAAAACTCACACATACTAATTATAAAATTTCACATTACATCAATTGATATTCGATTCAACTAAAACCACACTTACTCAGCTCTTGCCACCATTCCACACTCAAGGCATTTCCAGTAACGTTTTTACATATGATTTTTTGGCAACTGAACGGTGCATTTCCATAAAGAAATAACAACCATTAGTTTCACACGGAATCCCACTGGTGCATTCAAACTCCAACTTACCTTTTAGTTTGAAGTTGTTGCAGAGTTCTTCTACTTTTTCTTATTTGATTGCATCTTTCATTGCATCCTCCATACATTGTGCTTCTCCCGGACATTTAACATATTCACATTCCAAATACCTTATCTTCTCTGGAATCGACTGTTTTACCTTCCTAGTGCCGGTGCAACCTGTTTGTGGACATTTTGTATATAGCCATGGGCATTGAAGAAAACTATGTGTATCCATGAAACAACATGGACAAACCTCTTTTCCTTTCACACATACTATTTGTTTTCCATTTCTACTAGAACTCTTGGAATGTACATTATTTAGGTTGCGAAATATGTAAGAATGTATTGAGATTGTTGATGGGATGAACAAATAAATGCTAAGTATTTATATGAAGAAAAAGAGTCGTTGGGAAATCTACTCGTTGCGAAATATGGCCGTTAGAAAATAGAGTCGTTGGAAGAAAGAGCCCTTGGGCACGAGTTGTTAAAAATAGAGCCGTTGGGAAGGAATCCTATATATAAGAAAGATAACCCATTCTTTTTAGCAACATCACTCTACCTATTTTTCTTTGCCACATCAATCTACAAATGTTCTTTGCAAACATTAAATTTGGAGGAGGAAAACAAAGGTAAACATCTATTCAATGGAAAATCATCAATCAGCAACTACCAACTCAGTCGAAGACATAATTAGAAGATGCAAGCGACCCAACACATCAACTGCTGCAATGGAAAATGAAATATGCAAAAGAGGTCATCAAGGAACTGCGAACGCAGCGACGTCTTCATCCAAATTAACACATTTGTTGGATGAAGTTTTAAGCAATGGAAAGTCCACAAAAGAAACCAAAGTTTCATCTGGTTGTTTGACTGAATGCCAACATAAACGCAAGGAATACGAAGAAAAACGCATGGCAAAAGAACGAGGTCAACAACAATCCCAACTTAGGGAAAGGTTAAAGGATGTTGAAGAAGAGACTGAATGGATTAGAAACTTTTACCTTATGAAGGATAATTTTCCAGAAGATCCTAAAGATTATACAATCTTCTGGACTAATGTTGGTTGGGGTTATTTCGTTAAAGAGACGGGAAAGAAACTACGCTTTAATTATGAACCATCCTACATTTTTTCAAGGACAAATCATGTTAGGAAATTATGCATCAAGTACAATGAATTTCTCAATAGGTATAGAGGTGACCGGTTCGCTGCACAAGATGCATATACATCTTGGAGAAAAGAACCGTTTTATCATTTCGAAGCGGCTTTGATTGTTGAATCTGACACCGGGGAAAATTAATGTGTTCATACCTATCGAATCATCTATTCTACAATCTATTTTAAGTTTTATTGTCAACATTAGTTTAATGAAGTGATAAAATGAAGTTATTTATTTAAATTTGGATTTGAATATCGGGTGGTTACAACACATTTAAAATTAAGTTAACAACAATACCAACTACAAATTTAAGACAACACTTTTAATTTAAACATTTACTATAAATTAAAAAACTAAACACAATGAAAGATAAAACAATTAGAGTTGGACTACATCTTCATCATCTGAATCTTCAACGCTGATTATACCCTTCCCCTTCAAAATCTCCTTTTGCTTGCGTTGATAATATTTTTTTTTCGTTGGGAGCTAAACGACTAATGTCCATCAACATTATTGCATTGTCTTGATCCAAATTCATTTGTTGTTCATGCATTTGATTAGTCTGTTGCTGAAGCATTTGCAGATTGATTTCATCTTCCATTTGATAACTCGGTTGTTGAGTACACCCCCAAAAAGTTTGGCATTGGCATTCTTGTTCCATTCTCATTTTTTCCTTCCTTTTTCGTGTTTCCTTAAGATACTCCAAAATACTAGAACTTTCTTGATAGACCTTATCTTCTTCCATCTTAACCGAACATGTACCCCCGTCATCTTCTCTATATATACCTTGCTCACGATCCTTCTTCTGTCTTGCTAGTTTTTTTGCTTTCTTTTTTCATATAGGACGTGCATTTTCCTTGTATTTCCAACGAGTTTCTCCATTGGGAAGAACTTCATTACCTTCTTCGAGTGATACAAAGTTACGATGAGATTCGAATAACTCACTATTTTGGCTGACAGTTAGTTCATAATTATATCTAGGGACCTTTTTTCTAAACAATTCATAACATGCATCATACTTAAATGGTTGTCCTCTTTGTTCCTGAAATTGAAGACGACCATCTTTTGTCTGAAAAATTTATAACAAAGATTAGGTTTATTGCTATTATCACAAACTATATGAAAAAACTTAAATAATTAATAAAACTTACCAAATATTCGTGGCTCGCACCGCTTTTATTTTGCCGATATATGGCGTTAAGAATGGACACGAATTCTTTGACATCTTTTTTTAATATATCTCATCTTGATTTTTAAAGCATCCCAATCTCTTCCATATGGATTGCCATGGCGTTCTACAAAAATCTCATGAATACGTATCCAAAACAGAGCGGTTTTTTGAGCCGAACCCACAATTTCGTCCATACTCACATAAATAAAAGCAGTAGTAAGATCAACCTCTTCTTGTGTGACAAAATTAAGTAACATTTTGAATGAAACTAAGATAAAAATAAAAAATAACTGGTAGAATAAATCTAAATCTAAATATCAAAAACGTAAGATGAAGTGAAAGAAGAAATTAATTGATGTAGGAGGAGGGAGAATAAAAAAAATCAATTGATTTGGTGTGGTTTGAGTAGAGAATTAGAGTGGTATTTATAAGGGATTTTGAAAAAATAGCCGTTGGGATCCGACGGCGTAGAAAATAGAGCCGTTATTAGTGATGGATGGTTAGGATCGGGTGTGAGAGAGGTGTTAACCAAAAAAGGTCAAACAAATATTATTTACTGAAACTTAATACTCGATGACGCGTCACGAATCGAAAATAAAGCGTAATATTATACGGGTACTGAGTACCCGTGTGATTTCCCTTCCCTACAAGGCTGATCAGATCTGTTCAACCTTGTAGGGATAGTGGTGTGTATCCCTACTCGTGTAGGGATATGGGAGACCATAGTGGTTGCTTTTTTGGGATTTTGAGGGAAATTGAGGGATAGGGAAGGGATAACCCCTCCCGTAGTGCTAGCTCATATTCGCAACAGAGATAAAGAGGCTGCGAAATTAGAAATCGAAAATG
Source organism: Papaver armeniacum (assembly GCA_023531295.1). Classification (NCBI taxonomy): domain Eukaryota; kingdom Viridiplantae; phylum Streptophyta; class Magnoliopsida; order Ranunculales; family Papaveraceae; genus Papaver; species Papaver armeniacum. The sequence continues at coordinate 187,657 of JAJJWW010006351.1, read as the reverse complement.
GTCGTTGCAAAAATTTAGGAGCAAATATTTTGCGTTGCTTGTTAGCAAAGACATTATCTTTGTTGCTAATCTGGGTTGCTAAATACTGAATTTGATGTAGTGATTTCCTATTTACATTCCTCATAACTATTTTAGGTGATTTTCAATACTAGCATTTTTATTAATATAAAATATGTAAATAACTAAAAGTAGTCAAGTAAAACACTATGGTCTCCTTAATATTTTGACAAAATCAAAGCGGGCTAAAATTAAGAAACGGAGGGAGTAATATATACTCCCTCCGTCTCAAATTAACAGTCCTAATTGACTATGTCAAGATATTAACAAAATCCTATAAAATGTCGTGACTAACCCTTGACTAGCCCTATTTAATGTTATGTTGTTAGCAAAACTAAAATTAATAGTATTAAAAATTATAAATTAGATAGTATATTATGCCCAATTATAAATTGGATAGTATTAATTTGTTACTTACGTCCGACTAAGCTTTATTATGCCCAATATATTTTGTCTTCTTGGTGTGCAACAAGGTGACCGGCCCCTCGGTCCCTTGTTATTTTCATTGACACTTCACCCTTTAGTGAAGACTATTGCTTCTCGTTGCACACTCGATTTGCACGCATGGTACCTGGATGATGGTACAATTATTGGTGATACACTAGAGGTAGCTAAGGCTTTGCGTATAATTGAATCTGAAGGACCAAGTAGGGGGTTACACCTCAATATAAAGAAAACTGAAGTCTTTTGGCCCTCCCTTGATCCCAGGAGTACAACAGATGGTGTATTCCCCTCGGATATTGGTAGACCTTCTAAGGGTGTTAAACTTTTGGGCGGCCCAGTGAGTTTGGATATGGACTTCATTAGCGACATGTTGTTGAATAGGGTGCGCAAAACTGTTCAACTAATGGATGCAATCAAAAAACTCAAGGATCCTCAAAGTGAGATGATTTTACTTCGCAACTGTACTGGTGTGTCTAGACTGTATTTTTCAATGCCAACTACCAATCCTGCTGCTCTACAACCTGCCACCGATATTTATGATGACCAGTTATATCAGTATTTGAGGCTTCTAATTACTGGGGATGGTGCGGGTTTTGGTCCTCTACAGAAGAGATTAGATACCTTACCAATTAAAGATGGTGGGCTTGGCATTTATACCATGGCTGACACTCGTGCTTACTGTTTTCTTGCTTCTCAGAGCGGACTACTTGATGCAAAGTGATCCTTGGTGATTTATTCTCAACAGACAGAGGTTCAGCTTATCAGTTGGCTCTTCAGACCTTCACCCAGGTATGTGGATTAGCGTCTACTTACTGTGTCGATGATATTGCCCCCCCTTCCATGCATTCCCTCGCAGTTGTTTATTTTGATGCAGTTAAGAAGCAAATCCCAGACCAATTTCATATGTCTGCAAGAGATTTCGTCCTATGGCAATGTAACCGTGTCAAGCATGCATAAGATTATCTTTTGGCGGTACCCATTAGTGGGCTTAATCAATGCCTCAGACCTATAAAATTTAGAGTTGTGCTTTGTTATCGCCTTGGTATTCCTCTGTTTGTTGACAATAGTTTATGCCCAAGTTGTAACAAATCTATGGACATTTTTGGTTATCATGCGCTTCATTGTGCTAAGGATATTGGATATAAGTTTCGCCATGATGTTGTTCGTGATGTTATCATTGATATTTGTTCCAAAGCCAATGTGCCTGCACGCAAGGAGGTTTCTCTCGGTCTTCGGACGGATGATGACAAATATCTAAATCCCGCTGATATCCTTGTTCTTAACTTGGAAAATGGGAAAGATGTTCGTATGGATGTTATAGGTGTCTCTCCATTCACTGGTGATGGTGTCCGCTCCTTTGTCCACGGTAAGGCTATTTCTGGTGCGGTTTCACGTAAACGTACCAAATACTCGGAAAAGTGTGCTGCACATGAATATGGTTTGGGTGTTCTAGCTTTCTCTACCTTAGGGGAACTTGGTGAGGATACTCTGGCTTTTTTCAAGCGTCTAAAGAATTGTTTATTTCGCAATGACACTAGTAGTGGCGTAGGTAGTTTTATTTTTTATAGATTAGGCATTGCTATTCAAAGAGGAGTTGGAGCCCAGCTTGTCGCTAGGTAACCAACCAAAAGCTTTGTATGACTCTTTGTTATAATTAATTATATATATAGTATTATTATTTTAAAAAATATTTTAAGAAAATAAAAACAAACTTATACTGCTTTTATTATGAAGTCTATAATTAGAACGAGATGTAAGAATGAGTAGAAGTTTTATTAGAAATTTTATAAATATCCATAAATGCTTTTATTCGAAAAAGGAATGACAATTCATACCAAGATATTGAGTAGACTTTTTCGTTATATATGGTGATAATATTTAAGATTTTGAATTAAGTTTATATTAAAAATAATTTTATGATTATGAACAATAAAGGGTATATTTGATAGTTTAAGGGAAAAGTATGTCTATAAACAGAGCGGACAGATATAAAAAGACAGACCAAAGTAGAAATTAGGACAGATAAAAAAAGACAGAGGGAGTATATATTATGAAAACTTGTAACTATCAGGAATAACTATTCCTTTCGTGCATCAGTCTCATCTCATCTTTCGTTAATTTCGCCAATCTGTTCAACTCGCAGTACAAATATTGTTATGAGGTTCATAGTTATTAACGCAAAAGATATTCATATCAAGAGTAATACAAATCAAGACCTCCAGATTGAAATAATTCATATCAAGAGAAGCAAAATATCTCATGTCATCCGTCTTATCATCTTGCTATAATTTTCTTAGAAACGGTAGCATATCGTTGTTAGACTAATCCATAAATGCACTGCAACTACATTATACTCCCTCCGTCCCACTATTAAGTGACCTATTTGATTTTATAATTTGTCCCACTAATAAGTGACCTATATCACTAAACAAGGAGATATTTTTAAAATTATTCTTTTAGTTAATTATAAAAAATATAAGAAATATGCATAATTTGATAGGCATGTTTATATTCATTACGTAGGTATTTTAAAATGATTTTCAATGGTACGAAGTTTGCCAACATCCGTGGAGTAGTTTGAGAGATAAATCATTTATAAATTTCAACAATTATTATCCATAAGGGTATAATTGTAAAAAATGCTTAAGAGTACTCTTTTCATTGCTTGCCTTAAAAATTGTGCAAACTTAAACTAGGTCACTTAATAGTGGGACGGAGGGAGTACTGTATAAGCAAGTAGTCTTTAAGCATGTGACATTTGGTTCTCTTTGTCAGACGCTCAAGAATAATCTAAGTATTAAATTATGACATATGGTTGTTTTGTGTGATTGCGCAGGTACCGTCAAGAAATTGTGGCGTTGGGGAAATGTGGGAAAATAACCAGGAAAAGGTAAGTTTTGCATATCATCAAGTGTCGTATATATGTTGTTCAAGTGGTGTTCTGAACCTTGTTTAGGTGTTGATGGTGGTTTTTAACTTAGGGTTAAAATCGTAAAACCGTACAACTGACATGACGTTACTATGACCATTAGCACATTTATTGAATCGATCAGCATGCCTACGCAAGAATTACCGGGGTACCTTTCTTTCTTACATGGGTCATGTTCCACGGCAGAACCCTTAACATTGACCGACATCATCTATGCCAAACCCTAATTCTCATGCTACCGCGCCAAGGCATGCCAACCATGCCAGCCGCACCACTTGGCCAATGGCAAACCATGCCAACCACATCTCCGAGCCAAGGCATGCCAACCATGCTAGCCGCACCACTGTGCCAATGGCAAACCATGCCAGCCACATCTCCGCGCTAAGGCATGCCAACCATGCTAGCCGCACCACGCGCCAAGGAAAGCCAACCATGCCAGCCGCACCACTGTGCTAATGGCAAACCAGGCCAACCACATCTCCGCGCCAAGGCATGCCAACCATGCCAGCCGCACCACTGTGCCAATGGAAAACCATTCCAGCCACATCTCCTCGCTAAGGCATGCCAACCATGCTAGCCGCACCATGCGCCAAGGCATGCCAACCATGCCAGCCGCGTCTACCGTGCCAAGGCATGCCAACCATGTTAGCCGCACCATGCCCCAATGGCATGCCAAACCCTTGGACCCACCATGCCAACCGCACCTTGCCTTGGCCCCAACCATGCTAGCCGCACCATGCGCCAATGGCATGCCAAACCCTTGGCCCCACCATGCCAACCGCACCTTGCCTTGGCCCTACCATGCCAAGCCGTCTGTGCCAAACCCTTAGCCCCACCATGCCAAGCAACCACACCTTGCCTTAGCCCCACCATGCCAAGCCATCTGTGCCAAACCCTTGGCCCCACCATGCCAAGCCAACCACACCTTTCCTTGGCCCCACCATGCCAAGCCGTCCGTTCCAAACCCTTGGCCCCACTATGTCAAGCCATTCGCGCCATTTTTTCCTTGGCCCCAGTATGCCGGCCTTCCCCATGCGGCTACCAAAACGAAGGCATGCGATGATAAACGGCCACCCTTCCATCCTAGATGCAAATCCTAGTCGTCCAAGGTCGCCAAACAACGCATGGTAACTTTTGGTCCAAAACCTTAGTTTTTTCCGCGTGAAGGCATGCCACATGTGCCAATGGCATGCCACCATGCCATGTTGGCCTTCCCTATTGCGGCTACCAAAACGAAAGCGTGCGACGATCAACGACCACCCTTCCATCCTAGATGCAAATCCTAGCCGTCCAAGGTCGCCAAACAACACATGGTAACCTTTGGCCCAAAATCCTAGTTTTGGCCACGCCAAGGCATACCATACCACATGTGCCAATGGCATGCCAACCACCTTGTCGCGCCACACCATACCAGCCTTCCCTATACGGCTACCAAAACAAATGCCTGCAACAATCAACTGCCATTTTTTCATCTAAGGTGCAGATCTTAGCCGTCCAAGGTTACCAGCCAATGCATGACAACCTTTGGCCCTAGTTTAGTCGCGCCTAAACAAAGCCAAAACCCTAACTTTTGGCCGCGCCTAAACTAAGCCATATTAAAGCCATATTGATCATGCTTTCATGTTACTGGCTACTAAACGAAGGGTTGCAATAATCAACGGCTATATTTCCTCTTAAGATGTAAAATCTCGACCGTCTAAGGTCACCACCGAGCAGGCAAGTATCCCAAGCTCAACTCGCCGGACAACAACAATGTGCTACATGTTTTCCACGAAAACACTCGAGAAACCAACGCATGTCACAAACTTGGGGATGCTCATTGGGTATTGGTTTGGCGGTTTACAGCGTGCGGCGTACACTACGCCCGTTATAAGAAAGTGTCATAAGAATGAGGCGGTTAGTAAATACAGGGAGTAATGGTGAAACACTTTCTTTTATGGAACATCAATTCCAGGCGTTACCGGTTACCACCTCCTCTCATTTACTTACCCGTTTTCCATTTCTTAATGAGACCAGAGTACGTTTCACTTCGACTTGTATAAGTAGGCATTACCTATTTCCACCGAACAACAAGTTCAGGTCAGGAGCATACAATACTCAGAAAACATTCGCTAGCTCTCCATCTGTGAGCTTCCCACTTTCTGATACAAGTCGTTAAACAACTACTCTTCCAGAATCAACTATTCCGGTCTTAACACTCTCTTCGCTTTCCTCCCGAAAACCAACCCTTCTCATTCACTTTGTGACCGAAGTAAGTCTGGAACGACCATTTCTTGGTTTAGAACGGATTTGTACAAATTGATCTCTCAAATCTAAAGTACTCCCTTGCAGTACATTTTTTAGGGTTTAAATACATTTCTCACCCACACACCCGAAATTACCAAAATCAGCAGATTTACCCTCAAACATTAGGGTTTGATTGTTTTCAAGGACTTAAATTTTATCTACCTTTCTCAACATGAGTGACTTTTGGTTTCCGTAAGCATTGATATCAGAATAATGTATGCATACATTTAACCTTAACTCCTCAAGTACTAGCCTATTCTTGGCCGAAATCTCAGCAGCATTAGTAACGTACGTGGGTTTACTCAATAAATACTTTTTTCCAAAGACTTTAATGGATTTCCAAAGTATTGTATTATTAGTTGTATACTTTAGAAAACTCATTGTAAATATATGTTACTCGTTATATACTTGTAAAATCTCTTTCAAAGTTTGTGTTACTCGTTACAAACTAGAAAATTTAAAGACTGTGTATATATACTTACCAATTTTTAAGACTTTGAATGACTTTTATGTATATATTTTCCTTAAAGTAAGTCTTGCAAAATATGAAAGATTTTGAAAAACTTCTAAAATAATTTAAAACTTTATTTATAATCTTTTTTTTTTGATAATATACTATTTTATTTCTATTTATAAATATTGTGATATATGACATATGAAACCCATATGTATGATTTATAAATGATGTAAGATATGACATATAAATATTGAAAGGAAATAATTTATCTTGAAGACGAGGGATTAAAATTTATCAATTATAAGATATATTATTTTTTCTTGATAAATTTTTTTTATTACTTTCGGGTAGGATGATGTTTCATTTTATTAATTGAAATGTAAAATTTCATCGATGGCTAAAGTATTTCAGATTATGACTCAATTTATATTTTTAAATGTGCACTTATTTCTTATTTTAATTTGCAAATAATGTTTTTTAAGAATTGTTTTTGACCGAATAAATTTTGAAGTTAGATAAATGTTAAATTTTTAGTTGTCATGTTGTTATACAATTCTCTAAAAATTTTGTTTTCACAACTTTTTAGGACTCTACAAATCTCTATAAGAATTATGCCAACTCTGCAAATATTTTTCTAACTCTGTAGAACTTTTTGAAAGTTGTTATTTTCCATGACTGTTTTTAAATCTATATAAGTTTACAAAAGTATTTATTGAGTAAACCCCCGTTAGCTGGGGCTAGCATTCATAGTTAGAACCTCATAACAAAATTTTGTACAAGGTAGCTATTCTCTAGAACCCTATTGATCTTGAATTCGCTCCGGATTCACCTCTATTTCCTTGCTTGTTTGGGTTGTCATGGATTAACTTCTTTTTCTTTGGCAGATGGCTGATGGACCTGCTAATTATCCGTTTTCTCCAGAGATCCCCGATCATTTAAGAGATGATCATAGAATAAAAATACCGCCCCTAGGATTGCTGCGATAGCGGGAGCTTGTGTCATTGTTCTGGTTGTTGTATTTATTGCATGCTGCTTCTATAGCCAGAGAAGTCAGAAGAAGAATTTGGAGAAGCTACGTGCAAGGCCTAACGACCGTGGTAACTTGACTGGGGATAGCATTTATAGGTAGAACCTCATAACAAGATTTCGTACAAGGTAGTTACGTAGTACAAATCAATTAAGCTACGTGAGATTAAGTTTCTTCTCCATATGGATCATGAAAACGTCAGTGAGTACACTCATTTATGTTTTATTAGTATGAACTTTCATTGTATATTACTCTTGGATAAACTTCAGAACCTCTAATATATAATTTATAACAATAAAAACTAAATCTTGATACAAAAAAATCTCAGAAAAGCAAAATATCTTTCAAATATAAGATATATGTAGCATAGCATTTTATATTTAGAGAAGTATAAAGTATTACAATAATCACATATATTTTATATTTGCAATAAAAGTAACACATGTATCACATATAAGAAATAATTTTTTTTATAAGGCTTATATTGTGTCAGAAGTTCCTCATATTACCGACAAGATGTTTATTATTAATAGGGGAATTTTGAGTTTCCTCTCCTTCTAAGATTTTTAATTATGATTACAAGGACTGGGTAGGACAACAATGATGAAGGTAGATAAAATCCGGCTATAGGTTTGGAAGTGATGAAAGAACAATGTCTTCAGTATCAGGTAGTGCTGGTAATTAAGTGGAAACATCTCCTGTTCAAGATCTAGAAGTGATGAAACTAACCTCCTAGGCGTATATAATGAATTTGCTAAGAGACAAAAAAAAAAAAAACAGATGAGTAGATGAAAACAGATGCAGAGTTTTCATGGAGAAAAGAATGATTTCGAGTTAGCTTTGATGTACAAACTCAGGGTTTCAATTATAAATCTGAGTACAAGGAAGACGAGAGGATGAGAGACTGAGAAAGATATTGGAGCGGAGAATAACATCCAGGCTTCAGATAATAGAAACTGAGATGCAGTGAGGGATATGAGAGAAGTGAGGAAAGAGATGAGGAAACCTTGGGAGTTGGGACCATAGAAACTAGTTGCACTCGCAGACTTAGTTAATCTCCTTCTAGAAGCTTTATTTATTTACTGAATTACCACTAGTGTTACGTCTTCCGCCGGAAATCAATTCACTTTTTCTCATAAAAACGTCTTCCGGTGGGAGCCCAATCCATAAAGAAAGGTCTCGGAAGTCGTATTTATAAATCCCAAACGGACTTAAAATTTTCATTTTCCACTAGTGTATATGGTAGAAACGCGTTAGTGATATTTTTTTTATAATGAACTACCCTTAATCAATTAGTTTTATTAATAGAAATTTGAGGTTACAATGAGTTTGAGATCGAACATAAGAGAATACAAAGAAACAAGAACATACTGTAAACGTACAATATCGAGAAATCCGACAAGAGAAAGGGAAGGATGGCTGAAGTAAGAAAAATACAAGTATGTATAAGACCCGATTAAATCGGTTCTTATTTATATAGAAATTTGATTCCAAAAAAAACCATTCTTCCACCGATTTCATCAGGTCTTATTTATATATGTAATTTGTTGAAAACTACTTTATCAAACCAACCATCTTAATAGTAAATTAATTAGATCAAATCTAATGGGCATGTCAAACTAACTAATTTTCCCATCACACACCTACAATGGGACGAACAAACAATCAAAATGGAAGGACAAACCCTCAAATAAAAGGATATATCCATCGTGTCTCAGGTTGAGTTGACCGTATCAACCTGAGATGACCGAGGCTAATGGGACCGACCGATAAGCATGTAAGTGATACATTTTATACACATATTAATGTTAGCTAGGACTTGGTATATTTTGGCTAATAACAGTGTTTCCCAATTCATTTCCGCCTTAAAACATGTGTTTGTATATGAACACCTTCAACAACATCAGCCAATACCAATCCATATCAGTTAAAACCGGTGCAATGAAACATCAGCCAATGACCGGGATAGTTTTCAAATCTTTTCTCTTAATTAAATATGAAGTTTTGTCTTTGTGGGAATGAGGGAAAAAGAGGGAAGACGCCATTTGTGATCCTGGGTTTTGTTAAAGGAATTATAATTAAATTGAGGTTTTAAAATCTTATTTTTTAATTAAGATGAGTTCTAACTTCTACTTCTACGACAAGTTTAATTTTGTGTGGGTTAATAAGGAAGAATCCCTAAGATCTAATCCAAGAACCTAGGCGGGGTTGGATTGAGAAAGGAAGATAAAAGAGTATGCTCGCAATGTAAAAGTTACAACGGTGATTTACGAGGGTACACAAATTGAGTTCTTTTGATGGGTAGAAAGTTAGGTTAAGAGGGTACATTGATAAAGGGGTATCGTCGGCGATTTAAGGTGGTAAATCAAAAACCTGTCTATAAGAGTTCGTGTCCTAAGTTTTCTATGGAAAAATATTTAATAATTTGCACACCTTATGTTTTTCAAACAAGAAATAATATCCTCAGTGTTATGAAGTTTTTCGTAAACGACGTTCCGCCAACAAGTTTTTGCAGTGTTTGTTGCAGATACGGGGAACCTGAGAAACCGTGATGCCCATGGATTGTCTGCTCATTTTCAATCAATTATTAATATTGTCAACCAATTTCTTGGTATTCCAATGCAAATTAACCTAAATAGATTTAACAGTGTAACTGATGCTGAAGTGATCAAAAGAGCTGCATCGATATGGCAGAAAACTAACGGGATACCTTTTCAGTTTTTAGTTTGTGTAGTTGCAGGAATTCCAAAAATACATCCCTCACAAGAATTCATAATAATCAACACATTTTTAAGGTCAACAATCACACTTTTTATTAATTGAGTTAGAAATTTTACAAGAAGGAAATGAAATCAAGAATATAACCGCTATCTAGATTTTCTCTCTCCTCAAAACTTTCTCTCCACTCTAAAAAGATCTCCCTCCTCTTAGGCCTGTTTGGCTCTTTATATAGGAGGTTACATAGTGGATGAAAGCTAAGCTGTCCTTTATTTTCGGATCTGGCTTGCGATATTCTCGCAAGCATACAAATGTTAAATTTCGCGACACTCCTACATTTCGCTAGGTCTCCACATCTTTCTCGTGTTTAGGCCGTCGTCATCTGTTGCATCATTTCTGTAACCAATCTGCGTTATCTTCGTAGTGTGTTGTTCAACGATCTCGCAAAGATATTGATGTTACGATATTCTGATCCTACATCTTGCCTCTTCTCATGTCTTCTCTGTGAAGGAGAGAATGATATGAGAATTATTGTTTCAAAATGCTGCAACTGCTCATTTCTTTCCTTAAGTTTTCTACGACAAGCTTCCATGAATTAAGCATAACCGCTTACACGTGTTAAATATTCCCTTATCCACCGGCACATTCAATGCTAACCGGTTATCACTTTCTTGTCTATTTAAGAAGATATCTATCATAGAAATAATTTATTTCTTTTACTTCGGCTTCTTCATCTCCACATTCTCTGTGAATCTTCATCGTCTGCAACTTATTACGAATTCATCTTTCTGCTACTGTTCTTATGGATTCATCAAGGTTTGTTGATTTTGCTGAAACTGATCTTACTGAAATTGCTCTCATCTACTGAAATTGTCTTATTTGATTTTGTTCATCTTTATGTAATTCCCATACTGTTTTTTGTTTCAGCAAAAGTATCTCTAGCACCAAATTTACGATCCAAAACCCTAATATTCCCAAGGATTCGCAGAAAAAAATTGTTGTAAACAAAAAAAAGCATGCGAATAGCAAGGTATTAAGAAACACTATTCTTTTAATAACAATATTGTTGCCTCTGTTCTTATTTGAATTGTGATTCGCAGGGTGATGAAAATTTCGATAAACCCCGCAAAAAATCTTGCCACCTTAAAAATGTTAAAACTTCTGTCCCATTTCCTATGTTTAATCCGTCAATATCTCCTGCGATATCTTTGCAAGCTGAATCCTACTTCCTATTCATGAAGGTATCGCCACAGAATTCTCCCTTGTAACTGATCTTTCTGTAGTTGAAATTCCTTTTAATAACCCTGCTGCGAATGAACACTTCTCTTCTTCTATTGTCAATACCTCTCATCTTGACACTACCTCAACCCCAGTCATTAATCTTCCTCAAATTTCATCTTCGAATGACGCATCTATAGCAAAGGATGATTCAATTCCCCAACCTTCTGTCATTACCACCTCTTCATCCGAATCTCTCATTTTTACTAAAGAAACTTTGGAAGGAATGGATATTACTTTCAAGGTTTTATTAGATGTTCTGGATGATGTCAAGAAATCTTCCATTGATCCTATTAAATCTAGTGTCTGCGAAATTTTGAGTAAATATTTTGGTTCTGACAGAACGATTTCGCAAACATCCTTAGATAAGGAAGTTGAAACTTTGAAGAATAATCTCCAAGCCATGACCTTGAAATGTGACACTCTTTATCTTGAAAATCAAAAGCTTCAGAATGTTTCACTAGATCGTGACAATATTCGCAAGAAGAACGAAGAATTAAAAGGTACAACTCTCTCTCTCTCTCTCTCTCTTTTTTTTTTTTTAAAATCTCTTGTTCACCCTTTAAGTTTTAAACCATAAACGAATAATGGAGAGATATCAGTTTGAATCCATCGCCGAAGAAGCCCGTGTGGATAGAGATGCTTGGATGAATCAATATAACCAATTAGATAACCTTCATACATATTTTGTTGATCAAATAGATAATCTTACCGAGGAGAATACTCAATTAATCCAAGAGCATAACTTATTACGTAGTGAATTATCTCGCCTCTCTTATTCTTTGACTAAAGCTAATTTGGAGTTGGAAACTTTATCAGATGAGAATAAAACCCTATCTCAAAAAAAGCGAATTCTTTTAATTACGGTGGCGATCTCTTCGCAAGAACTTAACATTTGCCAAAAAGTATGTAATGATCAAGAACGATCTCTCTGCTCATTGAGAAATAAACTCAAAGAAGTAACAAAATCATCTATTGCTGAGAGAGACAAACTTATTCAAGGTAGAATAGCTTTAAGTATAAAGGCAAGTCAACTCAAAGATCAATACTCCAAGCTAGAAGAATCCTACACTTCTCTTGCGAAGGAAACACCTTACTCATTTCTAACAAAAAAAATCTTCGATCTCGCCTGAAAGGTTTAGTTGGAGATAAGTTTGACGATGCAATGGACCACTTGGAGAATAGTTGCTTGGCTTTAACCCAATATCTTATCTCGCAAAAGGAAGGTAGTCATAAAATTTGACTGCCTCAACCACTTTTTCTCTATTTTATGATATCTTCCTTGCGAATTCTTCGCCTGAATAAGTTTCTGTATTCTTTGTTTTTGCAGAATTTGAGAAGTCTTCGTTCCCCCATTTCTGTTTTGGAATCTGGTTATGCCAAGATTCGCAAAGAGAATGCATTACTTGCCTCTACCCTTGCTCGTTCTCGCGATCGGGCAGAAAGAAGATTTGATTATCTTGCTTATTCCAAACACATACAAAGTAGGAATCATCAGAAAGCACTCCTTCGCCAAGTTCATCTCGAAATTTGAAGTTCTTGTGAATGATATCTTATTGTCCAAATCTCTTCCTCCTATATCTGTCGAACCTTTGGAAGTAGATGATGATGAAGTTCCTTGTTCTCCTGATAGTGATTATCATTATGAAAGTGGCGAAGATGTCGCAAATGAAGAAGAAGTTCCTATTAATGATGAAACTGTTGATGATAACCCAAATGAATAAGAAACTAGAGTAAACCAGAATGAAGGGAGGACTGGCAAAAAGTGATAAAATTGGTGAAGAATGTCTATTATCTCCTTATAGCGAAAAAATTGATGAAAATATTTCATCTTCTCCTGGCAAAATTAATCTTGAGGCTTGAATTTCTTATGTAATTTTACTTCTTTGGATTCATCTTTATAACTTCTTGCAAATGGTGTACTTCAGTCAACTTTGAAATGAATTCACTCTTTCATTATTGTGCTTACTAGCGAGAAAGATAATATTCGTCGCTTAATAATTCCCATACTGCCTCTCATTATATTTTTTGTGATGAATGATATGCATAAGTAAAAGTTAATTCTTATAAATTTTTTGTTGCATCATGTGGTCTTATTTTGCCTTCCTAGTTAAAGGTATTATTTCGCCACCTCTTGTCATTGCGACAAAATCGCAGGACGTCTTTGCACTTACATGCAAAAACCCATTGATCTTGCCTTAACTCTCTCTCTTTTTTATTGAAATTTTTGTTGCGACAATATGACTGGCCTAAAAAATTCTCGCGAAAATAAATCCCCATGACATTGCCGTCTTGCGACGAAATCGCAGGACGTCCTTACACTTTCATGTACTGACCCATTGATCTCGTATTATCTTTCTCTTTTGTATTATTGCGAAAATAAAGCCTCATGAAATTTGCGTCTTAAGAAACTTATCAGCTCCCTAATGGAGGGTGCCGCCCTTATCTTCCCCTGGTTGCCCCTTCAAGGAGACGTACCTCTACCATACAAGGTTGGCTCCTCCCATCCGGTCTTAACAAAAACCAGTTGTTTTCGCAGCCTCTTATCCCTTTTGCCTATAGGGCTTATGGTTACGAGACTGCACCCTAAGTGGGGTTTTCTTCGGGCCGAGTGCAGTATAAGTCAAGACTTGCCAAGAATGGCCGAGACGCTTCAAACGCCCCAGACACTCTTGGCTCAACTGTGTACCTCGGCGCCTTGATCACATGTGGTACTCCTTATAAGAGACCCTCAGTCGTCCAACCTAAGTCATAATCTTAGGTTGAAAATCCAAGGTACCTCTCCTGGATGGGCTTTATTGACCCCAAATCTCCATGACTCAGGTTCCAGGGGCGGTGTAACCTTTTCGCTGAGCCATGCAACAGGTACCCCCTTCTATGATGCACTTTAGGTCTTACATTTTCCTCTTGCGAAATTTTGATTTCGTGAACTAGGGTGTAAGCTATAGCAGGTTCGCCCCTTTCTAGTATGTCATTGATCTTTGATTATCTATTGTCATTGTCTGTGCGAAATTTTCGCGTATTCTTTCTTTGTTTTTGGATATGTATAATCTCGTAATTATTCTTTCACAAGATTTTCATATAGATTCATTTTATTTCAATCATATATCCTTTCTGTTGATGGTGGTTTTTAAACAAAGGGTGAAATCGTAAAACCCCAAATAACCTAATGTCACTAGTGACACATTTATTAGGACATTTAATGAAGGTAGTCAGTAATTAATAGGGGGTATTTTTTCAAATTAGGGTTACAACGAACAAAAACCCTAATTCCCCTCCGTGCCAATGGCAAATCATGCCAGCCACACCTAGCCCAAGCTAGCCAAACCTCTATGCCAATGGAAAATCATGCCAGCCATACCAAATGCGCCAAAGCATGCTAGCCGCACCTCTATGCCAATGGCAAACCATGCCAGCCACACCTAGCCCAAGCTAGCCAAACCTCTATGCCAATGGCAAATCATGCCAGCCATACCAAACGCGCCAAAGCATGCTAGCCGCACCTCTATGCCAATGGCAAACCATGCCAGCCATACCAAACGCGCCAAAGCATGCCAACCATGCTAGCCGCACCTATATGCCAATGGCTCGTGCCAGCCATACCGAACGCGCCGAAGCATGCCAACCATGCTAACCACACCTCTATTCCAATGACAAATCATGCCAGCCATACCAAACGCGCCAAAGCATGCCAACCATGCTAGCCGCACCTCTATGCCAATGGCAAATCATGCCAGCCATATCAAACGCGCCGAAGCATGCCAACCATGCTAACCGCACCTCTATGCCAATGGCAAATCATGCCGGCCATACCAAACGCGCCAAAGCATGCCAACCATGCTAGTCGCACCTCTATGCCAATGGCAAATCATGCCAGCCATATCAAACGCGCCGAAGCATGCCAACCATGCTAACCGCACCTATATGCTAATGGAAAATCATGCCAGCCCATACCAAACGTGCCAAAGCATGCCAACCATGCTAGCCACACCTCCGTGCCAATGGCAAATCATGCCAGCCAACCTAGCCCAAGCTAGCCGCACCATGCCAAATGCACTCTGCCTTGGACCTAACTACGCCAGTCACACCACGCCAAACGCCCTTACCTTGGCCCTAATCACGCCATGCCAAGCCAAACACCCTTACCTTGGACCTAATCACGCCATGCCAAGCCAAACACCCTTACCTTGGTCCTATCCGCACCATGCCTAGGCTGGCTAACCGTGCAACCTAGGCCAAATTGGCCACGCATGCCATTGGCACATGCCAACACGCTCGCTGGTAGCTTTTCCTACCAGGTCGCGACCCAAATTGGACACGCATGCCATTGGCACATGCCAACACGCTCGCTGGTAGCTTTTCCTACCAGGTCGCGACCCAAATTGGCCACGCATGCCATTGGCACATGCCAACACGCTCGCTAGTAGCTTTTCCTACCAGGCCGTGGCCCAAATTGGCCACGCATGCCATTGGCACATGCCAACACGCTCGCTGGTAGCTATTCCTACCAGGCCGCGACCCAAATTGGCCGAGCATGCCATTGGCACATGCCAAACATGCTCGCTGGTAGCTTTTCTCACCAGGGCATGGCCCTAATGGCCGAGCACGCCATTGACACATGCCAAACATGCTCGCTGGTATCTTTTCTCACCAGGGCATGGCCTTAACGACCGAGCATTCCATTGGCACATGCCAACACGCATCACTGGTAGCTTTACCAGGCCGTGATCCCAATTAGCCACGCATGCCATTGGCACATGCCAAACATCCACGCTGGTAGCCTAACTTGCAAAACGTGCAACCTACCGCCAAGGCATTCCGCACATGCCATTGGCACATACCATCACGCATCGCTGGTAGCTTTTCTTACCAGGCCGTGATCCAAATTAGCTACGCATGCCATTGGCACATGCCTAACATCCATGATGGTAGCTTAACTTGCAAACCGTGCAACCTACCACCAAGGCATTCCACGCTGGTATCCTAACTTACACTCAACGTACAACCTACCACCAAGGCATTCCACACATGCCATTGGCACATGCCACACACGCCACTAGCAGCTCTGGCATTGCCACTTGCGCTCGAGGTGCAACCCGCAACAAAGGCATTCCGCACATGCCATTGGCACATGCCACACGCGCCCCTAGCAGCGCCACTCGCACTCAAGGTGCAACCAACACTCGAGACATCAACACAAACTGGGGGATGCTTTCCAGGGTCTTGGTTTGGCGGTCACAAAGATGCAGCGTACACTACGCTCACATAAAGAAAGCGTGAATAGGAATAAAGCGGTCAAATAAATGAGGAAATAATGGTGAAAACGTTTTCACCCATAAACGCCATGCGGTTACCACCTCCTCCCATTATTTCACCCTTTACTCTCTTCCTTCATGAGGCCAGGGTACGTTTCAATCTCGACTTGTATAAATAGGTCTTACCTATTTCCACCAGACAATAAGTCTCGGTTAGGAGAAAAATACAACACTCTCAGAAAGGCAACTTTGCAAGCTCTCCAAAAAGCATTCATCTCTTACAAGCTTCCTAAGCTTTCACTTTCTGATACAAGTCGAGACACTACTCTCCCAGAATTATTCTGGCCTCAACACCTTTCTTTGCTTCCCTCCCCAAATCAACCCTTCTCCTCCACTTTGTGACCGAAGCAAGTCTGGAACGACCATTTCTTGGTTTAGGCCTTGTTGTACATTGATCTCTCGAATCTATAAAGTGCTCACGTGCAACACATTTGCTTAGGGTTTAAACCAGTTTCTCACTCACCTACCGAATTTACCGAAATCGGCGAAACGATTTTTACCCATAAACACTTTCGCAGATCTACTCTTTCTCAAAACCTTTTATGGGTAGTATCTCTTTAAGTATAATCTGTTCCATGGTCTATCAAGTCTACGACCCACATCTTTACCTTCAGGATCCATCAATCTATATGCCCCTGTTCCAACTATATCCTTGATTATGTAATGTCCATCCCATTTTCTTGTTAGTTTTCCACCATTTTCTCGCTGATATATTGGTGTTTCTCGCAGCACCAAGTCACCTGGTTGAAACTCGCGTGTTTTAACATGTTTATTATATTCCCGGGCTAATCTTCGCTGGTAGTTTTCCATATGCTGTAGAGACCTTTCTCTTTTTTCTTTTAATTCATCTAGCTTGGTGATCGCTGTCGTAGGCGTCAAAAATAATTTACCCTTTCTTACTAGTCAAAATATAAATATAGCAAGGGCAAGAAAGGATCGTTCCCACAGAGAGGTCTAGGTTGTCAAATTGTTTCGGTTCCCTATAAATAACACCGGTAGTTTTGTGATTTTTATATAATAAACTAAATAAAAGCAAATAAAGAAATAAGCAAACAAATCAAATCAAGGATAAGAAGGTATTGGTTAAGGATTTCGTCTTCATTCACAAACATGTTTTCAATACAATAACTAGAATTAATATTTTAATCTCAACTTTTATCAAAGACCCTAGAATACCTTGATCGCAAGAATATCCCGCAAATCTCCTCATGTCATCAACAAACACATTAAAAGATGCGAATATGAATTCTATCTAAAAGAACAACCTAACGTGTAAAAGCACTAATCAAGTTTAATTCCCTAGATGCATTAAGTTCTATGAAATCAGGCCAATCAAAGCAATCGAACGTGGAAAGCGCACTAATCCGATTTAACAAAGGTTATGACTCACATGTGACTACTAGGATGTATCACTACAAGCAATAATCACAATTATGCTACTTGTAATCAGGAATCTATCACTTTTGCGTATAATAAATCCTAATCTAGCAAGAGAGATGAAAACAAACTCAATCGATTCGCGACTCGACTAACAAGCATTCAACTCATGTAACAATATTGATGGTGAATCATAAACGATAATATGAGAGAAAACTAATTTATTGAATTAAAACCCATATTTGGAAATCCAACTTATTCCATAACCAATAATAAAACTCTAGCTCATATTCATGGAGTTCATAACAAGAAGAAAGAGAAGTTTCATGTTACTAAACCCTAGAACAAAGTAGAGGCAAAAGAATAGATATTAAAAGATCAAAGATATAAGAGATAAAATTCTTCTTTTTATAGCTTTTCCTCCCTTCCAAAATTAGGTCTTCAAAGCCCAAAGTCCAAGTGGTCCACCAAGCCCATGTTTGAGAAAAACCCGTGTAGAAAATATGTCCAAAAATCGTCGCCGGAAGACCGGGATTACGGTCGAAAATTGGCCGGAAAGTAGCTCAGGTGACCGGCAAAGTCCGCCCGGTCACCTGGTCAACGAGTCAACTCGGGTCAACTATCCAAATCGGTGGGTCAACTCAGAGTCAGACCGATTCAAGTCTGGTCAGTGAGTCAGATGGGTAAATCAGCTGAGTTAAGATGAGTCAGGGTCTAACTGGTATAGGCCTAGGCCATGTTGCACAGGCCATAGTTCTGTGATGCACCATCCTTGTGCATACAACCATCTTGAATTCAAACTGCAATTCACAAATCTACAGCTCCTTTCAATCTGCCCCATCCTGTAACACAATCCACCAGCACCATTTGCACATTCTGCATCTTCTACAGCTCAGGCCATAGTTTCAGTGCACACAAGTGTTTCTTCATTCTACCAAACACAGGCCATACTCCCTGTAATCTCCAGGCCTAGCCATTGCATTGCCTGCATCTTTACCAGCAACTCCAGGCCACAGCGACACTAATTAGCCATAGGAGCAACACCGATTCCCCTGCAACTCTTGGCAACACAAACTCAGAACCTTTGCGACTTCTTAAGCTCTCTCTTATAATATCCAGCTGCACAAGCTTATTCTGCAATTCTCAGTTCCTACAACACATCCATCCTTTCGGCATCTTTAAACTATTACAGCACCACCTCAGACCCTGATTTCAGCTCGCAACCAACCTGGAGCGGCAACACCAGCTCCCATTCTCACCTGATTTAGCTACTTGCAGTACCAGCTCCGAAGCACTATTACCTCCACAGCTGCAACTGTCTCAGCCAAGTACCTCCAATACCCTGCAATACCAGACCACCTCCCTGCAACTCGATGCAGCTGCACAGCAGCCATTTCACTAGAACTGCAACATAACCTCCCTTGAGTCTTGACTGCACAGCACAAACTAACATCACCAGTCCCTCAACTCCATTACAGCTCAACCTTCCCTGACCAGCACAACATCCCAACTTCATATCTGCGATAACCTTCAGCTCTACATCCATTCTCTTGAACCCATTTCTGCATTGCACAAGCTCAGTGTATCCGCTTGCAGCTTCAATTCCTGTGTCTGAAATTTTGACCACCAACAACATCATCAATTGCAGTTCATTTCAACCATGTCAAGCCCATCTCTGCATAGCTGTAAACTCAGTTCAGACTCCATTCGCAGCTCAGCTGCCATCTCAAACCAGCCAGCATCATTCCCATCATTGTAGCTCTTGTATTCATTGCACCACCTGCAAGTCAGGTTCAACAATAGATAACACCACCAGTATCATAGCTTGCCTCAACTCAAGCCAAAACCCCAAGCTCAGAACCCATCAATACTGACAATTTCTTCATCACTGCAATGAATTGCAGAGTACCCACATTCATCAATGACCACACAAATCGTTGCACAACCTCATCTCATCTCCTCAAAGTCACTTTACTTCCAGTTCAAACTCTTCTTGCCAATTTCTCTCATTCCCTGTAAAACTTCAATATTGTAGCTTCTCATACTCCACCGCAAACCAATTGCAGCTCCATTGCCTGAACTTCATACTGACCTATCTTGAATCGCGAGCTCAGAAATGGGAAAGGGAGAACCCTAATTTCAGTTTCATAGTAACCACCAGACAACCCATGAACATCAACGTCCATCAATTCCTTTTCAATCTCAAGAACTTTCACAAATCGAACCCATTCTTCCTCAGACCACCAATTGAACTACCACATACCTTCTCAGCTTAGTTTCAATCCAGAATCCATCTTCTAATTCCATCTCAAAATCGAAACGAACTTAATCCCCTGAATTCATCTTCAATTTCGTCCAATACCCATTCATTTGATTCTTCAACAGCTCAATCATCTCACTGTGCTCTCCATTTCGATCTCAAATTCTCATTCAACCAAACCCTAATTCAATTTCTTCTCTTTTTCATCACAGCAGCAGATCCCCTTTTTTTCTTCTCTCATTTCAACAGCAAACCCCATCTGTCCACTTACAACATCATCATCTTGAATCAAACCCTAATCTGTAAACCGAGAACATCACAGATTTATTTCTATCCATTGTTCTTTTGGCTTCAATCTTACGTGAATCTGCTCTCGAGCCTCTCATGGAAACAACAAACTAAATTTGAGGAAGAAAATGATTTTCTTCTTCTCGACTTAGTTGATAAGGTTGTAGTACAGCCGTATTTAGGCGCCCGACTGATGGATATGGGCCACCTCAATAATCTCTTGTTGATTTGAACTGTCAGTTCTGGGAGACTGACAGCTTAATTTCCGGCGTAACTCCTCTTGTGCAACCTAGCATGCGCCAAATATCGTCTGCGAGTTGACCTTTTTGCCTTTTTCGCTCCAAATGGCTAATTTCTCCTTCTTTTGCTCCCAAATGACTCCATTGCACCTAATAAACTCAAAATCAATCATAAGAGATGCAATTCACGAGAATAATAGCAAAGAAAGCATAACTACTAGATAGTAAATACGGTGTATTCTACACCTATCAAATTCCCCCACACTTAGACTTTGCTAGTCCTCGAGAAAATCAAACAAAACAATTCAAAAAGATACATACAACTCCGTGTCGTCGAGGCTACGGTCACTTTTAGCCTAAATAACAAGCCTTTAAACCCCTAGGTGTCCCTAGTGGACGAGTTATAGGCTCGTGAGGGTTTACTAGAGATATACCCACAAAACCTACTTCCAACTTACTAGTTCTCCGTAATGATAGCATCCAACGTGCTAAGAAGACATAAAGATTCTGCACACTAGTCATAAGAAGTTAGACACATAAATGAACACAATCTCATTCTTAAAAGTTGAGAGAGAAATAACCATCCCTTCTCGACTAAAATTCGGGTTCGGAGTGATCGAAAGTCTCGACTCTGCCTCACAAGAAAGGGTTTTATGATATTGCTCTCAATAATAAACAGCTTTTTATGGGTCACACATGTGTCCAGGTTGGAATGAAGAGAGAATCCTGCGACACGTAAAATGGTAGGAAGGCAAAACCCTCCGAATGTTTTGAAAACCCACATCTTTTATAATTTTTGAAAACCCATTTTTCTCGATCTCTCTTCGAAAGGAAATCAACCATTTAACGAAGGTGGGAATATGCTTACTTACCTCGTTATCTGTTCGGCGTGCAGCTAGCACCACTCTCACAGCATCCATAGAAACGTCTTCGGTCTTCAATCGGTGTCTTCATCTTCGTCTTCGGTCTTCAACTCTTGATGATAACTCTTGAACTTCGTAGAATCTTGACAATATGAAACTTCATTACAGATATTCCTTCTTTCCATTGGCTTTATTGAAAGAATACAAAACTAAAAACGAACTATACAAACCCAAATTTTTTTCTTTTTTTTTTTTTTTTTTTTTTTTTAATTTTCGTTTTTTTTTTTTTTTTTTTTTTTTACTTTTTTTTTTATAAATAAGAAATAATAAGAAATAAAACAAAATAACAAAAACTATTAACAAACCTAAACATTTTCTCTTGTCTTTTTTTTTTTTTTTTTTTTTTTTTTTTTTTTTTTTTTTTTTTTTGAGACAAGAGAAAAATAAAATACAAATAAGATAAATAAAAACATACGTACAAAGGCCACGGTGTAAGTACTTTACCACTTGATTCTTCACAACTTGTATGTCTTGATATCATAAACTTCTCGAACTCTCATCCTTGATAATTTCGCTCTTAATCTGCCCATTTCACAAAGAATTGAAGGTCGGTGCCTCACATTATGTAACATGGGTAGTCTCCACTATAGGGGATCACTACTCTAATACCGAATTCAGTCTGCACCTTATTTGCCACTGGCATGGTTAAATCCAACTTTAACTCTCATACTATTAAGAAACCCGATCATGTTCTCTGTCATCTCTAAGTTCAGTCACTATTATGAGATTCTCGATGTAATCTTAGCGACATGTATACTATGTGACTAAACTAACTACAAGTTGGAGTTTATTTATTCACTATTTCACACAAAAGTTGAAAAATTTACAACGCAAATGCTTAACCACTCCCCCACACTTAAACTTTACATTGTCCTCAATGTAAATTGAATCGTCCAAAGAAAGTCAAGGTGGGAAATCATATCACAATATGCGATAAGAAAAAGCTAAAAACAAGAAAAGAAAAATAAAAGATAAGAGATACAAAACCGGTGGGTTGCCTCCCACTTAGCGCTTGTTTTAAAGTCGTCAGCCCGACTATATCCTTGCAAGATTCATTCCCCATATATTAACAATCTAAAAAGTTGGGGATCCTTCCATAGAACCTGTTTTGCAAACACTAGATTCACACAAATATTAGTAATATAAAACAGAAATGAAGCTATTAACCGATAAAAGTTTCCCCCACACTTATTCTTGTCCACACTTTGAAGTGTATAAAGAATATAAAAGTTGGGTACTTCCACGGTTTCCTGTTCCATAACCTGCATAGTATGAGAATCAAGTATCTCTAATGGCGGAAATCGAGAAACAAAGTCATCCAACAATATTCTCGAAGCACAAACATTCAAACCAATAAGAGGTAAAGGAGAAGAAACAATAGGCAAAGGGTTAGATAAACCTTTCACAATCTCTTGTATTACAGAATCCTCTTCATCCTTGAAAAACTCAAGTGAATTATTCACCTCATGTATACCATGGTCCTCTATCAAACCTTGCAACCATTCTTCGTCCGTTTCTGCCGTAACCAAAGTCTCGACATAAACATCATCATTACAATCATTTGCAAGCTCAATTGGGTCTTCCACAATATTGGTCAAAACGGTCTCATTCTCAACATATTCCTCCTTGTTGTAAGGCACATACTCTTTTTCGGATCCAAATTTTATTATAAGAAACTTTTCTAGAACACTCGAAAATGCATCATCCTCAAGCTCCACCCTTTGAATAGGCTCTTGATCATTATTAAGATCAATACTTGAGTAATCTACACAAGTGTCGACATATTCCTCTTCGTCTTCATCTTGATCCCAAAAAGACTCCATTGTACACTCCTCGGGGATATCACCATGAGTTGTTTCAAGCAATGTATCATAATCACCGTCACTATCATAGTCAACATAAGGTTGTTCCTCGCTGAATTTAGTGTTGCTAAACTCTAACTCATCCTTTTGAATAGGTGAATGATCATTATTAAGATCAAGAGTTGAGTTAACTACACAATTATCAACGAAAGTGCCCAAGGATTCGCCTTTTTCAACATTAGCATCAATCAAATATTCATCACAAACCATATGCACATTAGAATTATCCATATCTTCCTTGTATTGATCAATGCCTCTTCGCAAGATAGTCATACCTTCACGAAGTTCTTGGAGTTGTTCGTTTGTAGTCTCTTTAGCTTTTTTAAATTCCTCTTGTAAAAAGTTGGAAACTTGATCTATAAAATTAGAAACCTTTTGTTCACGAGCATAAGAATCCTCCCATCCTTGTTGTTGTTCACACACATACCCGCCATAAGGTTGTTGAGGAAAACCATAAGGTTCCATGGAATATTGGTCATAACCAATAAATTGGTTTTGATTATACCCATGGAATTGGTAGTCATATTGTTGAGGTTGTTGAAAACCGTATCCATTGTTCCAATATGCTCCTTCCATAGAAATTGGTACCTGAAATAAGATTCTCAAAACAAGGTTAAAAACCAGAAATAAGAAAAATAAAACAAAAGCTAAAAACAAAAATAAGAACCCAAAAACAATTGACAACCGCTGCCTCCCCGGCAACGGCGCCAAAATTTGATCGCTGTCGTAGGCGTCAAAAATAATTTACCCTTTCTTACTACTCAAAATATAAATATAGCAAGGGCAAGAAAGGATCGTTCCCACAGAGAGGTCTAGGTTGTCAAATTGTTTCGGTTCCCTATAAATAACACCGGTAGTTTTGTGATTTTTATATAATAAACTAAATAAAAGCAAATAAAGAAATAAGCAAACAAATCAAATCAAGGATAAGAAGGTATTGGTTAAGGATTTCGTCTTCATTCACAAACATGTTTTCAACTAGAATTGATATTTTAATCTCAACTTTTATCAAAGACCCTAGAATACCTTGATTGCAAGAATATCCCGCAAATCTCCTCATGTCATCAACAAACACATTAAAAGATGCGAATATGAATTCTATCTAAAAGAACAACCTAACGTGTAAAAGCACTAATCAAGTTTAATTCCCTAGATGCATTAAGTTCTATGAAATCAGGCCAATCAAAGCAATCGAACGTGGAAAGCGCACTAATCCGATTTAACAAAGGTTATGACTCACATGTGACTACTAGGATGTATCACTACAAGCAATAATCACAATTATGCTACTTGTAATCAGGAATCTATCACTTTTGCGTATAATAAATCCTAATCTAGCAAGAGAGATGAAAACAAACTCAATCGATTCGCGACTCGACTAACAAGCATTCAACTCATGTAACAATATTGATGGTGAATCATAAATGATAATATGAGAGAAAACTAATTTATTGAATTAAAACCCATATTTGGAAATCCAACTTACTCTATAACCAATAATAAAACTCTAGCTCATATTCATGGAGTTCATAACAAGAAGAAAGAGAAGTTTCATGTTACTAAACCCTAGAACAAAGTAGAGGCAAAAGAATAGATATTAAAAGATCAAAGATATAAGAGATAGAATTCTTCTTTTTATAGCCTTTCCTCCCTTCCAAAATTAGGTCTTCAAAGCCCAAAGTCCAAGTGGTCCACCAAGCCCATGTTTGAGAAAAACCCGTGTAGAAAATATGTCCAAAAATCGTCGCCGGAAAACTGGGATTACGGCCGGAAAGTAGCTCAGGTGACCGGCAAAGTCCGCCCGGTCACCGGTCAACGAGTCAACTCGGGTCAACTATCCAAATCGGATGGGTCAACTCAGAGTCAGACCGATTCAAGTCTGGTCAGTGAGTCAGATGGGTAAATCAGCTGAGTTAAGATGAGTCAGGGTCTAACTGGTATAGGCCTAGGCCATGTTGCACAGGCCATAGTTCTGTGATGCACCATCCTTGTGCATACAGCCATCTTGAATTCAAACTGCAATTCACAAATCTACAGCTCCTTTCAATCTGCCCCATCCTGTAACACAATCCACCAGCACCATTTGCACATTCTGCATCTTCTACAGCTCAGGCCATAGTTTCAGTGCACACAAGTGTTTCTTCATTCTACCAAACACAGGCCATACTCCCTGCAATATCCAGGCCTAGCCATTGCATTGCCTGCATCTTTACCAGCAACTCCAGGCCACAGCGACACTAATTAGCCATAGGAGCAACACCGATTCCCCTGCAACTCTTGGCAACAAACTCAGAACCTTTGCGACTTCTTAAGCTCTCTCTTGTAATATCCAGCTGCACAAGCTTATTCTGCAATTCCCAGTTCCTACAGCACATCCATCCTTTCGGCATCTTTAAACTATTACATCACCACCTCAGACCCTGATTTCAGCTCGCAACCAACCTGGAGCGGCAACACCAGCTCCCATTCTCACCTGATTTAGCTACTTGCAGTACCAGCTCCGAAGCACTGTTACCTCCACAGCTGCAACTGTCTCAGCCAAGTACCTCCAATACCCTGCAATACCAGACCACCTCCCTGCAACTCGATGCAGCTGCACAGCAGCCATTTCACTAGAACTGCAACATAACCTCCCTTGAGTCTTGACTGCACAGCACAAACTAACATCACCAGTCCCTCAACTCCATTACAGCTCAACCTTCCCTGACCAGCACAACATGCAACTTCATATCTGCGATAACCTTCAGCTCTACATCCATTTTCTTGAACCCATTTCTGCATTGCACAAGCTCAGTGTATCCGCTTGCAGCTTCAATTCATGTGTCTGAAATTTCGACCACCAACAACATCATCAATTGCAGTTCATTTCAACCATGTCAAGCCCATCTCTGCACAGCTGTAACCTCAGTTCAGACTCCATTCGCAGCTCAGCTGCCATCTCAAACCAGCCAGCATCATTCCCATCCTTGTAGCTCTTGTATTCACTGCACCACCTGCAAGTCAGGTTCAACAACAGATAACACCACCAGTATCATAGCTTGCCTCAACTCAAGCCAAAACCCCAAGCTCAGAACCCATCAATACTGACAATTTCTTCATCACTGCAATGAATTGCAGAGTACCCACATTCATCAGCAGCCACACAAATCAGTGCACAACCTCATCTCATCTCCTCAGAGTCACTTTACTTCCAGTTCAAACTCTTCTTGCCAATTTCTCTCATTCCCTGTAAAAATTCAATATTATAGCTTCTCATACTCCACCGCAAACCAATTGCAGCTCCATTGCCTGAACATCATACTGACCTATCTTGAATCGCGAGCTCAGAAATGGGAAAGGGAGAACCCTAATTTCAGT
Source organism: Papaver armeniacum (assembly GCA_023531295.1). Classification (NCBI taxonomy): domain Eukaryota; kingdom Viridiplantae; phylum Streptophyta; class Magnoliopsida; order Ranunculales; family Papaveraceae; genus Papaver; species Papaver armeniacum. Next base: position 160,840 of record JAJJWW010006351.1, on the reverse strand, counting down.
TTCATAGTAACCACCAGACAACCCATGAACATCAACTCCATCAATTCCTTTTCAATCTCAAGAACTTTCACAAATCGAACCCATTCTTCCTCAGACCACCAATTGAACTACCACATACCTTCTCAGCTTAGTTTCAATCCAGAATCCATCTTCTAATTCCATCTCAAAATCGACACGAACTTAATCCCCTGAATTCATCTTCAATTTCGTCCAATACCCATTCATTTGATTCTTCAACAGCTCAATCATCTCACTGTGCTCTCCATTTCGATCTCAAATTCTCATTCAACCAAACCCTAATTCAATTTCTTCTCTTTTTCATCACAGCATCAGATCCCCTTTTTTTCTTCTCTCATTTCAACATCAAACCCCATCTGTCCACTTACAGCATCATCATCTTGAATCAAACCCTAATCTGTAAACCGAGAACATCACAGATTTATTTCTATCCATTGTTCTTTTGGCTTCAATCTTACGTGAATCTGCTCTCGAGTCTCTCATGGAAACAACAAACTAAATTTGAGGAAGAAAATGATTTTCTTCTTCTCGACTTAGTTGATAAGGTTGTAGTACAGCCGTATTTAGGCGCCCGACCGATGGATATGGGCACCCTCAATAATCTCTTGTTGATTTGAACTCATCAATTACGGAGACCGACGACTTAATTTCCGGCGTAACTCCTCTTGTGCAACCTAGCATGCGCCAAATATCGTCTCATGAGTTGACCTTTTTTTCCTTTTTCGCTCCAAATGGCTAATTTCTCCTTCTTTTGCTCCCAAATGACTCCATTGCACCTAATAAACTCAAAATCAATCATAAGAGATGCAATTCACGAGAATAATAGCAAAGAAAGCATAACTACTAGATAGTAAATACGGTGCATTCTACACCTATCACTTGGTTAAGATCATACCCGCACTAAGATTTTTCTCCCAAGCCCCTCTCTTTGTCGTAGGAATAATAACTTCTGTTGGTAGCACAACCTCGACTCCATATGTTAAACAGAAAGGTGACATTCCAGTAGCTTCTCGCCTGGTTGTGTTGTAAGCCCATACTGCATTATGCACCTGTTCACACCATGCTCTATTATGCCCTTCTAATTTCTTCTTCAATATATCTGCGATTGTATTATTTGTTGCTTCTGCCTGTCCATTGGCCTTCGATATAGAGGAGTTGATTTCCCGCATTTTATCATAAATGCACTAAGTAACAGTTCTATATTCTGCCCTTCAAACTATTTCCCATTATCAGATACCAATTGTGCGGGAATTCCAAATCTGCATACAATATTCTCAAATATGAATGTAAAAATATCTTTGTCGCGAATGTGTTATACTGCCTTTACTTCTGCCTGTTTTGTGAAATAGTCTGTAGCGACAATCAGATATCTTCTTTGCCCAGATCCCGGTAAAAAAGGTCCCACAATGTCTAAACCCCATTTTCCGAAAGGCCATACACTTGTTGAGGATGTTAATGGTGCTCCAGGTGCATGTATTTTCTTTCTGTGCCTTTGACAATCCTCGCAACGTCTTGATACTTGTTTCACATCTTCATGCATATATGGCCAGTAGTAACCTTGCATTCTCGCTTTGTGTTCCAAAGATCTTCCGCCGCTGTGATTGTCAGCATCCCCACAATGTAACACCTTTAACACTTCTTCCCCTTCTTTTCGTGTCAGACATCTGAGTGAGGGTCCGTTAAAGGATCTCCGGTACAATACCCCATCTCTTAGTTCATAATTTGTCGCACGACTCTTTAATTTGTGTGCATCCAATCTATTCCTTGGTGTTTCTCCTCTCATCAGATATGCATGAAGTTCTTCTCTCCAATCTTCGATATTGGGTACTTGTTCTCCATCTTCTACTATCATTATATCTACCTCTTCTTCTTCTTCTTCTTCTTTTTTATTGATTGATGGCGATAAAAGTGTTTGTATCTTTATGCATCTCGCAGTTGGGTCTGTCATCATACTTGAGATAAAAGCAAAAGCATCTGCGAGTCTGTTATCTTTTCTTGATATATGTCTCCATTTTATTTTTGGGATTCTCGCTGACAATTTTTCAACAAGTTTCTTGTACTTATTCATGGATGATTCGTTTGTAGTGTATTCTCCTTTTGACGAATGACTAGCTGCGATCACTGGTGATTCTCACGTTTTCCAACTTCATTTCTATTGCGAACTTCAGGGCATGTATCACAGCTTCATATTCTGTTTCATTATTGGTGGATGTAAACTCCAATCTGAAAGAAAAAGCCATTTTGGTGCCCTCTGGCGAAATCAAAACAATTCCAACTCCGTTACCTTCCCCATTTGATGATCCATCCACCAATATTTCCCATCTATTTGGCTTTGTTAATAGATCTCTTGGATTTCCATGTTCTTCTTCTACATCCATCATTTCTTCCACAACTTCATCATCTTCTAGAGAAAACTGCTAAGAAGTCTGCAACAACTTGTGATTTGGGTGAAGATAATATTTCATATTTTATTTTGAAATGTCCTATTTGTGCATTCCATCTCTCAACTCTGTCTGATCTTTTTGAATTCTTCATTACTGACTGAATTGGTACTTTTGTCAACACCCTTATTTCATGTGCCTGAAAATATATGCGAAGTTTAAATGCTGCATAAACTAATGCCAAAATTAGTTTTTCAATTTTTGAATAATTTTTCTCCGCGACATTGAAGGTTTTGCTGATGTAATAAATTGGTTTTTCAACTCCTGCGTGTACTCGTAATAACATAGCACTTAATGTGTGCGAAGTTGTCACAAGATAGATTAAAAATTCTTCTCCCGGTTCTGCTTTTTGCGAAATAGATATATTCGTCAGATGTTCTTTTATTCCTTGAAAAACTTTCTCGCATTCATCTGTCCATGTAAATTTCGTCCCCTTTTAGAGTATGTTGAAAAAATGTTTACATTTGTCTGATGATCGCGAGATGAACCTTCTTAACAAAGCTAAGAGCCCATTTAACTTCTATTCTTTTACCGTCGCTGGTATTGGCATGTCACGAATTGCTTGCACTTTCTCTGGATCAACTTGTATTCCTTCTTTTGATACAATGTAGCCTAAATTTTTTCCTGACGCAACCCCAAAGATACACTTTTCTGGATTTACTTTGATGTTAAAGTGCCCAATTTGTTCAAAAATTTCCCTCAGATCTTGGACATGATCTTTTGCTTCTTTACTTTTTATTAATATATCATCCACATACACCTCTAACGTTTTGTGTATCCATTTCGCAAACACCTTCTCTACCATCCTTTGGTATGTTGCTCCAGCATTTCGCAAACCAAATGACATTTTTGTATAACAATATAACCCTCTTGGAGCGAAAAAAAGTATGCTCCCGATCTTCTTGGCGAGAGGGATTTGATTGTAGCCTTTATATCCGTCTAGAGAAGATATTCTATCATTTCTCCTGCTTCTTGATTCGACCATTTATGGAATATCTGGTAACGGAAAACTATCTTTCGGACAAGCTTTATTTAAATCAGTAAAATCTATACAAATTCTTATCCCCTTTTTCTTCTTTGGGACCACAACCATATTTGCTATCTACTCCGGATATTTTGATTGTCTTATGATTCCTACATCCAGCATCTTCTGCAACTCTTCTTCTATTTGAGGATGATATGTTGTTGCGATTTTTCTGATTCTTTGTTTAAATGGCCTCACATTTTTGTCAATATCCAACCTATGACACGCCACAGACGGATCTATTCCAGGCATCTCATCCATATTCCACGCGAAAATATCTTTATAATCTCGCAACAGACCAATAGTTTTTTCTTCCTCATTTGCCTCCATCTTAGTCCCAATTTTTAGTATTTTGGGTTCTTCTTCGGTTCCAACATTCACTTCCTTTGTTGGTTCCGCTGCGATGTAACTGGTCTTAGGTTCTCCCATTGGTGTTGGCTCTTTTATTTCCTTCACAAGTTCATTCCCTTCTTCCGAAATTTCGCTAGGTATTCCTTTTCCTTCCTCTCGCTCTTATCATATAAGTTCTAAATTCTTCTTCTTTCTTTGCCTCCTTCACCATTTTTCTGCGATCTTTTCGCTTCTTTGCACGTCCTTCATACTGTCTCACCTCAATTTGATAACATAATTTCGCTTTATCAGTATCCCCTCTAATTTTACCAATCCCACTTGGCATAGGAAATTTGTTGCATTGATGTAATGTTGACGCTACAACCTTAATTGCGTGTATCCATGATCTTCCCAACAACATGTTGTACGGAGATTCCATATCCACCACACATAATGTCACTTGTGTTTCAATCTCTCCCAGCAAAATTCGCATCTCTATTTCCCCTTTTGGTTTTGTTATAGATTTGCCAAAGCCATGAATATGATATGTTGAGCGAGACATCTCTTCATTTTTGTACCCCATTCTTTTGTATGTATGGTAAAACATTATATCCACCGAACTTCCTGTATCCACCAAAGTTCTGTTTACCGCCCATTCTTCCATAGTTTTTGCTAATTTCCCCTTTTCTTTCTGTATGGTTACTGTGATTACCAAAGGTGATGTGTGGCTCAAATTTTCTCTAGGTATTTCTGCTGCTGTGAATGTAATTTTCTGTTTTTCCCAATCTTTCAAGGGTGATACCTTCTCCATCGTCATGATTTTCTTTCCTTCAAAATCTCGTTCATGGAATTCATTAATCATTGTTTTTGTAATCAAACTACACTCAAACCTTCTGTTGCATTCCTTGATTTTGATTTTCTCTTCCTTAACTGATTTATCGATTTGTTTCATCATTTTCTTGATTTGAACAATCTTAATAACAATCTTTAATCTTATATGCCAGTCCCTGTTTCTAGCGCCATTATGTAGTTACAGGAATTCCCACAATACATCCCTCACAAGAATTCATAATATCAACACATCTTTAAGGTCAACAATCACACTTTTTATTAATTGAGTTAGAAATTTTACAAGAAGGAAATGAAATCAAGAATATAACCGTTATCTAGACTTTTTCTCTCCTCAAAACTTTCTCTCCACTCTAAAAAGATCTCCCTCCTTTTAGGCCTGTTCGGCTCTTTATGTAGGATGTTACATAGTGGATGACAGCTAAGCTGTCCTTTATTTTCGGATTTGGCTTGCGATATTCTCGCAAGCATAGAAATGTTAAATTTCACGACACTCCTACATTTCGCTAGGTCTCCACATCTTTTTCGTGTTTAGGCTGTCATCATCACTAGTGGAAAATGGACTTTTTGAGTCTGATTGGGATTTATAAATAAAACTACCCGGGCCTTTCTTTATTTTTTGGGCTTCCAATGGAAGTCTTATTAATGACCCAAAGTAAAACAAGTTGCTATGGAAGACGTAATACTAAGGGGTAGTTTCGTAAATAATAGAGCTTCTAGAAGGTTTATGGTTAAGTCTGCGTGGGGACTAGTTTCTATGGTCCCATTTTCCCAGATTTGGTTCCTTATCTTGGTCTTCATTTACTATTATCACTTCTCTCTCAGATCTCTTACAGCATCTGAGTTTTTACTCCAAAACGAATGAAAATCCAAATTGTAGACTCTCTTCAAGTGATATTCAATCATATATTCTATGAACTTTTAGATCTAAATCAAAGGTTTTTGGGTTTATTGATTAAGCTACGGAACCAGATGGTGAAGGAGGAGTAATTAGTAGTCTTAGAGATCAAAATCTAAGAGGTGGGTTTTTTTCCTCGTTAATTTTGTTATGCAAATCATATTTGTTCCTTTAAATTTTGTGTAGATTGTTTACTGAAGTATTGTTCTGTGTTATATCATTCGTAGGTTAAAGGATATCTTATCTATCTGTAAAGAGAATTCTAAAAATTAAAATACGGTTTGGCTGGTGGTGGAAAGGATTTGGGTGAACAGATTCAACAATTTCATGAGAAGCAACTTCGAAGGTATAAAAACATTATTACTTTCTTTGATTTCAATTTCTCAAATTAGGTTTTTTTTCTTTTAGTTGTTTTTGCTTTTTTATGGTTTAAATATGTGGATTTGGGGTATTTTTGACTGATTTGAATTGTTTAGGTTGTTAGTAGTCATTTAATTTTTGTATAAGTTCTCAATTTCTCCACTCGTTTTCAGTTATGGGTTTTCATGAGCGGATGAAATTTGTGCTTGGGAGGGAATTTCCTTCAATTTTATTTGTATGTTTTTGTTGCTGTGATGGTGCTTTTGTGTTAGGTTGGTTGTAGGTATATGGTTATGGTGTGCATTGTGGTGCAGGGTAGGTTATTTCAGGATGTAGATTTTGATTAGTGATAGTTGGAACTGTAATTTCACCAGTTTTTCTGTTGCATTGTGCATTTAATTTTTATATTTCATGGATTTGTCTGCTGCAAAATCTGTTCATTGATATTTTGTAGTAGCGAAGTTTTAATTTACAGAAGCAAAGATGGTAAGCTTTTCCGTAGACTACTTCTAATGTTTCAATATGGTTTTATAACTGATCCGTTTCTGATACTCTTTTGTCGTTTAATCTGTGCAGATGAAGTTTACAAATGAAGAGCTTCATCGGATCATGGACCTGAAGCATAATATCAAGAACATGTCCGTCATTGCTCATGTGGATCATGGTATGCAACTGTATAGTATCTATGTTTCAATTTGAGTTTGTGCATACAGTTAATTAGTTTAGCTGATATTGGTATGTTTCTTTTGCAGGAAAATCAACACTTACTGATTCTCTTGTGGCTGGTGTTGGTCGTTGCCCAAGAGACTTCTTGTGATGTTCGGATAACAGATACCCGTGCAGATGAGGCAGAACGTGGTATTACAATTAAATCTACTGGTATCTCTCTCTATTACGAGATGAGTGATGAGTCTTTGAAGGCCTACAAGGGTGAAATAATGTGTAACGAGTACCTCATCAACCTTATTGATTCACTGGTCATGTTGACTTCTCTTAAAGTCACAAACAGCATTACGTATCACTGATGGTGCACTTGTTGTGGTGGACTGTATTGAGGGTGTTTGCGTCCAAACCGAGACTGTCCTTCGACAAGCTCTTGGAGAAAGGATCAGGCCTGTTTTGACTGTCAACAAGATGGACAGATGTTTCCTAGAGCTACAAGTTGATGGGAATAGGCTTATCAGACTTTGTCCAGAGTTATTGAGCTTTCTCCAGAGTTATTGAGAATGACAATGTTACTATGGCCACGTATGAAGACCCACTCCTCGGTGATGTCCAGGTTTACCCTGAAAAGGAACAGTCGCCTTCTCTGCTGGTTTGCATGGGTGGGCTTTCACTCTTACCAATTTCGCAAATATGTATGCTTCTAAGTTCGGTGTTGAACACAGTAAGATGATGGAGAGGCTTTGGGGTGAGAACTTCTTTGACCCAGCAACTAAGAAGTGGACTAATAAGAGAACCTCGTCTCCCACATGTAAGCGCGGCTTTGTCCAGTTCTCTTATGAACCCATCAAGCAGATCACTGCCACTTGCATGAATGACCAAAAGGACAAGTTGTGGCCTATGTTGCAAAAGCTAGGTGTTGTAATTAAGAATGACGAGAAGGAGTTGATTGGGAATCCCTTGATGAAGCGTGTGATGCAGACTTGGCTCCCTGCAGCTACTTCTCTACTTGAAATGATTATTTATCATCTCCCCTCTCCCCATACAGCTCAGTATAGTGTCGAGAACTTGTACAAGGGTCCTCTTGATGACCAGTATGCTAATGCCATCAGAAACTGTGATCCCGAAGGAGGCTGATGCTTGGTCCACTGAGGTTTGTTACTAGAGAACTCCAATGACGAAAATGGATAAATAATATGAAACTGAGAAAAGAAAAAAAAAGTAATTAATTGCTCGTATTCATTTTGATCACCTAGTTTATGGTTCTGTATTTGGTTTCAATTTTAGCCACAAGATGCGTATGGACTGGCTCGTAACAGAAGAGTTTTACGTGCAACCATTACACCAAGTACTTCAGAGTCGAGTGTTGTATCAGATGATTCCACAACGTTTATGGTCCCTTTGGTTAGTACCTGGGAAGGCATGGTATATGTACATTGCTATTTCTAAACTTGATATCATGATTCCAGTTAATCTAGTGACACTGGGTGGCTAAAATGTCATTGTTAATCTATTTGTATTGCATTTACTTGCTTTTTCAAAAGTTAATATATGATATTGCATATTGTTTGTAAATATCATTTGAGATTTGAGCAAGTTATTTGTTGTTGATTCAGGATTTTGGTTCGCCCTATTTAAAATTCAATTAAAAACCTGTTAGGCATATGATATCCTGCGCACTTGCATCTGGAAAAGGAGCGTAATGCAAACTCGGAAAGTAAGTTTCAATTTTAAAACTCTTCCATGATATTCCCATGTTGCAATCATCATGTCATTGTTTGATCTCTTTTAACACACTCATTGCAGGCAATATGCGATACTTGTTAAGGTATTACATGAGGAATCTGACAAATTGTTCTGTCTTGTATAAAATTTATGAGAATAGTGCGTGCTTTTAGAGTTGTATCCACTGATTTTTATAGATGTATTAAACTAAATAATAGCTACCATCTTAGTAAAATTAATACAATATTTTGTATCTTATATACCTCGTAGATCTGATGAAAAGATCTATTTCCCCTGGTGCTTGCAGTTTCTTATTTTTCTGTTGATATCTTAATTAAAGTATCAATATTAGACACACTTCGCACTTACTCAATGTAGCGTAGACATTCAGGCATATCTGGCATATCTATCGTGGTATGTAAAAACTAACTTTTTTTGTTTCACATTTGTGTCCTGAAGCTCTGGCTTGCCTGAACATCCTTATTGTCCAGGCCAACCAAAACTATACTTTTTTTTTTTGTCTTATCCTTTTATATCAAGACTATTTTGTTGGCATGGACAGTCCTACGGAATTTGTATTTCCGTTAGCCATGTATAATAAAGCAACACACACCCAAATTTCACTCTAAATGCGATTTAAAATGATGTTTGAGTTGAGTCAAGCGTATGCCGATACATGGGTATGATAACTAAAGTGTGTGGTTCCTGGTATAATGATAGTGTACGTAAACGTTCCTTAAATATGTGTAAATCTATTTATGCTTCTTGATGTTAATGTGCACATGATTCTAATGTGACCATTTAATCTATATTACTCCCTGTTGTTGTCTTGCCTTGGGTGTATAATACAGTAAAATGCAACATTATTAACCATATGGTCCGTACATATATCCATTTTGATGACCATTCAAGTTGATCATAATCCTGTATAGATTGGGAAATTTTATTTTTGTTTTCAGTTATAGTTAGTTTAGTTTTCCTTTGCAAGGTATCTTTACTCCGGCTAGTTCATTCGTTAGTTTACTTTGGAGTTGATGTTTGTGTGCTTCCAATTATTATTGTCATCTGTATTTTTTATTTATTTGTCGCCATGTTCTTGTTATGGACTTGCAGGATTTTTGTGAATACTGAAATTGATTTGTTTATGTCGTCTTTCATGTGATGTATACAGGTAATGGTCATTGGGAGGCCAACTTGAATGTCGATTAACATCTTCCATACAAACACAGGGGTTGAGCTTGTCGGGTAATGGACCTGATCAGAGCAAGTTTGTCAGTAAACAAAGGCATAGATGGTGAAGTCTTGGCTTCAACTTAGTGTTGAAGCTTTCTGGTTGTTAAGCTTGTAGTAGGAACAAAAAATTTAGCATTTGTTCCGAGATTTTAGATAGTTAATGTTGTACACTGTTAGCACTTTTGAATACAATTTTAGTTATAAAGTTATTATCAATTTAATTTTTGATTAATACAGTTTTGAAGTAAATGTTAGTTTAATTGTCTTTTTCTTTTCTTGAAGCATTTAATTGTCATTCAACTTTTATTTTTAGTTTATCCTGAATCAATTTTATAAAATATGTTCAATATAAACGGCTGCTTTTGTAAGCCATACCAATAAGATGTTCATGGAAGTCGTTTTTGAAAGAATTTATAGTCTCCCATCCACAGTCGTTTTGAGAAATAAGACTACAGATTTAGGGCTCTCAGGCACAGTCATTTTTAGTGATTGTAAGGCTTTTTTTGACAGACTTGTTTTTTTGATTTTCCACTAGTGCATCTGTTGCGTCATCTCTGTAACCAATCTGCGATATCTTCGCAGTGTGTTGTTCAAAGAACTCGCAAAGGCATTGATGTTGCGATATTCTGATCCTACAGTTTGTTTCAACATTGTTAGAAATCTTCACAGGTTCAACCCCTTCTGTGCTCCAGAAGCTCCACCAGCCACTCCAAAAGTCTATCCACCAGCCGTTCCATGAATAAGGATGTTTATTACCTTGTTTTTATGATTTAATAGTAATTGAATCTAATGTAACATTTAATGAAAACTAATGTGATTTTAATTTAACGTTTGATGGAATAATGGGATATTAAATAAGAAATTTTCAAATTAGTTATGCTAGTACACGGTGGTATAAATACAAAGACACTTTCATTATATAAGCACGTGTCAGCATAACGATAGTGGAATCAGTTCATACACTTAATCTGTCCACTCCAACTTAAAACATGTTGGATATTTTCAAAAGTGTTTTCCATGCGTGTCTTCTTCCGTAGAAGTGTGAAAATGCATAAGATATTTGCAATCAGGGCTTGAGCATAGATTAATCATCTGTTATGTAAACTCTACTTCTTCGTAGTGGACTTCTTCAACCTGGCTTTAAGTTTCAATTTTTTCCACAATGCTGCTTCTCCGCAGTAGTCGTGTTGTGACTTCTTCAACCAAGATTTAAGTTTCAAGTTTTTCCACGATGTTGCTACCTTTTATCTTCTTACTCCTTCATAACAACAACTACTAACATTCGTGGTTCTTCACGACAATTAGATATTGACATTGCAAATACTTGAGCTTTTATGGTTGTGATTCAATGGCCATTCTGTTATATGAAAAACCAACTTTTGGTCACTTTGAATACATCCAAGGGCATTGCATCAGACTATATGGTCATCCATGAAACATAATGGACGAATCTCTTTTGCTTCCGCACATAATATTTGTTTTCCTTTGCTTTTAGAAAACAAGGTATTGGTTGAGGACGTTTTCGGTTGTGTTTGGAAAATATTAGTTGTAATGTATCATTTATATAATATAAGGATAACATGTCCAAAATGTCATGAAAAGTTTTTCTATCATGAATCCGAGTATTTTTGTTGTGGTAAGGGAAAAATATGTTTCCCATTTGTTGAGTTACCTATAGAACTTCTAGAGTTGTTTGATGATCAAGGACCAAGAGGGAAAGAGTTTAGGATCAACATCAGATCTTATAATCGTTGTTTTTCGCTTACTTCGATGGGATTTTACTTTGATAAGGATCTCGCCGATGGTACTGAAGGAGTTTATACTTTCCGCATTCAAGGCCAGCTTTACCATAAGATTGGTAGCCTTTTACCTCCAGATAGAGCACCTCGACCGCGATATATACAAATATATTTTTATGACACAAATCAGGAGATTAAGTGGAGGATGAAGGAAGGTAATGATGTGTTGGATAGAGATGTGTTAAAGCTGTTAAGGGAAATCTTGAATAGACACAATAGCTTTGTTCATGTTTTTCGTCAAGGTTCAGAAAGAGAAGATCTTTTGGATTGCCAGTTGATTATTAAAGAGCAACCTAAAGATCAGTTGCAGTACACTCTTCCAAGTGCTTCCCAGGTTGCGGCTATTGTGCCAATAGGTGATGAAAGTTACAAACATACTGAACGTGAAATAGTAGTGCAGACAACGGGTGGGAATCTCTTACAGGTCTTTGAGACAGGTGGCAATTACGATCCTATGCAATATCCACTTTTACTCCGTTATGGAAGCTAGTGGTGGGACATAAATAACAAAGATTCAAATGGAAGAAAGATGTCATGCCGTGGATACTATTCGTACATTTTGTAGGTATTAATACGTCTTTAGTTATGAAAGATTTTGAATTCATATTTTTCTTGAATTATGACACATCGTTCACTATATCCTGCATCATATCTTCTCTAATGTGTTTCTGAATATTACTTCTGTAGTTATTAAGTAATACAACCTATAAATCCTGAGACTTGAACTCACATTTCTAGTCAATTTTTTGGGTGTTTTTGTATCTTTTAATTATTGTACAGATCCACAACATTCATGATTCACTTTTTCTTCGAGGTGGGCGATTGTTGCAATAGTACGTTGTGGATAACTAGGTTAAAATTGACTCCGCCAGACTCAGATGGGTTACAGGTCATCAGAAGGAAATAAGGGCAGAAATCTACGAAGAACTACAAGATGCACAAAGAGCAGGCGAAACTAACGTAGGTAAGTTACAAATTGAATACATATGCACATTATGTTTTTTTTCCCGAAATAAAATTCAAACTCAAAGCTTCATAATCCACTTTAGTTTTAAAAGAGAGCAAAGTTTCAAGTTTTATATCCTAAGTACTTCAAACATGCATGAATTCTTGATACGTTTTTTTGTCTCAATAGACGAACTAGGCAAGAAGATAGTACTACCTTGTTCATACATTGGTGGGCCGCGTGATATGTACCAGCGATACCAAGATGCGATGGCATTGGTACAGAAATATGGAAAGCCTGATAAATTTCTTACAATGACATGCAATCCACTCTGGCCCGAGATTGTAGCTAATTTACGTCCCGGTCAATCTGCATCAGATAGACCTGATTTAACAACTAGAGTATTCCGTGCTAAATTTGAAGATTTGAAAGAAGATATATTTAACAAGAATATACTAGGAAGAGTAGCTGCTCATGTTCACGTTATTGAGTTTCAGAAAAGAGGTCTACCTCATGTCCATATGTTGATCATATTGGAAAAAGAAGACGAGTTACAAGGTCCTGATGATTATGATCGTATAGTTAGAGAAAAAATCCATGATAAAAGGAAAGAGCCCAAATTGTATAAGTACGTGAAAAAATGGATGATTCATGGTACGTGTGGCAGCAAGTGCATGTGGGAAGGGAAGTGCAAGAGAGGGTTTCCGAAAAAATTTTCTGAATGTACCGTGCAAGGCAAAGATGCTTACCCAGTCTACCAGAGGAGAGATGATGGAAATAATATACAAATGAGTAAGAACTTCATAGCAGACAATATATTTGTGGTGCCTTACAATCCTTAGCTTCTTCAGAAATATGATTTCCACATCAATGTAAAAGTTTGCTCCACTGTCCAAAGTGTGAAGTATCTTTACAAGTACGTCTACAAGGGCCCAGATTGTATTTCCTTTCGAGTGCAACCAGTGCAACCAGAATCCGAGAATAACGAGGTAACACCCTATATCAATGCAAGATGAGTGTGTGCTCAAGAGGCAATGTGGAGGATATACATGTTTGCGATGAATAAGATGTGTCCAACAGTTCAACGATTGCACTTGCATCTTCCCAAACAAAATAGTGTCCTGTTATATGAGCATCAAACAGTCGACGAGGTCTTAGCAAATAAAAATAATTCCAAAACGATGTTGATGGAGTATTTTGTTACAAATTCATGTGATCCTATGGCTAGGCGATGGTTATATCGGGAGTTTCCTGAACACTACACATGGGACAAAGTAATTAAGAAATGACATAGAAGAAGAACAAAACAGAGGGTGATTGGTAGAGTATATTCTGTGCACCCTATTGCGGCTGAAAGGTTTTTTCTGAGGCTCATACTTATGCATGTTAGGGTGCTACTTCATACGAAGATTTGTTGACAGTTGACGGCAGAAGATATATCATACATTTAAAAGTGCAGCCGAGGCACGAGGATTATTGGATAATGATAATAGTTTGAGGGCATGTATGGCCGAAGCATCAACAAACAAGATGCCATCTGCTTTGAGAACTCTTTTTGGTAGCAGATTGGTTTTCTGCAACTCGGTGGTCGTTAGAAAGTTATGGGACGAGTTCTTCAACGACATGGTTGAAGATTATGCAAGTTCAAGTGATATAAGCTCCGCATATTTATCAGACCGTCTTCTCAGAGAGCTGGGTCAAATGCTTCCTCAACATGGGAAGCGTTTAAAAGATTATGATCTTCCGGAAATTATTGGCATATCAGACGATAATTTACAGGTGTCTGATTTGATCGAAGAGGAGGTATCCATTCCGGTTTCCGAAGAAGATATGATGAATGTGGACAAGTTGAATGAAGATCAGTCCAAGGCTTATGATACAATTATGGGTGCCGTCCGAAGTAAAGAAAGCAGAGTCTTCTTTATTGATGGTCCAGAAGGTACCGGGAAGACTTTTCTCTACCGTGCTATTTTGTCTACCATCAGAAGAAGTGGTGGTATTGCCATAGCAACAGCTACGTCTGGAGTTGCAGCTACTATGTTACCTGGTGGAAAAACTGCACACTCCAGATTCAAGCTTCCATTAACCCCGGATGAAACTTTTACATGTGACATCGCTAAAAATGACAAGTTGGATGATCTTCTCCGTCAAGCTACCGTGATTATATGGGATGAAGCTACCATGGCACATCGGTATTCTGTCGAGGCATTCACTACGACTATGAGAGATATAACGGGTAACAAGAAGCCGTTTGGGGGTAAGATTGTTATTATGTGAGGTGATTTATGCCAGGTTCTTCCAGTTGTACTAAAAGCTTCAAGGGGGCAAATGGTTGATTCGTGTCTTACCCGATCGACTATGTGGAGACATGTAGAGATTCTTCGTCTGAAGAAAAATATGCGTGCAGTAGGCGATACATAGTATTCTGATTTCTTGATGCAAGTTGGTGACGGAAATGAACCTTTTGTGGAAAATGACATGATAAAGATGCCAGATGATATGGTACTGATACCCTGGAATGGTGAAGATTCAGTGTCCCAACTGATAGATGCTACCTTTCCCGACTTGGCAGATAATTCTGAAGATCAAGATTACTTGCTTAACCGGGCACTTATCACACCACTGAATGAGCATGTCGATAAGTTAAATGATTGAGTGGTCAGCATGTTTCCCGGAAAAGAGCATACGTATTATTCATTTGATTCTGTGGAAGATGATTTCCAAAACCTCTATCTTCAAGAAAAGTTGAACGGAATGGCCCCTGGTGGTTTACCTCCTCATGAGATGAAACTGAAGCTAGGATCACCCATTATGTTACTGAGGATTGTTAGTGCTAAGAATTGCTTACGCAATGGTACCAGGCTTATCATAAAGAAGTTCTTTCCAAATTGTATTGATGCAGTGATCCTCAGTGGGAATTCAGCGGGTAAAAGAGTATTTCTCCATAGGTTGCCAATGAGCCCACCAGAGAATCTTGAGATGCCGTTCAAGATGATTCGCAAGCAATTTCCAGTACGTATGTGCTTTGCGTTCCCAATCAACAAAGCACAAGGACAAACAATTGAAAACACCGATATTCATCTTCCCGAGCATGTCTTCAGTCATGGGAAACTGTATGTTGGGCTTTCAAGGGGTGTTTCCAGTAACAACACTAAAGTGTTAATCAAGAAAGGACGCGTTGCTGATAAAGTCGGAACTTTCACCAAGAACGTTGTGTACAAGGAAGTTCTTACGTCCTCTTAGCTTAGGTAAACATCTTACAAATTAATGTCGTCTGCAAAGTTCTTAGTCGCTGTAATTTTTTTTTAATTAAATGTTTTTTTTTATTTATTTTTCTCTATTATTTTAGTTTTGGTTTCATCTTACATTTTGGTGTCTATTGTGTATGGATTTTTCACTCGCTGAAATGTAAGTTGCATCTATTCTAATTTACAAGAGATAAAACTGTGAAACAGTATTTTTTATTTTGAAGGTGGAATTTCCGCCTTAGTATTATAATTTGTTTTCTCGTAAATTTTGTAACGGAAGGACAAGTCGGCAGGTGCACATCGCACGTGCGTATTTACTAGTTAATAGATAGATTTATGTGTTTATTTGATCTCGATTATCGATTTTGTTGGTACCTATTTTTGCACTTATTTTTTTGTATTTTCTGTCTTTGTAGGTGCTTTTGGAGAAATAAAATTTTGCGGAGAAATTGGCTCGAAAAGTGGTTTTTGCACCCCCGGAAGAAAATTACTAAAGGCACCCATAAATGTGTTAATGGCACCTCGGGGCCTAGTTAGCATTTCGGGACACGAAAATAAGTTCAGGACGGCAAATGTACGAGTATTATACGGATTTCGGTCATTCGGATTCGGTCAAAAAGTTGGTCAACGGTGCAGAATATGGCGGTAGTTCGAAACGACATACATACGTGTATAACTCGTTTTAGACATATGAGCTCGACACTGAAAATTCGAATTAATACAAAGCATATTTTGTGGTTACATTGAATCAGAAATATGATTAAACCAAGTTTTATGTGTTATATTGATAATACAGTAAAAATATACAAGAACAAGCAAATAGCCCAATAACTCAATGGTTGCAGTCTTATTTGGCAAAATAGGGGTCATGGGTTAATTCCCTTTACCAACATCTTTTTAGTTACTCTTAAAAATAGAAATAAATGGTCTTGAATCGCCGAGTGAATGACCCAACAGTTCGAATCGCGAGTCACGCCGAGTCAAAACCTAGTCACCTGTCCGAATTAGGCAGACGAATTATACGCGAGCTCCACTTATTCGCAAATAATTCGAATTTCCCACGTAGTACGCGTGCCAGGTTCGATGTTTGAATAGTTCGGAAGTATGATTCGAACTCGGTCAGTTTGGAAACGTTCGTGAATAATTCATCGAAATACTAACTAGGCCGTGGAGGAGTGTTATTAGCACCTGAGAAGAAGTTATAAAAGCACCCCGAAAATTTTATATCTTCCCAAGATTTATGTCAATCCCTACAACATTTGTGTCTATCTTGTCAACATTCATATCTATCTTCCAAGATTTGTGTCTATCTCAGAAGATCATTTTCTATCTTCCAAAATTCGTGTCTATCTCCAAGTGACTTCCAAAATTGTTTTAGAATTTTTGCATGTCATACAGTAGGCATATGCAGCGCCGGCCATGAGGCAAGGTCAACAAAGGTTGACTTTAGGGCAGTGATAAGCACGAAAGTGCTACTTTTTATACCCGTATTTATACTAGCTACGACTTGATATTGTGGCTAACAAAACTATTTTAGTGCTTTTGTAGAAAGTACAAGTGAATTTGATCATCCGAATAATAAACGGCTAAATAAGGAGCTTAAACGTCATTTACGGCAAGGTTCACAAAAATGACTCAGGGCAAGAGAGCCTTAGTTAAGTGTGGTTGGCCTAGAGAGCCTTAGTTAAGTGTGGCTGGCCTGGTATTTTTCTATATACCAGCACCACTAAAATTACCTCACCCAATGATGCAAGGAGAAACGAGCAGTGACGTCAAGCCCCTCTGATGGGTTAGAGAAATGTTATTTGCAAGGGCATCTGGAGCTGTCAAGTTAAGAGAAACAAGTGGAACCCGTGATCTTTTTCCACCACGTCTTGTGTTTACTAGATTTTCTTAATGTAGCAGGTGATACAGAAAAGAATTTCGAGCATCATCGTCTCTTTGGTAGATCCAAGCTTTTCTCAAGTGGGTTAAAAGATGTTTCTCGATGGATAGATCTCGGATTTGAACTACATCAAACAAGACCAAGAAGCGTCAACAGGATTTGAGTGCTAGATTGAGTTGCTGTTGTGATTCGCTGTCGACTATTAGTTATGTAGAAGGCTGGTGATGGTGGCTCGAGTTTTCTCGATGGGAAATGTTGGTCGTGGTGGCTGTATTTGAGGCAAGGCATGAATGAAGCTTCCAGCCGTGTAATGATGGATGGGCGAGATTATGAGCTTTCTTTGAGTTGGAATAGAGCTCGAGATGGAGGAGAACCATGTACTAAATGGATCGGCAATTGAAGGAATGGCTGCTAGTTGCAGTCAGTGAAGTGGTGATGGCGGTATGTGCTTGAAATAAGATGAGTCGGCGTTGATTTTATGGGCGAATGGAAAAGCTGGCTGTAGCCGAGTGAGGCCTGAACTTCCAAATTCCTAAGCTCACCAAAGAAAATTATGAAAATTGGAGCATTCAAATGAAGGCGTTACTAGGCTGGCAAGATGCATGGGAGATATTTCTTTGCCGAGCAAAAAAAAAAAAAAGATGCATGGGAGATAGTAGAAAAAGGTTATGTCGAACCGGAGGATGAAGCGGCGCTACCGCAAAATGAAAAAGATATGCTACGTATATCGAGAAAGAGAGATAAAAGAGCTCTTTTCCTTATTTATCAAGGCATGGATGAGTCGTCGTTCGAGAAGATATCAAGAGCCGTTAATGCAAAGCAAGCTTGGGAGATTTTGCAAAATTCCTTCAAGGGAGTTGACAAAGTAAAGAAGGTGCAATTGCAAACTCTAAGAGGTGAGTTCGAATCTCTCTCCATGAAAGAGTCCGAATTAATCTCGGATTATTTTTCAAGAGTTTTAGTTGTCGTCAATCAACTAAGAAGAAATGGTGAGGTCATGAGTGATAGTCGTGTGATCGAAAAAATATTGCGGTCACTCGTTCCAAAATTTGATTATATCGTCGTCGCAATTGAGGAGTCCAAAGAAGTCGAATCCATGACCGTAGATGAGCTCATGGGATCGCTACAAGCCCATGAAGAAAGAATGAGAAAGAGAAGCAAAGAGGGAGCAGTAGAACAAGTTCTACAAGAGAAGCTCACTTTCAAAGACAAAGGAGAAAGCTCTAGTAGTAATACTAGAGGAAGAGGACGCGGCTACTACGGCGGAAGAGGAAGAGGCAAGCAGAATAACGATGATCAGAGGGGCCAGAGGTCAAGCTTCACAAGAGGTCGTGGCAGAGGAAACAATTCATGGCACAACAATAATAGGCCAAGGTATGACAAATCTCAAGTTGAGTGCTATAATTGTCATAAGCGTGGTCATTATGCTTCGGACTGTCGATCGTCTTTAAATAATATCGAGGAGAGAGCAAACTACGCTAGCAAAGAAAATCAAGAAGACCAGACCTTGTTGGTGGCATGCAAAGGAGGTGACTATGATGAAAACTGTACGTGGGTGCTTGATACGGGAGCAAGCAACCATATGTGCGGCACGAAGGAGAAGTTCGTGGAGCTTGATGAATCAGTTTCTGGCAACGTGACGTTCGGAAATGGAGCGAAAACTTCGGTGAGTGGTCTTGGCAAAATTTTAATTAAGTTGAAAAATGGAAATCATGAGTTTATTTTCGATGTTTATTACGTCCCTAACGTAAAAATGAATATATTAAGTTTGGGACAACTCTTAGAAAAGGGCTATAGGATGAATATGGAAAACCTTAGTCTTTTCATAAGAGATAAGAGAGGAAAACTAATTGCCAAAGTGCCAATGACGGGAAATAAGATGTTCTATCTGAATATTCAAAATGACGTCGCAAGATATCTGAATGCTTGTGTGAAAGACCCGTCATGGCTCTGGCATCTTAGGTATGAATATCTCAATTTTGGAGGGTTAAATTTATTTTCCAAACAAAAGATGGTTAGACGTTTGCCAAGAATAGACCACCCGGATCAGTTGTGTGAAGGATGTTTACTTGTGAAACATTTCAGAAAAAGTTTTCCTAAGGAAACATTCTCAAGAGCCACAAGACCGCTGCAGTTGGTTCACACAGATGTTTGTGGACCAATAAAACCAACCTCGTATGGTGGAAATAATTATTTCCTCATATTTGTCGATGATTTTAGTCGAAAAACATGGGTTTATTTCTTGAAATAAAAATCGGAGGTTTTCTCCAATTTCAAGAAATTTAAATCCCTTGTGGAGAAAGATAGTGGCTTTGAAATTGTGGCTATGAGATCAGACAGAGGAGGGGCATTTACTTCGAGGGAGTTCGAGTCTTACTGTGAAGACAATGGAATCCGTCGGCCTCTTACGGTTCCATATACACCTCAACAAAATGGAGTTGCCGAAAGGAGAAACATGACAATTCTCAACATAGCCCGGAGTATGTTAAAGACAAAGAGAGTGCCCAGGGAGTTTTGGGCAGAAGCAGTTGATTGTGCGGTTTACCTGATAAACCGTTGTCCGACAAAAAGCGTGTGGAACATGACTCCTTTAGAAGCATGGAGCGGAGTGAAACCGGGCGTCTCATATTTACGAGTATTCGGGAGTATCGCATATGCTCATGTGCCGAGTCAGCTAAGAACGAAGTTGGATGACAGGAGCGCCAAGTACATATTTATTGGTTATGACCCTCGATCCAAGGGATACCAGTTGTACGATCCAATCAATAAAAAGGTCATTACAAGCAGAGATGTGGAGTTTGATGAAGAACGCTTCTGGGATTTCGACGTTCAAGAAAAGGATTACAATTTGCTCCCTATTGTAGAAGAAGAAGAACAACAACAACCACCTGGACCAGTTGCTCCAGCTACTTCACCACCACCATCACCTCCAGCAGTGCATCATGATGATCCATCATCCGCAGATGAAAGTTTTAGCGAAAGGCCCTTACGTACGAGGAGTTTAAATGATATCTACGGAGATAATATATCTCTCTTTTGTCTCTTTGCAGAAAGTGAACCAATAAATTTCGAAGAAGCCGTCGAAAGCGAGAAGTGGAGAAAGGCGATGGATGAAGAAATCAAGGCTATTGAGAAAAATAACACCTGGGAGCTTGTAACACTTCCGAAAGGACAAAGAGCGATTGGAGTAAAATGGGTGTACAAAGCCAAGAAAAACGTTAAAGGGGAGGTTGAAAGATACAAGGAAAGATTGGTTGTAAAAGGTTACAACCAAAGAGCGGGCATCGATTATGATGAGGTATTTGCACATGTCTCCCGTCTTGAAACTATTAGACTAATTATTTCTCTAGCTGCTCAAAATAAATGGAAAGACCATCAAATGGACGTCAAGTCTGCCTTTCTAAATGGGCATCTTGAAGATGTGGTATACGTCGAGCAGCCACCTGGGTACGAAGCCAGAGGACATGGAGACAAAGTCCTTAAGTTGAAAAAGGCTTTATACGGCCTAAAACAGGCACCAAGGGCGTGGTACAACAGAATCGACAAGTACTTCCAAGAAAATATTTTTAGTAAGTGCCCGCATGAATATGCTCTCTATGTGAAGGTGAATGAAAAAGGAGATATGTTGCTCGTCTTCCTGTACGTAGATGATTTAATCTTCACGGGAAATAACCCGACAATGTTTGAAGAGTTCAAGAATGTGATGACGAGAGAATTTGAGATGACGGACATCGGTCTTATGTCATACTATCTCGGGCTTGAAGTAAAACAACAAGAAAATGGAATATTTATATCTCAAGAAGGATATGCGAAGGAAATCCTTAAGAAATTTAAAATGGAGAAGTGCAATCCAAGAATCACTCCGTGGAATGCGAATCAAGCTATCAAAGGTCGATGGAGGCAAGAAGGTCAACCCGACTCTTTACAAGAGTCTTGTTGGAAGCTTGAGATACTTAACTTGTACAAGGCCGGATATTCTCTATGCAGTGGGGCTAATGAGTCGCTACATGGAAGCACCTACGACTACCCATATGAAGGCTGCCAAGAGAATTTTGCGCTACTTAAAAGGTGCGCTTGATTTCGGTTTATTTTACTCGTCGTCAGACAAGTACAAACTCGTTGGATATAGTGATAGTGATTGGGACGGAGATTTCGATGAACGGAAAAGTACTACTGGATTTGTATTTTTCCTCGGAGATACGGGCTTTACTTGGAGTTCGAAGAAGCAACCGATCGTCACACTCTCCACTTGCGAAGCTGAGTATGTCGCAGCAACATCATGTGTCTGTCACGTGATATGGTTGAGGAGTTTAATGAAGGAGCTTAAAATGGAGCAGGAAGAACCAACTACAATATTTGTGGACAACAAGTCGGCAATGGCTTTAGCAAAGAATCCAGTGTTCCACGATCGCAGCAAGCACATCGACACACGGTACCATTTTATCCGTGAGTGCATATCGGAGAATAAGGTACAACTGAAATACACTAAGTCTCAATATCGGATTGCGGATATATTCACGAAACCACTAAAGCACGAGGTCTTCGTAAAATTACGAGAGATTCTTGGAGTTACTAAAAATCAAGTTTAAGGGGTCGTGTTGGAAGAATAAACTTGATTTAAGTTAATCAAGAAGAATCTAGAGAATTAAAGACGTATACACAGTCGGTGAATGAATTCTCTAGGTTAGTCGATGTGTTGACTAGAAAAGAAATGTAGAGTTTTCTAGACGTGGTCAAAGTCCGTACATTAATTAATGTAAAAGGAAATATAAAGTATCTTCTAGAGCAGATGCTGTACTACATAATTAGAGAAAGTTATGGAGCTATAGGAAGTCGGTCAATCAAGGCCTATAAACACTAATTTGAGCAAATTAGTGTTTGGGTCCTAAGTTTTGGTATTATTTAGTTTTTGGGTCCTAAGTTTGTCCGTTGATGGGTTTGGGTCGTTTGACCGTCAATTGACCGATCAACAGTTAAATAGTTTGACAATTTATTTACAAAAATACCATTATGTGCTTTAAGTGCTAACACCATAAGCTAATCATCTTTTCATGTATCTAGATTCGCTGAACAAAACCCTAGATATGCACTCGTACTCACAGTCGTTCTTAATCAAAACCTAACACACAAAATCACCACAAGATTAATCAAGTCAAAGTCTTCAATATTGATCAACGTCTTTAATCTTTCTCTGTCTCTTCTCCTCTTTGTCTAATTTAGCTGTGAGCATATGCTTAGGTTCGGTGATTATGCCATGGAAAATCATATATACCGATAGCTGTTTTTATAATAGAGATTGAAGTGCAAAAACAAGCACAACAAATGTTTTATCAGAACTTTGAAAGGGATTCAAACAATATAAACAAGATCATTAAAGTGAAAGCCGAATTTGTATTATACTATGTTTCCATTTTTTTCTTCCACATTTAATCTTTTCTGCAACACTTCTAGATTTTTAGTACTAATACTGTTTTTCCTGACAGATAGATTGTGGAGTGCAACATCCACACTATCAACTTCATTATCAAGCATGTCATCTTGTTCTTCTTTATTGCTAACCATTAATGTTCCCTTTTGATGAAGTAATTTAGAAACTAATGCCAATTTAGTAGGATTTATCGAAAACGGCGTCAAGAACGATAATAGAGACTTGAAAATTAAGATATTAATACTGCTTACTTCTCTTAATACTCGAACCACGACAACTAAATGGTTATTTTGGTGATCCAATGAAAGTGGAATGAATTCATTTCGTTTCATGTTTGTTGGTGTTGGAACTCGGTAACAAAGAGGAGAAAGTAGGATTTGACTGTAATTGTGAACTTGGGGATGATGTTGATAAAAATTGAGACGTAAATCTTTAGTGTCGAATTAAAAATTTGATGCTTTTGAATATATTCAGGCTTAGTTTGGTAATGCTGCAGCTTTTGTAAAAGCGCTTTTCTGCTGTGCTGTGCTGCGCTGTGCTGTGTAAAGAAAGCAATTATGTGTTTGGTAAACTATATACTAAAAGCTAAAGCTGATTAAAAAAATGATCAAATTGTGTTTGGTAAAATATAGATTCACTTATTGTAGTTGTAACAAATGACAAAAACAGACACAATCCTTTAATATAGTATTATTCTATTTTATGAGATATAAACATAATTAAATATTTATATATTTTTTAATAACTATTTTTATTATAGATATAATTTGGGATAAAAAAAATCATACTAAAATTAAATTTTTATTTAATACTGGCTCTTATTTATTTATTCATTTAATTGAATTGATATATAAAATATAATTTGAAAGTGAAAATAATAATCTTTAAAGAATGTGATATAGAATTAAAATAACAACCTTTAAAGAAGTGGAGAATATGATTTGAAGAATAACAAATTAATTATCAAAGATTTAAGGGAAATTTAGATTATTTATAAAATATAGTAGGGATATAAAAGAAAAATCATGCATTAAAATTAGGTGGGACCAAAGCTTATGCTTTTAGAGCTTTTAAAAGCTCCTCTCCCCCTGCTTTTAAAAGTTGGGGAATTTTGGAAGTGCTTTGAGTTAAAAGCACTTTGAAAATATTTTACCAAACACTAATATGAAAAATAATTACTATATTTGTATTTTGAAAGTGCTTTTAGAAAAAAAGAAGCATTACCAAACCCAGCCTCAATCCCTCTTGATAATTAATCATTCGGATTTCTAATTTCATTTGTTGATGAAATATTGAATGGATTATTTGGAAACTGCTCATTTTAGGAAGGACAGTTCAGAGGATTTCAAACTAATTACATCGCGTTGCTCTTTCTGGTGGTTAATTTCCACACAGGAAATGGCAAAATGAATGGATTGACGCTAAACTGATCATGGGTATGGTGGTCGGCAAGGGGGGGAGTTCTTTGAGAATGAGAAAATTAATCAAATTGAAACGAAATTAAGATGGACGATTTTATTTTATTTTCATGGATGGAATGGCTCTGTTGTAATTAAGTTGTCAAATTATGTAACTGTTGACCAGTCAACCCAAAGCCATTAACGGACAAACTTAGGACCCAAACACTAAATGGTACCAAAACTTAGGACCCAAACACTAATTAGCTCAAATATAAAGTATCTTCTAGAGTAGATGCTGTACTAGATAATTAGAGAAAGTTCTGGAGCTATAGGAAGTCGGTCAATCAAGGCCTATAAATAGGTATTAGTTGTAGTGTTTAGACTTGTAATCTAATCGAGTGATATCTCAAAGTGGGTATAAGTGAGTAATCGAGTGAAATCCCGTAGTGGGTAGTAAAGGTGAGAAAGTGAGTGGGAGTTTGTAAGAAGGTTCTGTACACACCTAAGTTTTGAAAAAGTAATAGAAGTTCGTTTCCATAAACCAAAGTGTGATCCTGTTTACTCAAATTCAATACCCAATTAGCCTTTAACTCCAAAATCATTTCTAACAACTCCTCTTGGACAAGTTATAACGCCCAAAGTTGTACTTCTCATTCTTATTCAGTTTACTCCAATATCTCATAGTTCCATCATACAAACTAGATAGTGATTTCGATATAAGTTTATAATTATTAACTAAACTTGATGAAGAAAAAATGGTGTGCGACACACCTTTTATAAGCGCATATATAGATATAAGGAAATTAAAAGAACTGAATCTCATCACAATCGCAGGTCACTCATGTCTTGTGACTTGTGATCCTATATGAAACTCATGCACTCCATGGACGCAGTTTGAAAGGCTAATCTTGTATTAATACTCGGTCCATACCCCTTTCTAAAGGCTATAATCTCATGACCAATCACATTCTATTCATCTGTGCTATAATTTTCCATTTTGCATTTCCAGAAAGAGTATGTCAGCCTTATAAGCTAACATACTATGACTAGATTGTCCACCTTTCAATTCTCAAAAGGGAAAGCGAAGTTTCCTTAAATCAATTTTATTTATTAAATTGGTTACATAATAGAGGCATGTTTCAGGGTGTATTTCCTTAAATCAATTTGCTATCAGTTGGAAAGAAGTTTTATTTCCAACCACCTTGAGGCAACAAAGGCGTTGGAAGTGTTTCGGGGTTGCTGCTTTCTGCTTCCCTTTTGCTTTTTCGTCAATTTTTGTTTTTTTTTGATCAGTGTTGATGGTGGTTTTTAAACAAAGGGTAAAATCGTAAATCCCAAATAACCTAATGTCACCGGTGACACATTTATTAGAACATTTAATGCATGAAGTCAGTAATTAATAGGGGGTATTTTTTCAAATTAGGGTTACATCGAACGAAACCCTAATTCCGCTCCGTGCCAATGGAAAATCATGCCAACCAAACCTAGCCCAAGCTAGCCTCACCTCTGTGCCAAGGGCAAATCATGCCAGCCACACCAAACGCGCCAAAGCATGCAAACCATGCTAGCCGCACCTCTGTGCCAATGGCAAATCATGTCAGTCACACCTATCCCAAGCTAGCCGCGCCATGCCAAATGCACTCTCCTTGGCCCTAGCTACGCTAGTCACACCACGCCAAGCCAAACACCCTTACCTTGGCCCTAGCCGCACCTCTGTGCCAATGGCAAATCATGCCAGCCACACCAAACGCGCCAAAGCATGCCAACTATGCTAGCTGCACCGCCGTGCCAATGGCAAATCATGCCAGCCACACCTAGCCCAAGCTAGCCGCGCCATGCCAAATGCACTCTGCCTTGGCCCTAGCTATGCCAGTTACACCACGACAAACAACTTTACCTTGGCCCTAATCACGCCATGCCAAGCCAAACACCCTTACCTTGGCCCTATCCGCGCTATGCCTAGGCTGGCTAACCGTGCAACCTAGGCCAAATTGGCCACGCATGCCATTGGCACATGCTAACACGCTCCCTGGTAGCTTTTCCTACTAGGCCGCGACCCAAATTGGCCACGCATGCCATTGGCACATGCCAACACACTCGCTGGTAGCTTTTCCTACCAGGCCGCGACCCAAATTGGCCACGCATGCCATTGGCACATGCCAACACGCTCGCTGGTAGCTTTCCCTACCAGCCGCGACTCAAATTGGCCACGCATGCCATTGGCACATGCCAACACGCTCCCTGGTAGCTTTTCCTACCAGGCCGCGACCCAAATTAGCCACGCATGCCATTGGCACATGCTAACACGCTCGCTGGTAGCTTTTCCTACCAGGCCGCGACCCAAATTGGCCACGCATGCCATTGGCACATGCCAACACGCTCGCTGGTAGCTTTTCCTTCCAGGTCGCGACCCAAATTGGCCACGCATGCCATTGGCACATGCCAACACGCCGCCGGTAGCTTTTCCTACCAGTGTCGCGACCCAAACCGCCACGCATGCCATTGGCACATGCCAACACGCTCGCAGTAGCTTTTCCTACCAGGTCGCGACCCAAACCGGCCACGCATGCCATTGGCACATGCCAAGACGCTTGCCGGGTAGCTTTTCCTACCAGGTAGCGACCCAAATTGGCCACGCATGCTATTGGCACATGCCAACACGCTTGCTCAGGTAGCTTTTCCTACCAGCCGCAACCCAAATTGGCCACGCATGCCATTGGCACATGCCAACACGCTCGCTGGTAGCTTTTCCTACCAGGCCGCAACCCAAATTGGCCACGCATGCCATTTGGCACATGCCAACACGCACGGTGGTAGCTTTTCTCACCAGAACGTGGCCCTAATGGCCGAGCATGCCATTGGCACATGCCAAACATGCTCGCTGGTAGCTTTTCTCACCAGGGCATGGCCCTAACGGCCGAGCATGCCATTGGCCCATGCCAACACGCATCACTGGTAGCTCTTCTTACCAGGCCGTGATCCAAATTAGCCATGCATGCCATTGGCACATGCCAAACATCCATGCTGGTAGCCTAACTTGCAAACCCTGCAACCTACCGCCAAGGCATTCCGCACATGCCATTGGCACATACCATCACACACTTTTCTTACCAGGCCGTGATCCAAATTAGCCACGCATGCCATTGGCACATGCCAAACATCCACGCTGGTAGCCTAACTTGCAAACCGTGCAACCTACCGCAAAGGCATTCCGCACATGCTATTGGCGCATACCATCACGCTTCGCCGGTAGCTTTTCTTACCAGGTCGTGATCCAAATTAGCCACGCATGCCATTGGCACATGCCTAACATCCATGCTGGTAGCTTAACTTGCAAACCGTGCAACCTACCGCCAAGGCATTTCTTACATGCCATTGGCACATGCCACACACGCCACTAGCAGCTCTGGCATTGTCACTTGCGCTCGAGGTGCAACCCGCAATAAAGGCATTCCACACATGCCATTGGCACATGCCACACGCGCCCCTAGCAGCGCCACTTGCACTCAAGGTGCAACCAACACTCGAGATATCAACACAAACTGGGGGATGCTTTCCAGGGTCTTGGTTTGGCGGTCACAAAGATGTACAGCGTACACTACGCTCACATTAAGAAAGCGTGAAAAGGAATAAAGCGGGCAAATAAAAGAGGAAATAATAGTGAAAACGTTTTCACCCATAAACGCCATGCGGTTACCACCTCCTCCCATTATGTCTCCCTTTACTCTCTTCCTTCATGAGGCCAGGGTACGTTTCAATCTCGGCTTGTATAAATAGGTCTTATCTATTTCCACCAGACAACAAGTCTCGGTCAGGAGAAAAATACAACACTCTCAGAAAAGGAAACTTTGCAAGCTCTCCAAAAAGCTTTCATCTCTTGCAAGCTTCCTAAGCTTTCACTTTCTCGATACAAGTCGAGACACTACTCTCACAGCAATTATTCTGGTCTCAACACCTTTCTTTGCTTCCCTCCCCAAATCAACCCTTCTCCTCCACTTTGTGACCGAAGCAAGTCTGGAACGACCATTTCTTGGTTTAGGCCGGACTTGTACAGATTAATCTCTCGAATCTATAAAGTGCTCACGTGCAGCACATTTGTTTAGGGTTTAAACCAGTTTCTCACTCATCTACCGAATTTACCGAAATCGGCGGAAACGATTTTTACCCATAAACAGTTGGCGACCACAGCGAGAGGTTCGATCTTTCGGTTACAATGTAAATTTTCAACTAGCGATCTCATTCTTGGACCCAGACGTCAAGATGGTAGAGGAAGGCGATCCACTCCGACTCAGTTACTTGACGGCTCGATTTTCAGTCATGACATGACAAGGGACGACTGGGGACTTCTCACAGGCTAGAAGCAAAACGATCCGTCGAGGGATCAACGGCACAGTTATCCGACAACTCAACGACGATTCGGAAGACTGGGGACTTCCCATGACCATGTTTCTCAAAAAAAAAAAAAAACGTACCCACAACAAGGTCCTCTACTCTTCAAGGGTGCAGCACAAGAATATCATCACCTCTCTGTCTAAAAGACGCCTTCAACACTTTACGAGGCCGGGGAGGATCCCGAGCCGGCACTATCCGAGAATATGTCATCATGTAATTTCGAGCATCCCAAATATCACATCCAGAAGAGTACGATAGGCTTATATCAAATCCCGTGGAGGGGGGATTCAAGGCGATGTAATGAAAGTAGGTTATGCATGGGGACTACCAGCGTGAGATGCTTTCACTCCCCTCAACCAGGTTATTATTGATTTCACATCATCATACCTTCTGGCGTGCTTTTCGAGTTTTCGGTGCACATGTACGGCTTCATGCTGAGAAATTCTCGCGGCTCGTAAGCGGTAAAGCGTACGTCAGTCCACCAAAGAAGAAGAAAACATACCGGTATGATTTTCTTAACCCGGATAACCTTTGTTGGGATGCTCCTGCAAGAGTCAGACCTCGCGCCTTTACCTGGAGAATATGGCTGGTTAGAAGATGATTCGTCTCTGTGTGGCCTGACAAAGGGATAAACTCAACAAGAAGAACCCTTTCTCAAACGAGGGAGATGATGCAATTACGTTGGGTATGAATACGGAATCTTAAAGAAGGAAAGAAAGCAATGAGGGACATAACGCTTCCAGATTTTGGCATGGATGATGCCCTGATTGAAGCCGCGCGTGAAGGAAGGCAAAATAAAGAAACTTTTCCATTTGTAAAAACACCTACTCCCTCTTTGTTCACACCGGTCCCACCAATTGCACCAACTTTCCAATGACCGCCCAAGTCACGCCGGCTAGCACGCCCAGTTTCCCAACTCACGTCAACTTTCCAATAACCGCCCAAGTCACGCCAGCAAGCACGCACAGCTTCCCCACCTTGCGCCGGTCCCGCCAGCTAGCACGATCAGTTTCCTCACCTCGCGCCGTCCCGCCAGCTAGCACGCCCAACTTCCCAATGTCGCCCAAGTTGCACCGGTCCCACCAATTGCGCCAACTTCCCAATGACTACCCAAGTCACGCCAGCAAGCACGCATAGCTTCCCCACCTTGTGCCGGCCCCACCAGCTAGCACGACCAGTTTCCCAACTCGCGTCAACTTCTCAATGCTGCCCAGCTTCCTGTCTCTCAATGATGTTGAATTCTCAATTGTGCTAGCCTCCCGATTTGTGCAAAACTGCCAGAGGCATGGATTCCAAATCCTATTTATAAAAAGGTCAGACAAGCCTCCTCAATTCTCTTTACGATTCACTGCTGATAGTTTGGCACCATCTTATGCTTACCTCGCAACAAAGCCCCTGTTCCGAGCTAAGCAGGGGACTTAATGTTGATGGTGGTTTTTAAACAAAGGGTAAAATCGTAAAATCCCGAATAACCTAATGTCACCGGTGACACATTTATTAGAACATTTAATGCATGAAGTTAGTAATTAATAGGGGGTCTTTTTTCAAATTAGGGTTACAACGAACGAAACCCTAATTCCGCTCCGTGCCAATGGCAAATCATGCCAACCACACCTAGCCCAAGCTAGCCTCACCTCTGTGCCAAGGGCAAATCATGCCAGCCAAACCAAACGCGCCAAAGCATGCCAACCATGCTAGCCGCACCTCCGTGCCAATGGCAAATCATGTCAGTCACACCTAGACCAAGCTAGCCGTGCCATGCCAAATGCACTCTGCCTTGGCCCTAGCTACGCTAGTCACACCACGCCAAGCCAAACACCCTTACCTTGGCCCTAGCCGCACCTCTCGTGCCAATGGAAAATCATGCCAGCCCACACCAAACGCGCCAAAGCATGCCAACCATGCTAGCCGCACCGCCGTGCCAATGGCAAATCATGCCAGACCACACCTAGCCCAAGCTAGCCGCGCCATGCCAAATGCACTCGCCTTGGCCCTAGCTACGCCAGTCACACCACGCCAAACACCCTTACCTTGGCCTTAATCATGCCATGCCAAGCCAAACACCCTTACCTTGGCCCTATCCGCGCTATGCCTAGGCTGGCTAACCGTGCAACCTAGGCCAAATTGTCCACGCATGCCATTGGCACATGCCAACACGCTCGCTGGTAGCTTTTCCAACCAGGCCACGACCCAAATTGGCCACGCATGCCATTGACACATGCCAACACGCTCTCTGATAGCTTTTCCTACCAGGCCGCGACCCAAATTGGCCACGCATGCCATTGGCACATGCCAACACGCTCCCTGGTAGCTTTTCCTACCAGGCCGCGACCCAAATTGGCCACGCATGCCATTGGCACATGCCAACACGCTCGCTGGTAGCTTTCCCTACCAGGCCGCGACCCAAATTGGCCACGCATGCCATTGGCACATGCCAACACGCTCCCTGGTAGCTTTTCCTACCAGGCCGCGACCCAAATTGGCCACGCATGCCATTGGCACATGCCAACACGTTCGCTGGTAGCTTTTCCTACCAGGCCGCAACCCAAATTGGCCATGCATGCCATTGGCACATGCCAACACGCTTGCTGGTAGCTTTTCCTACCAGGCCGCGACCCAAATTGGCCACGCATGCCATTGGCACATGCCAACACGCTCGCTGGTAGCTTTTCCTACCAGGTCGCGACCCAAATTGGCCACGCATGCCATTGGCACATGCCAAACATCCACGCTGGTAGCCTAACTTGCAAACCGTGCAACCTACCGCCAAGGCATTCCGCACATGCCATTGGCGCATACCATCACGCATCGCTGGTAGCTTTTCTTACCAGGTCGTGATCCAAATTAGCCACGCATGCCATTGGCACATGCCTAACATCCATGCTGGTAGCTTAACTTGCAAACCGTGCAACCTACCGCCAAGGCATTCCGCACATGCCATTGGCACATGCCACACACGCCACTAGCAGCCTCACGCATTGTCACTTGCGCCGAGGTGCAACCCGCAACAAAGGCATTCCGCACATGCCATTGGCACATGCCACACGCGCCCCTAGCAGCGCCACTTGCACTCAAGATGCAACCAACACTCGAGATATCAACACAAACTAGGGGATGCTTTCCAGGGTCTTGGTTTGGCGGTCACAGCATGCAGCGTACACTACGCTCACATTAAGAAAGCGTGAAAAGGAATAAAGCGGTCAAATAAAAGAGGAAATAATGGTGAAAACATTTTCACCCATAAACGCCATGCGGTTACCACCTCCTCCCATTATTTCACCCTTTACTCTCTTCCTTCATGAGGCCAGGGTACGTTTCAATCTCGACTTGTATAAATAGGTCTTACCTATTTCCACCAGACAACAAGTCTCGGCCAGGAGAAAAATACAACACTCTCAGAAAAGGCAACTTTGCAAGCTCTCCAAAAAGCTTTCATCTCTTGCAAGCTTCCTAAGATTTCACTTTCTGATACAAGTCGAGACACTACTCTCCCAGAATTATTCTGGTCTCAACACCTTTCTTTGCTTCTCTCCCCAAATCAACCCTTCTCCTCCACTTTGTGACCGAAGCAAGTCTGGAACGCGCATTTCTTGGTTTAGGCCGGACTTGTACAGATTGATCTCTCGAATCTATAAAGTGCTCATGTGCAGCACATTTGTTTAGGGTTTAAACCAGTTTCTCACTCATCTATCGAATTTACCGAAATCGGCGGAAACGATTTTTACCCATAAACAATCAGAAAAGAGAATTTTTATTAAGAGAAGAAGAATATACAAGATATTACCAGTGGTAGTAAAAGAAAACTAAAAGAACAAAAATCAGGCAAAAACAATGTTCCAGTTATGCACTGTATATGAGTGATTCAAATGTGGTTTATTACCTGAGCAAGCAGCCCAAGTTAAGACCAAAGATTTTGCATCTGAGCATAATTGATCATCTGTTTTGAAACAATACTTCTCCTCGAAGATGCGATAATTCCTTTCTCTCCATAAGACCCAAGTAATCACTGCCGGTATTAGCTTCCAGATTTTTCTTCCAGTACCTAATAATACAAGGTGTTGTTATCCCAAGTCTTTGCCAAATTTAGCATAGTTTCCGGAAGACCCATGCCCATTTTCATTAGGAGTGATAGATGAGCGATCACAGGCAAGAATGAGAATGTGATCCGAGTTTCCCGATTTGTTACCACAAAGACCGCAACAACTATATATATCCTTCCCTTTATATTGCAGCATATCTTGCGAATTAAGCTTCCCATGAACTGCACACCAGAGAAAAAAATTTATCTTCGGAGGAACTTCATTAACCCAAATGAACTGGTGAGGGAAGTCATCCATTCCATTTTCA
The DNA here is from genome assembly GCA_023531295.1 of Papaver armeniacum. NCBI lineage: Eukaryota > Viridiplantae > Streptophyta > Magnoliopsida > Ranunculales > Papaveraceae > Papaver > Papaver armeniacum. The sequence goes on along the minus strand of JAJJWW010006351.1, from coordinate 127,854 downwards.
CCAATCATCTTAGCATACAAAGATTTCACTGAAAAAATTCCAGTGGGAAGAAGAGACCATCTTCTAACATCTGGAAAGTTATCCAAAATTGGAGGTGTTGAGCCAATATAAGACATCAAAGCCGCAAGAGAATTAACTTCAGCAGTTGAGAAATTTCTTTTAAAGTCAAATTTCCAAGACCGTGTTGCCGTTATGTGCTCAGAAAGACTTGCATTCTTTAATCTATCTAGTCTGTATAAATCCTTGAAGGGGTGTATTAAGCATGAGTCACCCTTCCACCTATCATGCCAAAAAGAGATTTTTGACCCTGAGTGTATTGTAAGAGTAGAGTTTGATGTAACTAGTGCACCGGCTTCTGCAATATTTCTCCAACATGAAACACCATGTGGAGTTGTTACAGCTTTTGGAGTCCACATAGAATAGTTGCCGCCATATTTTTCTTCAATTATTTTATACCACAGATGAGATTTTTCAAGACCAAATCTCCAACACCATTTAGCCAATAAAGCTTGATTCATAAGTCTTAAATTAAGAATACCAATACCCCCTCTTTGTTTGCTTGCCATCACCAACTGCCAATTAACTAAATGAGATGTTTTGCTGCCAGAATTGTGCTCCGAGAGGAAATTTCTCATTTTTTTCCTCCAGAATGTTAATTATAGAGATTGGAGCTTTGAATAATGAAAAGTAATACATTGGAAGTGAGCTCAGAATATGCTTTAGAAGTGCCATTTTACCTCCTTTTGAAAGAGTGCATTTGTTCCAAAATGATAATCTTGCGTCCACCCTCTCCAGAACTGGATTCCATATTGTTTTACTATTAGACTTGGCCCATAAAGGCATACCTAAATACAAAAATGGCAATTTGTCAGTCTTGCAGCCAAAATCTGTAGCCCATTCATTTAAGTCTGGTACATCTCCAATTGCTGTTAGCCTTGTTTTTGTGGTATTCACCTTCAACCCAGCAATAAACTCAAAACATTGAAGGATAGAGAATAAACTTGTGAGTTCCTCCTTGCAGCAATCTTTGTTAGAGTTCATATATCATGTACGTACTTTGAGTCTTTAACCCTTCTTTCTATAAAAGTTTAATTTATTGATAAAAACACACAAAAAAAAAAAAAAAAAAAAAAACACCAAAAGATAAGACTAAATTTACAACAAAGGCAGATGCTTCGAACTTTTTTTTCCACCCCTGCTAAACCGCCGAGTCAAAAAAAAAATTGGCTTTTTTTTCCTCATTTGATTGGGGGCCAGCCTTTTTAATTGGGGGCCATGACTTTTTATTTGCACCCCAAAATTTTGAGGGGCGTATTAATCCGATATTGAAAAGACTGTTTTACCCTTACCTAAAACTAAACATTAAAAATAAGTTAACCTTAATTAGGCTTCTCTTCTTCATCTTCCTCTCCTCCCCGTTCTCTTCTCCACCACCACCATTAACGACTATTTTGAAGAATTTTTTTTTCTTCAACCGATTCATCGCATAATCGTCGCCAAAAATCAAAACCCAAGAAAGCTATGTTTCCAATTAGAAGATATGTGAACTTAAACCCACCTTGTATTCGTTAGTATCGAAATTTCAGTGTAAGAGTCGTTAGCATCGAAATGAAAACCCCTAACGACTTTTCATTTGCATGCGGATTCTATGAAAAATCGTTAGTGTATTAGGATGAAGATGACGACCCTAATTCTGCTACTTCAACATTTTTTGCCCTAGAATAGAGTCGTTACCGTATTAGGTTGAAAATGACGACCTTGTTTTGACGACCCTTGTTATTGGTTAACGACTCTAGGTTAACATTATAAATGGTTGGTTAGGGTCGTCAGTATATCAGAATATCCCTATGACGACTCAAACACACAAAACTTGCCTTTTTATACAGAGAGTTTGGATTCGAGAGTCGTCTAGGTATTAAACGAATCAACTAACGACTCTAGGTGAACATTATAAACAGTCGTCATGGTTTAACACACCACCTTGACGATTTTTCATCACCATTAAAAGTTGCAGGTTAGAGTCGTCGCCATGTGTGTCAACAGTGTGACGACTCTTTAGGGTCGTTGGCGTATACAACACCCGACTATAACGACCCTCACTCTGAGTAGTTCCATAGTAACCATCAATCGACCCCTTGGAGCACCATTCAGACAATTTCAAGAGTATATGAGGTTTTCCTGATTGTTTTGAGGTGCGGGTTCACTTGAATCACTCATTTCTAAAAACCCTAGTTTTTCCTCTCAAAACTACTCTTCTTCTTCTCAAAAAAAAAAAACCCAAAACTAAAATTTCCCCAAATTTTAATCCCAAAACCCGATTTTTATCTAAACAAAATTATCCCACTAATCAACTTAATTAAATCTTAAAACTAATCACTCAGGGGCATTTTAGCTATTTAGAAACTATTTTTATAAGGGGTGACCCAAATTAGGATTGGGTGACCTTTTTTTGTCCTCTAGTGCTTGGCCCCCAATTAAAATGTATGGCCCCCAATCAAATTAGGTTTTTTTTCTCCGTCAGGACACACTGCGGGACCAGCCCAGCTGGACAAAATTTCGATTACCCACATTCTCAAGCCCATACCCGAATTCACAACTCAAAAATCCACCGATAAAATTTCCATGAACCCAACCTTTCTCTCTCACCAAGCTAGGTTTTAAAGATTAATTTTATTTTAGGGTACATTATTTTTATGTCCCTACTTTTGACACCCAATAAATATGTCCTTACTTTTTTATAACATTATCCATTTAATATTAGATTACCTTAATACCCTCACCATATAATATTTATTTTTATTTCAAAATACAACAAATTTCTTCCTCTACCACTTCACCACCACCACTAGCACCACCACCACCAACATTCAACTACCATTCCACCACCACCTACCAACCGCCACCACCACTAATATTCCACCACCACTCCTTCACCACCACCATTACACCACCAACAGTCTTCTTCCACCACTAGTCCGTCGTCGCCGCCGCCACCGCCACCGTCGCCGCCGCCGCCACTGGTTTAGATATTTTTGGATCAACAACAATAGTTGATCCAAATAAAAATAGAATCAACATTATTTGATTAAAAAAAAAAATCAACAGTAGAAGTTGATCCAATTTAGTGGATAAACTTCCATTGTTGATCCACTAAAATTGGATCAACAATGAAAGTTGATCCATGTAAAATGGAGTGAACTTGGCGTGAATCGAACACTCATCATCTGACATGGAGTCAGTCATGCTACCATTGCACCACAAGTTCAACATTGGAATAAATTTACATGATTTAAACTACAAAGCATGAGTTCAAAGGATCAACAACAGTAGTTGATCCCATATAGATGGATCAACAACCTTAGTTGATCCAAAATATATATATCAACAACCATAGTTGATCCAATATCACTGCCTGCTTCAACCCAGATAACCACCATATTTCATTACCTGTAGCTTCATAAACATCAACAGCTCCAAGACCATCTTCAAAACCAATCTCGACAACTACAACAACCGGAACCACCATTCTACTACTATTTTCATGACTAATTTCTCATTCGTACCTCTCCACCATTACGGCCACCAACAAATCACACATCTCCAGCACCACCACCACCACCACCAAAACAACCAGAACCAAAATCCAACACCAACTTCATCATTCCAACCAAAACCACCATAGTTGATCCAATAAAAAATTGGGTCAACAACAGTAGTTGATCCCATATAGATGGATCAACAACCATAGTTGATCCAAAATATATGGATCAACAACCATAGTTGATCCAATATCACTGCCTGCTTCAACCCAGATAACCACCATATTTCATTCAACAACAGGCTTCAATCTCTGTAACAACAACTCATACCAACACTGCCACCAACTCATACAATAAAAGCCACCACTATCACCTGCAGTGCAAACAAACATCCAAAACCACCACTATAACAACATATTCCACCACCACCACCACCACAACAACAACAAAATGTTTCTATCACCACCACCACCACAATAGTACAACAAACTCCATTTGCTTGGTTTAGAATGAATCACAATCAAGAGCTCAATTTAAAATCGAAATGAAAAAAAGAAACCATGTTGAATCAACACCAAAAAATCAAACCCAAGATCAAATTTAGGCTACTACTTAGAATAACAGTAAGAGATCAAACTTATCTTCATAAACACCAACAACTTCAAGATCAGCTTTCATTCATTTCTTGCACAGCAGCAGATCAATCTCCCTTCTTAATCACTCGAAATCAATCACCGCAGCTTAAGAACAACTCATATCATATAACTTCAATTTCAGCGCAATATTGTTTTTGAATCTTCCAATTAGCAAAACCCAACCTTCGATTTCATCTACAAACCATGAAAATCATCATTCACCATAACTTACACGATTCAAACAGCACCAGGTCCCATAATCTCTGAGATCGACATCAACATTTCTATTTCTCGACCTGATCTCTCTTCCCGTGGCTTAATCTTCACAGAAATCCCATCTCAGCTTTGTTTCTTTGTCTCTTAACATCTTCTCGATCTCTAATTCAATCACAGAACTCTCTATCTCTCAAATCTTAAATCTCTGCAACAAAATTGAAAATCATACATACCAAATCAGTATCTTCTTTCAATAATTCGAACATGCATCCACCGGTGAGTCGAGGAATAATACATTGACCACTGCAAATTGACACCGCCACATATCTTACGGTTATCGTGATGGTGATGGTGGAGGAGATGGAGTTTCAATTTCTCAATCTTATATTTCTTCTCTCTAAAATCTTATATCTCGGACTCTGAAATGATGGTTGCGGTTGTGGTATCGGGTTGCGATTTGATTTTTTCCACCACCATCATTATTCAGTCCGGCGGAAAAGAGGTGGAGAAGACGGTGATGGCGGAGGTGATGATGAAGAGAAGAGAAAGTTTCAGATCTGAAACTCAAAAGTAAAGATGAGTCCTTAAAACTTTAGAAATATATAGAGGGTATTTATGGGATTATTAATAAAATCATATTCTTTTTAAAGATGGAGGGATATAAATATTGCTGATAGGGATAATTGTGAAGACCCATCAAAAGTAGGGACAATAATTCAATTTCCACTTTATTTTATTTTTTTGGGATAAAAGTTTTGTTTGGTGAAGAAGAAGAACATAAGAAAATTTCTTAATAACTTTTTTTTTTGATTTGAAACCACGATTTACATACCAAAGATGCAATCCGACACCGACTCAAGGGGTAATCGAGAAAGCATGTTCGATGTGATTTCACTTGGAAGAATTTTCATATGATCGAGTTGGACTCACCATCTCTTTTCCTTCCTCTTGTTTCCTTGATTTTTCTCAAAAGAAAGTAGAATCCGAAGTTCGCAGTCCTTTATTTATCCTATATGTATCACTTTCTTCTTCTCCGTATGAAAATTTAGTAGACGTTTTTTGAATGTAGGAAATACCATTAGGTCCTAGAAATAATATATTAGAGAGAGTCTAGTCCAGTTGACCCAGTCAACTTTCTGTTTGGTCCTTTTTGGTAAAATATAGTATAGTTTGGTCCTAGAAATTATGGTTTAGTCCTAGGCCGATGTCATGGATGATGTAAATGTCACTGTGTGGTGGCAGAAATACCCTTTTGGGGCCACATATATAGACAAAATCACTAAAAAAATATCTCATTCTTAGATTTACATTCTCTCTCCTTTTTATTTTCAGATTTGTTTTCTCTCTCCTAATTTTTTCAGATCTAGTTTCTCTGTTCTTGATTTTCTTTTTCTGTTTTTACTGCTGGTGTTTGATTTTTGATGAAGATGATGGTGTTGAAGATGAAGATGATGAAGAATCATATAGAGATTATGAAAACGACGAAGATGAAGACGCATTTTTGATTTCTTTAATACTGTTGAAGACGAAGACGAAGATGAAGATGAGTTTTTGATGTTTCTGCTGGTGTTGAAGATGAAGATGATGATCTTTTTGTTTGTTGCTCGTGTTGAAGATCTCGATTTGTTGATGTTTTTCGTGTTGATGATAATTTTATGTTTGTTGCTCGTGTTGAAAATCTCGATTTGTTGATGTTTTTCGTATTGATGATGATTTGTAGATGTTTTTCATGATGATGATGTTTGGTGTTGCTGTTGAAGACGTCGAAGAAGATGAAGATGATGCTGCTGATGTTTTTATATGGAGTTCAATCCAGAAATGAAGTCTGGTTTGTATATGTTTTTATATGGAGTTCATTTCTGGAATGAAGTCTGTTTTTTTAGGTTTTTATATGGACTTCATTTCTGGAATGAAGTCTGTTTTTTTTTTTAGGTTTTCATATGGACTTCATTTCTGGAATGAAGTCTGCCTTTTTTAGGTTTTTATATGGACTTCATATATGGAATGAAGTCTGTTTTTTTAGGTTTTTATATGGACTTCATTTCTGGAATGAAGTATGTTTTTTTTAGGTTTTTATATGGACTTCATTTCTGAAATGAACTCTGTTTTTTTAGGTTTTTAGATGGACTTCATTTCTGGAATGAAGTCTGTTTTTATAGGTTTTTATATGGACTTCATTTCTAGAATGAACTGCTACAAGAAAATAAGTAAAAATTAATACGGAAAGGTACTTTTGTCGGTTTAATATTTTTAAATAATTATGGACCAAACAGTAAATGCCTTTTCCTAAAGGACCAAATAGACATGGGCCTACCTAAAAAAGGACCAAACGATATTTTTCCCTTTTTGAATTTGGTGCCCCGTAGGAGGCAATCCTCGGAGGCTTCAACATGTACCTATGTATTTCCTGACCCCGTGTTTTTTTAGATGACTAATTAAAGCCCTGTTTGGGATTGTTTTTTTTTCCTATCAAAAACACTTTGTAACAAATTTATAGCAAACTTTTACCAAAAATTGTATTTGGTAAATTTTTTTGAAAGTGCATTTGGAGAGAAGCACTTCCATTTTACTTTAGGCCCGCTTTTACTATTAGATACCAGGAGAGAAGTGCTTTCATTTCTCCGAAGCAGAAGTGAATCAGAAGAGTCAATCGCTAAAATAAATTCTCAAAAGTGTATCCTGACATTCCCTATAGAGGTTCAATTTCTTCCTGTTTTTGTGAACAAGTATCCTGACATCCCCTAGAGAGGTTCGATTGTTTCTTGTTTTTGTGGACAACACATTGTTATCAACCAAAATGTTTAATGATACCAACAACCTTGATGGCCAAAATTCTCACAAAATTAATCGAGGTACAGAGTAAAAAGGCGCAAATTCTTTCGGACTTAGACTTTTTTTTCTAGAGTTATTTAGGATTTGGGTCCTAAGTTTGTCCATCTTTGAGTTTGGATCGTTGACCCGTTAGTCAACTATTGATTTTGGTTAAACCGTTAGGATAGAGTTAACTGTTCCATAACTTCATTGTTCTCTAGTGCTCCAGTACTTAATTCTTCTCGTAATTACAATCTCCATTAGGAGTAGATTGTAATTGATTCTTCTGAGTAGATTGTAATTGGTTCTTCTTGTCCAGTACTTAATTCGGTGAAACTAAAAGCACAATCAATGTATCAAACTCCACATCAACCACAACGCCAATATTCATCAATTTCTTCGACTCAGATTTCTTCTCATCTTACGAATCAATAGATTTAAAAAATGGACCTCAGCAACTAGATGATAAAATCACACAATTAAATGGGATTTCACATGAATCAGATGGAATGAAGGGGTTATTGGTTATAAGTTAATTGATAGATCCAAGGCTGTGACTTCCGGTTTGGGGTTTTCTTGCTCTATACTAACTTCCACCATTGTTATCATGCGTGAGGACGGAGATGGTGCTGGCGCTAAATGGAGGGTTTAGAAGAGGGAAAGGGAGGAGGAGGAGAAGAAGTGAGAAACCACCATTTAAATGTTACAGAGAGAAAGTTAACGAGAAAGAGAGAGGGGATGCCGTAAGGAAACTGTCGTAAGATGTATGCCGTCGACAACCATAACAGCTTGACTAAAATTTATAATTGACTAACGGTTCAACGACCCAAACTCTAAGATGGACAAATTTAGGACCCAAATCCTCTACCATCCCAAAACTTGCCACCCAAACACTAAATAACTCTTTTTTCTACTGTATCTGACTAAATAAAATGATTTTCCAACAGACCAAACTAAATCACAAATTATTTGCATTAATAAGCTTCCCTCTTACTTTTATTTCTCCCTAAAACGATAGTGAAATCACACAAGGAAAGACAACTTTTTTTTTTTATTAATAAGCGCAAATGATATGCGGTGAATAACAAAAAATTAGCCTCCATATGATACGAAACCATCTTTCCCGAGAGTGATGGAGTTTGAGCATGGGCGCATATTTTATATTTATGTGATGCTGTTTATACTTATAGCCTTTACTTTTATACTTTTTGAGGTTGTTTTGGTTGTTTTTTGTCTTTGGAGCTGAGATTTTGCGTCGGTGTTTTCCTTGTATTCGTTGGATTCTATTTCGTTAATAAAAATTCATGATTTAGCAAAATATAATGAATAACATTAAATGGTAGGAAATTTATGTAGAATGATCTCAAATTTTAGAGCATATCGAAATTCATTACTCATACAGACAAAATTCTAAATAAATGAGTGAAGCTTTTTGGCTTTTCTTTTTTGGTTATCAAACCACAAATATTTCATTCTATATAAAAAACGTTTACATGATGATTTGCAAGAGATATAAGTACATCAGAAACATGAAACAAATACTTGTTAGCATTTCTAATAGAAACAGATAATTTAGTTAGAAAAACTCCCGTGATTAGCTTTATAGGCTAACATGAATTTTTATTTCCAATGTATATGAGCTGATCATTAACACAATGTACTATTTTTTTTCGGGATTTCATTAAAGAGACTAACTTAAGGTGTTAGCAGTCATGACTACAATAGTACTATATCTAATAAATTAAGGGGATTACATGAAAAATAAAAGACAAACAATAGAGGGTAAATGAAAAAACCACCGAAAGGTGTTGGACACGCATATATTGCCTCATTAAAAATGTTGACAAGAAAAAATCATAATCAATGGGATAAAACCTTGACGAAGTAAAAAGGCACAATGCGATAAATCTTATAGAAGATCCTAATACAATGTACCTCTCAAAGCCATATGTTAAATACTCTCGAGTAAGCAACTGAGTATTTTTCATTCTTTTGATTAATTTCTTCCTACATCTCATTCGCTTATGTTTAAGAAAAAAAGAATGCATGAGTCTCTCTTTGACAAAACTTATGCGCCAATAAAAGGTAGGATATACGGCTATGTCTACACAAATGTCTACTTATTACTTTCGCTAATATCATTTTCAAGGGAATAGATAGAATTCTCTCGAGAAGACTAGATAACAACACACACAAAACAATTGACTAAATTTTCATTGAAATGACATGTCAAGTTATCTTTTTGTGAATCATACATTTGGTGACTTGCATAAATGAAAGTCATTCTGTAGTTCGTTTTAAATATGGAAAAGAATCCGATGACACTTTTAAAATGACATTATCATGACGTGATAGTATCTTTTTTCTAAAAAATCTAAACAATGATGAATTAAAGGCTCATATTTTGGTGACATGTTCTTCATATAAAACTCTACATTACTACTAAAAATAAAACAATTCCGAAATACAAAACTTCACCATCGATAAATTTTAATTTCAACCGTCGATCTTCAACGATTAATATTCAAGATAGTAGATTGTGGTCTTATACATCTCAAAATGCTCTCGTTTTTGGTTGGAGTGTAGAGACTTATAAGAAGAATATATCCCAAAAAATTAGCTTCAAATTCATTATCAGTTGCGTTTGATAGTAAAAATAGCGCAAAGTGCGAAGATTATGTCACTTAAACCATGTCAACCGATCCTACCCCAATATTACTTACTGGTCCAATTAGTTCTTAATATACTGCACAGTTTTAGCATGGGGTCCATAGAAAGTCTACTTATATAAGATGGTAACGAATGGTTACTTTCTTTGTTTATTTTTTACTTTCTTTGAACCAATCGTAATCTGGAAGTTGTCAAGAGTTTAAACGGCACGACTGTCATTGTTTCACAAACAAAGGCAGTACAGCAGAAATGTTAAAGGTTTTGGATTAAGGCTCAGTACGGGTTTAGAACTTTAGATTCATAATCCGACCGGGACTCTCAGGCACCATATGAGATTTGCAATTGAAACCATAGTTAAATCGGAGATTCTAGTTTGTTTTAAATTGTGTTGTCTAAATTTCTAAACGCTTCTGCATACACGGTTATAGTACAGACTGCAAAGTCCTTAAAAAGTCAACCTATACATGATGGTGATAAATGTTTGGTGTATTCAAAATGTTCAGCTGCAGAGTCGGATATTGGTGAGTGTTGCTAATAAACTTTGATTAAGCTAAGAACTAGAGTAACCAAATATCCCGGTTTGAGATTGAAATTTACGTTAATGAAAGTTTATTATGATATCAAAGCTCTGATATCATTAAAAGTCTAACTAGGATTTAAGGTTGTTGCTATAAGTCTAGTCGTTTGATTTGATGTTACCCAAGATTTTCATTTTCTTAGGACGTTCATTTCTTATGGTTGGTTCGGCACAACACGCAACACAACTCACAAATAACTGTGTTTTGTAGTGCCGCTGATGCACGTAACACGCTAAAATAGTTTATTGTTTTCTACATGCTGGTAATTTAATAGTTTTTCAAGATACTTTAAAATTATAAACTAATCGGGGGATATTTCACTATGTCGATTTCATTGAAAAACCATGCCGGCAGCTACAGTAAAAATATCCCTCAATTAATTGTTCTTAATATAATGTGATAATATATCTCTATGTACCTTACTTTTAAATAAATGTGTCTGCCGATTATAAAGATAAAGAAAAGAAAAAGAATATAAACTACTTAACGATTAATTTAGAACACGCAATTGGGGATATAGAAACTAATTTGGGGATATGAATTACTTCCCCCAACCCATGGTGTGTGCTAAGGGGTGACTTTTTGGGACGAAAATATTAAAATACCCTTCCCACAAAATAAAATCAAAAACTTAAAATCAAAAAACAAAATCATATCCCCCATTTCCATCTCCACTTCTAATTAATCTTATTTAGGGGTGGAGCTTTGAAACCCAAATATTTCCCATTCCCTTTCAAATTCTAAACTCTCCCCACTCTATATCAAATTCTCTTCTCCTCACTTTGGAAACCAACTTTTTTTTTTTATTCTAAGTGATGAAGATCATCTTTGAAAGTGATGATGACCTTTCAAATTCTAAACTCTCCCCACTCTATATCAAATTCTTTTCTCCTCACTTTGGAAACCAAATTTTTTTATTCGGAAGTGATGAAGATCATGCTTGAAAGTGATGATGACCATGCCGGAATTGATGAAGACCATGCCGGTATCATGTTCCTAAGATATGCTCTTCATCAATTCCGGCATGGTCTTCATCACTTCCGTTTTGAATTTTTTTAGTCCACTTCCGGCATAGAAAATAAAGCAACATGGTATGCCGGAAAACAATACCGGCATGGTCTTCATATCAACTGACCATGCCGGGCAAAGGGACCGATTAATACCAAAAAATTCAAAACTAAGTGATGAAGACCATGCCGGAATTGATGAAGACCATATGCCGGAACATGATATGCTCGAGAATTTCCTATCAATGCCGGTAGTCAAGTGAAAAAAAAATCAACATTCTGGATACTTTTTATCCTGTTCCGGCATAGAAATTTAAGCAAAATACTATGCCGGAACATGTACCTAAGATGCTCGAAAACCAGATTACCATGCCTAAAGACTGCTCAAAACCAAAAAATCAACTTCTGAAGATCAAAACCAGAAAAAAATCATAACGAGAGGGCGTACAATTGCCCGCATGGGTTTTTGGTGGAATACCATGCCGGCACCAAGCTTTTTCAGCTGCAACAATGGTGGATTCAAAGAAAAAAAAATCAATTTTTCAACCTCTTATTAGCGGTAATTCTCTCATCACAATCATCTTCCATTTTCAAAAAAAGAAATTCCTCTCAAATATTTTTTTCCCTCCTTCTACTCTCACCCAAACACAAATAAAAATACACACTAATCTATCCCCCAAATACTTAAGATTTTTACTAATTATTATTAACCACTAAACCTAATTAGTGAGGGGTAATTAGGAATTAAAAAAATAATTACATAAAGGGTGACCCAGAATTGCTATTGGGACTCCTATTTTGTCTTGTAGCTATATCCCCCAATTAGTTTTCATATCCCCAATTACTTGTTCTTAATTTAGTGTCTGGTTTTAGAAGTATAATTAAACTACATAAAGATAAACTTACAGTTTAATTTAATGTGATAATAGATATCATTATGTATTTTACTTTTAAATAAATATATGATAACACTTTTACAATTTTGATTTGTTTCTCATCTATTTATTGCTTAATAAATTCAATTATTTATATTTTTTTTATCAAAACAAATTATGCATATATTAAAAAGACGTGTTGGCATGTGCCAATGGCAAGTGCGGCCATGTTGACCTAGTTGCAAGTCTTGCAAGCCTAGGGCGCTATATTTGGCGTGTGCCAATGGCTTAGCGGCTTGCGGCACGTGTTGGCATGTGCCAATGGCATGTGCGGCCATGTTGACCTAGTTGAAAGTTTTGCAAGCCTAGGGCGCTATATTTGGCGTGTGCCAATGGCATAGCGACTTGGAATATGGCTTGCGGCACGTATTGGCATGTGCCAATGTCATGTGCGGCCATGTTGACCTAGTTGCAAGTCTTGCAAGCCTAGGGCGCTATATTTGGCGTGTGCCAATGGCATAGCGACTTGGAATATGGCTTGCGGCACATATTGGCATGTGCGGCCATGTTGACCTAGTTGCAAGTCTTGCAAGCCTAGGGCGCTATATTTGGCGTGTGCCAATGGCATAGCGACTTGGAATATGGCTTGCGGTGCGTATTGGCATGTGCCAATGGCATGTGCGGCCATGTTGACCTAGTTGCAAGTCTTGCAAGCCTAGGGCGCTATATTTGGCGTGTGCCAATGGCATATCGACTTGGAATATGGCTTGCGGCACGTATTGGCATGTGCCAATGGCATGTGCGGCCATGTTGACCTAGTTGCAAGTCTTGCAAGCCTAGGGCGCTATATTTGGCGTGTGCCAATGGCATAGCGACTTGGAATATGGCTTGCGGCACGTATTGGCATGTGCCAATGGCATGTGCGGCCATGTTGACCTAGTTACAAGTCTTGCAAGCCTAGGGCGCTATATTTGGCGTGTGCCAATGGCATAGCGACTTGGAATATGGCTTGCGGCACGTATTGGCATGTGCCAATGGCATGTGCGGCCATGTTGACCTAGTTGCAAGTCTTGCAAGCCTAGGGCGCTATATTTGGCTTTGTGCCAATGGCATAGCGACTTGGAATATGGCTTGCGGCACGTATTGGCATGTGCCAATGGCATGTGCGGCCATGTTGACCTAGTTGCAAGTCTTGCAAGCCTAGGGCGCTATATTTGGCGTATGCCAATGGCATAGCGACTTGGAATATGGCTTGCGGCACGTATTGGCATGTGCGGCCATGTTGACCTAGTTGCAAGTCTTGCAAGCCTAGGGCGCTATATTTGGCGTGTGCCAATGGCATAGCGACTTGGAATATGGCTTGCGGCACGTATTGGCATGTGCGGCCATGTTGACCTAGTTGCAAGTCTTGCAAGCCTAGGGCGCTATATTTGGCATGTGCCAATGGCATAGCGACTTGGAATATGGCTTGCGGCACGTATTGGCATGTGCCAATGGCATGTCCGCCATGTTGACCTAGTTGCAAGTCTTGCAAGCCTAGGGCGCTATATTTGGTGTGTGCCAATGGCATAGCGACTTGGAATATGGCTTGCGGCACGTATTGGCATGTGCCAATGGCATGTGCGGCCATGTTGACCTAGTTGCAAGTCTTGCAAGCCTAGGGCGCTATATTTGGCGTGTGCCAATGGCATAGCGACTTGGAATATGGCTTGCGGCACGTATTGGCATGTGCCAATGGCATGTGCGGCCATGTTGACCTAGTTGCAAGTCTTGCAAGCCTAGGGCGCTATATTTGGCGTGTGCCAATGGCATAGCGATTTGGAGATTTGGCATTGTTGCCATGGTGTGCGATATGCAAACTTGGTTTGGCATTGCTTGCCATGGTGCGCAGAGTGCGGCTTGGTTTGGCATTGCTTGCCGCAGTGCGCAGAGTGCGGCTTGGTTTGGCATTGCTTTGCCATGGTCGAGAGTGCGGCTTGGTTTGGCATGGTTGCCATGGTGCGCAGAGCGCGGCTTGGTTTGGCATTGCTGCCATGGTGCGCAGAGTGCGGCTTGGTTTGGCATGGCTGCCATGGTGCGCAAAGTGCGGCTTGGTTTGGCATGGTTGCCATGGTGCGCAGAGTGCGGCTTGGTTTGGCATGGTTGCCATGGTGCGCAGAGTGCGGCTTGTTTTGGCATTGCTTTGCCATGGTGCGCAGAAAGAGCGGCTTGGTTTTGGAATTAGGGTTACGTGTTGAAAACCCTAATCTGGGTATTTTGAAAAATACCCCTATTAATTATTTACACCTGAGTTAAATGCTCTTAGTTAATGTGTTGTGGGTAACACTAGGTCATGGGGTTTTACGATTTTACCCCTTGTCTAAAAACCACCATCAACACTAGGATAAACCTAAATTTATCCTCTAAGTACACAAGATGCACCTGGGTGGATAATGTATATTCTGACAGGAAATAGGTTTTCGACTGGTTGCACCACTGTACAATGAATATATATTTTTTGATTTTTTTTTGATTTTTTTCCTTTCATTAGTGTTTGTTTTTGGTTGAATTTATGATGATGAATGTGATGTTAAAAGTGATGGATTTATTGTTCGAAATCACGAATCAGTGATTTTGCTTGTGTACAATGAAGTACACAAGCTGCACCCACCTGAGTGCATAATGCATATTTTTATAAAAAATGAGCTTTGGCCGGATTGCACCCGAGTGCATCCATAATGTATTTATTATATTTTTTGAGTTTTTTTGTTTCTCCTCCTATTTTTCTTCTTTAATACTTGTTTTTGTTTGATGTCATGATGATCAATGTGGTTATGGTAGTGCATTTATGCTCGAGATCATGAACTAGTGATTTTGATTGTTTATAAAATATTGCAGATGATTATTAGGATAAACCTAGGTTTATCTATGAAGTATACAAGTTGCACCTGAGTGTATAATGTATATTTTTATAGGAAATAGGTTTTGGGCTAGTTGCACCTTGGTTCACAATGCATATTCTAATGGGAAATAGGTTCGCCAGGTTGCACCTGGATGCATAATGCATGTTTTTATAGGAAATAAGTTTTGGCCATGTTGCACCTAGGTGCATAATGCATATTCTTATAGGAAATAAGTTTTGGCCAAGTTGCACGTGGGTGCATAACGTATCCTCGATCCCTTTCCAAACATATTCTTCCGAATTTCATATCAACAATGTATCTTGTTTGGTAGATCTTTTCGATCCCTTTCCAAAAATATACGACTTATATTTCTGAAGTTAAATCCTTTCTCGAGATTAATTAATTTTAATTGGAGAGAAAGAAAACAAATATGAAAGGAAAAAAAAACTAAAATTTAAAGTAAATGACATATTTGACTAAATCTTTTTGTGTCTTTTTCAACCATACCCATATCTTAGAAATCTATCACTCCATATTTTATAGATTTTGGAAAATTGACCTATTTTCCGATGTAATAATATTCCTTTGGAAAGCTAAAACAATTAGCTTACTCCAATGTCTCATGTTTCACTATGGATAGAAATCTCAGTGCCATAATACTAAATTGAACTGTAATCGAGAGCGTTGTCGTGGGAACAAAAAATCAAATCAATAAAGTGTTTGTGAACTATTGGGACTGAAAGTTAAAACAAAGATATATAAGTTAGAAAATCATGAAGTTTTTGAAGTATATCGACACGATAAAATCACCTAACTTGTTCATGCAACTTAAGGTACCGTGTCTACGAATTCACAATATTTTCCTGAACTCCTGATCATAGTTCATGCATAAGAAATGTTTTTTAAACTAAAGGGCACATATAAGAAATTTCAGCTGGTTTCAAATGGTTATGAAAATCAATGATCTCCAAATATATCCCACTCATATATACAACTATAATTAATATTTTGAATTTGAAATATTTGCACATAACCAACGAAAATTGATTTTAAAATATTTCATACCGGCATACTTAGCTCATGATTGGAGGCGAAGGCAGGTCACCCGCGCCATCTACCCTCTATAATATTTGTACTAAGCGTTTTCCGAAAACCTAAGATTCATTGATTTACATGGGTTTTTTTTTATACATGAGCTAGGTGTCGGATAGTTAATGCATACAATAACAATATTATTTCTATGTACAAAATAACATCCGATCATTGAATTGGAAAGTGCAAAACCAATTAAAAAATTAAACAAATGGTATAACTTGCATAGAAAAATTCAAAATTAACATAGATTTACCAAACATGCATTTATTGTGAGTGAATTAAGTTTTGAATTTTCAATGGAAGTTACATCATCTATTTTATTTTCCTAAATATATCCCCCCTCATATAAATATGTGGTAAATACCAATTAGTCCTAGGAATAATATACTAGAGTTAGTTTGGTCCATTTGACCCAGTCAACTATCTGTTTGGTCCTTTTTACAAAATATATATTTTTGCTTGGTCCTTTTTACAAAATATATATTTTTGCTTGGTCATAGAAATTATTGTTTGGTCCTAGGGTGGACAATACCCACACATGATGACGCCATGGATGATGTAATTTTTCGTTTGGTAGTGGCAGAAATACCCTTTTGGGGATCATATATATGCAAAAAAAAAAAAAAAAAAAAATCAGATTCACTTTCTCTCTCTTCTTTAGTTTCAGATCTAGTTTCTCTCTTCTCTTCATTTTTTTTTCTATACTGATGATGAAGAAGATGAAGATGAAGATGATGATGAACGATGAAGACTTTGGAGATGAACTCTGTTGAAGATGCTGTTGCTGCAACTTTTGAAGACGGTGATCTCTGTTGAAGATGTTGCTATTTTGATGATGAAGACGGTGGTGTTGAAGATTCTGCTGCTTTTTATGATGATGCCGACTCTTTATCATCTTCACATTCTTCTGTAAGTTTCGGATCTACGAGAGAATCTTGATATTTTTTGATTTCTTCATCGTTTTGTTCTTCTTCATCATCATCACTTGGATCTCTGTTCGATCTTGATTTCTTTTTGTTATCTTCATCGTTTCCATCATCTTTTTTTTCGTAGATCTGCTGCTGCTGAATATGAAGACGAGGAATTTGATGAAGTTCATTGATTACAATGAACTCTATTGAAGAATGATAAAAACGACGAAGTTCATCAAACATAATCAACTCTGATTTTTTATGGATTTTTTTGTTTGTTCATGTTAAAAAATGAAGCTGTTTTAAATCTTGAATTATTAGGTGTCCATCTTAAAGAATGAACTTTATTCTAGGTTTGAATTAGTTAGTTGTTGATAGATGTTCACTTTGACGAATGAACTCTGATTTTTTGTTCATAATTATGAACTTTTTGATTGGGTGTTCATTTGAGAATGAACTCTGGTTTTTGTTCATAATAATAAACTTTGATTGGGTGTTCATTTGAAAGAATGAACTATGTTTTAATATAGGTTTTATTAGGTGTTCATTTGAAAATATGAACTCTTGTTTTTATTCATAATAGTAGAGCTTTTGTTTTGTGTTCATTTAAAAAAATGAACTCTGATATTTTGTTCTTAATAACCAATTTTTTGTAGAATTTAATGAAGTGTAATGAAGTTCATAGAATATAATGAAGTGTAGAGTTTTCATGAAACAGAATGAATTCAAATATACAAAAATCCTGATAGTTCATCAAAAAAAACAAACTGCTACAATAAAATAAGTAGGAATTAACATGGAAGGGTATTTTTGTCTGTTTTATATTTTCAAATAATTATGGACCAAACAGAAAAAACGTTTTCTCAAAGGACCAAACAGACTTGGGACTACCTAAAAAAAGACCGAACGATTAGTTCCCCTATAAATATTTCATACTGGCGACACACCTTGCTCATGACCGGAGGCGGAGCCAAGTCACCTGCACCGTTCACCCATTGAAAAATCATTACTAAGTATTTTTCAACCTGGCATTTTTAGGGGCGACCCCAAACGAATTAGGGGCGACTTTTTTATTCCCAACCCATATACACCATTAAGGGATGTCCAAAAACGCGGAGAATACGTTAATGCCCTTACATAATCGGAAGCTATTTTGTGCCCGATTATTATAAAGAAATCGGAAGCTTAGTAACGATATATACTACCGATTAATTTCGATTTTGTGCGAAACGCGTATCTTGCTTCTATAATAATCGGTAGGAACAATAACCTCACGAGACTACCGATTATAGTAGCTCCTAAATTACCAAAATTGGTGATTTCTCCAAGGAAGAAATTTGGGGTAACTTTATAATCGGAATTCGTATTCACTACCGATTATTCTAGTTCCCAAATTCGAAAAAAATGACATTTCTGCAAAAACAAAATTTGGGGCAACTGTATAATCGGAAGTCTTATTAACTACCGATTAATATAGTTCTCAAATTCGAAAAAATTGAGATTTCTACAAAAACAAAATTTGGGGCAACTGTATAATCGGAAGTCTTATTACTTCATTTGACTACCGATTATACAGTTGCCCCAACAAAATAGAGCCGTTGGAACTCTAAACTCTATATAAGGATTGTATCCTTTTACTCTCTATGGAACACAAATACCTTTAAACTCTCTCCAACATCATCTTCAAAATAATGGCCCAACCATTCATTAATACTATGGAGTTCACGATTGAAGAAGATTTATCTTTATGTAGGCGCTATGTTCAATTCTATCTGAGACGAGGAGAAGAACGTAGGCAAGGAGGCATAATGAGTATGAGTTATTTGGGGAAAATTCACGAAAAATTCTGCGCCGACACCGGTAACCCAAACAACCGTCACTCTGCTGATCTTTTCTGCCGAGTTGGTTCAATAAACAGACACATCGAAGAATTCTTCCATTTAACTTATCTTGTTAATCAATATCGATTGAGGGGTGAAACCAATGATGAGGTTATAGAACGATCTCTAGGGGAATGGCGGAGATGGAAAAGATCAAGCTTCCGTTATGAAGCTCATTTTAGAATCCTTAGGGTGATGGAAAGATTTAATCCGTTTAGGACACGTCCAACACGTCCACGACGCTAATCACAATACCTTGTAATAGAATTGCGGGAGTTCAATGTAAAATTTTGATGATGTGTTACATGTGTAGGTGATATTGTTGTGAATTTCAAAATATTTATGATAATCAGAAGTTTTAATTGTTGATCTAACTACAGATTATACTCCAACAGCTAGTTCGTTCAAAAGAAACTAGCCGTGCCTTGAAAACCACACACAATCGGTTGATAATACATATTGATAAGCCTCCGATTATACTACTCTAATGAAACTGAGAACTCTGTTGACAAAACATCCTATAATCGTAAGTATATAATAATAAATATTTACCGATTACGCATGATCGGGTGCTTTGTTCAACCATTACCTACCGATTGTGTGTAATAATTGTACGTAATTTCAGTACAGTCTTGTAAAAGTACGCATCAACGGCCATATTTAAAAAAAAAAAAAAAAAGAGACGTTGGGACTCTCATCTATATAAGGAGGGTAAACTCTTCTTATTTGTGCACCAAACAACACATATATAACATCGTGTATTCTACAAATAGATTTTCCATCGTCTACTCTTGTGAATTCATTCTATATCTTAACTTACAAGCATGGAAACGTTTGACGCAACTGAAGATTTGGTTATTGTGATAACATGGTATCGTGAAACAAGCATGGCAACATTTACCATCATTTTCTTCCGTTCTCAACGTGTAGTCGTGTAACTCAGCTAACCACTGCGATTGTTGCATGACCGTTCTACCATCCCATTCCGTCCTTTTGATCGTAGATAGGGCCGACCTAATTGTAGACAAAGAAGACAAGTTGTCGGGGTCGTCCGCCTTTATTTTACTTAAGATCGCACTCGCCTCTTGGATATGCATAGACCTCACCGTCTCCATTTCATGTGGTTTTAACTTCGCAACCATTACATGTCCAATAAGAGTATCCGGATCATCGTGGTTGTGACAACCATTAGCAACTTTAGACATTTTCCAATCTTTACTTTCCTTACCATCGGGCTTATAGAAGACAATCTTAAATGGGCATCCAATCTTCTTTGTATGAGTTAGGTACTTCTTCCTCTCCGTCTTCCTTACATACTTATTATTCTTTACCTCGTGACTCTTTTCTTACCACCTCGCTCACAAACCATTTCAAACCTAATGTACTTCACGCAAGGGTTCTGAACTACCACGCACATCTTCTCTTTTGCCTTGTTCATAATCCATTAATTTGCTTCCTTCTTACTTCCAAATATCTAAATGCGCATATAACAAACCAAAAAAAATAAGCATAACCATCTAACATACATGTCTGGAAAAAGAAAAGATAATTCATGAACATACCAAATCGTTTGCATAGTGTAGGGAAGTATCAAGCCTCAAATAATAATCGTCATCAACCGCTACAATAGCTTACGCACAACAACAATAAGTTATGCATTAGCAATCGGAAGGAAGTTTAGATAATAGGTAACCGATTGTAAAACAATCGGTAATTTAATAATATACAAGATAACCGATTATGCGAAATCGGTAGTCATGTACAAATATAGTCTACCGATTAACGACATACACAAATGAACAATTCTTCTGTATAAAAAGCTTCAATAATCGAAGGGACTATAAATTCATAAACCAACCGATCATTTTTTGGAGAAATTCGTATTTGGGGCGACGTTATATAAATCGGAAGTTTATTTATGTATACAACTTCCGATTGAGAGAAATTGAAGCTTTCAATTTGGGGATTTTTTTCATATTTGGCAGATAAATACATCAAAATATATCCGATTGTGGATAATCGTAGATTTTGAACTAATTTAACTACCGAATATATGTCGTTCATGTCATTCAATGCATGCAGATATCGAATTTTCACGTTCAAAAACACACACAAACGCACATAACATGGATAACATGGGCATTAGAGTTTGTTAACAACATACCTGTATGTTTGATGAATCGTTATCTTCGATATCGGGTGAATCTCCATTTTCTTCCATGAAAGCGTCGTGTAGGGTTTCATCTCCATCAAAGTTTGGATCCAACCTTTGCCATATTTCATAGGTAATGAGTGTACACAGCATTCATTCAACATATACCCCAAATAGTCATCTTTAAACGGTAGTGAACCTTGAACTTCAACAACTTCACGTCCTTCTTCGTACCCATCCATGTTTATGGAAGTTGGCAAAAATCAGAAGTTGGCAACATATACCCACTTCTTCTTCTTTTTTTTCTTCTTCTTCTCTCACTCAATGAGTTATCTCACAATGAGTTAATTTTTTTTTTCCAAACACGTATATATAGACCCCAGCCTACCGATTACAAAGTTTGCTTCCGATTATTTTGTGAAACTACCGATTATTTTTTTGGCTACCGAAAATTTTATTTTTTGGCAAAGGTTGAATCCGGGGCCACTTATAATCGGTAGGGTTATAAGTTTTAAACTCTACCGATTATGGTAGATTTCAAAATTCATCACATGAAAGATTTTTGAAAAAATTTGAATTTGGGGCAACCTATAATCGGTGGGTTGTGGAACCTTTTTGGCTTACGATTATGGCTACATCCAAATCACGAACCACATGGTTATGCCTGGCTCTGTACACTCAAAACCTATGGAATTTGGCAAGGGTTCGATCTGGGGCTCCTTATAATCGGTAGGTTGTTAAGTTGTTAACTCTACCGATTATGGTATATTTCAAATTCCCTTACATGAAGGATTTTAGAAAAAACCCATTTTGGGGCAACCCATAATCGGATGGTTTGGTAATATATTTAGCTCCCGATTAACGCTGCATCCAAACGCGAACCAAGTGGTTTTGGCTGGCTGTGTACACTCATTACCTATGAAATATGGCAAAGGTTGGATCCGGGGCTCGTTATAATCGGTGGGTTATATAATTATATACCCTACCGATTATGGTAGATTTCAAAATTCATTACGTGAAGGATTTTAGAAAAAACTCATTTTGGGGCAACTTATAATCGGTAGTGTATGTAACCTATTAGGCTTCTGATTATGGCTACATCCACAGCTCAAGCCAAGTGGTTATGGTTGGATCTGCACCCCTCAAAACCTATGGAATTTGGCCAAGGTTGAATATGGGGCTCCTTATAATCGGTAGTCTTACAAGTTGGATAAACTACCGATTATAAAAGGGATTATTAGCCGAAGTATCTACACAATAATCGGTAGGTATAGTTTCAATTTAACCTACCAATTCACCTTTAACCTACCGATTATGGTGTTGGCTACCGATTATATAAGGGCATATTGGCCATTTCGAAAAATCGAAGATAAGGGGTAGCTTAGATTTATGTTTGATTGACCTTTTTTGTCTTTTAGTGTCGCCCCTAATTCGTTTGGGGTCGACCCTAAAAATGCCAGGTTTTTCAAAGCCCAAAACTGAAATCTATAGCCACATGCCGCCACAGAGCAAGCCCAAGTCCAATGCATATCTATTTCGTGTAATACTTTCCTGCCATTTGTTTGGTTGAACATCCCATTATTGCCACAACATTCGTACTTTTTTGATCCAATTTTACTAGTTTGAATCACCATCTAGTGATTGATTTAGATAATTCTTGGGTTTCAAATTGCAAATATTGGTTAATATTTTGACTTATTTAATGATTTTGATGTTAGGATGGAGGCGATGGAGCCGATTATACATTGTAGTAAACAAGGTACTTAGGTACGTATGGCAGTGAAAAATGGAATGCCGGGGAGCTTCTTAATGGTGTAGAGAAACAGTTGGATCTGTCATCTTTATATCCAAAAGTTTGTGTGGAAGTGATTCTAAGTTAATGAACAAACACCCAGAGGTTTAGGCATGCAGGATTAGAAACACAATGTATTTGGCTTTATGTGATTCAAGAGAGTGTTCTTGACAAGTCGACCAAAAAGACCAGGGCGAAGGAGTTTGAAATCTGAAGCTAGATGCATGGTTACTCCGGATGGACAAAACAGATGCCATTTAAGAGAAAAGTGAGACTTCTAACGCGGACATCTTCATAATCTTCTTCAGCTACTCGAAAGAAGGTAACATACGCCGTTCGTTCACCTAAATGGTGTATTGAGCACGATGACATGTTCATTTTATTGCTTTCTTGGAGCCCAAAACTTACTATTACAAACTATGACTGAATTACCAAAATTTTAAGTTACCAATAACTAACTTATCTGCCATTATCAGTGACTTCATCTTATCTCTTATTGAAATTCTCTCACATAAAAATATACAACGAAACTAAATTGCACTACAACAAAAAGTGCCATAGATCACACACTAGACATCACAATATATGAACACTTGTGATCTTTCTAGGGCTAAAACTTAAAGACCATTAATATTATAGTGTTTGTCATCTTAGATATAAAGACCTTCCTATACATGTCATACATCGTAAAAAGTGTGATCTCTTGGTTGACCACTTGACCACTATCCACATTCCTTTGTGATAAATAATTTGTCCATTAGGGGTAAAAAAGAAAGCCCACTTAATTTCTGCGGTTCATTCAACTTCATTCTCATTTTTCTTTCTCTCTCCTCTCCTTTTACCTCTGCCAAAATTCCATGAGAGGAACTTTCGATCCAAAATTTCGTTATTTTGATCCCAATCAAGAAAAATTTAACCCTAAACTTCGAGGTTCATCTCCAATATTGTGATTCATCTGTTTTAACACAAGTAATTGTGTTTATACTTTCAGATTTCATGAAGAAATATGATTTTTGGATTTAGGGTTTCGAAATTATATCTTCATCGAAGGTAAAGTTTCTTAGGTAAATTCTTAAATATTTCTCCTAATCCTCTAATTTCATTGCGATTGTTTATCATAACGATCAAAATCTAAGGTTTTGATTTTATGTGTAGGTTGGGAATTTGAGAAATTGTATTTTCAGAGATGAAGTACCAGAAATTGTTGTATATTGTTGCATTAGAAGAAGTTGAAGAAGAAGAAGAATCAGAAAGAGGGGAAACAACTGATATTTGTTCGATATGCAAGGGTTGTGTTACAGAGTAGTCTACAACTCCTGGGTGTAAAAGCTAGACATGCTTCTAAGGTAATTAAAAGTCAACTAGCGGATTTTTATTAATATCATACTTTCGGTTGATTGAATTTCAGTTAGTTACTTTTGATTGAGAAGAAGAAGAAAGGTTGAATGAGTTTCATGGTGTTATATTTGATTCTAAGTGTTTTTTTGTCTTCAAATTTGTGAAGTTTGAAGTATGTTTAAGAGTCATATGGTCTAATTCTTAGTGTCGGTTCATTTGAAGACCTCAATGGTATTGGAATTTTGACAGTAAATGAAGCTGTGAAGTTTAGAATTCTGAGTTTGTTAAGTGCATAATATTAATCCCTTGTCTCTGTATGGTTTTCATGTAAGCTAACTTGTTTGAGTCTCAATTTGAAGTGCATAAACTTAGTGCAATTTTGTTTGAGGAGATGCGTGACTAAACATCAGGTACATTTTCTTTTACTTTGCTTCACCGTCCTTAATTTACCTATTCGGTTCCTCTTTATCCTGCAAAGCTAGAGGATAAGATGCTTTTGTAAACAACTAAGGACTGAAGCAGTCTTACTGAATCTTTTAATTAGCATTTACCGAGAGGGAGTAGATCCCCTTTATTTGATCGATGGGTCACTACACATTTATTCTTTTCCCAGGGATGAATGATCTTTGCTTTCCAATGGTAATTCTAACCAAATATCAAGGTGATGCATTTGGGTGCTTTGAACATTTAATACGCAGTCTGGATTTCTGAACTTATGCTCATTTTGGTTCATATTGAATAAAATTGCAATAATTTGTGTTGAACATGATATGTAAGAATTCTGTGTCACCTTGGCATGCGAGAATTTTTATACACAAAAAAAGTCACATCACACATGATGTATTGGTATGTCTGTATCCATAGCTTATACACTTCCCTCTTATGTTCCTCAAATCTAGGTCGTGTGTTGTCGTTCATTCATGCATACGATCAGAGGATGTGGTATTAAGTTTTCTTTTATACTACATAGTACATAAAGCTTTAGGGAGAATGATTGCACGTATGGGTAAGTGTTACTAATGACCAGCATCATAATAGATAATAGTATTGTCTTTAAAGAAGTAAACCCATTTGACTGGTAGCACATTTGTGCATCCTGAAACTCTGGCAGCATTGAATTTTCGTTGCTTAAGATTTGAAATTTTCCCTGCCATTTTTTGCAGCTGAGAGAAATTGCTTGCTTAAACTGATCCGTTTAAACATTGGCTATGCCATTCTTATTTTCTTACTATCACTCATTTTCTTGACTAATGACTACTATGAATTTGCTAATATTTCTGTTATCGGTATGATGAATTCAATATATACATCAGTAAACCATGGTGGTAAAGTTGAAAGATAAGTTAACAATGAAATTCCTTGTTCTCAGAACAACCCCGGACGCTATAGTGTTTAAAACTGTCTCTCTTACTTTGTCCGTTCTTCATTTTCAAATATGTATTTTGTTTTTTCTTATTATTCTGTTTGTTTTTTTTTCTGCAGGTGGTATATCACTTGTGTTGGTTTTTAGTTGTCTTTTTTTCTCTTCGGTCGTCACCCCACCGCGCGCGGTAATCTAGTATTAATCCCTTGTCTATGTATGGTTTTCATGTAAGCTAACTTGTTTGAGTCTCAATTTGAAGTGCATAAACTTGTTTATAACTTTAGCTTGCCATGTTTACAGAAGTGTGCTGAGATGTTGATCCAATGGAGGTCCTGGTGGTGGTGGTGTTGGTGGAACACAGCATTCCCTGACCCTTAGTGACACGATATTTCTTGTACTGGTGGACTTGGTAGTCAAAAGTGGTGGAGGAGGTAGGGTTGGTGGAAGGATTCACTTTGAATTGGTTGATGTTCTGAGTGGAGATGAGTGTATGCCCTTTGTTATAGTGCGAGCGGAAGCATACATATGGGTATGTATATGGCGCACTTTGTTTTATTTCTTTCATTCTAAATTAATAATATAAGTTTTGCTAACTACCAATTCGGTAAGCACGAATTAGGAAGAAGAACATTATGTAAAACCTATTTTTGTCAGTTGTGTATTAATGTTAGTGTATGGTTGCATTGACATTTTTTCACCATGTTAATATAACCACTTGTTTCTATTTTTTTATAGTAGAGGGGACTGGGTTCTGGTGAAGGTCATGTTGGGGGCAACAGAGGTGTTATTGGAAAAGCTTGCCATGGAAGGCTTTATGGAACCTTTTGCAAGGTATCTTTGGGTCTCAGTACCAAAGAGAAGCTGCAAATGGAATTTCACCAACTACAATGTGTTTTTATTCAAAGTATTTTGTCCAGTTGGTGGTGATGCCATGTAAGTATAATTATTTTCATATTCTGAATTTGGTACAAAAACTAGTTTACTCTTGTTAGCCATTTCTGAGGTTCTTTTGTTGTGGTTCAAAGGTCTTGTAGATGATGGCAGGAGATTACTACTTTTGGGACAAGCAGGGGGTAATACTATTGCATTAACATCTCAAATTTGTCCTTATGCTAACTCTACAACCATTTTTCCATTCTCGATTCACCATTGTAATTAGTTTCATCTGAAATCTTGCAGATAAGTCCTGCTTGAATCCTGCTTCAGTCCTGCGCCGTGCTTGGGGATATGTTATGCTTAATGGAGATGGAGTTCGCAACAATCAGAAGTGAGTGTTCAAGTTTGAAACTCATTAATTTTTATTCTTAACATGTTGATTAGTCCTTATTGCACTATGTTGAAGACTTTCTACTAGAAAGTATCAAATAATAGACTCAAGATTTGAAGACTTTCTATTGGAAAGTATCAAATAATAGACTCAAGATTTTTGTTATCATCAAGTTGCATTAACATACTCAAAATCATTGATTAATTCTTTTGCACTTTCTTTATATTGAGAAGTCTACTGCATTTACTACATGTCAGATGAACCAATTATATTGAAGTCGGTGGCAATGGTTACTACGTTCTTTCGCTAGTTTAGTTCTAGTTGGTGCGTTGTATTATAGTTTATCATATAACTTTGCTGCATCTATTAGATAGGGCCGTTGTCATATAAAAAGATATACTTTGAAGAGTCTTGTGCTGCTACGATTAGCACGTACCAGCTGAAAGCTCTTGAGGGGTGGAAGCAGATAACAACGACCAAGCTATGGAGCAGATAGCAACGAACACATGTGCAGTAAGTTTTCCCCTGTAACCTTTTTCTACTTATTATGTTAATCCCTCCCCTATGTTCTATACAACAAACCTTTCATGTTATCATCTTTTTGGTATAAGTATTTTCCTTATAATTTTGCAATAATTAAGATGTCTTTGCAAAGCATGTTTCTTGTCTATGCGAAAACCGGTTTCGTATTTGAATTGACACTTTTCAAGTGTTAGATAATCCAGTAATTCGTAGTTTAGACCGACAAGTTTCAAATTGATGCGAGGGTGCTAAAACACTTCTAAAAGCAGCGCTCCATGAAGCGGCTAGAAAAGTAGAAATGCGGTATGGAGGTCTTTGCAGGATTGACAAGAAGGTTAGGAGCCACTTCCATGATAATATTATCGCAATCATTCTTTTTTATAAAGCATTACTTTATATTCGGATAGATCTCATTCGGGTGTACATTTATTATGTACTATGTTTAACGTAAGCTTATCTCAACTGTCGATCAATAAGTTTGATGATTTCTTCACCCATTAGATTTACTTTATAATTAAAGCCACCAAACTGTGCTCTCTAAGTGAAGGCTTGTATCCTATCTCTTTTGGATATATTGTAACTTTTCTAACCCGAAAGCCAAGTCAAATTCGTAAACTGTTTTATCAAATTATCTTTCACATATATTTGTTCTTATTTCCTTACGGTGAACATTTGTTGGTGTGGTATTGGGATTTCTTATATGGTTACCCCATCAACGTGTCATAAGATGGAAGAAAATTCTGATGAATCTGATAAATCTGAACATAAGTGGTAACGTCAGTCTCTCTCCTCTTTATCTCTATCCATCCGTCTTTCTACTTTCGGACTCTTAAAAAGTTTTCCAGGGGTTAGAATCCGGAGAGATTCTATCCTTTCATGATGGCACTCTGTCTGACAGTTTGCACTTTTGAAAGGCGTACACAGTTCTTGTGATTTCATCATTTAAGAACCTCAATACCATAATTTGCTTAAGTTACCGAACTTCTGTTTTATAATCTCAACTCATCTTTTTATCTAATTACTTGCAGATTGTCATGGTTTTGGTAGCTTTCAGATTTCTTTGGTCGCTGAAAAGTTTGGGAAACTCAAAAATTACAAAGGAATTTGAGTGGTATAATCTTTGCTGACATGATAAATTTGATGAGAAGTAGCAGGTACTATATTCTTTCTCTAAAGTATCTAATTTGTATCCTCGATTGTGAAATTCCATTGCATTGTTCTCTTAGTCTTCCAAGGTTATTTTTTAACGAAAAGTAAAATTGTGAAATTCCATTGCATTATGACAGTGTATGTTGGCAGCCTGCAATTATGCTTTTGTTTTAATAAAGAGATGGATAAGCTTGCGCGCAAGGTTTGTTTCAGTGCTAGTATTACAAAGTAGTTATTATCTGTCGGTAGTTGTCAAAATCTGGAATTTATGACTTGATTATGCTTTCAGGGACCTCAAAATTGCAACATTCAAGCCCATGAACTCTTGTCCGTGTAGATCAAGTGGAGCACTTACTCGACTTCAAATTGCCGCAGATTTCTCTCATTCAAGACATCACTGAACCAAAACTACGGTCTAGTTGTTGATGTAGCTGGAGTTCAAGTTGCATGGCCTAAAAAGATTGTGCTAAAAGCAAGAAAGGATAAAAAATTCATGGAGGGATAAAGGTACATTATAGTAGAACTATTATTCATGTAATGAGCTGTAATTCTGTATGTTTGGTCTTCAAATTGATATACTCAGCAGATTCAGTACAGGTTGTTATGTAGTAAGACTATGCAGAAATGTGTAATTTTTCTGTTAATTTGTGGTTCAGAAATGATTCAGACATTGAATGAATTTGATTCGGCCATTGAATGAATTTAATTCAGACATTGTTTCGTTTTTATATCAGTTTTTAGATTTGAGTTACGGGTGCAAAAATGGTATGGGATCACACTTTGGGTTACTGTTTGTATAGGGTAAATTTGGGTTGAAAACTTAGAGGAAAGATCACAACTTTTAAAACCTTGTCTTTTAAAAACCTGTCTTTAGATCTCAACTTTTCAAGACTTTGAGTTCTTTGTATAGGGTAGGATCACACTTTTCATTGCAAAAGAATTGTGATCTATAGATTACCCTTTAGATTATACTGGCAAAGATCACAGACAATCAGTACTTTTTTTGAGAATGATCCATGTATGTTTTTGTTGTAGTGTTGCTAAAATTTTAACAGAGTGGTTGTATGTTAACTATTTTGATTTTTAATTTTATCTATCAGTTTCCACCAACATCTCAATTGTGGATGTTAAAAAAGATCCACCAAAACTCATATAGCATAGGTTAACACGTATGTCTGGTGACTACTTTCACCAAAACATCGTTTTAAATAATTTATAGAATGCTCTCAAGAGGACAAAAATATGGGCACACACAAAAAATAAGTACGAACACTTGCGAGGGGTAAAAAATAAGTACACAAAAATAATTTAAAGGAGGAGAGCAAGAAAAACAAAGAGAGAATAAAAAAAACATAATAAATGAAAACTTAAAGGACAGAGAGTTGATCCTGATCCCAATTGTTAGTACAGTAAAAACTCAATATATTAATATTTTTGGAATTTCACAAAATTCTTAATATATGGAGTTTATTAATATAGAGAGGTATACCATTTTTTTTTCTTGTTTTTTGCTAATTCAAAGTATGTAAATGATAATGAATATGGATGCCTTCCTTAATCATCCAAATGAGCAACAAGTCGTATATGCTTTAATCGAAAAACGGTGGAATTAGACAAGAAAATAAGGGAGATAATCTTGATGGTGATAGTAAAAAGATACCAAATATTTTATGCCAAGAGGCTTTAAACATGCTCGAAAAATTGTAAATATTTTGCCTTCAACAAGAAGGTGTTCACAGTAATGAGGTCTTACGCATTAGTAAATCAAAAGATGCGATAAGAATCCAAAAAATTACATCATTTCTCAAATAACTATAAATAAGTACTTTGTTTCATATTAATGTTTGATGTAACAAGATCTATAAGTTTCCAATAATGACGATAATATTAATATATGGAGGTAAATTCCTTATGATGGGACTAGAAAAAACTATTAATATTAAAATATGGAGGTTATTACTATTTATAACTGGCCCAAGTTGGGACTCGATTTTTCGTTAATATATAGAGTTTATCAATATATTGAATTTTTACCGTACATTGATCCAGATACAAACTACTGCTTGGTTGAGCCACTTTAACCCACAAAATAATCTGAGATTTGATGTCGGTATTGACTTCCCAATTATGTCCGGCTATTCCCTCGAAAATATGTTTGTTTCTTTCATTCCAAATTCCCCATATGACTGCAGCAGGTCCAGAAGATAATAGAGCATTTCCTATCTTATTAGAACTTATACAAGTTATACGGGTCAAAAATGACCACATTTTCATTTAAATGATATATACCAAAAAAGTTTTTTTTTTCTTTTGTTAATTACTCATACACTGTGTGTTACCCTCGTGAATAAATTGTTACCTTGTTTGTTTAGAATTGTGTTGTTCTAATAAAGTCAACCTATACACGATGGTAATAAATGTTTGGTAAATTAGTAAACATTTCAAATTGGGCGGACATTTTGGTAGTACTGTACTTATTGAAAGTCTACTCTATCTACAGAAGCAGGCAAAGTCACTATGATACAAACTTTCAAACTTTCAATTTTGGTAGAACAAAAGCAAAATTCAAGCTTTCAAACCTGGTGTGGACAAACTAAAGCTCAGACTAGAAGGTTGGAAATCTACTCTATCTACAATAGGCCAAGTAACTATGATACAAACTGTTACTTCAACATCAAATATTTATCAAATGAACTATTTCAAGCTTCCAAAAGATACTTGCAAAGAGATTAATGCTATCCAAAGAAATTTCTTCCGGAATAAAGACCAAGACAAACCTAAAGGTCTCTTCTACATTGCTTGGGATGTTGTCAATAAACCAAAAGAGCTTGGAGGTCTGCGATTCAAAAACATGGAATAATTCAATCTGGCTATGATTTCGAAAATTCCTTGGAGGTTGATAGAAGAACCACACTCTCTATGGACCAGTATGATGTGGTTGTAGAAGAGGTAAATAAAGTGATTCGATTCTCGAACTTGTGAAGGATTTTTTTAGACTTAAATTCAAAACTAAAATAGAAAACACACTAAAAATTATAGCAAACTTAGACAAAGATGATATCAATATTAAAAGAAACACTGAGGCTAAGATTCCACTATTTTCCAAGTTCAAAGCGATTTAACCCAATATTTATATTCATGCAATTTTCTCGTTCAATTTTGATTCTAAACTATTGCGACAAGTAGATTCTCAAAATAACAAGTGTAAATCCGAAGCATAGAACATCAAAAACCTAGGGCCAAGTATGCTCTATCAAAATAAATAACAATTGCTTAACAAAAATCATTCAATCAATTTCCGATCAAGGCAAATAATCATATAATAATTGCAAATAAATAGATAAATAAGGATATACCACTTCTTGTTGGAAAAATAGCTTCCTCTATCGCCTCAACAATGGGGTTTAGCTCCTCATATTAATCATGACCTCAAAATACATGTTTATTGCTCAAAAGTTGATTAAAAGAGTGAAAAGTAATAACACAGACTGTTTGCAACGGTGTATCGGCGTTACAAAACAGCTGTTACAAAGGTCGAACTGTTACAGAGAAGTGTTGTAAACACTGTTGCTTTGTCGCTGATTTTAAGACTCCAAAAACGACTGTCTTCAATGGCCTTTTGTTCTTCGTGTTCTTCCTTTGCACTAGCAGAAAACAATTTCCTGCAACTCTTGATTTCGTTCTCTGTGGTGTTCTAAACTTCCCCTAACTTCTTCTAAACTTCAATACCCTTCCCTGGAACTCGAGCACACCTTTTATACACTTCCAAACCCTCTAAAACCCGATTAAATCTCTCTTTTTTTCTTTGCTGCCAAGGTACGAAATTTCCTCTCCAAGTCTTCTTTATGCGTTTCTGAGCCGTACAAGTCACTCTAATCCCTCTATTAGATTGATATGAATCTCAGGAAAGATTATCTTGCCTCAAATCTCCCGTAACTGCCAAATATAATCAAACAAAATCCCGTGAAAAACTTCACTTCTCTGTTTTGCTCCAACTCGAGTTCTAGCCAATTTGGATTCAAACAAATGACTATACCAGGCCTGTTAGGCTCTAACAGGTCCAGTCCACCAAAATCCCGCGATTGAATCTCCTTAAATCCTCAAAAAACGCGAACCCTAATCTGTTTCCCGTCTGCAAAGGTTTTCCCGCCAATTTGATTTTTGAATTTTGGAAGAAAGGTGGTCTCCCCTATCCACAGTGGGGGTGCGAATAGCAGCTGCCTTGGGGTGTCCTGAGGGTGCCCCTTAGTAATTTGGGTACCCCTTATCCATAGTGAGAGTCCGAATAGTAGGTGTCCTCCGGGTGCAACTTTTCGAGCCGATTTATCCAAAAATGTTTATTGGACAAAAATACCTACACACACATAAAACACCATAATAAGTACAAAAATGAGCACTATCAATATAACGAATCGAGACAAATTAGACACAAGAATGTGTCTATCAAATACCCCCAAACCTATTATTTGCTAGTCCTCGAGCAAAAATAAAATAAAATCCTAACTCAAACCTTGCATTTAGCGTATGTAATAAGCCTTTAAACCCCTATGTGTCCCTAGTGGCCGAGTTGTAGTCTCGGGAGGGTTTACCAGAGGTGTACCCACAAAAACTTTATACTCCAGACCCTAACTATCTACGCAGAACCTTAGAAGGCACTAAAGAATCTCCTTGGTTGGCATACTTATTGACTACAGGAGGAAGTACCCCCGATGCGAAATTCCAATTACTGTACACGAGTTTGCACTCAAGCATACTAAAATTCATATATAAGTGACAGAGCTCTACTCAGATAGTTTCTGGACATCATAACCGGAGTCAACCAATCACATGAATAGATTAAGAAGATGGATGAGAAAAACGTAGATGGTTTTGATGTTGACTAAGGTTAACGATGTTTCTCATATCTCGTCCTCAAAGGCCACCGCCAAAATAAACCTATCCTAATGGACTGAGATACTGGTCCGGACTAATATCAACACACTGGCATATACAAGGGAACCAGTGGTCGATAATCCTAACTCTAGGTCAACACAACTGGCATATACAAGGGTACCAGTGGTCGACTTTATTAAATTTATTCCGTTTGGTCTGATGGTCCAGTCTTTTTTTTTTGTATCTCAATCACTCTATTTCACCCTAGCAGTGGTAACAACTTGAATCGTGAGCCCCACCTAATCACTTAGACAAACATAATTTAAAGAAAACAAAATAAAAATAGAAGTGAAAAGGATTCAACAAGATATGGCGAAACTACAATGTTTTTTCTTTAATTCTAACACCTGAGCTTTGTGCTTTTATGAATAGACTCTTTAGATGTTTCCATATAATCAGATTGGTTCCTCAACTCCTACAACTAAAATGCTTCCATACACTTAGATTGGTTAGTGCCATCCTTAATAAACATAATTAAAAAGGTAACAAAAGTTTCTACCCCACCCCCAAACTTAAATCTAACATTGTCCTCAATGTTTCTAATTAAAGAACAGTACCAAAAATATAAGTAACATGAGGAAATAGTAAAGAGAGAAGTCGGAAAGATAGTACCTGGTGAAGTGTAACCAAAAACCTACAAAAATAATATACAACATACAAACCGCCTCGATGGTCAATCAAGGTAAACAGGGTCCTCCGGAGGGACCTCCTCAACATCACCTGTAGGAAAAGGCTCTAAAAAGGGCTTCAATCGCTGACCGTTAACCTTTGAATAACTACTACCATTTGGTGTCTCAATCTCAATAGCGCCATGAGGAAAAACAGTACGGACCACACAAGGACCGGTCCACCGAGAGCGCAACTTCCCGGGGAATAGATGCAAACGAGTGTCATACAGAAGAACTTTTTGACCTGGAGAAAATGACTTTCGTAAAATATTCTTATCATGCACAAATTTCGTTTTGTTCTTATACTCCTTAGTACTATCGTATGCATCTCTACGAATTTCATCCAACTCATTGAGCTGGAGCTTTCTGTGAGCTCCTTCCTTGTCAAGTGAAAAGTTTAAGTTCTTAATAGCCCAATAGGCTCTATGCTCTAACTCAACAGGCAGGTGACATGCCTTGCCAAACACTAAACGATAAGGTGACATTCCAATGGGTGTCTTAAACGCAAAGATTTTAAGCCCATAAGGCATCATTAAGCCTCGACGACCAGTCTTTCCTATTAGGAATAACTGTTTTCTCTAGAATACGCTTAATTTCCCTGTTGTAGACCTCTACCTGACCACTAGTCTGTGGGTGATATGGGGTTGCTACTTTGTGGGTAATACCATATTGTTTCATTAAAAGTGCAAACGGTCTATTACAAAAGTGTGAACCTCCATCACTAATTATAGCTCGCGGTGTACCAAAACGTGTAAGTATGTTCTCTTTCAAAAACTGGACTACGACCCTATGGTCATTTGTTTTACACGGAACCGCATCAACCCACTTAGACACATAGTCTACAACGACAAGTATGTAAAGATAACCAAAATAATTAGGAAATGGACCCATAAAATCAATGCCCCACACATCAAAGACCTCAATCACTAAAATAGGGTTCAAAGGAATCATATTTCTACGGGAAATGGTTCCTAACCTCTGGCAACGCTCACAAGAAACACAATGACTATGGGAGTCTTTAAACAACGAAGGCCAAAAAACCACACTGCAAAGTATCTTAGAAGCAGTCTTAGCACTAAAATGGCCCCCACATGCATGTTCATGACAAAAGGAGATAATCTGGACTGGGTCACTCTCGGGTAGACATCTCCTAATAACTGTCCTGACAATACTTAAACAGATAAGGATCGTCCCAAAAGAAATGCTTAACCTCGGCTAAAAACCTAGAACGATCTTGCTTACCCCAACGTTGAGGCATTCGACCAAGAAACAAGATAATTCACTATATTTGCATACCAAGGTGATTGGGAAACAGAGAACAATTGTTCATCGTGAAAGCTATCCCTTATAGGAAGGGAATCATTAGGGGAACTAACAACTAGCTTAGACAAGTGGTCTGCTACTACATTTTCGATACCCTTTTTGTCTCTAATGTCTGGACAAAATTCTTGTAACAAAAGGATCCACCTAATCAATCTAGGTTTGGTATCCTTCTTAGATAAAAGGTATTTCAAAGCAGCATGATCAATATAAATTACGATCTTAGAACCTAATAGGTAGGATCTAAACTTATCCAAGGTAAACACGGTGGCTAACAGTTCCTTTTCGGTAGTTGTATAGTTCATTTGGGCATCATTCAGAGTTTTGCTAGCATAGTAAATCACATGAAGTAATTTGTTCTCTCGCTGACCTAGCACAACACCTATAGCATAATCAAGCATCACACATAATTTCAAAGGGTAGGTTCCAGGTTAGGTGCACCTGGACTATCGGGGCAATAGTGAGTAAATTCTTAAGCTTCTCAAAAGCCTCTAAACAAGCATCATCAAAGACAAACTTAACATCTTTTGCAAGCAAATTGCAGAGAGGTCTAGAAATTAAGCTAAAATTCTTAATGAATCGACGGTAAAAAACTGCATGCCCTAGGAATGACCTAATATCTTTTATGGTTTTTGGGACCTGTAAAGTCTTAATAAGGTCAACTTTGGCTTTATCTACCTCTATACCCTTTGAAGAAACGATGTGCCCTAACACAATTCCTGATTTAACCATGAAATGGCATTTTTCCCAATTAAGCACTAAATTCTTTTCCTTACACCTATTCAACACTAATGTCAAATGATGCAAGCATTCATCAAAAGATGAACCAAACACTGAAAAATCATCCATAAAGACCTCTAGAAACCGTTCTACCATATCAAAAAATATGCTCATCATACAAAGCTGAAAAGTCGCAGGGGCATTACATATCCCGAAAGGCATGCGTCTATACGCAAAGGTACCAAAGGGACAGGTAAAAGTGGTTTTCTCTTGGTCTTCTAGGGCAATAACGATTTGATTATAACCAGAGTAGCCATCTAAGAATCAATAATGACTATGTCCAGCTAATCTCTCTAGCATTTGGTCGATAAAAGGAAGGGGAAAGTGATCCTTCCTTGTGACCTTGTTCAATTTCCTATAGTCGATCTGAGACACGTCATCCCGTGGTCACTCGGGTTGGGATTAACTCATTGTTATCATCCCCGGACTACAAGATACTTGATTTCTTGGGGACAACTGAACGGGGCTGACCCACTTATCGTCTGAAATTGGGTAGATAATACCCTCATCTAACAACTTAAGCACCTCTTTTCGAACTACCTCTTTCATGTTAGGGTTCAATCGACGTTGCATCTCCCTAGAAGGTTTGGAGTCTTCTTCTAAATGAATCTGATGCATACACACAGTAGGACTTATACCCTTAATGTCTGCTATTGTCCACCCTAAAGATTCCTTATTGTCTTGAAGTACTTTTAATAGCCTACTTTCCTGATCATTATCCAAATCGGAAGCTACAATTACAGGTAAAGTCTTAGATGGGCCTAAAAACACATACTTTAGAGTGTCGGATAGTGGTTTTAAGTCAAACTTAGGAGGCTCTTCTAAAGAAGGAATTAAGGTAGTCTCAGAAACTGGTAATGGTTCAAACCTAGATTTCCATCTATCAGTGTCTAACACAGGGGTAGAATCTAATAGAGCATTCACTTGTGCAATAGTGCTATCGTCATCAAAATCTAAACCAAAATGGGATAGACAACTTTCTAATGGGTCTTCAGATAAAATATTTGGTAATAACTCCTGAACTAAGGCTTCTATCATGTCCACCTCTTCAAAACATGTGTCATCTAGCTCATAAGGTAGCTTAATGACATTAAAAATGTTCATCTCCATAGTCATATTACCAAAAGATAAATTCATCACACCATTTCGACAGTTAATGATCGCATTAGACGTAGCTAAAAATAGGCGACCTAATATCACAGGTATCTGGTTCTCTGGGTCGGGGATAGGTTGGGTATCTAGGACCACGAAATCCTCTGGATAAATAAACTTGTCGACCTCAATAAGAACATCCTCAATAACACCTCGAGGAATTTTAACAGACCTATCAGCTAACTGCAATGTCATCTGAGTAGGATTCATTTCACCAAGTCCTAGCTGTAAGTACACATGGTACGACAGTAAGTTCATACTGGCTCCTAAGTCAAGTAAATCTTTTTCTACCCGGTGTTTACCTATTGTACAAGCAATGGTAGGGGAACCTGGGTCTTTGTACTTTGGAGTTGTGGTGTTCTGAATGATTGAACTTACGTGACTAGCTAAAAAGACTTTCTTATGGACGCTAAGTTTTCGCTTTTGCGTACACATATCCTTAAGGAACTTGGCATAAGCGGGAATTTGCCTAATTGCATCTAATAAAGGAAGGTTTATGGTAACTTGCTTAAAAACCTCCAATATGTCATTAAAGTTCAATTCCTTCTTTGTTGGTACTAATAGTTGGGGAAACGGGGCTCTAGGCACAGAATCAGACCTCTCAGGAACCGAATTGGCATCATCAGAAATTTTATCAGTCTCCTCAGCTAGTGGTGGTCCTGAGGGGTGAGATCCTGAAGGGTGAACTACAATATGTTCACTATCGGGCATGGTTACCTGATTGTCTACTACTCTACCACTCCTAAGGGTTCTAATATCATTCAACTGATTCGATGATTTTGCACCTACTTCATGAACTCCTCTAGGGTTGGGTAGTGTTTGACTAGGAAACTTACCTCTTTCTCTCAAAGACTCATTTATCAGACCAACCTGGGTTTTTAACTCTAAATATCCTGAATATTTTCTTGTCCTATCATGTTACTAGATTGTAGACTTTGTTCTACCTGATAAATAAATTTTGCGGTTTCTTTGAGTTAACAAGTTGAGAGACTTCTCTAAGCTTAGGATTTTCTTATCTCGACTGATTCTCGAACCGAGCTGGTCCTGAAGGATTCTTAGTATAGCCAAAACCTGGGGGAGCATTAAAATTACTAAACTGACCTTGATTCTGGCCCTTAGACCACGAAAGGTTCGGATGGTTTCTCCAACCAGGATTATAGGTTTCTGAATATAGGTCAAACTTCTGACGGTTATCAAATCTAGTGTTATTATAGAGAGCATTGTCTTGCTCTTCGTTATACTGGCCTTCCCAAAAAGGCTCAAATCTACCACTAGTCTGACCCACTTCTAAAGCTTCTAACCTCTTTGCTATTGCAGAAATTTTGGCATCTGATTCAAAGCCTCCTTCTACCCTATTAACGTTTCCTCTGCCTAGAAGAATTGTTTTCTGGGGTTCCCTATTATTTTCCCATTGTTGGGTCTTTTCGGCGATTTCATGCAAATATGTCATCGCGCTCATCAATCAAGCTTTTGGTTTTCAAACCCACCTGTATACATAGATTCTACTGTGGTTGTAGTGGAATAATCTAAACCCTCATAAAGGATCTGAACTAACCTACCTTTTCTAGACCATAATGAGGACATTGGGTTAATAGATCATTGAACCTTTCCAAATACCTATACAAAGATTCTCCCTCCTGTTGAGAAAATGTGCAGATTTGCGTCCTAATAGACGATGTTTTGTGCCTAGGGAAAAACTTGTTCAAAAAGGCAGATGTAAGTTGTTCATATGTTTCTATTGAACCCGAAAGCCAAACTATATAGCCACGATTTGGCTTTATCTTTCAAGAAAAAAGGGAATAACCTGAGTTTCAAAGCATCATCATCAAGGTTTCTAATCTTTAGGGTACTACAAATTTCCTCAAAGTCCCTAACATGGAAATATGGGTTTTCATTTTCTTTCCCTAAGAAGATTGGGAGAAGCTATAAGGTCCCAGGTTTAAGTTCATAATTTGCTTCCGTTTCAGCTAACCTGATGCATGAGGGACGAGTAGTCCTAGTCGGGTTCAACAAAGCTTTCAAAGTTGTCATTTCTGGCACTATCGGAATATTAGGGATTGTCTCCTCAAACGGACGTTCAAAAACGGACTCTTCAAAAATAGGACTTTCTAAATTGAGGTAATCGAGACGCTTAGAGCTACTAGGTTTCTCTTTAACAAATCTACCTAGGGCGTCTCTTTTACGTTCAGGCATACAAAATAATTAGGAAGGGGATTCTATGCAATCACAAATCAAGGCCGACTCAACCAAAGCAAACCTAGAGATTTCTAGCAAACAAAAAACATGATGGCTCCACTTAGATTGTTTCTAGACCAGCTTCTAATCCTTCGAAAGGGAATTCGTTATAATTTAAACAAACCCCTATGGAATCAATCTGAGTCAAAGTAAGTTGAATAGAGGCGAGGGAAGCTCGGTGGATCTTTGATACCCAAGGCCTCACCGGAATTACAAGACGGCGCAGTCACGCATTCAACTCACAGAAACCTTCATGAACTTCGAAGTGTGCTTAAAAGAGTAACCAATATTTTTCGAATGACTTTCCTATTAAGCTTGTTACCCTATCGGTCTTGTTCTAGTCAAAATTTTAAGGCTTAGGTTCGCGTAGGTTACGTGTTCCTAAGGCGGGCAAGAAGAGAACGGTGATGAAATCCGAACCCTTATCTTGTATGGCCAGGCCTTGCCCTTTACTAGAAAATTAAAGCAACCGTATTCAAGTCCTCATCATATATGCAAACGAAGGAAGACAGTAACTCGCTGACAGGGTATTCGCGAGTGTTCAGAATCTTACCTCCCGTTCCAGACGGGGGATGAATCGGTTGTAGTCGACTCGGGCCACTGACTCCTATGTCAGTGTACGAACCCAAGGTGCATAGACAATATCGTAATTGTCCTCCTTCTCTGCAAACAGTTTATATTTAAAGTACCCTTCCGTAGGGTAAAAATAAAAATAATGTCCAAAATCCAAAAAGAAAAAAAAATTACAAAAATAAACCCTAATACAATTTTTTTTTTTTCCTAAAAATAAACAAACCCTAAAAACAAAATAACTAAAATAAAATTGTCTTCTTTTCCGTTCTTTTCGCTTTAATCTTTTGCTCCAAGTCTTTACGAAATCACCAAACTCCTTGGCTCAATTTTCTTTATGATCCAGAACCTGTAGACAAAAGATAAATACCCAAACAAGTCCGCGTCGGCGGCGCCAAAAATTGATGTGGTTGTAGAAGTGGTAAATAAAGTGATTCGATTCTCGAACTTGTGAATGATTTTTTTAGACTTAAATTCAAAACTAAAATAGAAAACACACTAAAAATTATAGCAAACTTAGACAAAGATGATATCAATATTAAAAGAAACACTGAGGCTAAGATTCCACTATTTTCCAAGTTCAAAGCGATTTAACCCAATATTTATATTCATGCAATTTTCTCGTTCAATTTTGATTCTAAACTATTGCGACAAGTAGATTCTCAAAATAACAAGTGTAAATCCGAAGCATAGAACATCAAAAACCTAGGGCCAAGTATGCTCTATCAAAAGAAATGACAATTGCTTAACAAAAATCATTCAATCAATTTCCGATCAAGGCAAATAATCATATAATAATTGCAAATAAATAGATAAATAAGGATATACCACTTCTTGTTGGAAAAATAGCTTCCTCTATCGCCTCAGAAATGGGGTTTAGCTCCTCATATTAATCATGACCTCAAAATACATGTTTGTTGCTCAAAAGTTGATTAAAAGAGCGAAAAGTAATAACACAGACTGCTTGCAACGGTGTACCGGCATTACAAAACAGATGTTACAAAGGTCGAAATGTTACAGAGAAGTGTTGTAAACACTGTTGCTTTGTCGCTGATTTTAAGACTCCAAAAACGACTGTCTTCAATGGCCTTTTGTTCTTCATGTTCTTCCTTTGCACCAGTAGAAAACAATTTCCTGCAACTCTTGATTTCGTTCTCTGTGGTGTTCTAAACTTCCCCTACTTCTTCTAAACTTCAATACCCTTCCCTGGAACTCGAGCACACCTTTTATACACCTCCAAACCCTCTAAAACCCGATTAAATCTCTCTTTTTTTCTTTGCTGCCAAGGTACGAAATTTCCTGTCCAAGACTTCTTTATGCGTTTCTGAGACGTACAGGTCACTCCAATCCCTTTATTAGATTGATATGAATCTCAGGAAAGATTATCTTGCCTCAAATCTCCCGTAACTGCCAAATATAATCAAACAATATCCCGTGAAAAACTTCACCTCCCTGTTTTGCTCCAACTCGAGTTCTAGCCAATTTGGATTCAAACAAATGACTATACCAGGCCTGTTAGGCTCTAACAGGTCCATTCCACCAAAATCCCGCGATTGAATCTCCTTAAATCCTCCAAAAACGCGAACCCTAATCTGTTTCCCGTCTGCAAAGGGTTTCCCGCCAATTTGATTTTTGAATTTGGGAAGAAAGGTGGGCTCCCCTATCCACAGTGGAGGTGCGAATAGCAGCTGCCTTGGGGTGTCCTGAGGGTGCCCCTTAGTAATTTGGGTACCCCTTATCCATAGTGAGAGTCCGAATAGTAGGTGTCCTCCGGGTGCAACTTTTCGAGCCGATTTTTCCAAAAATGTTTATTGGCCAAAAATACCTACACACACATAAAACACCATAATAAGTACAAAAATGAGCACTATCAATGAATCGAGACAAATTAGACACAAGAATGTGTCTATCACAGTACTATGAAGGCTACTCATTTCCCAGATCAGGAAGTTATTAGAATGGAAACAAAACCAAAGAACACTGATTCCTGAATTTGGAAAGGTATTCTAGAAGGCATCACATGCATACAAAAGTATTATATTTGGAGAATAGGAGATGGCAACAACATTCATATCTCTGGGAAGATAGATGGGTAGAAAATCTACCTGACATTATTCAAAAACCATCTCAATGCCCACCCAACCTGAAAACTGTCAATCAACTCTTCAATACCTATGGGGAATGGGATCTCAACATTCTCTCCCTCTGGTTCCCTCAACATATCCAACATATCATTCTACAAACAAATTATCACCCTAACTCTGTGGACACCATCCAATGGAGCTTAACTCGCACCAGAAAATTCACTGTTAAATCCCTCTATGATAAGCATATTGAAGATAAATATGCTGGTGATACCCAAATAGCTCCCTGGAAAGACATTTGGAAACTTGATACAAACCCAACTATTCAACTATTCATATGGAAATGTTCTCATGGCATTTTTGCAACTAATGCCAAGTCTGCTAGCATCCTAACCTATATTGATCCTATCTGTACTATCTGCAAGTTTGCAAAAGAAGACATTACTCATGTGCTTCATATGTTTGGAGGAAACCCTTTGGGGAGAATCATCAGCTGTTCACTAACCACAGATCCTTCCATGATTGGTTTAATAGTTGGATTTTACCCAACAACACCACTTCCACCTGGAATGCTTCTTATGCTACTATATGTTGGTTCATCTGGAAGGCTAGATGTGACAAAATTTCCAGAAATACTGATCTTAATGCTGCTGAAACTTCCTTGAAAATCACTCAACACCTTTGCTCCCATGACAGAGTTCTTCACAATCCTGGTCATATATTAAACAATGTCTACTACCAAGCTAGCAGTACTGAGGAAACCTTGAATACTCACACTAGAGACAGCCAGTCTCATGAAAAATTTGGAATCACTATTAGCATACATATTATGGAAGAGAATAATAATTTGGCTAATGGTGATAAACTTCAGTATACTAACATTGATTTGGTGGCTCTTTCTTTCTCAGGACAATGCATGGGAGCTAGGTATGTTAAAGACCCAACAATTGGACTCAGCAGAGCAAGCAGAGCCAGCAGAGGAGCTCAACTAGCACTGTCTTGGAGCAAAGAGATGAAAAAATCCAACATAAACTTTGAAGCAGAAGAGGATGCTCTTTTACAAGCTCTACACATAGCCTACAAATTAGTAGTGCAACAAAGGTTTCAAGGAAACTATAACAATGATGATAGGAATTTAGGAGTCATTGATTTTGTTTTAGAAAGTCTCACTATATTAGAGTGTCAGCAACACAACAATGCTGCTAAGCTTGCTAGGGTCACTAGCACTTCTCCCATCTTCCAGAACCTGAACTGGAAAGGTTCCAACTTAAAGTTATTTTGGCAAGCTCTACTGTCTAGTCCCCAAACTGTCATTCAGGATTACTGTAATAACTTTTCTATTCTAAATGGGAATCCTCTTGGTGCTATCCTTAGCCCAATTGATTACCCAACTTCTGATGTAATATTGGAGTAAGCTGCTCCCTTTGGAGATGCTCTTCTCTTTTTATTATAAAAAAAAAGTACTTATTGAATGTTTGTACTATGCGGCCAACTACACAGCTAGGTGTCAGTGCGTGCGACAACCAAACTCTTATTACGCTAAGAACTTGAGTACCTAAAGACAAATGCTATCCCACACGACTTTGCGGGATAGCTTCCCGCAAAAGCGGCTTCTAAGACGTTGGATGAACAAAAAAACAGTTAGATTTGCATTCAGTTTAGGACCCACCACTTTCACTTCGGGACCCACCATTTTCCCTAAAAGGTTCAAGGCTTCTGGATCTGGGTTTAGTTGTGGGACATAGTGGTCTAAGGCTTAGTCCTATGGGCTAGATATCTAGCTGCTAGATTGGCCATCCGCGTCAGCTTGGGCAACCTCCTACCCCTATGGGATGACCAATCTAGCAGTGAAACGCCTAACCATTCGGCTTTAAACGCCTAACCATTCGGCGTTTTCCTCTCTCTCTCCACCTTTTTCCTCTCTCTCTCCACAAATATTTTTTTTTTTAAAATTAATTATTCACTTCTCTCTCCACCTTTTCCTCTCTCTCTCCACCTTTTTCTCTCTCTCTCCC
The DNA here is from genome assembly GCA_023531295.1 of Papaver armeniacum. Lineage (NCBI taxonomy): Eukaryota > Viridiplantae > Streptophyta > Magnoliopsida > Ranunculales > Papaveraceae > Papaver > Papaver armeniacum. The sequence continues at coordinate 83,416 of JAJJWW010006351.1, read as the reverse complement.
CCACTTTTTCCTCTCTCTTTCCAATACATCACTTCCTCTCTCCATCTACTCCACGATTTTTTCATTTTTTTTTCATATTATTTCTTCAACGCCGAATGGTTCGGCTTTATAGCCACTTTTGAGCGCCGCACTATTCGGCGTTTCAATCTCGCCGATAGTGCGACTGCGAGCAAATGCTGTGAGAGAGAAGTAGCCAGATTGAGTGTTAACTTTTTTCCCACACTTTTTTCATGATTTGCAACACTTTTTGGCCAATCTAGCAGTCCAATCTAGCCCACAGGACTTAGCCTAACGACTTAGAAGCCGCTTTTGTATGAAGGCATCCCGCAAGGTTGTGCGGGATAGCACTGCTCGTACCTAAATTCCCCGTTCCGAAAGACGAGTGGAATTTTGAGAAAATGGGTCATTTGTCCAAAAAAATTTAAAACACGGTTCAAATAGACAAGTAAAAAAAAAATACGGGTGAAATAGCCAAAAAAAAATAGAAAGGATGAAACTGGATTCATCCTGGCTTATACTTAAAAAATAGCAAGGATGAAACCGGATGCATCCTGTGTAAAATAAAAATAAGAAAAAAATATTTGAAAATGGACAGATGAAACTGGTTACATCCTGCCTATTTTTAAATTTTTGTCCATTTGAACAGTATCTTTTTAATTTTTGGCTATTTAAACAGTATCAAAACCTAAGTGTCTTTTTCACCCAGGAATTGTTGATTTTGGTCTTTTTGACCAATTTTGTGTGGAATTTTACATTAAGGAAAGAGAACTGTGATACCAAGACTCACCGTTGTTGCTATAAGTCTGGTCATTTGATTTCATTTTACCGAGGATTTCCATTTTCTTAATTAGGATAGGACGTTCTTTTTATGGTTTTGGTTCGGCACATCATGCAACACAAATCACAAGTAACCATGTATTGTTATGCCGATACACGTAACACACTGAAATAGTTTCTCGATTTGAAATAATTTTTAAAGCTACTTACAATAATTTGAAATTTTGCGTATTCACAACTACTGTTTTCAATTTCAACCACCATTACAGATAAGTTAATGATGTAGCAATTTGAAATTGCTGGTAAGAGGGTTTTTAAGGTCAAATGGTTGCATTTTACACATGATGTAATAAAGAGTCATTTTGGTGAGGATAGTGGTAGTAGAGCGAGTTTAGTTTGCTAGCTATGTCTAGCGTATCAAAAAAAAAGAGTGAAGTCTTATTTGCTAGCTATGTCTAGCGTATCAAAAACAAAGAAAAAAGAAATCTTGCATATTGTGTCTTATATTACCACCTCTGTTCTGGAAAATAAATATTATTATTTTTTCAGTTTGGCGATTTTTAGGAAAAAAATAAAAAAGTGATAGTATTTCTTTTCCGGAACAGAGGCAGTATATTTTAAAATTATAAACCGCTTAAAAATAAACCTAAAAATTGATTTAATGTGATGATGGATATCTCGCTGTCTATTTTAATTTTAAATAAATGTGATGACGCTCTTACAATTTTGATTTGCTTCTCAATTATTGCTGAATAAATTTAATTATATCTTTTTTATGAAAACAAATTTTGCATGTACTAAATAGCAACAAAATCAGCACACTGCAATAGGACTGGGAAGCAAGAACCATACGGGGAACAAAAATTACAAATGCACCTTTGGTAGAATCCTACCTATCAATCAAGGGAAACTTTTAACGCTTGCTGACTCTTGAAGAATAATATTCCCTTCGCGACCCAATTCCTTTGGAAAACCAAAACCATTGGTTTACTCCAACATTTCATGATTCATGGTAGATAGAAATCTCAGTGCCATAACACTAGTTGAACTACAAATTAGAGCATTGTTGTGAGAACTAAATCTGTTTATAAACTCTTCGGACCGAAAGTTAAAACAAATATATATATAATTGATTGTTAGCAAGCAAACCATGAGGTTCTCGAAGTATGTCGACACGATAGAAACACCTAATAACTTGTCCCTACAACTTGAAGTAACGTCTACGAAGAAACAATATTGTCCTGAACATGCATAAGAAATGTTTTTAAGAAAAGGTCATGCATAAGAAATGTCAGATGGTTAATGCATACAGTCGCAATAACATTTCAAATGGTTACGATTCTTAGGCAAATCAATCGTCTCTATTACTATTCTGATGGTAGAATATATAGAGCCAATTATACATATTACTCCCTCCGTCCATAATTAGATGAGCTACTTGGTTTTTAGTTTTGTCCACAAATAGATAAGCTATTTCACTAACTAATGGGATATTTTTAAAACTACCCTTTTAATTGATTATTTTTTCTATAAGAAATATGTATAATTTGATAGTCATGTTTATATTCGTTGCGTAAGTGTTTTAAAATGTTTTTCAACGGTATAAGGTATAAAGTTTATAAAAAACCGTGGTATAGTTTAAGAGATAAATCGTTTCTAATTTTTACTAATTATTGCCCATAAGGGTATAATTGTAAAAAATACTTAAATATACTCCACCTTCCTCCTTGCCTTAAAATTTGTGCAAACTACAAGTAGCTCATCTAATTAGGGACGGAGGGAGTACTATTTTACAAAACAAGGCCTGGCATTGAATATTGATGGATGATATGCATGGTTGGAACTTGGAAAGACAATGTGTTCGGCCTACGCATATGTCGAGGAGTTTGAAATCTTAAGCCGGATGGTTTTAGTCAGGATGGAACAAAAGATGGATGCCATTTCAGAGAGAAGCAAGAGTTCTAACACGGAAATCTTGATTATTTTTTTCCAGCTAGATTTGGCAACTCAGAGCGCAAGTAGCAGATCTCATCCGTTCACCCAAATGGTTTTTTTTTTTTTTTGATCGGTCAAATAGAAATTTCATTGAAGAAAGGCACTTAAGTGAGGTACCTTAACCCAATGATTACAACCGAACAAAAAAGGGGAACCGAAAGGGGATTCGGCTACCCAAAAAGAAAGCACAAAAAAAATTATGGAGGTCGGTATAATGAATCCCATAAAGAGATCACCGTATTTGCCGTAAGACCTAACATTTTTGTATTTGATTCCGCCCAAAAGAATGCTTGTAATTTGATTTCTCTAATGAGGCTTGCCAAAGTTTTCTTTTTGTTATCGAAGGTTCTTGCATTTCTCTCTTTCCAAATACACCACCATATAGCAACCGGGATGTTATTCCATATTCGACTAAGTCTTTCATCTCCCCAATCAAACTTCCAATCCTTCATAGATGTAATGATATTAATTAGGGTCATATGACCATCCAAAGTAGCACCCTTCAACAAAGTAATCCCATATTCTCCGAATTCTCCAACAACCATAAAACAAGTGCGAACTCGACTCATCGTCTTCTTCACAAAAACGACATACACAAGAAACATCCATACCTCTTCTTAAAAGTTTATCCGCCGTCATTATCCGATCATGAGAAAGGAGCCAAAGAATGAAATTGATTTTGTGAGGGTACTCATTACTCCAAACAACATTGATTGGATAATCCGGCCCATCTTGATCGCGATTGTCTTTAGCTCCATCCTTATCCGTATATTGACCGTGATCACTACCAACCCAAATTCGGGTATCCATAACCCCTTCTTGAATAGAGATTGAGGAAAGAAGATTTGATATAGATACCACTTCACTAGTAATGGTTTGAGAGTATCTTTGCCTAGACATAAATGCCCACCTTACACCACCTTCCCTAAGTTCATACATACTAGCCACCACAAACTCCTTGGTCCTCGAAGCTTCATAAGCCAAAGGATACATATCACATAATCTTCCTTCACCAAGCCAAGAATCTTCCCAAAATCTAGTTTCCTTACCCTCTCCAATCTTGAATCTAATACTTTTATTGAAATCTTCAAGCTCTTTATAGATATTGAACCACAAGCTACCACCTTTCGCTCCTTCGGGTTGGAGAGTTTCCCAACCGGTAAATGTTTCGCCAAATTTTTCAACTATGACTTTCCTCCACAACGCATTTTTCTCTACACCAAAACGCCACCACCATTTTCTTAGCAAAGCCGAGTTCACTTGCTTAGTTTTTCTTAAACCAAGACCACCTTTTTCTTTTGGTTTTGAAGACAATTTCCAACCAATATTGTGAATTCTTTTCTTATTTTCATCATCCCATAAGAAATTTCTCACAACTTTATCAATTTTTTTAGTTATGGAGCAAGGAGCAAGAAAAAGAGAGAGATAATAAATGGGTAAACTAGCTAAAACGCTTTTGATGAGAGTTAGCTTACCTCCTCTTGCTATTGTTTTTCCATTCCAAGAAGTAACTCTTTTCCCACAAACTTCAAATATCTTTTCCCATTTTTGAGTGCCCCCAACCTTGTCTCCCAAAGGAAGACCAAGATATACGCTAGGAAAACTTGCATACTTGCATCCTAGCAAGTTAGCATAATTTTCAACTTCTTCCTCGACCGCGACCCCAAATAAGCTACTTTTAGAGAAATTTATCTTCAAACCCGAAGTTAACTCGAAACAAAGAAGAAGGTAACGAAGGGCATCGACTTGTTCTCTCTTAGCATCAAGAAAGATGATGGTATCATCGGCAAATTGCAAGTGATTTATTTTTGTTCCCCCCTCCTTGACCGAAAAACCCGAGATTTGATCAAGTTCTTGTGCTTTTCTCAATATACGACTTAAGACTTCACCAACAATAGTAAAAAGAAAAGGAGAGATAGGGTCTCTTTGACGAAGTCCCTTTTCACTACCGAAATAACCGGAAGACGATCCATTAACAAGAACCGAGAACTTTGAGAATGTTAAACAATTTCTAATCCAAGCCCTCCAAACACCACCAAACCCCATTTTGAACAACACTTCATTTAAAAAATTCCAATTCACATTATCAAACACCTTTTCAAAATCAAGTTTGCAAACCAACACCGGTAATTTTTGACGAAGTCTAGAATCCACACATTCGTTTGCTATCAATACTCCATCAAGAATTTGTCTTCCTTTAATAAAACTAGATTGAGTTGTTGAGATTAGAGTAGGAAGGTATACCTTTAAACGCTCCGCCAAAACCTTTGAAATGATTTTGTACACACTACCAATAAGGCTAATAGGCCTAAAATCTTTTACTTCCTCTACATCCACCTTCTTAGGGATAAGTGCAATAAAATTGTTTTTCAATGACGAGTGAAGAATATTGTGGTCATGAAATTCTTCGAAAACCTTCATCAAATCTTCTTTTAGGAAATCCCAACAAACAATAAAGAACTTCATAGGAAACCCATCCGGACCCGGAGCTCGATCAATACCCAAATCTTTAATTGCGTTCTTAACTTCTTCTTCGCTAAAAGGTATCTCCAACCAAATACTTGCATTCTCGTCAATACTCTTTAGACACATATTTTTGATTCTAGGACGGTTGTTTGAAATTTCTTTAAACGCCAACTCAAAATGATTTGCAATCCCCATCTTTATTTCTTCCTTGTTCCCGGTCCAACGTCCATTGATACGAAGGTTATTGATGTTGTTAAAAGCTCTATGACCTTTCACCACTCGATGAAAATGTTTGGTGTTCCGATCGCCATCTCTAAAATATCTAATTATTGACTTTTGTCTCAACATTATGTTTTGTCGACGATGCGCTACCTCGAAATCCACTTTAGCCGTCACAAACATATCTTCTTCAACTTCGGTAAGACCCCTTTCATCATCTAGATCATCCAATTCTTTCAACTTGGTAAGAGCCGTGTCTAAAGCCCTATCAATGCTACCAAATACATCTCTATTCCACATTTTCAATTTCTCCTTTAAGGCGTTCAACTTCTTTGCAAAACATTCACCCGCCGTACCTACAAAAGAGAAAGACTCCCACCATTCTTGCATTAAAGGGATTACGTTAGTACCTTCAAGCCAAGATAATTGAAATCGAAAAGGGCATGCACCCCAATCCGAGTCCGATGAGATTTACATAATCGGAAAGTGATCCGAAAAGGGTCTTGCGAGACGCTTGAAGATGATATTTGGAAAATGATCATCCCATCCCGGAGTGAAAAGAAAGCGGTCGATCTTGCTCTTCTTATTTGGCGGTCTACTCCAAGTATACTTCGCTCCGGAAAAAGGTAACTCCATAAGATCAAGTTTATTACATAGGTCATCGAAGAGTTTCATTGAGTTTGAAACCCTACGACAACCTCTTCTCTCTATCATGAATCTTATCTCGTTGAAGTCTCCACCGAAACACGAAGGCATCCCATCCCAATAGCCATGCAAAGTAGCTAGCTCCATACGAAATCTTTTTTTCTCATTTGAAATGCAAGGACCATAAACACCAACTAAAACCCAAAGAAAATTATCTTCCAAATTACGACAAGATACACTTAAAGTAAAAATACCTTCAAGAAAGTCTTCAACTTCAATCATATCCGAATTCCATATCAACAAAATTCCACCCGATCTTCCATATGAGTTTAAAGCAATCCACCTACATGGAGTTGCGCCCCAACATTGGCGCACAATATCATCGGAGCAAATACTAAGCTTCGTTTCTTGTATCATAAGAATTGTGGGCTTCCACCGTTTCACAAGTGCCTTTAACTTGGAGCGCTTGTCCGGGTCTCCTAAACCATTCACATTCCAAGATATTAAATTAAACATTTAAAACTTTGACAACCCATTGAGAACAAAAGCCATAACAACAACCATTAATTTCCAACTCTAACACCCGGTGCAATCTCGTATTTAAATGCATTCGCTTGAGCAAGAATTGTAGATGACACAAAATTGATCTCCTTATTTGTGAACTCAATCCCCGAGTTACCACCGAATTCTTTAATTTTTTCGAACAATACATTGAGTTTCTCATGTAAACCTTTCGCCATTTTTATAACGTCGTCATTATCATTATCAATTCGAGCATTTTTCTTACTATGACTTGTTTGCGATGCCGCATCTTCACCATCATCAGAAAGTTCTTTATGTAGTTTGTTTTTTTCATTCTCAACACATTTGACCGTTGAATCAAGCCCCTTCCCCATCTCTCTAATTCCATTCTTCTTGCTTGATACTTCTCCATTTAAGGAGTCAGAAGAGGTAGAAGCAAAAGAATCTTCTTTAGAAAGTTTAGTCTTCAGTTTCTTCTTTAGACTTCTCAAAGATGTATGGCTCAGGGAAATGGAGCTAGAAGCATGACCACCAGTGCCAAACCCGGGAGGTGCTGAAATGGAATCATTTTCATCTGTATCTTTACTTAAAATAAAAGTTTGCTTCTGGCCCAAAAAAGAAGGCCCAGGCTCATTCACAACTAAATTACTTGCTGTTGTCACGTGATTTTCTAGCTCCTCCTCCGTAACGGCTTCAATATTTGAATTAAAGTACCCATTGACCGGGATATATGGCAATATAATACTCGGCAATTCTGCAACTTGAGCTGAATGTCTGACCCCTTGATTTAACGTTTGACCAATAAACTGATTATCATATTCCACCAGTGAACTGTTGCCACGTCGCTCATCATCTTCTTCCCTAACTCTGGTCCCTTGAATGTTCCTCCGGCGCCACAATTGAGTACCGTCTTTATTAACAGAAATTGGTTTCATTTCTGAATTTGATGTCTCCAATACCTCACCAATCATTCGAATTTCTATCCAAATTTTTGTATGCACAAGACTCAAATCTTCACACCAAACACCATTGCTCACCGGACCATTCACTTTCACTCTAATCTCAGATAAATCTGTTGCCATTGATGTTTCTGGACAGACCTCCACCAATCCCCCAAACTTATCTCCAATAACCTTAAATGTAGAGTAATCCCATAAATTAAAAGGAACTCCATCTACTCCAATCCAAACTTGGTTGGTTTCCTTTCGCTTAGGTTTGATAATTTCATTAATTTACGCAAACCATGGGTGGGACGGATGTTAATATCTCCCACCTTCCACCGACCAATTTCTTCGACCCTATTGAACTCGCTTTTGGTTTTTATGGTGAACACAGCTTTGCAATCTTCAATTGGCTGCAAATCAAAACCAATACTCCATCCAAGTTTGTCCATTATCCATATCCCCACTTCTTTCCAATCAAAATCTTTTGAGGGCATTTCAACCACCATGGTTCTTTGCCAAAGAGAAGTTAAGTCTTGATCGAGATAGATTTGGACAGAAGTGAATGCCGTTTTAGGCGTTTTTGACAAAATTGCACATATTGTTTCGAACTGCACCAAGCATTAACATCGATTTAACCCATAAAATCTCATTCTCCTTCCTTGCTTTTGGCTTCAAAGTTTCATCCATCAAATCATCTAATAATAACCCCAATCCCTCCACCCATCTCCATTTTTACCCGCCTAAAAATACATAGAGGATGGGAACTCTTTGTTGTGAAATACCCGAATGTAAATAAACTCCCCATGTACATTCTCTTTGCGAATCGCCGACATCCAATCCTCATGTTCTCTGAAACTCCATTTGATGACCTTTCCGGCACCCTCATTTGCCTGTTCCTTTAGAACACGAGATAACCACTTCCCAGCCTTGAAACTAAGCCAACAAAACTGCCTTCTAATCCCCAACCAGATTGCAAGATGAATAATATCTCTTGACCCTTTTTTCCCCATAGAACCACCTATAACCTTTCTTTCCACCTTGATTGATTTCCCTTGATTTAACCGAGAATCTGACCTTATTTTGTCTGTTTTCTTCACCACCCCTAGTCGATACCGGAACATGCTGAGCCAATCTTGATCTCCTTCTTGATTCCGTTGTAAACCCATCCTTATCCACTGTTCTAATGAAATTAACCATTTTTCCGACGAAAAAGGCAACTGGAAAATTTTTCATATAAGTTAAAACCCAGCAATTGGACTCAGCAGAGCCAGCAGAGGAGCTCAACTAGCACTGTCTTGGAGCAAAGAGATGAAAAAGTCCAACATAAACTTTGAAGCAGAAGAGGATGCTCTTTTACAAGCTCTACACACATCCTACAAATTAGCAGTGCAACAAAGGTTTCAAGGAAACTATAACTATGATGATAGGAATTTAGGAGTCATTGATTTTGTTTTGGAAAGTCTCACTATATTAGAGTGTCAGCAACACAACAATGCTGCTAAGCTTGCTAGGGTCACTAGCACTTCTCCCATCTTCCAGAACCTGAACTGGAAAGGTTCCAACTTAAAGTTATTTTGGCAAGCTCTACTGTCTAGTCCCGAAACTGTCATTCAGGATTACTGTAATAACTTTTCTATTCTAAATGGGAATCCTCTTGGTGCTATCCTTAGCCCAGTTGATTACCCAACTTCTGATGTAATTTTGGACTAAGCTGCTCCCTTTGGAGCTGCTTTTCTCTTTTTATTATAAAAAAAAAGTACTTATTGAATGTTTGTACTATGCGGCCAACTACACAGCTAGGTGTCAGTGCGTGCGACAACCAAACTCTTATTACGCTAAGAACTTGAGTACCTAAAGACAAATGCTACCCCACACGACTTTGCGGGATAGCTTCCCGCAAAAGCGGCTTCTAAGACGTTGGATGAACAAAAAAACAGTTAGATTTGCATTCGGTTTAGGACCCACCACTTTCACTTCGGTACCTACCATTTTCCCTAAAAGGTTCAAGGCTTCTGGATCTGGGTTTAGTTGTGGGACATAGTGGTCTAAGGCTTAGTCCTATGGGCTAGATATCTAGCTGCTAGATTGGCCATCCACGTCAGCTTGGGCAACCTCCTACCCCATGGGATGGCCAATCTAAGAAATAAACGCCTAACCATTCTGCTGCTTTTAAACGCCAACCACCGGCGTTTTCCTCTCTCTCCACCTTTTTCCTCTCTCTCTCCACAAATATTTTTTTTTTTTAAATTAATTATTCACATCTCTCTCCACCTTTTCATCTCTCTCTCCACCTTTTTCTCTCTCCCCCACTTTTTCCTCTCTCTTTCCAATACATCACTTCCTCTCTCCATCTACTCCACGATTTTTTCATTTTTTTTTCATATTATTTCTTCAACGCCGAATGGTTCGGCTTTATAGCCACTTTTGAGCGCCGCCGCACTATTCTAAGCTTCAATCTCGCCGATAGTAGTGCGATCACGAGCAAATGCTAGGAGAGAAGTAGCCAGATTGAGTGTTAACTTTTTTCCCACACTTTTTTCATGATTTGCAACACTTTTTGGCCAATCTAGCAGTCCAATCTAGCCCATAGGACTTAGCCTAACGACTTAGAAGCCGCTTTTGCATGAAGGCATCCCGCAAGGTTGTGCGGGATAGCACTGCTCGTACCTAAATTCCCCGTTCCGAAAGACGAGTGGAATTTTACATTAAGGAAAGAGAACTATGATACCAAGACTCACCGTTGTTGCTATAAGTCTGGTCATCTGATTTCATTTTACCGAGGATTTCCATTTTCTTAATTAGGATAGGACGTTCTTTTTATGGTTTTGGTTCGGCACATCATGCAACACAAATCACAAGTAACCATGTATTGTTATGCCGATACACGTAACACACTGAAATAGTTTCTCGATTTGAAATAATTTTTAAAGCTACTTACAATAATTTGAAATTTTGCGTATTCACAACTACTGTTTTCAATTTCAACCACCATTACAGAGAAGTTAATGAAGTAGCAATTTGAAATTGCTGGTAAGAGGGTTTTTAAGGTCAAATGGTTGCATTTTACACATGATGTAATAAAGAGTCATTTTTCATATAAGTCATTTCTAGCCGTCCAAATTTATATAATAACAATCCAGTCCATTTGTTCGTTTTATTTAACGAAAACCCCCTTGAGAAGAAGGCTTTTTGTTGCCCCTGGGCCTTTGTTGCCTGCAAGTGGGGCTTTGCCTGCTTCCCTATCGGGCCCGGCCCTGCCGAAATATTTGGCTTACTCCAATGCCCCGTGTTTTGCGATAAACCCAAATCTTGGTGCCATAATGCCTGAACTTCAAATTATAGCGTTATTGTGGTCGTAGTAACACAAACAAAATACATATAAAGTTCAGGAACTCTAGGAACTGATCATGAAAGTTAAAATCATCCAACTTGTTCGCACAAGTAATGCTTTTACAGAGAAGCAATACTTGCCTGATCATGCAGAAGAAATGTCAGATGGTTAATGCATTGCATACAATAACACGTCAGATGGCAAATCAATGATCTCTAAATGTATCACCTCTCATATTTACTTGTTCGTCATACGGGCGGCATATCTAGCTCATGAGAGGGGCGAAGGCAAGTCAGGGTGCCATGGCACTACTTACCATTTTGTGACCTGCCTTATTTTTTCTAAAGCCCAATACAGAAATCTTACGCCACTGCCCCCATAGAGAAAGCCCAAGTCCGACACCTATGCATGTCAAGTGATGATGTTCGGCCATATTTCTGGTTGAATAACCTTTTTTGCCACAACATTCATACTTGTTTGATCTTCTTCTGCAAACTCTGAGTCTCACTAGTTTGGGTGGCAGTTTAGCGACTGACTTAGCTCAATCTAAGCTTTCAAATGGCAAAATGGGATTATATGTTTTTTGTAGTACAATGATTTTGATGGTAGAATAGAGCCAATTATACATTTTAGAGAACAGCGTATGGCAGTGAAATGTCGGGGAGAATTTTAATGGTGTTGTGAAATAGTGTGATCTTTTATGTAGAAGTGACCAACACCCAGGTTTTTCACGGGTTAGAAAGACGATGTACAAGCATATTTCGAAATTGCTCTTGACAAGTCGACAAAAAAGACCAAGGTAAAGGAGTTTGAAAACTCTAGCTGGTTTACTCGGGATGGAAAAAAGATGGATGCCATTTCGGAGAGAAGCGAGACTGCTAACAAGGACAGCTTTAATGTTTTTTCAGCTAGATTTGGCAACTTAATTGGTCGCAGCAGGTAAGCAGACAACATTTTTTTTTTTTTTCCTAAATGGTTTCATCAACGAGCATCAAAAGGCTCGCGTCCTTCAAATTCGCTAGTAAACAATCACTCACAAAGCATAGAAATACAAGTCTCTATGTTCAGGATTTCTAGAACATGCTGTGAGCTACTGCAAAGTTTGAACTTTACCTTTCCAAGCCAGCCAAGGTGGTTCTGCTTACTTAACAAAGCAGTTTTAACACTGTAAGTTCTAGCAGATCCCACACCCAATTGGCAGACTGAAATTATCTGAGTTTCAAGTGTGCTAAAATAAAAAACGATACAAGCTTATTTGTTATCTATCTTAGTGCGTATAAACGGTAGTGTCTTTATGCTTCCCGGAGTTCAGAAATTGCAGCAACATCAACAGTTGGTTTTTGCATCGGATGAGTTGCAGATTGCACCAAACGAGCTAGTAGTAATCCAACATGATTTACCGAGAGTAACAATGTACGAGTTGTACATAGGGTGTATAGATTTCTTGCCCTCTTATTTACATCTCTGCAAGCAAAAACTGAACAATCAACTATATTGCCTTATTAACAAAATTCTGGATTGTAAGGAAACAAGAAAAGATTGACAAATTCATGACCAACATACTAACCCTACCAGAACTCTGCAGTTCTGCATCTACTTCAAATCAGATTCAAATACAGAAATTCGCAAGCAAAGCACCATACAAGCATTAAGACGTGGCTCGTCAAAATGTCCCAAGTAAAAGTCAGTAATAAGTACTTATGAAAATATATATCAGTATCACATTTTGCTCTGCTATCAACTACTACTATGTAATAACAGATAACTCAGGTGAGATGATACGAACAGGAAAAGCAGCTAAGCTTGCATTAAAACTTCATAAGCTGCATACAGCTCTGGCTGCTCTGCAATGACATGTGCAAAGAAACTGAATGACTCCAACAAGAGATATAATTAAGCATGTCTCGCTCAATAGGGAAGAATGTTTTCAATACAAAAGAGTTTGATTTTCACTTGCTCGTAGTTTGAAAAAAGAGCTCTAAAACAAAATGAAAGAACCGTTCTGTTCTAGGAAATTACACAACTTGAATTAGTAATCGATTTCCTTTTGCTTCTCCTGCCTGCAACAATATTTTCTATTTTCTGAGTGAATCAAACATTCATATTCATGGCTCTTACTATTTTCTTAGACCTCTCTCCTAGAGCTTCCAGTGACACATAGCTGTTGATGTGAGGTATTGCTTCAATCAACGGATAAGGTAATGTTGGGAAAAAGAATTCCGTGTTACAATTCATAAGATTTTCCAGTTCACCGGTATGAGGATCATAACAGTAAAGAACCTTGTACTGAAACCGTAGTATAAGTTTACCACTTGATGTCAGGGATATTGGCCAATAAGCATCAATAAAATTATCTGAATCACATGATATGCAAAACAACTCTTCCCATTCACGAGTCTCCTTCTTGAATGACCATATGTCGAGGCTTTTACCATTTTGGTCCTTAACAACACACAAGCACCCGGCCAATACTTGAAGTATATAGAGGTTTCTGTCATCATCACCTGGGCGATAACAAGGTGGTGACGGGAGCAAACTGAACTGTTCATACTCTAAATCAAAGGCAACAATATTCCAATCACTGTCCAACCAATGAAGAGCACCATTTGCGAGGATGCCCCGAGATGGAATAGGAATTTCACTTTTACCACCGTAAGGTCTACAACATACAGGGACAAGACCAGAGATATTGAAAAGACATTGCAACGAGTATGGATACTCTCCAATGTTTCTCCACCCACTTCCACTACCAAGAGTATAAACCTGAACTTGACTCTTAGGTTTCTCTCCCAAGTGATAGAAATACTGGCTGGGGTAATAACATTGCCCTACGATCCTAACAACTTTATATTCATCAGTGACAGAATTGTATCCAAATCCACTCACAACAATGTTCTTGTTTGCCGCCCTCACTGTAAATCTTGGAAGACTGATCTGTTCTCCAAGATTAGGATTACAAATATATATAAAATCTTCATCACTGTATGTATGTGTTATACTGAAAGAAACTAAACCATTACAAGACCCTACCATTGCACTTTGACCTACAAACTTTTTGTTAATGAAAGGATGATTCACAATCTTAAGTTTCATCTTACCAATTTTTCTACTGTCTTCATCATACTTTCCATAGTAAAGTTTACTTGTGTGTTCTGCAGTTAAGAATAGAAAACTCACCTTATCATTAGAATGCCGGCCACTATCTAGCAGCTGTTGACGCTGGTGAATCTTACGAAAATAAGGGTTCTGAATAGATTTACACCATGGTTTACATACCAGCATGCAATCTAACACAGAATCAACGGGTAATCGAGAAACTATGTTTAATGTGATGATTTCAATCGGCAGATATTTCATAATCGAGTTGGACTCACCAGCCGGACGTTCTTTTCTCTTTCTATCTATTGTTTCCTCCATTTCTCTGAACAGAAAATAATATCGGAAGTTCGAAACCCTAATAACTTTATCCTTTTCTGTTTCACATTCTCCGCTTAGTATTTATCGAATCAGCACCTCTCTTTACGTTGATTTACACCCTTATCTGATCCTGCCTTCCTACAAAATCATAACTCAAAAGTAACCCTAATAACACCGGCCGATGAGCTTATCAAATGCAAACAAGGGGAAAGAAAAAACACCTCAAATCCGTGACATTATATGCTTAAGAAAATGCATTTTCAAATCTCGTGTGGACGTATCTGAAGAAATCTCGTGGTATAGTATATGAGTCGGACCCTAAGTAGAAGCGAAAGTGGATAAATTGCCATAGGCCCATAAGAAAAGCACAAACTTGGTCAATTAACCCTATAGTTCAGTCTTTTGAGGCTAGACTCAATAACTGGATAAGTATTACTTTGAACCAATCTGGTAGAACTAGGGCTGCACAAGGTCCGGTACGGTCCGGTTTTCTTATGGAATCGGTCCCCATTACTGTGTTGGCCTAAGACCTCATACGAGGACCAGGTCCCCGTACTGACCTGTCTGGAGATTTCACCCCGGTTCAGTGTCTCGAATTTATTACCTATTACAAAAAGAAAAAAAATAAAAATAAAAATAAAAAATAAGTTTCGGAACATATAGAAAAAGTGAAAAAACAGATCCATTTGAATCTGAGAACACCCATTCGCGAAACCTTCATGATTCATGAATCATTATCACATTTTAATTCATTCACATACTCATTTACATCAACATCTTCTCTAACTTATCTCCCTGTATTGTTACAACCATCCATCTACTGATTCATCATTCATTCATATACTCCTCTAGCCCTAAAATTCAAAATTAAGCAAACAGAATTAACAAAATACAAGACCAAACATCACCCATTGCTTAAACCTATCTCAATTAACTTAAAGTAACACAAAACTTGAACAAACCTCCAAATTGTTCCATCAATTATTCGTGAAATTCCAACAAATTGATACAAAATTGAAGAACATGAAGAAGAGAAATCGATTTATCAATAATTCGTGAAGCAGCACCATTCCATCCTAGCTAATTGCACCACCTTATCTTCTCCATGTTCCGCAATTTCTCTATAATTCATCAACTAAAACCCCCAATTGAATAACCACAAAACCTAATTTATTAAAAATCAATTGAACGTGAACCCTAAATTAATTTGCTATTCTACCCAAAATCATTTACGTGATGTTAACAACTGAAAAAGAATAGCAACTGAAGAAGAAAGAGGAGCAAAGACGATGTTAACAACCATTTATGTGAAGTGCACTGTGATGTTCTCTTCGTCCAGTGAAGAAGAAGGAGGAGCAAAGACGAAGTGAAAGTGAGATATACGGGGATGGATTTTAACCTAAAATTGACCGACTTGGCTAGGATATATCAGATCAAGGGCCCTAGATGAACCGGTACTTCTAGTCCGGTACAGGCCGGGAATAGGATAAAACTGGTCCCTGTACCTGTAGTATCACGGTTCTTAATCTTCTGTCCCGGTCCCTGTACCGGCTACACGGGTTCCGGTTCGGTTCCGGTCCGGTATTTTAGGTTCCAGGCCGGTACAGGTCTTCTTGACCGGTTCTTGTGTAGCCCTAGGTAGAACCACTTTAATCGAGTCTGTCTTGAACTCATTCCCAACTTATCAGAAGGGCAGTCTTCTAGGGGTTCTGAGATTCCAAGTAACACCTGCTTCACCTGTAACACCAACTTCAGCTATTTTTCAAATTCTTTGACCTGGAGACATTGAATAAATTTGGGTAACACTCTTTGATTGGTTTATCATATAACCAGCTATCCTCCCAGAATCTTGCAATTGTGCCTGAATGAACTTTAAATCCAACATGTTTCAAAAAGAAACTATTACAGTTCATGATAGCTATCCAAATAGAATTACCATAAGCACAAGTTGGCATTTTTGCAAGCCAATCCTCCTCACCTACACTATATTTTTCATCTACAATTTTTCTCCATAAAGCTTCCTTCTCATTCGAAAACCTCCATGACCATTTACATAAAAGTGCCTGATTCATTTTCTGCAATTCTTAACACCCAAACCACCAGATTTCTTTCTTTTACAAAGAGCAATCCATTTAACAAGATGTAATTTTTTTCCTCCCAGCATTATCATGCCATAAGAAATCTCTCATGATCTTCTCAAGCTTCTTGCAGACTGAAACTGGCATTTCAAACAAACTCATATAGTAAATAGGTAAACTAGCAAGTACATGAGAGTAACTTTACCATTTCTTTTAAGCAGAGTCTTCTTCCAACCAACTAACTTTGCAAGAAATTTATCTATTAATTTATCCCATTTAGCTTCCCCTCTAGATTTATCACCAAGAGGTAAACCCAAATAAGTAGTAGGTAAACTACCAGAATAAGTATAACAACCCAAAATATCACAAAATTGAGTTAAGTCTCCATCAAATCCAACTCCAAAAATTTGGCTCCTTGAAAAAATGATTTTAAGACCAGTCAAGAGCTCAAAAGAAATAAGAATCAACCTAAAATTTTTGATCTGTTCAAATATCAGCATCAAGAAAAATCAAGGTATCATCTGCAAATTGAAGGTGACTTATGAGCATACCTACATTGCTAACTTGAAAAGCTAGATAACAAACCTAGTTTTTTCCTAGTTTTTCTCACAACTTTTTTTTTTAAATTTCTAGGTTAACATGCAAAAGATTGACAACGGATAGCTTAAAGCTCGTGGAAGAAAAGAAATCAAATTTTACAACAACTTAGATAAATTTTTTCAGGTTCTAGCCCTTTTACAACAACGCCCGTGGAAGAGAACATCCACTACACCATATTTTGCGTTTTGTGACACATTATTTCAGTCACGAAATGGAGTTGTGACGCACAATGACCGTTACAACGAGGTGTGTAACAAATTTTCGTAACCAACATGTTGCCGTCACTAATTTGGGGTTGTGACACATTTAGTAACACGCAGATGACCGTCACGAAGTTAAAATTAAAACGACAAGCAAAGATCGTTTCGAATTTTTTTTTTGTCACACAAATAAATTGACTTAGTCTACGTTGACCGACTACAATGTTCGGTAAAATTTTAGTAACCAAGGATTTTCCGTTACTAAATTTTTACCGGGGTGACTAATTTTTGACCAGGTCAGCGTTGATGATTCCTACTATCCTGGTAAAAAATTAGTGACACTTTTTTGCGATTCACGAATCCTTTTGTTACAAAAAAAAATTCGGTCTTTATTGACCTGGTCAATATTAATGTTTCCATCCCTTTCATTTTACCCCGCAAGTACCTATCCCCCGGAATTGTTACAATACAATCCAATTCCAACATTTCACATTTCAACATTTCACATAAGAAGTCATTCAATATAATTTAACATTCATTCCAACATTCAAAAGAAGTCATTCAACCAATTTATGTTGTGTTCATGAGCCATAACTGCTAAGTATACATAAATGCTATGAATTAGCATATTGTGAGCATTACCTTAGCCATTTATTATTAAGCCAACAAGACTTTTTCTTCTTTTTTTACGAACTGCGTCGTCTCCGGTCGCCATTGCATAGGCATCATTCCTTTTGAGAACTCAATGCACATTCAGTGCCTGAACCCTGTTAAAGTAAACAAACGTGAAATAAGTTATCAAGCTTCAATAGATGGGGCAAAAGAGGCCATGGACTATAACATGTTGATTTGAACAAGGTTTAAACAAAGAGTATGAATGCATATCAAGTCGAGTATCGTATAAGGAATTAGGATGTGGAGATGACAAGGAGATAGAAACGTACATTGACTAGCAAAATCCTTGTGCTAGTACTTATTTTGTCTTCCTAGCATTGAGCCAAGGACCTGCACATATATAACATAATGATTACAGATGAGTAGGAATAAGAGAAGAACATTCGATGCTTATAAAACAACTCTGCCCTAAAAAGGAAAGTCAGCAAGGTAGAAGATGATCAAAATATTCGGTGATTGCATGTCAATACAGCAAACATAGTCCCCATACTACTATTAAAAAACAGATCAAAACATCATAGTTATATATGTGCACAATCTTAAACGAAACATTTTCAAGTAACGAAACATTTTCATAGTCTCATTTTAACATCCAATTTGGGAAGGCCTTAAAACTAATGAAAAATGATGCCGAACACTGTCCAGTTGAAAAAGGGACCTCAATTAACTAGAATTCTAGAATTTGAACATTCATCTCAAACTTCTATTCGTATGATAAATTACCTCCAAATCCTTAATTGCTTGTTCTCTTGTAGTTTCTTTTCATTGGAGATCACGTTTCAAAGACCCAATGCAGAGTAAACCCTGCACAATCAACCAAGTCATAAAATTAGTAGGATCAAGCTACATCGGTTTCTCTGTAATGCATCGGTTTCTGCCACTTTACCGTGTCCGATCATCCCGCAATTTTAACAGAGTCTGCCTGACATATATATGCCTAACATATCCAAAATTCACTTAATTCTAACGGTTGGATTTCTTTTTATGGTGTCAACATTGCCTGAGTTATAAATGTCAGAATATCAATACAATTCTAAGGTTTCATCACCCAAACAAAGTTTCATATTAACTCATCGCTACTCAAATACAAGCACTAATAGATGGTGGTCCAAGAGTGACTTACCTTCACTAATGCTTCACCAATCCATACGTCATGAAACTCATACAACAACCCTTGACAAATGTAGATAGTCTACTAGATTTTAAACGGCGACTCATCCATAGAAGCTCCATATGTTCGTTCTTGGAGAAGTTATGAGTGGTGTACCAGCATCACTTTATGAATCGAGCTCAACCACTTTGGAGAGAAGAGGTTGAAAATGAATACTTTTGTTTCTTTGTTCCATCTCTCAGTCATTGCCGTAATAACCACCTCAACAAGTAGCATGATGATGTGTATCAAGTACCACCACTTCAACCAAGTGGATCAGCACATGCCTACACATGAAAAAGATTTACTAAAACACGTTATATGGGGAAGAATGATGCTCCATGTATGAATACATTTTAACATTGACTACTGACTCATTGGTGTATAACAGATGCTCAATTTTGGACTGGCCGGTTTAAGTTAAATTTATGCAAAATTTAGTGCAGGTGGCGAGAAAATAAAGCGGTCTTCCTTATATCATGACCATCGAGCAATTGATACAGTTAGCTAGAATATAAATCATACGTTCATGATTATCAATTTGTCTAATATGCATAAAGAAATTCAAATCAATGTTAGGGAATAAATGCACAACGCTATCGTACTTGAAATAAACTGCAATAATAATACTTTAAATGTCATAGAATTGTGCTTACAGGATCTCCATAAGAACATCCATACTTGAAATAGCTGGACAACTCACTATGGCACCAAAATTGTAAGAGATACAAAAGAGCAAACCGATCTAATGGCAACCCCTGTGCGAACAATTCAACAAATTCAATAAATGAAAAGAGGAAAGTATGAGTTGGAGAAAAATAAGTCACACACTTTTCAATAGCTGGACAACTCGTCCTTCACAAAGATACAAGTCATAAACATAATCATCCATCATAGCTGCACATCTGGAGGACACAACACATAATTCATGAGTTGGACAAGGATCATTATTTATAACATATTCATGTTCAATGAATGAAGGGATTAGTCGATACACCACATAGATATCCAAACATCAAGCACATAAAATGAGGAGTGGCCAGGACAAGAAGAGTGAATCATATGGGGAGCACCTTCACCGTTGTTAATGTATGAGTACATATCGATTGAATCTCCGAGGCAACCTCCCAGGAAGATACTCTCTTAGAAGAGGCAAAAAGTTGCACAAAATTTGACTATCCTCCAAAGACATATCTCTGCAATACGACAAGTGTACATCAAGGCACGAAAGATAGTATATCTATCTAATTAACATAGACTTCATAAGATATGGAAAATTACCTGAAAATGGAAAATAACCAAAGAAAAACAAAGGGAGTATGAATTCAAGGTTCCATCCTTGGGGTTGTTGATATCACGTAACTTAGCCCATTCCTTGATCTGCACATATAAGTAGACATGTACAAAACCAAAGACAAAGTTGTGAAATGAACATTAGAAATATACTTACGAAGTATCTTTGAGCTAAGGTCATAAGAGCTTTCATTGTCTTTTTCTCGCCTCGTCTTTGTGTATGGTATGCGAGAGTTTGTGAAATTAGGGTTTGCGAGAGTTTGTGTATGGTAAGTACAAAAGGAAATATACTTACAGAAGTATGCTGGTGCCACTGGGGGTCTTTGCAGAGGTCTCCAAATCTAATGACTTCACGCGTGAAAATATTACATAACCATTCGACTGCTCTACTGCATCTTTGACTTAATCATTTGAACATGGTCACAAACTCAAAACCTTTGCCTCATCCATGCATATATCACCTAAGCAACATATATAAAGTTAAGAATTTCATCAAACACCTACAATACCTAAACAATTCATAAATTACTGATTTTTTTAAGAAAATTTAATAAGAACCCATTAAAGAAATTCTCAGACCAATGCAAGCATGACCAAGAGAGCGTTAAAACAAGTTAAAAAATAGCAATGGGTTTACAGAACATCATCCAAGAACTTCACATTTGATTTCAACTGATGAGTTATTAGCATAGAAAACAATTGAACTTTATAGATCACCTGACTTATCTTTAGATTATACATCTAGCATAGAAAACAATTGAACTTTGACACTCACTGGAAAACAAGTCAAAATCGAGAAAATTGGAAACCCAAATCTCAGTTATAACAAACTGACCTAAAAATTAAACCCAATAAATAAAACAAGGGCATGAAAAGGGATAATACTTGTGTTATTGTTTCATGGGTGGCCAAGGCCTGATCCAGGGCTTGATCTTTGAGCGACAACGGTATCTTCTTGTCCAATTTCTTGAATGACCCATCTCGGACCTTCTCTTAAACCTTGATCATTACCACTCAAATTGAAGCCATCTCTCTACTAAACTCATAATAAAAAAAAAAACCTATCCATCTCTAATTGATTCATCAAATCAACGGCTCCAACACCCTTGAAATCTCGGTACCACCATCTTCAATCTTAATACCTAATTCAAACAAAACCCATTCGCAATCTCCTCTATATCTCATCTTAATCGATTTCAACCCTAAACAGTAACCCTAGCTTCTTCTCGATTTGCGTCAAACTCATCACTAAATAACCCTAAATCTTAATTGAATATAAATAGATTAAATTAGGGTTTAAAAATTTCTGAAAGATAAAGAGAAGATGAAGATTGAAAAACACGAAGAAAAAAGAGGTGTTTTTTGATTGACGGTGAGAACCTAACCTAATAACAGATGACAAATCTTCTTCTTCTAGACTTCTAGTGTGAGTCTGTCTTCACACAAAACAGATAGCGAGTCATAGAAGGAAAGGGATATGAAAGTCGCAAAAATTCTATGTTTAGGATGGATAAATCGATCCCGAAGAGAGAAGAAGGGGAAAGTAGGTGATGTTTGAAAGGTAGAGCAAGAGAAGACCAAGAGAGAAGAAGGGGATAAGATTTGTGCGGTTTATTCACACGATAGGGTAAACTTGATAGAATGTACATGGTTCTTTCGCACGCTGCTCAGATGGTGTTACAGAGTGTTACTCGCACACGGTTCTTTCGCACGATTATTTTCCAAGAAGTTACTAATCGTGACACTGTTTACGGGCCGTCACTAAACTGGTAAAATTTCGTAACGGAACATGTGGTGTCACTAAATTTTCGTAACTGAAATTTTTAGTCACTAATTCGTGACGGCTACATGTTGGTTACGAATTTTAGTTACTAATCGCTGAATATGGTGTAGTGATCACGGCCAGGGTTTTGCTTTTGCTTTCACCCACAATTGATTTCTGCTCAACGTTTTTGGCTGAATGTCTAGTTGGTGTGCTAGTACTTTGAAAAATCATATACTTCTGCCAACCTTTTTCATGGGAGCTATTTTCTAGTTTTTCATTTTGTTGATTAGTTTCCACCAACATCTTATCCGTATATATATACTTGAAAATTAAACAACAAGTACTCACCACACCTAATTGTTCTTTTATAATTCTCTTTCCAAAACTGAACCCAGATAGGTAAGATACTTAGGTGCTATTAGAGGTGTAAAACGTGCCGGCCCGGCACATGAAGTCGCGTGCTTCACGTGCCATGTGCCGTGTTGTGTTGTGCCAACGATTTGAACGTGTTGTGCCGTGCTGTGCTTTACTAGTCAAAAGCTAGGCACATCACAGTCCACGGGACAAACACACCTAATAAACGTCTTGATGTTGTACCGTGCTGGCACACATGCTATAAACAATTTGAAATCACTTAATGTCTACATTAAGTCGGACATTATCACAAGAATTTAATTAGACAACATATCATTTGAAATTATTTCAAGTAAAATTAACAAGTTTATTCAATAAAAAGAAATAACCCATCAAATATAAAATTGGATTATTGTCATGTAAATTAAAGTTCTAGTTAAATATAGGTGACGACATTATAACAACGATATTGAAATATATTTTCCAAATATTAAGGTATTATATGTGTTGTTATAAATAAGCCAACATAAAATGTTAAAAACTAGCTAGAATAGCGACTCTTTTGTGAAATATACAAAAAATGTGATGTATTATGCCTTGTTATAAGGTGTATTTGTACATGTTATGACATGCTCTCTTAACGTGTTGTCTTTGAATTGGGCCAAGTGCTTATCCGTCTGCAGCGTCTTGTCTTTGTGCTCTTGTGCCAATTAGTCAAACCCAAAGACGTCTCATTTAACTAACGTGTTGTCTTCGTCTTTGAGCTAAGTCACGTCTTTGAGTGAAATTTGTGCTCAAATTTTAGCGTGCTGTGCTGGGATGTGCTCGTGCTGGCACAGCTCATTTTACACCTCTAGGTGCTATCATACACAATTGCCGCAGAAGAAGATATAGCACATCACTTATTTTTCGAAGGAATTTATAGAATACCCAGAAGAATGACAAAAAAAAAAAATGGATACACAAAAAAGATCGACCAAATTTCGTTGTATGTCAGATGATGTTTTTCGTGACTCATTGACTGTGCATGTTTACTTTATATTCGAATGAAAAATTAGGGTTAAGTGGCAAAATGCCCCAAAATGGACCCAAGGTTGTGAAAATGTCCCGGACGTTAGGGAAAAGATTAAAATGCCCCAAAATCTTATCAAAATGCCCCGATCCGTTACTTTTGCCGTTAGAGATGGTTAAGTGGTCAAATTCAGAAGCATGTGGTCCGCACGTGTGATAAGATGACATTTATACCCTTATGACAAATAAGCTAACATAAGGGCTGTTTTGGCTTCTGGGGCATTTACCCATCGTGTACTAAGCAGGTGACACGTGGCAAAGACTAAAAAATGATCGGTCACAGATGAGGGTATGTTTTACCGAAATGGTAGTTTATTTTTTACAAATGACCAGCGTGTCCTATTGAATAGGATTGTGACACGTGACATCAATTCAAATTAACGGCTACAGATTAAGTGCAAAATAAATTTAATCTGTAGCCGTTAATTTGACGAATATAAGTGCATAAACTTGACAGATTTACAAAGATTAAACACAAATTACAAAAATTCCCTTTAACACCTAACATACATCTAATCACTGGGTGTTTAATAGCATTAAGATGAACTTTTCTAAGAGCAGTTTTACCAAGATCAATCACACAATAATGAGAAAGTTGAACTAGATATAATAGAACATCTGAAAGTTCTTCTCCTAAATGTTCTTTCTCTTCTTCTTTCCAATCTGGTAATCCTTTTGGTACTTCGCCTTTCAATCTGGTAACTTTTCTCCTAAATATTCTCTTCAAGCAGCTTGTGCATACAACATATTCATCCCCTTACATAAAAAATAAATAATATCAGTAAGCATTTAAAAGAGCTAGTCAGTTTAGAAAATGCATCAGCAAGAAAAAATGGAAAAACTTAAGCATAGATCAAAGGTTCAAGACTTCAAGTCATTCTCTTGACTTCACAAAAAAAAACCTTAATTGTCCGCCCATACTCGCGCATTTTCAGATGATATCTAAATGATTGAAACCAACATGCTCATATACAGTAAGAGCATCTTATATACATTCCCTATTGACTTTTAATACATGGAAGAGCATAGAAATTCAACCCATCAAAAACTAAAAACAGAGGGATGTAAAATGGATGCATCCATGATTCCATATTATCACAAAAACATTAATCAAGGAACGTCAGCAATTAGCAATTCTAGAATAAGCATTTCATTTTCCTATTTTCTGATCAATAAAGTGCAAGTCATTGATCATCATCATTTGTAGTTGTGCATTGATGATCCAACGAACTATGGCGGGACAAAGAAATGGTGCAGTTGCTTCACTTAACCCATTCATTCCTCTTACGTGCAGAGTGCAGTTGGCTTCATTTTCATTTAACCCATTTGTCCTTTTTGTTTGCACTTCATTTAACCCATTAAATCCTCCTTTTAATTATGTGCAGTTGGCTTCATTTAATCAACATATACAATATTATTGTTCTTAATCCATGTAAAGTCTTGTCTGATCCTCAAATCATATACATTACAATCTACATTGTGCACAACAGCACGTGGAAGCAATAACACAGAGAAGTAAGACTAAAAGTTAAAGCTTGGAACCAATCTGTTTAAAATCATAGCTAGATATACCACAAGTTGTACACATTCAAAACCAAACAACAATTTTTTCAGACATTTCCACAAACAGTTAAAGCTCATAAAACTACTATGTGATTAAACAGTTCAAAATGAAATTCACTCAAGGCTTGGAATTAAACCCCACTATTAACACTCAATTATATACAAAAACCCAAATTATATCCCTTAATTCGTTTATCTTTAAACCCTAGTTTTAAAAATAAAAAAATCACAAATTATAAACCCTAATTTCGTTTCTCTTTAAACCCTAGTTTTAATTAGATAACCTTTCAATGATTTTGATTATTCTAAAACAACAAAGCAGTAAAACTAAAATAAAATAAAATCAGAGTTTCAAGAAAACTTACTTGTTTTCCCCCAGTTGAATGATTTTGGCTAGGGTTCAAAAGCTCCGACGACGGCCATCTTTAGTTCTCATCTATCTTCACCTCTTAACGATCTAAACTCTGTTATCTTCTTAGGTACCCTATCTTCTTTGCTCTCGATCCACCTCTCTCGATCTCTCTCTCGCCCCTTATCTTATCTGCTGCCTCTCGATTCTCTTCTCTGAAACGAACTGATTTTGTGGCTGAAACTCGATGGGGTGAGAAGGTAAGATTAGAGTGCACGTGCTGTTCACATGTGTGGTACATAAACGGGTGTCAGTTGCAATCCACGTGTCTACATTTTATTGGTTCGCGTGTCGATAGTAAGATCTCCCCACGTGTCATTATTCCACAATCTGACCGTTCATTTTGTTTGGGAAATGAAATCTCCCAAGATATAAACACGTGTGATTATTCAACAATCTAATCGTTCATTTCAGAGAAGGGTATTTTGGATATTTTCAAATACCCTTGACCAATCAAAATGCCCCATTTTGACTTTTTACTATAAAGTAACGGATTGGGGTATTTTAATGTTTTCCATAACGTCCGGGGCATTTTCACAACCTTAGGATCCATTTTGGGGCATTTTGTCACTTAACCCGAAAAATTACTGGGTAGTAGTTTCAAATTTTATAATTCCTAAATGTGAACCCATTACAAGCATATGCGCTATTACCGCCCGCAAAGAGTTTCAGTCTTTGACCTCCGATGATCAGCCAACCACTCAAACAATCAACCGATATATTTCATTCGCGCTAAATGTCTTAGAGCATCTCCAACGGCGAGTTTTAAAAATCCTACTTGGAAATTTTTTTGAGATCCTTATTTAAAAGAATTTGTACATATAGTAAATATAAGACCCCATGACTAGTAAACCATCTCCAGTAGTACAGAGGTTTGACCCTTAGAAAACCTTGTGTGATGAAATCTTAACCGTTTAATTATTTTTTAATTAATTACTAAAAATAAAAAATATGACATGGAGGTCATTCCGGAGGTCAAGATAAGACTTTCTTCAAAACCTTCAAAATTAGTATTTCATCCCTCCTGTTTTATAGGACCTACTGTTGGAGATGAATTTAGTTAAATTGAAGGTCTAAAATCTTATGTGTCACTAAAAAAATAAATCTTCCACCTTCTCTTGGAGATGCTCTTAGCACAAAAGAAAACGAAACACAAAATTGGTTAAAAAGACTAAAATCAATAATTCTTGGGTGAAAAAGACATCTAGATTTTGATACTGTTTAAATGGACAAAAATATAAAAATAGCCAGGATGTAACCAGTTTCATCCTACCCATTTTCAAATTCTTTTTCTTATTTTTAATTTACATCAGGATGCATCCAGTTTCATCCTCGCTATTTTTTAAGTTTAAGCCAGGATGAATCTAGTTTTATCTTTGCTATTTTTTTTTGTCCATTTCACCCATAATAATTTTTACTCGTCCATTTGAACCATGTTTTAAAACTTTTTGGACAAATGACCCATTTTTCGGAAACGAAAATATTTTTCTTCAAACTCTCGCTCAAACTTCCTATTCAACCACAGCTTGAAGGAATATTTTAGGCTACAATTTCCATTAAAAAAAGCTTATAATTTCAATTTCAATCATTTAAGGGGATAAAAAAGGAATATTATAGAGTTGCATTCTTAAGTAAATGGTCGATAGTCGTCAATCTTATAGGCTACCAAATAGGTTCCTAAAATGTACACGAGAGAAATCTAATTTGCACTAGCAAAAACCAATTATGAAAATTATGCGGTATTACCAGTGAAAATATTTTTGATATGCTCATATGTACACCGGAAAATGGGTCATTTGTCCAAAAATTTTTAAAACATGGTTCAAATGGACGAGTAAAAATTATTATGGGTGAAAATGGACAAAAAAAAATTAGATTGGATGAAACTGGATTCATCCTAGCTTAAACTTAAAAAATAGCGAGGATGAAACTGGATGCATCCTGATGTAAATTAAAAATAAGAAAAAGTATTTGAAAATGGGTAGGATGAAACTGGTTACATCCTGGCTATTTTTATATTTTTGTCCATTTAAACAGTATCAAAATCTAAATATCTTTTTCACCTAGAAATTATTGATTTTGGTTTTTTTAACCAACTTTGTAGATGTACAATAGATTCTTTAAAACATCTTAAGAATTTCAAATATATGTGACGGATTTTACATTTGTTCGCCTGATTAGAGTTACATTAAACTCATTTACCGCCCCAAAAAAAAAGATTTGCAAACTTTCTCTCTAAGAGCGTCCTAGTCAAATAAATCTCAGTTGTGTGATTTTTTTTTTTTTTTTTTTTTTGATCAGAAAAGAAGATATATTAAGGAGAAAGAATGTGCAGGCTACCAGAGGTAGGAAAAAAAAAAGGAAAAATTACAGCATCTTACGAAACAAATTCTCCCAATCATTGAGAATACAGCTAGAAAAGTTTACATGTACTCTTCTACCTGCAGCTGCAGCCCAAAGAAGGATTAAAGTTTTAGCTTCGTTTCCTGATCTTCATTTGTTTTGTAGTTATGGTTGCTATCAAATGTGCAGCTGTTTCGCTCCTTCCACAAAGTCCATAATATAGCAGCAGGGATTAAACTCCAAATAAAATTACCAGTGTAGGAGAAGGAAGTAGAATGCCAACAAAGAGATAATGCCATTACTGTTCTAGGGATGACCTAAGCATAACAGCTACTCGGCAGTAACATGGACCAAATTTTGTGCGCGAAGTTACAGTGCATAAATAAATGGTCTTGAGTTTCCAAACCATTCCCACAAAGCACACAGGAAGTATCAACTTCAATTCCTTTGTGTCTTAATACGTCTTTAGTGTTTAACTTACCATGCACCAGACTCCAAACAAAGAGATTTATTTTGGGTGGTACAGCTGCCTTCCAAGTAAACTGAAATGGGAAATTGTCCATTACGTGTGATTCCACTAATTTTGCATAAAGAGTTTTTACAGAGAATACACCTGTGAATTGGAGTGACCAACGCCGTGTATCTGATAAGCCGTCTAAAGTAGGTGGGCTATCACCAATAATGGTCAATAGAGAAGCAAAATCAATAGCTTCAGAGTTATTGAGAACCCTTTTAAAATCGAATTTCCAATTTCCCTCTGAGTTGATCATGTCTGCCACCTTGATGTTAGCGAATTTCGTAAAGAAAACCTTTGATAAATTTTAATTGTGTGATTTTTTTATTTTTTTTGATTGGTAAAGAATTTGATGTTAGAGAATTTTGAACATTTAATGTTAGCGAGTTTCAAACTCAGGTTACTGGTATCATCACCCAATGATTTTACCACTGGACTACAGTAACGACGGCCTTAGTTGTGTGATTTGAAAGAGTTCTCTTATACCCAATGGGAAAATTCTTTTTCTCCATAAAGCCCCCTTTTTTGAGATAGAGTTCCTAGCTTTCACAACAACAGTGATGTTGTCATATCAACATGGGATTTCTCAAAGGGAGATGTTTCTGCAAATTGGCTTGGAACTTGGAATTAGCTTAGAGATGAATAAAACACCAATATCACTAGCTTTGGAAAATTTAAGAAAAGATACAAGGCACGTCCAAAACAAAGGCACACACTGACCAAATTCTTGATGGATGGATATGTTGTACTTGAGACATTAGTCTAGAGGGTGTGTTTGGATATTACTAGCAGAAGTCTATGTCAGAAGTTATAATTATTTTCACTTCCAAATTATTAGAGAAAAGGCATCTGACTTCATTTGTGTTTGTAAAATCGAGAAAAACTAGTTTTAACACGCTACATATAACATGGATATTTCTTAGATTTTTTATAAAACCACAAGCCACACATAGCCAGAGCTAGAGCTAAAATTATACTAGCTAAGAGAATCCACTTGGTTCACATTTTCACATATGCGAAATTAATGGTGTAACAACTTTTATGACAGACTAATTTATTTATTTTTGATACAATGAAGAAAAAACAACAAACTAAATAGCAGATAGGTTGACTTGAAGACAAGTCCAGATACAAGAGGGGGTTGGAAAAGAACCACCACATACTAGATTGATGGTTTAAAGCATACTTTGCTAGAGTATGGGCAACAGTATTCCCAACTCTAGAGTATTGCAGACTAATTAGAGAGACAAAAGAAACAATGACTTTGGGAAGTGCATTATGCTACCATAGTAATGTGAGAAATGAAGAAACCGGGGATGACATAACCGTCAACAATACTCCATTTCCATCCTGGTTTTCATAATTGGAAAGAGAAACCCTTTCAGTTTACTCCAATGTCTCCCATTTTACATCATAGAAAAATATTAATGCCCTAATGCTGGATTAAACTACAACTTATAAAGGTGTGGGAACTCAAAATCAAAACAAAAGTGTTTGGGAACTCTCTTAACATATACTAGTGAAAATACATATATACATATATGTTGTGAGCAAATCAAGATAACCTGTACAGCTATGCAAAAACTAACATGATAAAATCACCCAACTTGTTTACAACTTAAATACCGTGACTATAAACCAACCCCTGAACTCGATCCTAATCATGCGGAAATTATGTACGTTTGCCCAAAAAACTTAAAAATCGGCAAGAAATTTCAAACACACCAATAAAAACTGGTTTTCAAATATACATGCTCGTCGTGTATACCAGTGGCATGCTTAATACATGACCCAATAGGTTGGGTTATATGATCAAGCGGCCTACTAGGTTCACACTACACAGCCGATCCTGAATCTAAAAGGGCATGGGCGAAAAAGAAAAGTTTAAGTCTTTCATAAGGTATTTCTTTTAATTTTTTGTTCCCAAATAATTTTATAAAACAATAAACAAAAAATCATATCAATTAAATATTTCATTTGCTACTTATATGTAGAGTGCACTAAAAATAATTTACATTGAACAGAGGTGGTAAGGATAAAAGGAATAAAATAAAGTATAAAATAAAACTTAAGGGAAAAATACGTGATATATCAGCGAATAGACTGGTTAATTTCTTCAACAGATATATATATTTGGTGTCAAGTAAGTTTACAACTCTACGTCCTTCGGAAAGAGGGGAAAAAAACTACGAACAAATATATTAATTAATTATAACTCTACCCCGTTCTTGTTTTATATATTAAATTAATTGTAGTATAGTATTATTATCATGAATAAAAACATATTTGTAAAGAATTATCTAGAATTTGAAATATGCCTAGATAAATGGACAAACAAAAACTAATTATCCACCTACATAACTTGGACAGAGAAAATAATTTATCAATTGGGTTCCACAAACATATTAGCAGGCATGCTTATGTGGTTGGGTAAGATGATAAGCACGATGCCTATTTGCTTTAGTAAGCTTTAGTTTCCAAATGGCTTTTCTTATCTTGTATACCCGTATACACGATAAGAAGCATTAAATACCCTACTTTTTAGCTTGGAATTAGTAGTTATTTGTTGGAATAGTAAATATCTCGGAAAATTATGTTTCGTGTATAATGGAATGTTAATTCCCGTTTTACCCCTACTTGTAAATTGTTTCAAGTTTCGGTGGAGTCTCTTGTAAGTAAAAATTGATACTTAAAAGTTGTTAGCAAATTATGAGGTTTTTGTAGTATATCAAAACGATAAAATCACCCGACTTGTTCTCGCACAACTCAACTAATGTGAGTACAAGGACACAAAAATGTCCCGTTCATGCATAAAAAATGGCAGATCTCTTTCAAAAAAAATAAAATAAAAAAATGCCAGATTGATCCAGACAAAAATTGAGTTTCAAACATTCTCTATGCCATAATGCTAGACTGAACCGCATTATACGTTTGTAGGAGCTCAAAATCAAAACAAATAAACTGTTCGGTAACTCTTGGAACTTAAAACAAATATATAAATTGTTAGCAATGCAGGAGGTTTTGGGAGCATATATGGGATATTACCAGATAAGAGGATAACTTGCCCGGCCATAATAAACTAACACGGATAACATTATTGCCCTTATCATGCACAAGTTATGTGTTGTGCGGTTAATCTTGTTAAAAGAACACAAGCTGTTAGCTGTTTATAGTCAAGTACAACCGATGAAGAGCAAAATGCATGCCCAAAGAGAAAACGATAATGCAGAGATGAACCTATGCCAAGAAATTCCTTTTAAACCGTAAATACAACTAATACAAGAACTCTCCATTAGAAGTTTTCCCAGCATCTAACATCCTCAGTAGTCAAACCATTATGGTTTTCTTGATCGATAGATTTTTCGGAAGACTGATGGCCTAGTTTATTGATGGGAAAGTAACAACGTATAATTAATATGGGTACTTGCGGTCTAATAAGATTGAGAAATTCAAGATAACGCAACACACAAATTTTCTACAGATCGAACAAAATCACAAAACAAAATTATGAATGGGCTTCATTAAGAAACGATCGCTTTCTATAGGAGCAAATAGAGTGAATGTAATTTGACAACACTATTGGAAAATGAATATTGTACGAAAATTTGTTAAAATAATCTTAAATATTAGATCAACTCTTTTCTCAATAAATGTTCACCTTTGGTGTTTTATAGGGATACGTGAACCATCAAGTGGCATGTTGGATATCATGCTCCCTTTCTTGGAGGAGGTAGAGGTTCGATCTCATAAAAAAAGCTTCTTTTAAGTATAACCCACGTATTTATTAACCATAACCCAAAAAGGCTTCTCTTGCGTTTTATATCGAGCTCTATTATCTCGGTGCGTTCCTTTCTTTCCAAATTTCCCCACATTGTTGCACAAGGGAGTATTGGCCAAACTGACATAGTCACTATCATCTGTAATTAACTCCTCATATAACTTACCAGCAGTAAAGTCACCATCTAAAACATCCATCTCTTGATTCGGTACCACATTTCGTAATTCGTATACCATGTTTGAGCTCAAGCTGGTCAATACTCTCAACAGGGTTTAAAGTCCTAAAGTACTCTCAACAGGGTTTAAACTACTCTTGAACCTGAAATTCCAGTCGTTTACTGTCCTAAAGTCCGCCACTGAATCTTTCTTTTGTCGAAAAATCATGAAGAGTATTAGATAGTTTAGTTTAGGCGCACTGTTGTTAAGCAACCAGTCGTGCCAAAATCTTGTGGCAGAACTGAATTCCAAGTTTGGAAAGGGTTTAAACTTCTCTTGAACCTGAAATTCCTGTCGTTTACTGTCCTAAAGCCCGCCACTGAATCGTTCTTTTTTCGAAAAATCTTTAAGAGTATTAGATGGTTTAGTTTAGGTGCACTGTTGTTAAGCAACCAGTCGTGCCAAAATCTTGTGGCAGAACTGAATTCCAAGTTTGGAAACCAAATTCTTTTGGTTTACTCGAATAGCTCAGATATTACTATAGAAACCATGATGCCAGAATGAAGATTCAACTACAAGTTTCAGGTCCGTGGGAACTCAAAATCAAAACAAATGGAAGTGTTTAAATCCGAGGGAAAACAAATAACTTCAGAAAATCAAGAGGTTTTTGAAGTATGTATATATATCGGAAGTTACTCAACCAAATGATCTGCTGATACTTGGGCGGTTGGGCCAATATGTAGACCAACACAACAACATCATTTAACTTGTTCGTGTTAAGATATGGTCAAGATATTATATATATTGACAGTATTGTGTTGTTATTTAGTTGTAACTGCATATATATTCTTGTTGTATATATCCTAGATATTGTTAGGTGTATCTTTTATTTGCCTTATCTAGTTGTGTAAAGTTGTATAAATCAGTCTATTGCCTATCAATGAATACACTGAGAATCATTCTCACATCTACATTAGAATCTCTATGCTCATGTTTATCATGGCATCAGAGCTAGGAAAGATCTGAGAACCAGTTTCCGCTACAACACAACCCAGAGAAAATACAACCCAGAGAAAACATAGTAATCATGTCAAGAGAAGATTCTCAACCTATCATTGTTCGTTTTGATGGAACCAACTACAATCACTGGTCATTCCTCATGAGGGGTTTTCTTAAAGGAAAGAGTATGTGGAAGTATGTCGATGGTACAGAAAAAGCCCCTACAGCAAGCAGTTCTAATGACAAAGGAAAAGAAGTACAAACAAAAGATCTAAAAGAAGAATGGGAGATTAACAATAACAGGATTCTCACTTGGATTGGAAATACGGTTATTCCTTCTATAAGTATGCAACTCACCAGTTTCAAGGAAGCCAAATATGCATGGGATTTTCTTTCAAAAAGGTACACACAAGTCAACTTTGCTCAGAGATATAAACTTGAACAAGATATTAGATCTATGAAGCAACCACATGATCAGACTGTTTCTGTTTTTCATTCTGAGATGTCTATAGTCTGGAATCAATTAGCACTTATGGAACCAAAATGGACTGTAGATTTGGAACTGTGGCAGAAATATAGAGAGGAAACACGTTTAGTTCAACTTCTAATGGCTTTACGTGATGAGTTTGAGTCTGTTAGAGCATCTATTCTTCATCGATCACCTCTTCCAACTGTGGAAGTTGCTTTGTCTGAACTTATTGCAAAAGAAACGAGAAAAAGAATCATGCCGGAGATATCAGGAGTATTACGTTCAAGTTCAAATAACTTTTCAAGAAACTCAAGTGCTTCAGTGCAACGTGACATGTCTCAAGTGCAGTGTCACAATTGCAAGATTTTTGGGCACTTTGCAAGGAATTGCAATATTCTATCAGTAAATTCCTCATCTTCTCCAATAATACCTGACACACCCACAACACAGTGTGGGTACTGTAAGGAACTTGGTCATTCATCCAGATTTTGCACCTCACCAACTTCAAGAAACATGAG
Organism: Papaver armeniacum; assembly: GCA_023531295.1. Classification (NCBI taxonomy): domain Eukaryota; kingdom Viridiplantae; phylum Streptophyta; class Magnoliopsida; order Ranunculales; family Papaveraceae; genus Papaver; species Papaver armeniacum. The sequence goes on along the minus strand of JAJJWW010006351.1, from coordinate 49,166 downwards.
AAGAATCAATGCTAATGGAGGAAACAAGCCCTGTGCACCAACCATATTCATGGCAGGCCCAGTCTCACCTGCATTAACATCAAACTCATCTGCGTTAGATGTACCTGGTGGTAGTTCTATACCAAATCTTGCTGATATTCAGGAGATGATTAAATAAGCACTCTCAATTGGTAACAATCCTACAGCTGCATCTGCCTTCTCTATCTCCTCAGGTATTTACTTAACAGAATGGTTTCTCGGCTCAGGAGCATCAAACCATATGACTTTTAATCAAAAGTTTTTTGAAAGTCTTCATACTGTCATCACCCATAAGATTCATACCGCCGATGGATCAACAGTAACTGCAAGTCATATAGGCTTGGTCAAAAAATTCAAATAACTATTATGTACCAGATGTGCTTATTGTACCAAATATTACAATGAACCTTATTTCGGTTGGTCAACTGTGTGATCAAGGTTATAACACATATTTTTTTTTCCTTTTGGTTGTGCTATACAGGATCTCAAAACCAGGAAGCTAGTTAGGATAGGCCGTAGAGTTGGTCGGTTGTATCTCCTTCAATCTCTTGTTCTCTCAGCAGAATCTAAAAGTCATGTCGTAGCTGCTACTCCCACCGCACCTGTGTGTCAATATCTCCCTTCATGTCTTGGCATTCTAGGTTAGGTCATGTTTCCTTTTCTCTTCTTTCATATATGATCAATAAGGGTTTACTAGGAGATACTCAGTTAGAAAAAGAACCAAATTGCATCTCTTGTAAACTGGCAAAACAACCAGCTCTTTCTTTTAATCTTAGCACTTTTATTTTAACTAAACCTTTTGCTCTTATACATTCTGATGTCTGGGGTAAATCTCCAATTATGTCAAAGGTAGGTGCTTTGTATTATGTCAGTTTTATTGATGATTATTCGCGTTATACATGGGTATATCTATTTAGCTCTAGAGCAGAATTTCTTAAGTTATATGTTGATTTCTCAACCATGATAAAAACTCAGTTTGGTAAAGTGATCAAAGTTTTTCGTGCTGATCAGGGTGGGGAATATATTTCTAATCCATTCAAAGAATTTCTTAAAACCCAAGGCACCATTCTTCAACTGTCATGTACTGAAACTCCAGAACAAAATGGAGTTGCGAACGTAAACACCGTCATATTATAGAGACACGGCTAGAACCCAGTTAATTTCTGGTTCAGTTCCTTCCAATTTCTGGGGAGAATCTGTCCTTACCGCAGTCTACACCATCAATAGAGTTCCAACAGCTGTCATAGGAGGAATATCACCTTATGAGCGTCTCCATGGTAAGAAACCAAACTATTCTGAGCTTCGAGTCTTTGGTTCAACTTGTTTTGTACTCCTTCCAGAACGTGAACGTCACAAACTTGGTCAAAAGAATGTCTTGTGTGTCTTTCTTGGTTATGGTATTGAACAAAAAGGGTACCGTTGTTATGATCCAGTTAATAGAAAGCTTCGTGTCTCTCGTCATGTCGCATTCTGAGAGAAAGTTCCATTTTGGTCACTTCCAAGCAGCAAATCATCATCTTTTGAGTCTTTCACTTATTCTGATCCATTTCTTAGTGAATCCAATCGTAGCACTTTTCCTATATCTACTCCTGAAAGTTCATGTCCTCTAGTTGTTGATCCACCAAATACTGATGACCAAGACCACTCTACGACTCAACCTCGACAAAGGCAACTCGGGAACGAGATCCCGATTACGAAGAAAATTCTTTGCCACCTCGCAATCGAAGACCACCAGCTAAGTATGCAGACTATCATTGTTCCTTGTAATGGATGATGAATTGGAAGCACGTGCACAGGCAGGGACATGGGAAATGGTGGATCTTCCTCCTGGAAAATCAGTTGTTGGAAGCAGATGGGTCTATAAAGTGAAGACCAAGTCAGATGGTGAGTTCGAACGATATAAATCACGAGTTGTTGCAAAAGGTTATACACAAGAGTATGGTGTTGACTATGAAGAAACATTTGCACAAGTGGCCAGAATGGTTACAGTTCGTACATTACTTGCAGTTGCTGCAGCACGACAATGGAGGCTCCATCAAATGGACGTTGCAAGAAGAGGTTTACATGCAACCTCCTCCTGGTTTGCCTCATGAGCCTAATCAAGTATGTAGGCTTCGACGGGCATTATATGGACTCAAACAAGCACCTCGTGCTTGGTTTGAGAAGTTTAGCAATGCGATTCTCCAGTATGGATTTACACAAAGCTTATGTGATTCAGCTATGTTCGTCAGATCGTCAGAAAAAAGGAATTGTCAGGCAGTGACCAACAAGGTATTACTGAACTCAAATCATACCTTAGCGATTGTTTTAAGATAAAAGATCTTGGATCCTTAAGTTACTTTTTTGGCATTGAAGTTGGCATGTCACCCACTGGTTATTTCATATCACAAGTCAAATATGCATCCGAGATTCTACAAATGCGTGTCAATCGACAATAAGGTAACTGACACACCTCTTGAATTGAATGTAAAATACAGTCCTACATATGGGACTCTATTGTCAAATCCAACATTGTACCGTCTACTAGTAGGGAGTCTGAATTACTTGACCATTATGAGACCATACATAAGTCATGCAGTTCACATAGTCAGTCAGTTTATGTCTGCTCAAAGGTCTACTCATTATGCAGCTGTTCTCAGAATGATATATCAAGGGGTCTCTTCATCAAGGTTTGTGTTTCTCATCCAAGTCTGATCTCACTCTCCAAGATTACTCAGATTCCGATTGGGCTGGGGACATTACAGAAAGAAAATCTATTACAAAGCTCTGTGTATTCTTGGGAGACTCGTTGATTTCCTGGAGAAGTAAGAAGCAAAGTTTGGTTTCTCGTTCAAGTGCTGAAGCATAGTATAGAGCTCTTGCTCACACCACATCTGAACTCATTTGGTTACGGTGGTTCTTTGTTATATGGGGGTTCTGATTTATGCTCCTACACCACTGTATTGTGATAACAAGGTTGCTATTCAAATTACACACAATGATGTCTTCCATGAACGTATTTAAACATATCGAGATAGATTGTCATTTTACTCGTCATCATTTTAAGAAAGGTACAATCACTCTTCCGCATGTCAAATCAGAATTTCAAGTGGCTGATCTTTTCACCAAGACTCACTCTGCAGCTCGTCTTCAATTCCTAATTTCCAGACTCAAGATGTGTACTCCACCACCTTGAGTCTGAGGGGGGGTGTTAAGATATGGTCAAGATATTATATATCTTGACATTATTGTGTTGTTATTTAGTTGTAACTGCATATATATTCTTCTTTGTATATATCCTAGATATTGTTAGGTGTATCTTTTATTTGCCTTATCTAGTTGTGTAAAGTTGTATAAATCAGGCTATTGCCTATCAATGAATACACTGAGAATCATTCTCACATCTACATTAGAATCTCTATGCTCATGTTTACCAGTTCGCAACTGAAGTACCATAATTGCAAAGAAACAATACCTTCCTAATCATGGATAAATTATTTCATTGTCTTGCCTACAGTGACATTTCAAATGCACCAGCACAACATGACCCCAGATGTTCACGCTCAGTGGTCTACTCAGAGTTCTCGCTCAGTGGTTTGATCCCGCAAGTCTAAATTGGGAACCATGCATAATCATGCGTGTTTTATAGGACATTTGTTGTGTTTTTCCAAAGGTTAAGGTAAATTTTAGAAGTGTGCAAAATCTTTTGATCCGTTGCACTAAACTCATGTATTGAGGTTATTAGAATTTGTGCATTGTTGGAATCCAAGATCTTGCGCGTTGCGTAGAAGAAACATAGATTCATATAGCAAACATTTGCAAACTTTGTCTCTAGGAATTTGCTGGTCTCAAAAGCCATTAGTCTAGTCTTACATTTGATTGGATTTTACATTTTTACTTTGAACTATTTTTTTTTTATATAAAAATAAAATCATATTATCTTCAAAACATGAAATTGCTATTTTCACTTGTATTTTCTTAGGTTTAATTTCGAAGGTAACATTACCCAAAGGTGGAAATTTCTGAGAAACCCGAGTTTGGCTTCTCTCTCTTTCACAAACCCATCATTAAGATGATATATATTTGTAGCCCAAAATATAAGATATATATAAGATCTACGGTCAATATAGTAGTTTTGCTTTTGATTTAAATTTTCACATTTTCACCGGGACTAAAATAACCTTTATCAATTATTTATTATTAACAACCGGTCATGGGGCGTTTTTCGTGGGCCCTATTAACATGGGATAATAATTACATTATAGTAAGATGTCGTATAAGATTCGATTATTCCGGATCTTAATTGAATGTTACACTAATTATCGGTGGGTCCTAATATTTTAGGATATTAGGGTTCTTGCATCTCCTTCTTAGTTTGCAGCCATGGTTCCGGAAATTGAAGTCGCAACAGAGCAATCAAAGATTCGCAACAGAGCAATTGGTTGTGATGCTGTGATGCTTTTATTAGGAGGTGGTTACTCTCTTATCTCTCATCTTTCGAACACTATCTGTTTTAACTAATCCTAGAAGAAGAAAAAAATCAGGAGCTAATTATTGTTCTTCTTTTATGAACAAACAAAAACGATGCTGAAGATTTTTCGACAAGCTTGATAGTAAAGCCTTTCATGCCTACGATATGCGTCGTTAAATTAATCTAAATGACTAGGTAAGAAGATGCGAGGCGGGAATCAGAGATTATCCTCAAATTAGTTGTCCCTATATCTATAATAATCGGGTTTTTCATACTAGTATACTTCTTTGTGCATTACTTTTTTTTTTTTTATGTGAATCTTCTGGTCTCTGTGTTGATTAATTGGTGGCAGTTGCATAATCATAGCAACTCATTGCAACGATGGTGATGTTTAAGTGAAGGTTGTCGTTGAAACCTTGCAGACATAGGTGATAGTTGCAATTATCCCAACTTGTGATAACTGCGATTTTCATAATTTACCACCAACTGCAATTTTTATCAACATGAGATAAACGTAATTTTCACGATTATCATAAGAGGATAACTATGCCTTTCACAATAACAAAAAAGGAAAACAACAGTTTTCACATCATTAAACTAGGATAATTACATTTATCACAATAATAATTTGTGAAAAATCAAATAATAATTTGTGAAAAATCAAATTTTCTTTTTATTCTAAAGTGAAAAATATATATTTCATAATATATTAATCAAGGTGAGTACTAATAACCCACACGTCATCTTGTCACTCTATATATCTGTTGATTACAACCAAGCTCCCGTCAGTAGCTAGACAAAGCTTGACCGTACTGTTTCCTAAGAATACGTTCTCCAATTTCCCTTTGAAAATGCTTTTACTATCCGAGTTTTTTTAGGAATAGGTCAACTCAATTAAAGATTCAGGAGTTATTTTAGGGACGGTTTTTAGGATTATCGATTGTTTTTCTTAGAAAAAAATAAAATCATTTATGTAAAAGGCTATTATCGTAATATGAACATATTATTACTAATTATGGGTCTCTAACACATGGTATCTTATCGATGGGTTTATAATAAAGTAAAAAATGAATTGGGCTAGAAATAGTTTTCCCCATTTTAAAAGTGTCCCTCTGAATACCCATTGGGGAAAAGAATCCAACGGGTAAAAAAGTCCTCCAAATATAATCTCTGTTTTGGTGAATTAACACCATCATCCATCCATGTATAATGAAGTCTTGGAAGTGAAAAAGAATCCAACGAGAGTAAAAACCCACCCAATATAATCTCTAGCAAACACTTGTCCGGATTATGTAGTCACCACATTAACAGCTAAAACAATAATCCAACAAAGACAAAAGAATTTATGCCTAGTCCCTTTTGCTACGGATTCGTGTAACTTGATTCTAAATTTAGAGCCCAAAATATTTTAGATTACTCCAACGTCTCACAATATAACTATGGAAACCTTAGCAGCATGTCACCAAGTTCACGTGAACTTCTCTGATACAGTTTCAAATACTATATTCATGTAATTTGCTTGCTCTTTTTCTATATCTTTATTTTTTTCGTTTCTTAATCTACCTCCGGTAGAACTCCATGTATATTCCTTCTTTCTCGTTATATCTTCTCTTTCTATCAGAAAAAAAAAGAAAGAAATTATATTGTCGCGGGAACTCAAAATCCAAACAAATGAAGAATTTAGGAACTCTTGGAACTTAAGTGAAAACAAAAACGTGCATAGCTTTTAACTTGCCTATATATAACCAGCGCTATAAAATCACCTAACTTGGTCACATGTTAAATAATCATGACTACTAAGAATCATACTCTTCTGATCTGATCATGCCTACAATAACATTTGTAATTCACCAACAGAAATTGATTTTTATATGTTAGCCCATCATTTACACATCGCCCACATACAAAGCCCAAGGCCAATACATAAGTGTTTCAAGTAATGATTATCTGCCATTTTTTGGTTAAATATCCTGTTTTTGCCGCAACACTAGTTTGATGTTCTTCGGCGAGCTCGGAGTTTTTACTAGTTCATCGAAAATTCAGTGATTGATATAACATTTTATTAATTTAACTATTAGAAGTATATCCAGGGGCAGGGGCGGAGCCAGACTTTAACAATGGTAAATGGGGGGGCTATAAAATAATTGCATATAAACTGTAGACTAAATTTATAAATCAGGTGGACTAAATATAAATTATATGATAAAACTAAGGGTGTTTTCATGATTTTGGTGATTTTAGGGGGCTAGAGCAAGGGCTACTGATGCATAGTGGTATTCCACTTATACCCTTGTTAACATCTTTCTTTCTTTTGCCCCCTTTCTTTGGCTTTATTTATTGTTTATCCTTCAGCTTTACTATATGTTTTGAAGCCCTAACTCTCTACCCCCTCATGTTTTGTTTTAAGGAGGACTTGGTTAGAACCCTTGTTTTCCTTTTCCTTCAATCTTTCTCTTTGAGTTGAGTTGATGTGAGGAGATGCCTCAATAAACTTGTAGCTTCCAATTAATTTTGGGTAGAAGTTGTAAGTATTATAGAGAATAACTTTGATTTTTGTTTTTTCCTTATGTAGAAGAAGCTTAAATTCAAAGGTTAGTAATTCCATTTCATGGTGTTTTTGATTCAATTTTACATTATTATTGCAAGTAGAAGTTTCACTTTACATTAGTTACTCAACCCTTGGCTCCGCCCCTGTATATCTATATTTTAGTGATTGTTAATTAACTTAATTTTTGAAGTTTAAACATTTTCTTATCCGCATAGTTTCTTTATTTGATGGAAAAATAGAGCTAATTATTTATTAATTTTTTTAATCAAAGGTATGTATGTGAAAGTAGTTTATGAAAGTTGGTTTAGAGTCAGAGAAAGACATGACGGGAATAGAGAACTCCCAAGGGAAGACGGTTACTTAGAGAGGAATTACATACGTAGAGTCGTGTTCAGGAATTTAAACTTAGAGATATTAGTGGCGACAAATAAATTTCTCCGGACCTCCTTTTTACACCAGTTCTTATATCTAAATTCCGAATTCAGAAGAATCTTATTATTGGGGCTGAGCAGTCTATCGATTTTTGAGGGCTTAATGGGTCATAAATTAGTAATTCCGATAACCCTTTATCCTACTATTTGCAATAATACCCAATTTATCCTCGATTTGAATAGTGATAACTATGATAATTAAATAACCTAATCATGATCAACCAGTGGATTAGACTAATTTAATGATTGATTTCTTGAGAATTAGAATTTTTATTTTCTTTTGTTTTTGATTTAGAAGCAGAAGGATGATTTTGATGAACTTTTTTGAAAACTTCGAAAAAATTCATGAAACCTATCATGAAATTAGTCTAGAATACCTTGTAATCAACCGCATTAGAAATCGGATTGATTAAAATCCGTTAGAAATTAGAAAAAAATTGAGTTTTTTTACAAGTTACGGCTGGGAAAATGTTGTCGTCCCATCCGTAATACGTAATAACGGCCCGAAAAACATCTTTTCTAAGCCGTTAAAAGGATTTACGGTTCGACGTTAAAGAAATGGCCGTAATCAAATCATTTGTGTCTCAATCATGGCTGCAAACCCAACCGTAAATGAAATACACAGCTAGGATACCAAGCCGTTTTTGGGCATGAACACTCTCAACCAAATATGGTTGATGACCTGAACGGCTAGTTTTCAAAAAAGGTAGTCGCTAGGGCATTAAACTCTATAAAAAGGTACCATTCTATCATCTCTTCCTCACCCAAATTCTAGTTATAAGCTCTAATATTCATTCTCATCCATTTCCCATCCAAAAAAAGAAGAAAATACGATGTGGTGACTCCATACACTTATTTTGAAGATTGTGCGATTGTTAGAGCATGGGCGACGGTCAGAAAACATGATGAAGATCTAGACATTGACGTAGATCAAACACCTCTTTCTTTTTGGAACGGTGTTTTCATAGTTCTGTGGCACTAAAAGGAGATAACAATGGAAGAACTTTGGCAACCGTTAAGGAAAGATTCGAGAAAGTCCTTGAAGAATGCGAAACTTTAAAAAATGAAATTAAAGCCCAGAAAGAAGCCAATCCCACTATGCCGGCTGCTTTAAGATTAAGTTTTTTAATAAGTTGTTTCATCTTTTTGAATAACATTATCTAACATATATAGCGTATTTGTTTTTATAGTGGTCGAGAGTTCACTGCCAATATGAGGAAGTTCATGAAAAGAGTTTGAACAAAATGATAGCTATCACATCTTGGAAAATACTACCTATAATTTTGACCGATACGAATAAGACTTTATTTCGAATGTTATGATCTATCCTATCAATGTAACCAAAGATGTATGTTTTTCCAATTCAATGAATGAAAAACCATTTTAGTTTATTGAGTTTATGTTTGATCAATTTCTTAAAAGAACAAATAACTAGTTTCTAATATATCTTTTTAATGTATTTTCGGCCAGGTTTTTATCACAAATGACCTATCCGTTTTGACCAGAAAAACTAAATATTCATATTACGGTTTGAATAACGGACCATGACCAAACAGTAAACGGAATAACGACTAGGTATGTTTAGTTTCAAGGCCGTAATAAGTCTTTCATAAGCATTTATGGTTTGGAATTTCCTTTTTCGGCTGGGATTTATAACTGGTTAGGGAAGGATATTCTGGCCGTTGGTTGCGATTCCCATAATTACGGCTACTTACGGCTGGTTTACCTAAAGGCCAGTTTTTTTAGGAACAACTAGTTTTTTCAAAAGCTATCCATTACGCCATTCTTTTCTATAAAATGACCCTTCTCCACTTTGAATTTTTGCAAAAACACATACACTCTCTCTCTCTCTGTCTTACACACACACAAACTTTCAACCTCTAATTGCTCCAACAAAAAAAGAAAAACATTGTTACTCACTATACCACCAAGGAAGATGTTGCAATCGTTAGAGCGTGGATGAGGGTAGCAAAGCATCGGGAAGATGTACTCATTTACATAGATTAAGACTCCGATTCATTTTGGAACCGTGCGCGTATTATTTTGTGGCGTATTATTTTGGAAGATCTGTGAAACTCATTAAAAAAAGATTCGACCTGCTCTTTCCACAATTGGTAGATTTCAAAGAGGAAATGAAATCCGTAATGGAAAAAATCTCAATATGCCATGTGCTCAATGAATAAGTTTGTCAATAATTCTTCCATCAACTACTGTTTTTCATAGTATAAAATTTTAATTGATTTGTTTTTTAGTGGGTGATAGCCGAAGCCAATTATGAGGATGTCAATGGAAAGAAGTTTGACCTTCATGGTTTCTATAGTATCTTGGTAGAAAGTATTAATGTTGATTTCGATCACTATTATTAAGATCCATAATATAATGATATTTTATTCAAAGTTTATGCGATGAAATACTTTCAGTTTCAATGAAATTCTATGTAATACGTATGCCTTTTTCCTTTCCTTGGTCCATCAAGTATTGTTTTTCATAGCATAAAATTTTAATTGATTTGTTTTTTAGTGGGTGATGGCCGAAGCTAATTATGAGGATGTCAATGGAAAGAAGTTTGACCTTCATGGTTGCTATAGTATCTTGGTAGAAAGTATTATGTTGATTTCGATCACTATTATTAAGATCCATAATGTAATGATCTTTTATTCAAAGTTTATGCGCTGAAATATGTATTCCATTTCAGTTTCAATGAAATGCTATGTAATACGTATGCCTTTTTCTTTTCCTTGGTCCCTACAGTTTGCACAATTATATAAGAATAAAGAAACAATTTACTTTCATTCGGACATTCACGGTTAGGAAATGATATCAAAACCCAGCCGCCGTTAAGGTTAACGACTGGGAAGAGCTTCCCAACCCAAACACAATAACATTTACGACTAAAAGAATTGCAAGACCAAGTCGTAACCGGTAATTAAGGCTTGGAAACGGTTGTCATGGCTGAGACCCTGATGTTATGGTGAGGAATTCCTAGCTGAGGTCAAGAAAATTTTGAAGTTTTTTTGCAGATACTGAACAACTTACAATTAGGAAAGACCCTACCGTTGAAGGTATTTCACAGTTGGGAGTTCTTTGTGTACCAACTGTAGCCACCCATTTTAGGCTTGGTCTCCAAGAACTCCTAACCGTAATAAGTCCAGAAGCAGATTTCTTAAACCCTGAATTCATCAATCTTACCTGTTAAGACAAGATAATGTTAAATAAATGGTGGGTTTTTGGATTCTAAACAAATTTTGGTGTTTGAACAAATTCACTTGGACAGATTCATTCACCAAATCTTAAATTTGTGGTTCAAAACCTTTATAAACATTATAATTTGTGCAAGTCAATGATCCATTCAATCCAAATTCTCCTAATCTTGTCATATTGAGACTCAACCTTGTTAAACATTTTTGAAAATCGATGAAGATTTGATCAAGAATTTTTGATTATTTTTTTTATCATAGGCTTTGTTGTTTGATTTTGAGGAGAAGAAGAAAAAAATTGGTTGGTGAATTAATTTTGGTTTTGAAATTTGATTTAGTTATGAATTTAGGTAAAATAATAATTAAAGAGTAAATTTGACTTGTCATATGAATTAGGTCTCCCTTATCCACCCTAAGGATGTTAGATATTTTATAAAGCCCCAAATTCCAAAAAATTTAAACTCAATAATAGGATTCATTCAGAAAGTGATAAATTTTAATTTATGATGCCTCGTATTTTAGCATAATTAATGTAATACTCGGTGCCATATAATACCTGATTGAACGGGAAATTATATGGATGTAGGAACTTATAATCGATACAGATAAAATGTATTGTTACTTTCAGAATTTAAAAACAAACAACTATATATATATATAATATAAGTAAAAGAGACTATATCCCTCTCTTTCTCCTCCCTTTTTCAAAAGAAAAAAAAAAACATTTGAGTTGTCTTGCTCAGGTGGGTCTTTTGGACCAGATCTGAGCAAGAAAATTTTTTTTCCAAAGTTTTTGGTAGTATATAATGAATAAGATGTTTTTACATCGTTTCTGGTGTCTTTTGACATATTTCTTCGCTGTTTTGGGGCGATTTTTCTTTGTCGTTGTGGGGAGAGTTCTTCAAATTTCAAAGGCTGGTTTGTGGCTTGCTTATCTCGGTTCAAAATCATCGACGGTACATCACTATATCGCTATCAATCAGTATCCGTGTTTGTGTGGATCGAAAAATTAATGGGCGAATTACTCCTTTGTTTTAGGAGCATCTCTTATCGAAGAAGACTACAATCTGATTAAATGGTCGGAAATCATTTCCGGATATACCATCATCGCTCCCTTATACATAAAAATAAATTGGATATTTTTGCACTTTATTGCTCTTTCTCTTCGCGATTTACTTGTAATTGATGTCCTTATTTGTATTAGGATCTTGATTTTCTTGTATTTTGATGTTTTTGTTATTTTTGTAAGAGAACACGTAATTACTATTTTGATTTGAATGAATTGAAATATGTTGATTAACCAGGAAAAAAAAAATTATGCAGGCCTACATAGTATGAACTAGATAGCTTCCTAATATTCTAATTCCTTCTGGATCCCACATGTAAAGGCAAGATAATGTGCAGATTTGCATTTTGTTGAGGCTCGGGCTTCTTGAAAAAGTTCTTGATTTCCACGCCAATAAATCCAAAAGAAATCCCATCAACTTGCCTCGTGAGAATTTTTTTTTTTTTTTTTTTGATCGGTAAACTGAAATTTATTAGAAAAAGAAAAGTTCATAAAGCATGAACATGATTACAAACAAAGACCGACCAAAAGGGGGGCAAAGAACCACCCACAGAGGTCCCACGGAGTCATGAAAGAAAACCAAAGGGACATCAACCTAAAACACCCTGAAACACAGAAGAGGGATGAAACCAAAATCCCTCAAAAACACTACAAGAACATAAACAGGGAACTCATGGTGGCTCAAAGACGACCATATTCCATTTAAGCATGAAATATTGTAGAGTGATACCCTTGATTTGAGTCTGTTTGTGAAGCCAGTAAGAAATGGTGAACTTGATTCTTTCTATAAGCTTGTTTTTGTTGAGAGAGTTGTTATCGAAAGCGCGTTGGTTTCTTTCTTTCCAAAAATTCTAAATAATTGCAGCAGGAATCGAGTTGATGACAAGAGCCTTTCTCGTTTTGATCTTTGTATGAGGCCAACAGTGAAGAGCTATGTCGATGGAAGGAGGAATAATCCACACGATATTGAATTCCTTAATAAAGGAATTCCAAACTTTACTCGCATAAGATCAATGGATAAGCATATGCGTGGACGACTCAGCATCATTGATGCAGAGATAACAATGATTTACCAAATCTCTCCATTTTCTTTTGACAAGATTGTCTTGGGTCAAGACCTTTTGTTTATCCGCAAGACGCATAAAAAAGCTAACCTTAGGGGGCCAAAGCTTAGACCAAATCTTGTTAGCAGGGACGTGATTACACTCCTCGTCAATATTGCTTCGCCGCACAAGCCAATTATAGCATTTGTTGACCGAAAAATCACTTATTACGCCGCTGTCCATCCACACTCTTGTGTCTGCAGAATTGGCGAAGACTGTGTTGTTATTCTCCAATGCAAAGAGAAGACCAGCAACGTTATCAATTACATGATCCCGAATTCTTCTAGTTATTCCCAACGTCATACATTTGAGTTATAGAATGATCCTTGCTAAATGAAGCTTTAAAAGCATGAGGGAATTGATATGCTAGGGGTAAATTGCCGATCCAGATATCTCGCCAGAAATTGATTCTTTCACCATTGCCTACCACAAACTTGCACTTGGACTTGAATTCAAGACTGAACTTTTGAATTCCTTTCCAAATGCTACAACGGTAAGCTTGTTTTGAAGCTTTAGAGTTCCAGCCCAAGTCTTCAACGCCATATTTCTCAGAAATCAATTGCTTCCAAAGAGGATTATCATCCTCACCAAACTTCCATAACCATTTCATGAGGAGGACTACATTCATGAGACGCAAATTTTTAATCCACAAACCACCTGAATATTTAGGTTTGGTGATTACATCCCCGGCCACAAGATGATACTTCTTATTCTCCTCTCCCTTATCCCATAAAAATTTTCGTATGATTCTTTCTAATTTCTTTATGATATGGATAGGAGCTAAGAAAAGAGAGATAAAATAAATAGGAAGAGCAGTAAGGACAGAATGGATAAGAGAGAGTTTACCGCCGTGCGTTACGCGCTTAGCTATCCAACCCGGAAGTATGGATTCGACTCTTTCGATTATAGCATTCCACTTGATAGGAGCTCTATAAGGTTCACCCAAGGGTATCCCGTGATATTTGGTGGGAAGCACTTTGGTTTTGCACCCCAAAATATCAACAAAAGAATGTAAATTTTGAACCCTGCCAACTACCATTAAAGAAGTTTTATGGAAATTAATATTTAGACCATATATAACTTCAAACCAAATAAGGATCTTGCGCATACTTAAGTCACCTTTCATGAAGATGTGTAATTTTGGATCCTCCTGGAGTTATTTCGAATCCTTGAATCCAGCCTATTTCAGAAGCTTTAGCAAACATTAAGTTGAGAGATTCAGCCACAACAAGAAATAAAAATGGAGATAATGGATCTCCTTGACGAAGACCTTTGGAAGTTTTAAATCTTCCATTAGAAGAACCATTGATTAACACCGAGTAATGCACATACAAAATAGCAGCTTCAATCCACTTTCTCCATCTACTACCAAACCCCATTCTTCCTAGCACATAATCTATAAAGGACCACGCGACATTATCATACGCTTTCTGAAAGTCAATTTTACACAGAATGCCATTTTGATTGTTGCCTTGCATAGAATGAATGCACTCATTGGCTATAAGTGCACTATCCATGATTTGTATACCTTGCCTGTACGCGGATTGCTGGAAGATGATGATCTGAGGGAGGACAGACTTCAATATAGTGGCAATAACCTTGGAATAACTTTATTGATGCTACTCATAAGGCGTATTGGCCTAAAATCTGAAATCTGCTCGAGGTTCTGCACCTTGGGAATTAACCTTGGGAATTAACACAATGAAAGTATACTTAAGCCTCTGATCAATGACTTTTTTTATAGTAAAGCTCTGACCTTCATTATGTTGTTTTTCATAAAATCCCCACACAAAGAAATAACAAAAATAGGCATACCGTTCGGGCCAGGAGCTTTTTCCTGACCTAATTCCTTGACAGCTTGCTTAACTTCTTTTTCTTCAAACTTAGATTCAATTCTGGTGGCGTCAGTAGAAGAAATAGCAGGAAAGGGCAGCCCATCTAATTGGGATCTGGTGTGCATTTCTTGATTGAATAAATTCTGATAATAAGTAACAAATTCCTTCTTGATAAGAGTTTTATCTTTAGTCATTACCCCATTGATCTTGATTTGGGAAAAACTCTTGTTTCTTTGATTAGCGGAAGCGTATTTATGGAAAAAATGAGTATTGTTCTAATGCTCTTCAACCCAATTGATGTTAGTTCTTTGTTTCCAGAAATCATTATGCATCTTGGCAAGTTTTTTGAAATCAGCTGCGGCAATAATTTGGTCATCCAATAATTGAGCATTATTAGGATCTAGAGCCAGTTTTGCAGCAATGCCTTGAATGGAAATAAGATTAGCCTGCACCAGTTTACCAATCTTTCCGAAGACATCCCCGAGATCTTGGTTGTAGAATAAACACGACGTGTAAAATTGGATAGTTAGAATTGAGCAAAGGTTGAGGGCTTCGTGACTGAGACCTTGAATGTTAAGTAAGAGCTATCTCGACCACTGTTTTTGCCAACACCGCAACCAAATAAATTGGACCACACTTCTGAGGGACCTTCTGCGTAGCCCTAACTTGAGCAACCAAATATGTAATACTAATAATTCCAAATAAAAAATAAAAATACACCCTGGCTTACATACTCCATCTGCTAATGATCAGAGCTTTTTTCTATGAAAAAAAAATTGCATTCAGTGGATTACTTTCCACCGGCATCTCATTTGCGTATGCTTGAAAAATAAACAACATATACACATCTCAGTGATCTCTGTCACTTTTATTGTTACTTACTCGTAATTGATTTGATTTTCCAAAACTTGATTGCACATATAGGTCATATGCTTTGTAAAATGCGTCCCAAGAAGCTGAACACTAATGTCTCACAAGTTAAGTTCGCCAAAACTTATATTTGAAGAAATTAACAGAATGCCCTCAAGAAGACCAAAAATAATGTCACACAAGAAAAGTCTAACCAAGGTTTCATTGAAATGATATGTTGAATTAATATTTAATGTTACTCGCTCATCCGCGAGTTACCTTTACTAATGAAAAATTTAGAAGGTACTAGGTAATATGGTACCCGGTACTCTATGGGCTAACAATTAACCATATTTTCCAAAATTTATCATAGAGAAACCTAGCTTACTTGGGTAGGTAAATCTCATTTCAGTTATCCTTTTTTGTTCGGTTATTATCATTGGACTAAGACACGTTTTTTAAGTGCCTTTTCTCAATGAAATTTCTATTTGACCGATCAAAAAAAAAAAGCAGTAGTACTAGTACTTAATACAGTATCAGCGTGAACATTAAATTTCAACTAAGTAAACTAACCAAGTCAATTATAAACCATGTGTTTCTAAATTCCTACTTTTTGCTATTGAGGGTTTCATATGTTGTCATACCACCAAAGATGGGACCTACTAAAAAAAACATTCAAAAGAAAAGACCAATAAAGTTTTCAACAAATTTGCTTTAGTTTCGAGATAAAAAATAAAATAAAATACTTGGTATAATATTGTTTTTCTTTTTATTCTTTTTTTTTTGTTAAAGATAGAAAGGGTATGACTCGCACAATTTCATCCCTCTTTCTCTATCGAATAACACTTATACAATTATAAGTATCTTCGGTTCCAAAACTTCCCTTCTATTTACTTCGTAGATTCTTCAGTTGTAATTTAAATCTAACCAGCTTAATATATTTTGTTGAACTTCGAAATCTTTGGAAACCAAAATCTTTTAGTTCACTCCAATTGCTCAGATATTACTATAAAAATCTTGATGCCAGAATTTAGATTCAACTACAAATTTCAGGGTCGTGGGTACTCAAAATCAAAACAAATGAAGTGTTTAATTAAGAACTCTTGGAACCCGAGGGAAAACGAATATCTTCATTTATTAGGAAATCAGGAGGTTTTTGAAGTATATATAGGAAGATGATACTTGTGCAAATATATATAAAAACCAACACAATGACTGCAAAGTAACAATATTACCGTCCTAATCATGCATAAATTATGTCATAGTCATGCCTACAGGCTACAGTAACATTTCAAATGCACCAACAGAACATGACCACGCAAGTCTATTCTGGGAACCATGCATAATCATACAAAATTAATACATGCTTGCCAAGTGCCGACTGGTTACTTATGATTCTGTAAATTTCTACTGCAATTCAAAATGTTTTCATTTACCGTGTTTTTATGAGTAACTCATAATTGGCACTTGGCGGCTGATGCCAACTCGTGTTTGGTAGGACATTTATTATGTGCAAAAATGAATTATCTAGTTCGAGTTTGTTGTTACTCAAGTATCTGAACTTCAATGGGACATCACTTTATTAAATCGGAACAAAACTGAACTTGAAATTCGAGATTCATTAATTAATTAATGAAATTATTAACTGTTAGCCTTTCATCCGGAACAAAAAACCGATCTCATGAATGGTTGGGAATAATTACTCGACTGTCATCCTTTCATTCGGAATCCGATTTTATTCACTCTTTAACAAAAAAAAAACCGATCTCATGAATGGTTGGGAATAATTACTCGACTGTCATCCTTTCATTCGGAATCCGATTTTATTCACTCTTTAACTAATTTGCACGTCACATCTTACTAATTTAATTTTGATGGTTATATAACGAGAGTCGATTTTATTCTATACATGATCGGTAATGTTGCCATCTATTAACTAATCAACCAGTTAAATTAATATATGTAATATACAATCTTTAGAAGAGTGTGCATTAAAATGGACTTTTTCATTCCACAAAAAAGAAAACGAATCTTGGATAGATAGACGACGACGTGAAGAATTTCTCATATATGCTGCCGAATTCATGTGATGTATATAAAAATCATAAATATGTACCTATGTTAACGACATTCCCTTTTACTAAAAGTTCATCAATACATTCAAAATTTCATAATGGAAAATGAATCTTTTAGTTCACTCGAATATTTCAAGTATTGCATGAAAACCTTAATACCTTGATGTGGATTGTGCTACAGATGGAACTTGGCGAGTTTGAGACCTATTGCCAAAAATCATAATTCTTGTCGTTTCCTTTATTATTTTATTTTATTTTCATAACTGGAAATAAGGATAAACTTTATATGATATTTATAAGGGCGTTCCTCTATATACCCCTAGAAATACTAATGGTACCCCTTTATCTATGTACCCTTTGGTTTTATCTACCTACCCCATCACATCAGTAAATTTGTATACCCCCGACCGGAAAGAAAAAACCAAAACCCATGTCGTCTCCTCCGTTTGAAATTGATGAAAAATTATGGAGTTCATCTTTTTCTCTCCTCTATTCATAGATCCATAGAGAAAAACCCATATTTTGAACAAGCCTAATTAAACTGACCTTAAATTTCCTTGGACCTCACAAACAGAAACTATAGAAACTCAGTTTAATCTTGATATCTTCTCTTCTTATTACAACTGAGAGGAAGAGCGGAAAAATGGCATCTTCAAAGGGTTAGCAGTAGCAGTGATAAAGTAAGTAAGATTTAAAAAGCCTATACGAATAAAACCTATGCAGAAATATTATGTGTCAAAACCCAAACACTATAAATAGAAGGAAGCTTAATATTAGGAGATATTGTAAATCCAACAAGCCTAATTGTTCTGTTAATACCCATATCTCTTCTCGGTTTGGTTTTTCTTCTTAAAATCAGTTATTTAAAAAACCCTAATTTTACATCAAACATAAGATTTGATTAAAATCCATAAATGGGGCATCATGTTTAGACGCTTCTTAGGTTGGTACTGTGGTCATGGACTCTGTGCTTTTTAAGATTGTAGCCCAATCACTCATCAAAACATCCAATTGATTTATGGGAAAACAATTAATGGTTTTTTTTTTGTTTTGCTACACTTTTCCCTTTAGAACTTCGTTAAGTGTAAAAAAAGAAGAAGCAAAAGTCAATTCTATCTATCTTTACTACTGATCTTCAAATTTAGAAGAAGTCTGTAGAAAGAAAGCGGAAGAGGATGAAAAAAAATTTGGGTCATGCATCTTCCGTTTACGTATGTACAGGGATTTTCTGACTGTTAAAAGAAGGGGTATCTCTATCAAAAATTTCAATTTTTTTTACAATTTTAATGTTAACCGAAGAGTAACTAACCTAACTAATTTTTGGGGGTATCGTTAGTATTTCTAGGGGTATATAAAGGAACGCCCATTTATAATTAGGGGCAATATCAAATTGTGATGTAAGGATAAATGAATGCATTTTTTGGGATTTTCTAGGCATATACACCGCCCTGAAAAATTAACTTTCAAAATAGATGGAAATCAAAAATAGGTAAAAAACCGATATTAGATGTTGAAACAAAAGTAACTTTGAGTTGTCTTTTCTGACAAGGGTGAAGTCCAAACGCCCTTAATAAAATTCTAACTTGTGCAATGCGACAAATTATAAAAGCCTCTTCAATCTACAAACTTCTCTGATAAATGATCAATTTCATTCCGGACATTTTGTCTTCATTTAAAATTTTCAGAATTAAAATATTTTAATTATATAACTTAACATACAATATATACAAGTGAGTAATAATTTAAAAATCATTGAAGAGAAAAGCGCATTTGGAAGGAAATACAAAAGCTTCTTACAAGGATTAAGAAGTATATGAAAGAAAGAAATTTAGAAAACATTTCTAACGAAAAGAAAGGAAACCTCCATTTGCTTTCCCCCTAAATTAATTTTGGATCAACTATTTGTAGTAAACATCTAGTTGGTGTGCTTATAGTTTAAAAACCACATATTTCTCTGTCCATTTACCATGGAGCTCTTTCTTATGTTTTTCATTTTGGTATGTAGTTTCCACCAACATCTCTTTTGCATTTGCTTAATAAATAAACATTTACATATCTTAGTGATCTGTATCTCTTGTATTTTCACTTGTTCATTGTTCTGTTTCCTAAACTTAATTGCCTAGATAGGTAAGATGTTATCATACAAATGTAAAATGCGGCAGAAGAAGATAAGCTGGACACTAGATCTGGTTACTAGTTTCGACACAACCAATTGTCAAAGAAGTTTATAAAATGCCCCGAAGAAGACAAAATGTATGATGTCTACACATCGCCTTTAAAGGGTCACACAATCCCTCAATACCGAGCCAAGGGGTAAAAAAACCATCCGTCAATGGGATAAGAAATGTCTACACATCACCTAAACACCTTCTCTTTTACCGTGTTAAAATCTTTGGGTCAAACTAACCTCGGAAACCCTTTTGCAAGGTTAGGTTTAGTCAACGCATATACACCTCACAAGTCCTGGGAATCTAGACGATGTGGGACTATACTTAACATAAAATTCTTTCAATCTTAACTTTTTCAAAGTTGTCTAAATTTGAAAAGGTAAACATGTTAAATTTTTTCGACAAAAGAAATCATAGACTGATCTTAACTAATCTTAACATGATAACTTGCGGACGGGATAAAAAAAAATCACAAGTACATGTATGAATGATCTTACCTAATGTTTTTCTGTTCACATACTACAATGAAACTACTATCATATTAAATGGTGATATTTCAGCTGGGTAAATGGTGCAGAAATTTATATTATAATGATCTAAAATGTTAGATCAACTTTTATGTTCCAAAATGTTTGGGGTCATGTTAACTTATATATCAGGATATAGGTTAGGGAATAGTAAATCAAGATACATAATAGGGAACACCCATGGAATTGATTATGTAAGATGGCCAAGACTGCCAAATTGATGATTCTAGAAAAAAAAATATTCATTTCAAACAAAAAGAAATTAAATATTTAAATGTAAAATCGTTGGGTGAGTAAAAAACCTAAGTTTTAAATTTTAGACATATTCATTGAAACCGAGCAATCCTTATGTAATTCTTATCAATAACAAAAAAAGGAGAAATCAAAACAATCCAGAATGTTGACTTAAAATTGTTGCACACCTAGGTTGTGGAAAACATTTTATTTATTTATTTAGAGGATGTTACCGTCATTTATTTAGAGGATGTTATCATCATTATTTTTACCATAAATATAGTTCTATATGCCATAATGCCAGACCGAACCGCATTATATGTCTGTAGGAGCTCAAAATCAAAACAGATAAACTGTTCGGTAACTCTTGGAACTTAAAAACAAATATATGAATTTTTAGCAATGCGGGAGGTTTTTGAAGCATATATGGGATATTACCAGATAAGAGGATAACATTATTGTCCTGATCATGCACAAGTTATGTGTTGTGCGGTTAATGCTATTAAAAAGCACACAAGCTGTTTATAGTCAAGTACATCCGATGAAGAGCAAAATGCATGCCCAAAGAGAAAACGGAAAATGGGTCATTTGTCCAAATATTTTTGAAACACGGTTCAAATGGACGAGTAAAAAATTAGTGTGGGTGAAATGGACACAAAAAAAATAGCAAGAATGAAACTGGATTCATCCTGACTTAAACTTAAAAAATAGCAAGGATGAAACTGGATGCATCATGTGTAAATTAAAAATAAGAAAAAGTATTTGAAAATAGGCAGGATGAAACTGTTCCTGGCTATTTTACATTTTTGTCCATTTAAATAGTATCAAAATCTAACTGTCCTTTTCACCCAGGAAATGTTGATTTTTGTCTTTTTAACCAATTTTGTGAAGAGAAAACGATAATGCAGAGATGAACCTATGCCAAGAAATTCTTTTTAAATCGTGACTGCAACTAATACAAGAACTCTCCATTAGAAGTTTTCTCAGCATCTAACATCCTCAATAGTCAAACCATTATGGTTTTTTTGATCGATAGATTTTTCGGAAGACTGATGGCCTAGTTTATTGATGGGAAAGTAACAACGTATAATATGGGTACTTGCGGTCTAATAAGATTGGGAAATTCAAGATAACGCAACACACAAATTTTCCTACAGATCAAACAAAATCACAAAACATCACAAAACAAAATTATGCACCAGCACAACATGACCCCAGATGTTCACGCTCAGTGGTCTACTCATAGTTCTCGCTCAGTGGTTTGATCCCGCAAGTCAAAATTGGGAACCATGCATAATCATGCGTGTTTTATAGGACATTTGTTGTGTTTTTCCAAAGGAAATTTGTTGTTTTATAGGACATTTGTCGTGTTTTATAGAAGTGTGCAAAATCTTTTGATCCGTTGCACTAAACTCATGTATAGAGGTTATTAGGATTTGTGCATTGTTGGAATCCAAGATTTTGCGCAGTGCTTAGAAGAAACATAGGATTCATATAGCAAACATTTGCAAACTCTGTGTCCAGTCGTAAGTCATTAGTCTAGTAGTATATTTAATTGGATTTTACATTTTTACTTTGAACTAATTTTTTTAAATTATTATATAAAACGACGGTATTCATCGGAAAATCCTATTATCTTCAAAACATGAAATTGCTATTTTCACTTGTATTTTCTTAGGTTTAATTTGGAAGGTAACATTATTTTAAAAGTGTCCCTCTGAATATCCATTGGGGGAAAAGAATCCAACGGGTAAAAAAGTCCTCCAAATATAATCTCTGCTTTGGTGAATTAACACCATCCTCCATCCATGTATAATGAAGTCTTGGAAGTGAAAAAGAATCCAACGAGTAAAAACTCACCCAATACAATCTCTAGCTAACACTTGTCCAGATTATGTAGCTTCAGAAGCACCACATTAACCGCTAAAAGAATAATCCAACAAAGACAAAAGAATTTATGCCTAGTCCATTTTGCTACGGTTTCTTGTAAGTGGATTCTAAATTTAGAGCCCAAAATATTTTAGATTACTCCAACCTCTCACAATATAACTATGGAAACCTTAACGCCATGATGTTGATTGAACTACAAATTATACTGTCGCTGGAACTCAAAATCCAAACAAATGAAGTGTTTAGGATCTCTAGGAACTTAAGTGTAAAGAAAAACGTACATTGTTAGCCATATAGGAGGTTTTTGAAGTATAAATGGGAAATTACTTGATTAGCTTTTAACTTGCCTAAATATAACCAGCGCTATAAAATCACCTAACTTGGTCACATGTTAAGTACCATGACTACAGAGAATCATACTCTTCTGATCATGCCTACAATAACATTTGTAATTCACTAACAGAAATTGAATTTTATATGTTAGCCCATCATTTACACATCTCCCACATACAAAGCCCAAGGCCAATACAAAAGTGGTTCAAGTAATGATTATCTGCCATTTTCTTGTTAAATATCCTGTTTTTGCCGCAACACTAGTTTGGTCTTCTTCGGCGAGCTCGGAGTTTTTACTACTTTATCGAAAATTCAGTGATTGATATAATATTTTATTAGTTTAACTATTATAGTATATATATATATATGCAGTGGCGGAGCCAGACTTTAACACTGGTGATTGGGGGACTAAAAAATAATTGCATATAAACTGTGGACTAAATTTATAAATCAGGTGGACTAAATATAAATTATATGATAAAACTAAGGGTGTTTTCATGATTTTGGTGATTTTAGGGGGGCTAGAGCCCGGGTTACTGATGCATAGTGGTATTTCACTTATACCCTTGCTAACATCTTTCTTTCTTTTGCCCTCTTTCTTTGGCTTTATTTCTTGTTTATCCTTTACTATATGTTATGAAGCCCTAGCTCTACTTCCCTCATATTTTGTTTTAAGGGAGACTTGGCTAGAACCCTTGTTTTCCTTTTCCTTCAATCTTTGTCTTTGAGTTGAGTTGATGTGAGGAAATGCCTCAATAAACTTGTAGCTTCCAATTAATTTTGGGTAGAAGTTGTAAGTAATATAGAGAAGAACTTTGATTTTTGTTTCTTCCTTATTCTAAGTGTAGAAGAAGCTTAAATTGAAAGGTTAGTAATTCTACTTCATGGTGTTTTTAATTCAATTTTACATTATTATTGCAAGTAGAAGTTTCACTTTACATTAGTTGGTATCAAGAGCTTTGGTTTTTTTTTTTTTTTTGGGAAATTGTGGAGAAGATTTTAATTATTAACTCGGGGGTTTGAATCTTTGTGTGTGCTATTTTCAAATTGGGTTCATTCTCCTTGTGATTTCATTATGGCTCCAAGGAAAATAGTTAATCAAAGTGAAATTTCTATGAAAGAAGAATTAGAGGTCTTTAAGCATGAAGTGAACCATCGGGGGTTAGCCTAGTTGGCCAGGAGCCTGACTCTCAAGTAGGAGGTCAGTGGATCGAGTCTCCGCTCACGAGTTTGGAGATCTCATGAAATACTCCTCTTATGTAAATCTAGTTTACTTTAAGTTGTTAATGTATCTTCTTTCCTATTAAAAAAAAACATGAAGTGTTTGATGAAATGCAACAAAGAATGGATGCAAAATTCGAAGATTTTTTTTTTAAGACTTGGTAACTTAAATATCCATCAAGATCAATATAGAACTCAACATCATCATTATGAAGAAGAAGTGACGGATGAGGAGACCACTTCTTTTGATAGTCATGTTCATCCACAAGGAAGACGACAAATGTTTGAAGAAAGACCGAGACACCACAATGTTACTACTTCAAACCGATGGGAAGGTGGACTCAAAGTTGATATTCCGAATACGATGGGGTTTAGCTCCGGAAGAATTTGTTGATTGGTTAGCAACGGTTGAAGAAATCTTGGATTTCAAGGAAGTGCCCGAAAATAAGAAGGTTGGGTTGGTTGCAACTAGATTTCGAGGAAGAGCCGGCGCTTGGTGGAAACAACTTAAACAAATGAGGTTAAGGAGAGGTCAAGCTAAAATTGAATCTTGGGAGAAGCTTAAGAAACATATGAGACTTGCATTTCTACCCTATAATTTTACAAGACTTATCTATCAACAACTCCAAAATCTTAGGCAAGGGTCCAAGTCGATTAACGAAACGGAAGAACAACTTGTAGCAAGGTATATAGGAGGTTTAAGAATGCAATATCAAGACACTTTAAACTTATTTGATATTTATTCGGTGTCGGAAACATATCAAAGGGCATTATCTCTGGAGAAGCAATATGCAAGGAGAGTTTCTCATGCCAATTGGAGCACTCACACTCAAGGAGGTGTTAAACCTACTACTTCTCCAATGCCAACTACTCGAGCTCCAACAATTACCATTCCATCAAAACCCAATACCTCTCAACAAGTCTTTCAAGGTAAATGTAACAAGTGTGGAGAAGATGGCCACAAAGCATATGAATGTAGGAAGAGTGATCGCTCGGGGAAAAACTTACTTGTTCATGGTGATGATGAAGATGATGTATATTTGGATCTTATGGAGCCACCAATATTTGATAAAGAACCCGACGAAGAAGTGGAAGAGGAGTTTATCACCGGTGACCAAGGACCATGTTTGGTTGTGTTGCGCAACTATTTTACTCCAAAAGTCAACGAAGGTGATCGATGGCTATGCCAAAATATTTTTCAAACCACTTGCACAATTGGTGGGAAAGTTTGCAAGCTTGTGATTGATTCGGGGAGTTGTGAAAATATCGTTTCCGAAGAAGTGGTTCGAAAGTTGAAGTTAGAGACAAAAGACCATCCTTCTCCATATTCTTTATCATGTCTTAACCAAGGAAGCGATGTAAAAGTCACTAAATGTTGTCTTATTAATTTTTCTATTGGTAACACACACTACACCATTTTTTCCGATTCGAAACGGTTATTGAGCGTTACGAATCATGGTTGTAACGGTTCTGGTCCGTTACGAAAAGGGGTGCTACAATTTTTTCGCAACGGCCCAGCAGCCGTTACGATTTTCTTTTGTAACGGTTCTTGTAACGGGCTAGAGCCGTTACTACGTGTCACTGTCGTAACATGCACGAGCCGTTACGAATTTATTTAGTAACATGAAGTTGTAACAAGTTGAAGCCGTTACGAATTTTTTTGTAACAGTTAAAAAATTTACTGCCGGTCAACCTTGACCGGGTCAAAATCAGTCAGCAATCACCAATTTTGACCAGGTCAAGGTTGACCGGCAGCTCATTCTCGGACGGAGTACGTCGGAATTCCAAATAAACACTTTCATACACCTTTCATTTATCCTTCACAATCAACAATATATTCTTCAATCAAATTCATCTCCATTCAATCAATTCTTATCACATTCAAATGGATCCATACAAAGCATTCATACAAAAAAAGAACTTAAATTCTTCCAAGTACCAAACTTTATTTGTTAAGTATCAAATTCTAAGGGAATATATACTAAGTATCAGTTCACAGAAATTCCTACGTTCACAAATTCATCTAACTTAGAATGTACATAGAAACTTACTGGAACCTAATGTCTGCCTTGTTCTTCAACCTTTTTGGAGTAATCCTTCAAGCACAGCAACAGCTCGACCAACTTGAAGCTGCAAATTTTAAGAGTAGACATCTCGTCAGAAATCAATGCATAAAGTTATAGATGAGAAGTATCTGCTAAGTTTAAAAGTCATAAGCATATACACCAACCTATGTTAAAAGCATACAAAACAGATGAAATTACAAAAAAAATATATAAATTAAGGAAAGAACAATGAGAAATATTTATAGTGGTTTTCTAATAAAGAACAAGCCCATGATTTAGTCATCAAGAGCTTCAATTGAAACTGCAACCACTGATCCAGGACATCATTGCAAATGGTCCTGAAACAAACCAAAATCCATAAGCTCTTTCGCAGGCGCAACAAACCAAAGTCCTGTAAGAAACATGGAATCTAGAAAATATACGAGTTAAGTACTTACCCGTTAATCTAGCAGGTACACAAGTTGATGGCAATCCAACTTTAGTTCACTTCCCACCAGCATAATACCTCGCAAGTATAAATTGAAGGTCAAAATCCACAAATTTAAGCTTTATAGGACAAATATAACCAAGTGAAGTACTTACCAGGGATTGATATTTCCCCGGATGGCTACTGCTGCTTCAGCTGACCTTGTGTGAAGTCCCCTGTGCATTCACATATAACAGAACAAAAACACCCACACATATACAAATAAATGATGAACTGAAAGTGCGTATCCATTCATAAGCCGGTTTGTGTTCACATAATTCCGCAAAAAGTTACATCGGACAAAAAAAGTTGCTTCAAGTAAAGCTATTCTTATGCACAACTGCATAAGAGTATGCGTATCAGTCGGCATACATACAAAAGTGTGAACTGCGAAAAAGGGGAAAATAAGCCGAAATACTTGTTATGCACCACTGCAATGAGGTTTGCAACCAGAATTTTATGGTTAATTCTACTTTACGCTGCCTTTTCTTCTCTTTCATTCTCACAGAATTTTATCCAATCCTCTTCTCTTACAGTTGGTGGAACATGTAGAATCCTTTCTTCATGAGTAGGGTACAAATCATAATGATCGGTACGTAACTCAGTTTTGAATCTCCTCCATGGACCAGCCATGGACTTCTGAACAATTTTCTTCAATGTTTCAGGTATATTGAATTCGTCCTGTAAAGTCAGATCTCTTTAATGGCTTAGTGAGGATACACCCACTATAAAAGAAGTTAAAGGAGTGAACAAAAACTGAGGATACAACCCTCATTAAGGTAAGTTTTGTACCTTAAGCGTATTCCAAACATCATCCTTATTCTTCTGAGGCACAATCTTCCAGTTTTTGTATGAAACAGGCACATGTGTACGAACCAATGAGCCCTTCCATTGACCAACTATTGTGCAGTTCCTGGAAATTGGTTGTCCGTACTCATTGACGACTACTGCTGCCATAACCTGGAAAAAAAATATCATGACAAAAAATATTGCACAAGAGAAAATATATCACAGAACAAGCAATCAAATAAAACAAATAACAAGCGATCAAATAAAACTAAACAAGAGCAAAAAAAATCACAGAAAAAGGGCAGTCATTCTATTTATAGATATTCGTGAAGCTTAACACATTATAATGGTGGCATCAGTTTCATTTCAATCTACCGTATAAAATATACTATCCACTAGTGACCAACTCTATTAATAACTATATTTACTAGTGACCAACTCTATTAATAACTATAATTCACGTAGACCTGATGCCAACTACATATACAACAACAATTAAGTAATTGAAGTCCCACGTACACAAATCAAACAGTAATTTGATCCGAAGACACAAAAATAAATTCAACCAAATTTTATGTTAACAAATTATTAGATTCTCACATATTGACCAATCCAGACATATGGTAGAAAGCCTCGACATCTCATATTCATCTTCCATCCAATACAAGGAATCATGGCATGGTGCTGGATATCTAAAATACAACCACTACAAGTGACATGCTTCAAAATACAGAACCATATGTATTACAAAGGATCAGATGTTATGAACCATGAAAATTAATCACCAATTTGTAGGAACAATCCATTGTGGAGACTTTTAACGATGTTAATAACATCAGCAATGTAATTAAACGGACATATAACAACTAACCAAGAATTTCAGCCAATATTTGCAAGCATGATACAAGGAATCATATGTTTAAAACAAAAGGGGAAAAGCAAGAAAGCTGAACTAACTCTCTAAGCTTCCAATCCAACAAAGACGCGAGTTACGATCGGTGATTACCACCAATTACTCTCCAAGTGTGTGTGTGTGTGAAGAAAATAGTTTTTAACTATTAAGGCAGACACAAAAAAGTTAATCACACTCCAAGTGACTAAATGCCATTTCTAACTCTATCGGGTTTAGTCAAAACCAGAGAAAACTTAGTCTGTCACAAAAAGAAAGTACATATTCCTAGTGAATAAGCTACAAATAATTCAAAAATCACCACTAGAACTATATAAAACACCACATACCTAGTAATTAACATTTCAGTACTTTTCAATGGAAAAATTAGGTCATACGGGAACCATTCAACTCTTTGTATCACCAATGTAACTTCAACAAATCAAAGAAACTAAACATGCTTTGGTTCATAGAAACAACCAAAATAACTTCACATGCTAGTTTACATAAAACACCCCGATTTTAACATGCTAAAGAACAAATCAATTCATACCACAAACTGAAATTAAACAAATCAATTCATAATAATTGAAACCATAAAAATGAAAGTAAAAAAATCAATTCATACTATTTGAAATTAAACAAATCAATTCTTATACCTTCAACTTCAACTCTTTGGAGTTTTTCAAATTTCTTTAGTCTTCCAAACCCTAACATGAAATCAGAAAATCGGATCAGTTAAGATATATCCCCCAAATCCTAAAACTTGATTTAACAGATGATAATACAAATACCTTCAAAGTTCTTCAGCCCTTCCACAGATAAAACCCTAAAATGAAATCGAGAAAAAGAAATCGAATTAGATTTATCGGATAAAGACCCTAAAATTAAAAATCTCAATGGAAGAAAACAAAGCTATTAAATGAAAAACTTACGATTGAAATAACAGATCGAGAGAGTTGTTATACTCCAATCTCTTAGATAAACTTCTGATATCTTCTGAGAAGATCGGTACACGATGAAACCCTTATCTCTGCAGAGACGATGAAACGAGAAGAGAAGAGAGAAAAAGAAACTGAAAATAAAAAATGGGTTTACACGATGAAACCCTTATCTCTTCACCACCTTATCTCTTTAGGGGAGGAATAATCCTCTAGCACTAGTGAACTTGGGTGGAAAAAAAGGGCACACGGTTGAATGGCACACGCGCAATAATATATGTTACCAGCTCTAGTGTCACCAAGCGTGTGATTAGCACACGTAAATAATTAGCATGTTACGATTCGTAACAGCGGAGCCCTGTTACGAATCTGGAAAAAATTTCGTAACGGCTCTGCCCTGTTACGTCTAGGTTGTAACGGCCATTTGTAACAGGAAATTTAGTAACGGCTGCTGGGCCGTTACGAATTTTAGTTGCGATTCGGGAAAAATGGTGTAGTGACATACGTAGACAGAGTTTGGTGTGATGTTGTTTTGATGGATGCATGTCATTTACTTCTTGGGCGGCCTTGGAAATATGATTGGTTTGTGGATCATGATGGGAAAACAAACAACTATTCGTTCATGAGGAGCAATAATAAGTTGACTCTTGTACCTAATCGTGAGCTTATGCCTAAGCCACAAAATGGTGATGGTAAAAATCTACTTACTTATCACAAGTTCATAGAAGAGTCGGATGATTCAGAGGTTTTCTATATACTTCATGTTAAAGAATCTCCATCATATGATTTCGTGCCACGCTAGTCAAGCCAATTATCGAAGAATTTCAAGATGTTTTTCCTACCGACTTACTAGGATGCATTACCACCATTAAGATATGTGCAACACCAAATTGATCTAGTACCCGGTTCAAGTCTTCCCAACAAATCTCACTACCGGATGAGCCCCAAAGAACATGAAGAATTACGTCCCCAAGTTGAAGATCTGATGCGTGTCGTAACCACAACAAATTAATCAATATTTTTCCACTCAATTAACAAGTAATATAGTGGTAGTTAAGTTCGTTCCCACGAGGAGCAAGAGATTCTAGTTGTAAAAATTGTCACAAAAAGGGGGGTGTAAAGCAAAAGAAAGTAAACAAAGCAATTAAAAGATAAAGGTGAAATCAATAAGAGAGACAAGATCAAGGAATCCTTCTTCGTTGCAAAACAATGATTCAAGTTATGATTTTCATCCACATGTTATTAGTCACAGATTATCACCAATCGTAGGATAGCAGGTTCGCTTAGCTAGCCCCAAAATCCCTTATTTCACTGAGTAACAAGTTCGCTTAGTTATCAGATTCTATTCAAAAGAACCACCTTGAGGTTCTCTTACAAGATGTAATTCCCCCAATGCATTAAGATCTATGAATTTAGGTTTAGTACTAGTAGTTAGACTCTTAGATCAAGGTCTACTTGCTAACGTTGTTTTCACACACAATTGCTCCACGGAATCCCTCCGCAAGGTCTCGTGTTTGCTACTTATGTAAGAGTGAAGAACGATTACGTATTCCCTAACTTATACTAAGATTTAGGTTGAGTTAAAAAATCAATTTAGCGTGCACTCTAAATAACCTATCAAACAACCATGAATGTATAAACATTCCTATTAGTAAAATCAAATGATAATCATGTGAAAAACTTCAAGATATAATTGAAAGACAAAAACTCAAATCATATATTAAGAACTAGGAATTCATCCTCAATCAATAAGAAAATTAGCTACTCATGTTTTTGAAATTCACACAAATAATTAAAGGGAGAATTTTTCAAGTTCACACAAATAATTAAAAGAAGAAATTTGAAAAGCAAACAAAAACACAAGTGTTGTGTGTGTAGAGAGGTGTGTAAAAGATATATCCAAAGTGTGTAGAGAACTTATCTACTTATAGGCTTCAATGTTCTCCAAATCTTCCAGGGAATAGAATCCTTTTCCCTTAATAACACTACTTTCCAAGTTCGTGTCTTTCTCAAATCCTCCATCTTCTCTTTCCAAATTTGAGCCCAATTCCACAAACCCATGAGTTTAGATGATTCTAGAGAATTCTTCACAAATTTTCATCCAATTTCCAAATCTAAGTCTTCACACCCATGAGAAGAATCCACACAAAAATCTGTAATTTTGGTCGCCGGAAAGCTGGTATTATGGCCGGAATTTGGTCGGAATCCGGCACTGGAAAGTATCTCAGGTGACCGGCAAAGTCCACCCGGTCAACAGTCAACGATTCAAATCGGTCAGGTGAGTCAAGTCATTGTGAATCGGTGAGTCAGGCATGAGTCAGTGACTCATGCTTCTAATCAGCTCAGTCAGATCTGAGTCAGTGCTAACTCAGCTAGGCCAATGCCATCTTGCACAGGCCTTAAGTTGTGCTGCACCATCATTGTGCTTCACTGCTTCACTGCCAGTCATGATGGCTCTCTTGCAACTCAATCTCTGCATTTCAGCCTCTCTTTTTGTCTAGACCATAATCAATTCCATCTTCACTTTCTGTAGCTCCTTTTCCATAGCATCAACAACAGCTTATCCTACAGCTGCAAAACCCATTCACAATCCCAGGCCAGCACCACCTGCGGTACAACTCGCCAGCATCTGGTTCATCTCCATAACCAGCTGCACAATCTCTTCTTTATTGTACCACCAGTACCATCTCATACCAGCTCACATCTGCAATTTCAACTCATGACCACCATGCCATCTCTGCCAGACCCAGTTCATATCATGACTTGTCAAATCCTAGGCATACATCTAAGCACATTTGAGGCTTCCCTGCAATGTCAGCTCCAAAACTCAACCAATGTTGCAGCTCTGTTATCTTAGGTCATCACCAATGCCTTCACTGCCATCAGGCCACAATCACCACACACAGCACAAGCACCACCTGCGGTTGCGACTCCATTGCCAAGCTCACAACATCACTACTTCCTGTCAATCCCTGGCAACATCATACTTCCCTGTATTGCATTCACCATAAGCAGCTCAAGAACCATCTCCTACAATATCTTGCACAGCATCACTGGCTCTGCAGCATCAATTCCAACATCTCCTCAGTTTTGCACCATTTGTAGCTTCCTCACCAGCTCCAATATCTCAACCATACTTCTGTGACAGCCCATCAGCAATCTTCAAAACCCATCTGAGCTTGAATTAAACATCAACAACGTCTCAGTTCTTAACAAACCCATATATCAATCTTTCCCAGAAAACCCATATCAAATCAGCACCTCCATCATCGGTTCGTCAACAGCGCAACCAACAACAACTCTCGATCTCTATCTCAGATTTGTCTTCTATAGCAGCACCAACTCTAGCTGTTCTTGGCAGAGGCAAAATCCCATCTGATTTAATCTTAGAACCCTCAGATTTCATATGTTGTTTGAACAATAACCAGAATCCATCGAACACACCATCTCTATCACCCTGAGTCTAATTCTTTATCTCTGAGATCTCGGCTTCTTCTACAGCAAACCCTTAATCATCCACTGAAATTCATACTTCATCATCAATTCCATCTTCTGGTTTCAACCATCAACAACTACCATTTTCATTTCTTGAATAGCGGCAAAGCCACAACATCATCGTCTTCTTATGATTCTACCAAAAACCCATTCGATTCACGACGGATGCTAATCGTTTCTCATCTTCAATTGATAGAAACAACACCATTTGTTCTTCAACCGAATTTACAGAGACATCAAGCCCCTAATTTCCACAACTCTCAAATTAATCGCCAGCTTACTTCTCTCAGTTCTCAATCTTCAACAGTGCCTTCAATCCGTCTCTCCATTTCTATGAATTTCTCGATCTCAACAGCATCTTCTCTCGGTTTCAACAGCAGTAGCCGCTGCTTTTAGTTTCAGGTGAAGGTGAATGAATGAGAGGTAATGATCGAGTAAATTCTCAATTTAGGGTTGTAGGAGTAGGGGATGGATAACGGTACCCTACTGCATAGGCTAGGGAACACCCCGGGGATAATTACACCCTCTGATAATGATAAGGGGTACCCAATGACAACCCCTTAACTTCAGGTGGGCTTTGTCTTTAGTGCTTCTCCAAATAGAGTTGCCCCTTAACCTTGGCTGGGCTCCGGATAGTGTTCGCCCATAAAATGAAAATTTTTCCCTTTTGGCTCAAATAGAGTAATTTCTTCTTCTTTTCTCCTCAAGTGGACTCCAAAGTAGCTACAAAACTCAAAACAAGCGTAAAATACATAATTTACAAGAAAAATAGCAAAGAAAGCATAAACAATTGATAATAAATAGGATGTATTCTACACCCTATCAAATTCCCCCACACTTAGACTTTGCTAGTCCTCGAGCAAATCAAACTAAAAACTCACAACTTCAAAGCGTTCAAGCGTCCCAAGCATCCAAAGAGTTATGAGGACATAGAGTTTCTTCATGCTAGTAATAAGAAGCTAGAAATACTAATGAACATATTCTCATTCTTAAATGTTGAGTGAGAAATAACCACACCATAATGAGAGAACGCGTGTTTGAGAAACGATCAATAAGCATTTCGCCTCGACTTCTGCCTCACCAAAAAGGATTTTATGATAATTGCACTCAAAAAGACGACTTTTTTATGGGTCTCACATGTGTGCAGGTAGGAATGAAAAGAGAATTCCTGCAACACGTTGAATGGTGGGAAGGACAACTTCCGAAATATTTTGAAAAACCCACATCTTTTAACATTTTGAAAAACCATTTTCCTGACGATCTCTAAGAAAGGAAATCAACCACTATTATTGAGGATGAGATTACTTACTCACCTTCACATCCGATCGCCAATTATGATAACACCACTCTCACGGCATCCAATAGAAACGTCTTCCGCTCCTCGTCTTGATCTTCTTGGTCTTCGTCTTCAACTATTGGTGATAGACTCTTGAATTTTGTAGATCCTTGACAATTTGTTAACCTTTTTTACCTTAATAATCCTTGTTGCTTGAAACTAACTTATAGATTTTCCTTCTCCACGGCTTATTAAAAAAATAAACAACAAAACAAATATTTCTCTTGTTTTTTTTGTTTTTTTTTTTTATCTTTATGAAATTTTCAATCAAAATTTTTTTTTTTTTTTAAACAAGAGAAATATAACAAAGTGAAAATAAAACAAACCGTGGCTGTGGGAGAAGTATTTTACCACTTGATTCTTCACAACTTGTATCGTCTCGAAATCATAAACTTCAACAATTCTCACCTTTTGATTTTCTTCGCTCTTATAAATAAGTCTTCATACTTGGATATATAATTACCTCATTATATTGTAAGTCCTCAACATATATGTAAAAATCTGCTCTTTGTATGTTGCTTTACTTGAATTTGAAATTTGCTCTTTTCTTGTTCCGTTGCTTATAAACCTTGAACTTTTTCAACTTTCCTTGTAAATTTTGATGTCGCTCCTTGTTGATGATGATGGTGTTTCTATGGATCCGTTGTTGTCGCGAGAGAGAATGGTGCTAACTGCAAATCGAACTACAAGAAGGAGGCTTTCATCTATAGATGTCACCCTTATGATTGACAAAATTGGCACTGAAGAGATCAAAGAGTAGTGCTTCTATTGGTGGGAGGTTGGGTAGCTCACCATTCTACCCGGAATTAACGTATGGTGACACACACTCAAAAGAAAACTCTTTAGTTAGATGGAAAAATTTATGGTCGGTGCCTCACATGATATGAATACGGGTAGTCTCCACTAATTATTGATCAGCAACTCTAATAATGCATTTCTCCCTGCACCAAATTTGCATCACCGGCATGATTAAATCCATTATTTAACACTCTAACAAGTAAGAAATCCGAATGTAGTTCTCTAACACTTCCAAGTTCAATTATGTCGGTCAGAATCTCTATGTAAACATACCTAGAAGTATGCTAGTGACTCTAAAATCTTAAAAGTTGGAGGTTTTATGTAAAACTTTTTTTTTTTAAAATTTTTTTAATTTTTTTTTTTAAATATACATGCTTAACCACTCCCCCACACTTAAACCTTACATTGTCCTCAATGTAATTGAATCGTCCTAGTAAAGTCAAGGTGGAAAATTTTAACATGATAAGGAACAAGAAAAAGAAATAACAAAAATAAAAAGTAAAAGGATAAGAAATACAAAACCTATGGGTTTCCTCCCATTAAGCGCTTGTTTTAAAGTCGACGGCCCGACTTAGCTCTTGTAAGATTCACTCCACATATACTAACAATCGGAAAATTTGGGGATCCACCCATAATACCTGTTTTGCAAACAATAACTCCATACAAATATTAGCACAAGAAAACAATAGTGAAATTATCGCTCGATAGAAATTTCCCCCACACTTATTCTAGTCCACACTCGGAAGTGTATAAAGAACATAGAATTTGGGAACTTCCATGTGTTCCTCTTGGCAAACCTGCATGGTGTTAGAATCAAGTGTTTCCAATGGTGGATATCTAGAAACAAAATCATCCAAAAATACTTTCGAAGCACATACATTCAAACCAATAAGAGGTAAAGGAGAAGAATCAATATGCAAAGTGTTAGACAAACCTTGCAAAATCTCTTGTATTATAGAATCCTCTTCATCCTTAAAAAATTCAAGTGAATTACTTACCTCTTGTATATTGTGGTCCTCTATTAAACCTTGCAACCATTCTTCGTCGTATTCTACCTTAACCAAAGTCTTGGCATCATTAAAATC
Source organism: Papaver armeniacum (assembly GCA_023531295.1). NCBI lineage: Eukaryota > Viridiplantae > Streptophyta > Magnoliopsida > Ranunculales > Papaveraceae > Papaver > Papaver armeniacum. The sequence goes on along the minus strand of JAJJWW010006351.1, from coordinate 13,356 downwards.
ATTGGCAAGTTCAATTGGGTCTTCCACGAAATCAATCAATGTGGTTTCATTCTCTAGCATCATCTCTTCAACATTCTCATCATCGGAATCGGGCCATTCACTAAAATGATTCTCGTCGGTATAGATTGTAAGATCTTCTTGTGCGGGTGTTACACCGTTTATAACAATAGGTAAGTCACACCCAATCTCCTCCCCTTTGAATAGGTGAAGGATCGTTATTATGATCCGGAGTTAGAATAACTTCCTCATTGTTGCAACGCTCATACACTTCCGCGGACTCATATCTTTCCCTAAGAAATTTTTTCCAAGCACTAATTGCATCTTCCTCAAGCTCTAACTTTTGAATAGGTGCTTGATCATTATCAAGATCAAGGCTCGAGTAAGCTACACTAGCGTCTTCAAAAGTCTCCAAAGGTTGGTCCTTTTCAACACAATCATCTTCATTTTCAGACTCACCATAAAAAGAATCTTCATCGGTTTCATAACCTTTATCCCGACGTCGTTTAAGTTCCATATGAATAGTCCTACTAATTTCTGCGACAAGCTCTTCCGTGTCTCCATCATCTTCCAATTTGTATAATTTCTGTGCAAGTTTCCTGAAATTCACACGCTTACCACCGTTGATAGAGTTTCTAGACTGTATCTCCTCTTTTGGAAAAAAGTGAAGGAAAAACACGATGAAGAGGAGTATATTCCAAATTCTCTGTCTGCACATTACTAGAAAACAAATTGTTAGATGCATAATTATCCTTCCATCCCTGTGATTGTCCACTTACATACCCGTCATGAGGTTGTTGATATGTATGAGAATATCCATAAGGTTCTGTAGGAAATTTATCATAGCCAAAATATTGGTTTTGATTGTATCCTAAGGATGGTTGGAAGTTGTCATAATGTTGATGTTGAAAACCGTATTGATTGTTGTAATATTCTTGCTCTTGTTCACCATACATGGAAAACCGGTACCTGAAATAAGATTCTCAGAAACTAAGTTACATACGATATAAAATCTAACAAAGCAAGAATAAACCAAAAATAAAAATAAAAACAACTAAAATCGTCCGCTGCTCCCCGGCAACGGCGCGAAAATTTGATGCGTGTCGTAACCACAAAAAATTAATCAATATTTTTCCACTCAATTAACAAGTAATATAGTGGTAGTTAAGTTCGTTCCCACGAGGAGCAAGAGATTCTAGTTGTAAAAATTGTCACAAAAAGGGGGGTGTAAAGCAAAAGAAAGTAAACAAAGCAATTAAAAGATAAAGGTGAAATCAATAAGAGAGACAAGATCAAGGAATCCTTCTTCGTTGCAAAACAATGATTCAAGTTATGATTTTCATCCACATGTTATTAGTCACAGATTATCACCAACCGTAGGATAGCAGGTTCGCTTAGCTAGCCCCAAAATCCCTTATTTCACTAAGTAACAAGTCCGCTTAGTTATCAGATTCTATTCAAAAGAACCACCTTGATGTTCGCTTACAAGATGTAATTCCCCGAATGCATTAAGATCTATGAATTTAGGTTTAGTACTAGTAGTTAGACTCTTAGATCAAGGTCTACTTGCTAACGTTGTTTTCACACACAATTGCTCCACGGAATCCCTTCGCAAGGTCTCGTGTTTGCTACTTATGTAAGAGTCAAGAACGATTACGTATTCCCTAACTTATACTAGATTTAGGTTGAGTTAACAAATCAATTTAGCGTGCACTCTAAATAACCTATCAAACAACCATGAATGTATAAACATTCCTATTAGTAAAAACAAACGATAATCATGTGAAAAACTTCAAGATAGAATTGAAAGACAAAAACTCAAATCATATATTAAGAACTAGGAATTCATCCTCAATCAATAAGAAAATTAGCTATTCATGTTTTTTAAATTCACACAAATAATTAAAGGGAGAATTTTTCAAGTTCACACAAATAATTAAAAGAAGAAATTTGAAAAGCAAACAAAAACACAAGTGTTGTGTGTGTGAGAGGTGTGTAAAAGATATATCCAAAGTGTGTAGAGAACTTCTCTACTTATAGGCTTCAATGTTCTCCAAATCTTCCACGGAATAGAATCATTTTCCCTTAATAACACTACTTTCCAAGTTCGTGTCTTTCTAAAATCCTCCATCTTCTCTTTCCAAATTTGAGCCCAATTCCACAAACCCATGAGTTTAGATGATTCTAGAGAATTCTTCACAAATTTTCATCCAATTTCCAAATCTAAGTCTTCACACCCATGAGAAGAATCCACACAAAAATCTGAAATTTTGGTCGCCGGAAAGTTGGTATTATGGCCTTTTCAACACAATCATCTTCATTTTCAGACTCACCATAAAAAGAATCTTCATCGGTTTCATAACCTTTATCCCGACGTCGTTTAAGTTCCATATGAATAGTCCTACTAATTTCTGCGACAAGCTCTTCCGTGTCTCCATCATCTTCCAATTTGTATAATTTCTGTGCAAGTTTCCTGAAATTCACACGCTTACCACCGTTGATAGAGTTTCTAGACTGTATCTCCTCTTTTGGAAAAAGTGAAGGAAAAACACGATGAAGAGGAGTATATTCCAAATTCTCTGTCTGCACATTACTAGAAAACAAATTATTAGATGCATAATTATCCTTCCATCCCTGTGATTGTCCACTTACATACCCGTCATGAGGTTGTTGATATGTATGAGAATATCCATAAGGTTACTCAGGAAATTTATCATAGCCAAAATATTGGTTTTGATTGTATCCTAAGGATGGTTGGAAGTTGTCATAATGTTGATGTTGAAAACCGTATTGATTGTTGTAATATGCTTGCTCTTGTTCACCATACATGGAAAACCGGTACCTGAAATAAGATTCTCAGAAACTAAGTTACAAACGATATAAAATCTAACAAAGCAAGAATAAACCAAAAATAAAAATAAAAGAACTAAAATCGTCCGCTGCTCCCCGGCAACGGCGCGAAAATTTGATGCGTGTCGTAACCACAAAAAATTAATCAATATTTTTCCACTCAATTAACAAGTAATATAGTGGTAGTTAAGTTCGTTCCCACGAGGAGCAAGAGATTCTAGTTGTAAAAATTGTCACAAAAAGGGGGTGTAAAGCAAAAAGAAAGTAAACAAAGCAATTAAAAGATAAAGGTGAAATCAATAAGAGAGACAAGATCAAGGAATCCTTCTTCGTTGCAAAACAATGATTCAAGTTATGATTTTCATCCACATGTTATTAGTCACAGATTATCACCAACCGTAGGATAGCGGAGTTCGCTTAGCTAGCCCCAAAATCCCTTATTTCACTGAGTAACAAGTCCGCTTAGTTATCGATTCTATTCAAAAGAACCACCTTGATGTTCGCTTACAAGATGTAATTCCTAGAATGCATTAAGATCTATGAATTTAGGTTTAGTACTAGTAGTTAGACTCTTAGATCAAGGTCTACTTGTTAACGTTGTTTTCACACACAATTGCTCCACGGAATCCCTCCGCAAGGTCTCGTGTTTGCTACTTATGTAAGAGTCAAGAACGATTACGTATTCCCTAACTTATACTAGATTTAGGTTGAGTTAACAAATCAATTTAGCGTGCACTCTAAATAACCTATCAAACAACCATGAATGTATAAACATTCCTATTAGTAAAAACAAACGATAATCATGTGAAAAACTTCAAGATAGAATTGAAAGACAAAAACTCAAATCATATATTAAGAACTAGGAATTCATCCTCAATCAATAAGAAAATTAGCTATTCATGTTTTTTAAATTCACACAAATAATTAAAGGGAGAATTTTTCAAGTTCACACAAATAATTAAAAGAAGAAATTTGAAAAGCAAACAAAAACACAAGTGTTGTGTGTGTAGAGAGGTGTGTAAAAGATATATCCAAAGTGTGTAGAGAACTTCTCTACTTATAGGCTTCAATGTTCTCCAAATCTTCCACGGAATAGAATCATTTTCCCTTAATAACACTACTTTCCAAGTTCGTGTCTTTCTCAAATCCTCCATCTTCTCTTTCCAAATTTGAGCCCAATTCCACAAACCCATGAGTTTAGATGATTCTAGAGAATTCTTCACAAATTTTCATCCAATTTCCAAATCTAAGTCTTCACACCCATGAGAAGAATCCACACAAAAATCTGAAATTTTGGTCGCCGGAAAGTTGGTATTATGGCCGGAATTTGGTCGGAATCCGGCACAGAAAAGTATCTCAGGTGACCGGCAAAGTCCACCCGGTCAACGGTCAACGATTCAAATCGGTCAGGTGAGTCAAGTCAATGTGAATCGGTGAGTCAGGTATGAGTCGGTGAGTCAGGTATGAGTCAGTGACTCATGCTTCTAATCAGCTCAGTCAGATCTGAGTCAGTGCTAACTCAGCTAGGCCAATGCCATCTTGCACAGGCCTTAAGTTGTGCTGCACCATCATTGTGCTTCACTGCTTCACTGCCAGTCATGATTGCTCTCTTGCAACTCAATCTCTGCATTTCAGACCTCTCTTTCTGTCTAGACCATAATCAATTCCATCTTCACTTTCTGTAGCTCCTTTTCCATAGCATCAACAACATCTTATCCTACAACTGCAAAACCCATTCACAATCCCAGGCCAGCACCACCTGCGGTACAACTCGCCAGCATCTGGTTCATCTCCATAACCAGCTGCACAATCTCTTCTTTATTGTACCACCAGTGCCATCTCATACCAAATCACATCTGCAATTTCAACTCATGACCACCATGCCATCTCCCAGGACCAGTTCATATCATGACTTGTCAAATCCTAGGCATACATCTAAGCACATTTAAGGCTTCCCTGCAATGTCAGCTCCAAAACTCAACCAATGTTGCAGCTCTGGTATCTCAGGTCATCACCAATGCCTTCACTACCATCAGGCCACAATCACCACACACAACACAAGCACCACCCGCGGTTGCGACTCCATTGCCAAGCTCACAACATCACTACTTCCTGTCAATCCCTGACAACATCATACTTCCCTGTATTGCATTCACCATAAGCAGCTCAAGAACCATCTCCTACAATATCTTGCACAGCATCACTGGCTCTGCAGCATCAATTCCAACATCTCCTCAGTTTTGCACCATTTGTAGCTTCCTCACCAGCTCCAATATCTCAACCATACTTCTGTGACAGCCCATCAGCAATCTTCAAAACCCATCTGAGCTTGAATTAAACATCAACAACGTCTCAGTTCTTAACAAACCCATATATCAATCTTTCCCAGAAAACCCATATCAAATCAGCACCTCCATCATTGGTTCTTCAACAGCGCCACCAACAACAACTCTCGATCTCTATCTCAGATTTGTCTTCTATAGCAGCACCAACTCTAGATGTTCTTGGCAGAGGCAAAATCCCATCTGATTTAATCTTAGAACCCTCAGATTTCATATGTTGTTTGAACAATAACCAGAATCCATCGAACACACCATCTCTATCACCCTGAGTCTAATTCTTTATCTCTGAGATCTCGGTTTCTTCTACAGCAAACCCTTAATCATCCACTGAAATTCATACTTCATCATCAATTCCATCTTCTGGTTTCAACCATCAACAACTACCATTTTCATTTTTTGAATAACGGCAAAGCCACAACATCATCGTCTTCTTATGATTCTACCAAAAACCCATTCGATTCACGACGGATGCTAACTGTTCTCATCTTCAATTGATAGAAACAACACCATCTGTTCTTCAACTGAATTTACAGAGACATCAAGCCCCTAATTTCCACAACTCTCAAATTAATCGCCAGCTTCCTTCTCTCAGTTCTCAATCTTCAACAGTGCCTTCAATCCGTCTCTCCATTTCTATGAATTTCTCGATCTCAACAGCATATTCTCTCGGTTTCAACAGCAGCAACCGCTGCTTTTAGTTTCAGGTGAAGGCGAATTAATGAGAGGTAATGATCGAGTAAATTCTCAATTTAGGGTTGTAGGAGTAGGGGATGGATAACGGTACCCTACTGCATAGGCTAGGGAACACCCCAGGGATAATTACACCCTCTGATAATGATAAGGGGTACCTGAATGACAACCCCTTAACTTCAGCTGGGCCTGTCTTTAGTGCTTCTCCAAATAGAGTTGCCCCTTAACCTTGGCTGGGCTCCAGATAGTGTTCGCCCATGAAATGACAATTTTACCCTTTTGGCTCAAATAGAGTAATTTCTTCTTCTTTTCTCTGTGTGACTCCAAAGTAGCTACAAAACTCAAAACAAGCGTAAAATACATAATTTACAAGAAAAATAGAAAAGAAAGCATAAACAATAGATAATAAATAGGATGTATTCTACACCCTATCAAGATCTTATAGCCAAAGGTTTTATAAGACCAAGTCTTAGCCCTTGTGCGGTCCAGGCCTTGTTAGTACCAAAGAAAGATGGTCCATGGCGTATGTGTGTGGATAGTAGGGAAATCAATAGAATCACATTAAGTACCGATTTCCAATTCCTCGTTTGGATGACTTACTTGATCAATTAAGTGGAGCATGTGTTTTAGCAAACTTGATTTTAAAAATGGATATTATCAAATTCGTATTAAGGTGGAAGATGAATGGAAGACTGCTTTCAATACTAAAGACGGTTTGTGTGAATGCATGGTTATGCTATTTGGGCTCTCAAATGCTCCAAGTACATTTATGCGAGTAATGAATCAAGCACTTCGGCCGTTGATTGTGAAGTGTGTGGTTGTTACTTTGATGACATACTTGTTTATAGTCCCAATATGGAATCTCATATACGTCACCTCCATGAGGTTCTCATGATTTTGCAGACACAACAATTTTATGCTACATTGAAGAAGTGTGCATTCATGACCGATAAAATTTTATTTCTTGGTTATGTGGTTAGTAAGGATGGGATTTCGGTAGATGAAGATAAAGTGGAATGCATAAGGAATTGGCCCAAGCCAAAAAATTTGTTTGATATTCGAAGTTTTCATGGGTTGGCTTCTTTTTATCGTTGATTCATTGCAAACTTTAGCGGAATCATGGCTCCAATAATCGAATGCATGAAGGGTGGAAAGTATTCATGGACTCAAGAAGCGGATGAAGCCTTTGAATTGATGAAAATAAAGTTAAGTACATCTCCAATCCTAATATTACCAAATTTGATAAACCATTTGAACTTCATTGTGATGCTTCTAAACTATGCATTGGGGCGGTTCTTAGTCAAGAAGGGAAACCGGTGGCATTTTATAGTGAAAAGTTAAATGGGTAAAGACTTGCATATAGCACTTACGATGTTGAGTTTTATGCTATTGTTCAAGCACTCAAACATTGGCGACACTATCTTATACACAAGGAGTTTATCTTATTTTTGGACCACATGGCATTAAAGCATATCAATTCTCAAGATAAGCTTTCTACTAGGCATGGTAAATGTGATTCTTATTTTCAACAATTCACTTCTTCTATCAAGAACAATTTGGGTGTACAAAACAAGGTAGCGGATGCCTTGAGTCGACGTACTTCTCTTCTTACAAAAATGCGGGATCGTATTTTGGGATTCGATGACATCCAAGACCTTTTAAAAGTTGATACTTATTTTGGTCCTCTTATGGTTGATGAAAGGTTACTACGTAATGGTGATTATGTTATTTTCGATCGGTACCTTTACCGTAAAAATTGTCTTTGCATTCTAGAATCAAGCTTGAGGTTGAAAATTATTAAGGAGCTTTATGATGAGGGGCATATGGGAACTACTCGTACTTGGAACTTGGTTTCAAGCTCATACTTTTGGCCGAGAATCTGGAAGGAGATTCATCGATATGTGAAGAGATGTCATATATGTCAAGTATCTAAAGGAACGGCCACTAATGCGGGATTATACATACCACTTCCTATTCCTTCTCGTTCATGGGAAGATTTGAGCATGGATTTCATCTTGGGATTACCGCGCATTAATAGAGGTATGGATTCAATATTTGTAGTGGTAGATCGTTTTTCCAAAATGTCTCATTTTATTGCTTGTAAAAAGACAACGGATGCGGTCATGGTAGCTCAACTCTTTTTTAAAGAGATTTACCGTTTATTTGGTATTCCTTCTTCCATCGTCTCGGATAGAGATAGTCGTTTTGTTGGAAACTTTTGGCATACCTTATGGAAGTTGGTCAAGGCCAAGTTAAGTTTTAGCACCGCTTATCAACCTCAAACGGATGTACAAACCGAAGTGGTAAATCGTTCCCTAGGTAATCTTTTTATGTTGCTTGGTTGAGGAGAATTTGAAGACATGGTACCAAGTTTTATGTAAGGCGAAATTTGCTTACAACCATGCGGTGAACAGGAGTGGTGGGTATTCACCATTCATGGTAGTGTACGGGTTCAATCCAAGAGTACCACTTGACTTGTCTTTAGTACCGGATTTGAAAAAGCCAAATTCCAAGGAGGAAGACTTTGTTTCCCAACTCCACCTTATACATGAAAGTACCCTAAAGCATTTAGAAGCTTCATCAAGAAAATACAAGAACAAGGTTGATCAAAGGCGCCGTGTGGTTGAGTTTGAAGTAGGAGATCTTATTTATGCGGTTCTTACTAAAGACTGTTTCCCCGTAGGTGAATACAACAATCTCAATGCAAGGAAGATTGGACCATTTCCAATTGAAGAAAAGATTAATGACAACGCCTATCGCCTAACTTACCAAGCTCCATTTGCACCCGATGTGTTTAACGTGAAGCATTTGGTTCCATATTGGGGTGACAATGCTATGGAAGCCGATATTGACAATTCGAGAGAGAATTTCTCTTATGTAGGGGAGGATGATGCATAGCGGTATTCCACTTATACCCTTGCTAACATCTTTCTCTCTTTTGCCCCATTTTTTTGGATTTATTTCTTGTTTATCCTTCACCTTTACTATATGTTTTGAAGCCCTAACTCTACTCCCCTCATGTTTTGTTTTAAGAGAGACTTGGTTAGAACCCTTTTTTTTTTTTTTTCCTTCAATCTTTATCTTTGAGTTGAGTTGATGTGAGGAGATGCCTCAATAAACTTGTAGCTTCCAATTAATTTTGGGTAGAAGTTGTAAGTATTATAGAGAATAACTTTTATTTTTGTTTCTTCCTTAAGTAGAAGAAGCTTAAATTGAAAGGTTAGTAATTCTATTTCATGGTGTTTTTGATTCAATTTTATATTATTATTGCAAGTAGAAGTTTCACTTTACATTAGTTACTCAACCCTTGGCTCCGCCCCTGTATATCTATATTTTAGTGATTGTTAATTAACTTAATTTTTGAAGTTTAAACATTTTCTTATCCGCATAGTTTCCTGATTTGATGGTAAAATAGAGCTAATTATTGGACGACCAAAGGGAGTCCCTATGTGATGAAAAAAACTCATTGATGTCCGTCACAACAAATATGCAGAGAAAATAAAATTGAATTTTTATTCACCAAATTGAGTCATAATTTGAGATAACTAAACAAATTGTTCAACAATTTCCATCAACAACAATCAAACGAACAAATTATTAGTTCGAAGTTCATCTAATCATCCACTGAATTGCTCAGATGATTCGGACTGTAAACAATCTGCAGTAGCAGAAAAACGGGTAAAGAAGATGAACTGTTCAAAAACGGACTTCACTGGATCTGAACTATTGACCCGTATTCGACCCACATTAAAAAAAATAAAAAAAAAAATTGAAAAGGAAAATTAATATGAGTAACCCATTCAAAGCTAATGTATTTTAATAATAAAAATATTATTTTATTTTTATTATTTTGCATATAACATAAATTACATACTTTTGGTTGGTAACCTAGCAACAAGCTGGGTTCCAACTCCTTTTTGAATAGCGATGCCTAATGAAAAATAGGGTACCCATTCAATAGATTTACAAACAAACTTTCATTAACAAATATCAATATCAATTTTTGATGAACAAATTTCATTTATAAGTTTAGACTTTACATACCACCGTAGAAGTACGGGTACCCTTTACAATCATCGTTTCTCTTAACTGCTCTCTGAACTTCAATTGAATTATGAAGAACTCAAAACCTAGCTGGTATATACCGAATCATCAATTTCATCTTGAACCGTACATCTTAAAAATCCCAGCATCTTCCGTCTCAGGCCCATGCATCTTCACCCATCACTTACCAAAATTAAGAATATTTTTTTTTTTAACTCAGAGACAAACAAGGAAAAAGATGAAGATGAAATTAAAGGAGCGACCAGATACAAAGTCTCCCACATTTTTATCTTTCAAAAGGGAGATAGACTGAGAGAGATGAAAGGGAGGAATTGGTCAAGTGAAGGTCTGATTTTCTATTAAGACGTCAATTTACGACATTATCCTTCAGTTCTTAATGTTTGAACACCTGTACACGCATGCATTCAATTAATCTTTTGTTTTCTTTTGGGACAGTTGTACACGCAAGGTTTATAATTTTGTACCACGTATAGTAAGTTTGAACAAAGCAAGACTTCTGCATTCATATTTTGTATTTTGATGCTCCAAGTATAATAAGTTTTTGTTATACTGGCTATATACCAAAACAAACAAATATTACTCGGATGCTTCAAAATAAATAAATAATACCAATAGTAATAATACTCGAGTTGCATTCCACGAAACAAAATATGTATATATAGACTAGTAAGAGTAGGCTGCAGCATCCGTCTAGAGCGATCAACAGTCTCTATTAACTTTTAGTTGCATTTCTTATTTTTTTGGTCGGCCCTCACTGCTGCAGCAGTAATCTAGTTTATTATTTTTTTTTAAACAAAGATATGTCTGTGGAAGACGGTTACTTAGAGAGGAATTACATATATACGTAGTCGTGTTCAGGCATTTAAACTTAGAGATATTAGTGGCGACAAATAAATTTCTCCGGACCTCCTTTTTACACCAGTTCTTATATCTAAATTCTAAATTCAGAAAAATCTTATTATTAAGGCTGAGCGGTCTATCGATTTTTAAGGGCCTAATGGGTCATTAATTAGTAATTCTGATAACTTTTTATCCTACTATTTTCAATAATACCCAATTTGTCCTCGATTTGATTAGTGATAACTATGATAATTAAGTAACCTAATCATGATTAACCATTGGATTAGACTAATTTAATGATTGATTTCTTGATAATTAGAATTTTTATTTTCTTTTGTTTTTGATTTAGAAGAAGAAGGATGATTTTGATGAACTTTTTTGAAAACTTCGAAAAAAATTCATGAAACCTATCATGAAATTAGTCTAGAATACCTTGTAATCAACCGCATTAGAAATTTTGATTGATTCAAATCCGTTAGAAATTAGAAAAAAATTGAGTTTTTTTACTGGGTTACGGTGGGAAAATGTTGTCGTCCCATCCGTAATACGTAATAACGTCTTGAAAAACATCTTTTCCAAGCCTGTTAAAAGGATTTACGGTTCGACATTTAAAAAACCGGTCGTAATCAAGTCATTTGTGTCTCAATCACGGCTGCAAACCCAACCGTAAATGAAATACACGGCTGGGATACCCAGCCGTTTTGGGCATGAACACTCTCAACCAATGCATTTTTAACTTTCACAAATATAGTTGATGACCCAAACGGCTAGTTTTCAAAAAAGGTAGTCGTTAGGGCATTAAACTCTATAAAAAGAGACCATTCTATCATCTCTTCCTCACCCAAATTCTAGTTATAAGATCTAATATTCATCCTCATCCATTTCCCATCCAAAAAAAGAAGAGAATACGATGTGGTGACTCCATACCCTTATTTTGAAGATTATGCGATTGTTAGAGCATGGGCGACGGTCAGAAAACATGATGAAGATATAGACATTGACGTAGATCAAACACCTTTTTCTTTTTGGAACCGTGTTTTCATAGTTCTGTGGCACTAAAAGAAAATCGCAATGGAAGAACTTTGGCAACCGTTAAGGAAAGATTCGAGAAAGTCCTTGAAGAATGCGAAACTTTAAAAAAGAAATTAAAGCCCGAGAAAGAAGACAATCCCACTATGCAGGCTTCTTTAAGATTAAGTTTTTAATAAGTTGTTTCATCTTTTTGAATAACATTATTTAACATAGCATATTTGTTTTTATAGTGGTCGAGAGTTCACCGCCAATATGAGCCAGTTCATGGAAAGAGTTTAAACAAAATGATAGCTCTCACATCTTGGAAAATACTACCTATGATTTTGACCGATACGAATAAGACTTTATTTCAAATGTTATGATCTATCCTATCAATGTAACCAAAGATGTATGTTTTTCCAATTCAATGAGTTTATTTCAAATGTTATGACTTTATTTCAAATGTTATGATTTGGTTTATTGAGTTTATGTTTGATCAATTTCTTAAAAGAAAAAATAACTAGTTTTTAATATATTTTTTTAATGTATTTTCGGCCAGGTTTTTATCACAAATGACTTATCCGTTTTGACCAGAAAAACTAAATATTCATATTTACGGTTTGAATAACGGACCATGACCAAACAGTAAGCGGAATAACGACTAGGTCTGTTTAGTTTCCAGGCCGTAATAAGTCTTTCATAAGAATTTATGGTTTGGAATTTCCTTTTTCCGCTGGGATTTATAACTGGTTAAGGAAGGATATTCTGGTGGTTGGTTGCGATTCTCATAATTACGGCTACTTACTACTGGTTTACCTAAAGTCCGATTTTTTGAGGAACAACTAGTTTTTTTTTTTCAAAAGCTAGCCATTGGGTCATTCTTTTCTATAAAATGACCCTTCTCCACTCAATTTGTGCAAAAACACATACACTCTCTCTCTCACACACACACAAAACTTTCAACCTCTAATTGCTCCAACAAAAAGAAAAACATGGTTACTCACTATACCACCAAGGAAGATGTTGCAATCGTTAGAGCGTGGATGACGGTAGCAAAGCATCAATAAGATGTACTCATTTACATAGATGAAGAATCCGATTCATTTTGGAACCTTGCGCGTATTATTTTGTGGCGTAAACGGAAATCGTAATGGAAGATTAGTGAAACTCATTAAAAAAAGATTCGACCTGCTCTTTCCACAATTGGTAGATTTCAAAGAGGAAATGAAAGCCGTAATGGAAAACAATCCCAATATTCCACGTGCTCAATGAATATGTTTGTCAATAATTCGTCCATCAAGTACTGTTTTTCATAGCATAAAATTTTAATTGATTTGTTTTTTAGTGGGTGATGGCCGAAGCCAATTATGAGGATGTCAATGGAAAAAAGTTTGACCTTCATGGTTGCTATAGTATCTTGGTATAAAGTATTTATGTTGATTTCGATCACTATTATTAAGATCCATAATATAATGATATTTTATTCAAAGTTTATGCGATGAAATACTTTCAGTTTAAATGAAATGATATGCAATACGTATGCCTTTTTCCTTTCCTTGAT